>CM054124.1:76330529-77046779 GCA_028751855.1 Ambrosia trifida | reverse complement strand
CGTTACATTGGAATAAATGGTGTTTGAGAAAGGTTGTTGAGAAATTGATGGATTGATGAAATAAAATAATGGGATTTAATGAATCTTAATCAAAACTACGTAGTTTTGATGGGTTTCGCATCCAATTTAGATGTGTAACAACCCCATATTCACTTTTCTTTGATTTTGGTCAAACGGAGATGAATCAACTCATCACATAATAGTTACGTTCCAAATTGCTTTTGTGACACCCCAGGAAAATCCCACATCGGCCGTGGCTAGGAGAGATCCTTGGTTCATAAGTAATGTCTTGCTTCTTAAATTACCAACGCGTTTTGGGGCTTAATGTTAGTGGATGAGAGGAGAACTCCACAGTTAAGCGTGCTCAGGTGGAAGCGATTTCAGCATGGGTGACCTCCTGGGAAGTCTCCACCGGGGCAACTAAAAACAAATCCGTGAGCTCTGGATGGGCAACCCATCGGGGCAAAGCGGACAATATTGGTGGTGAGAGGGGCGGGGTGTTACAGATGGTATCAGAGCCACTCCTGTGCCATTCGGGATGGTGGGTGCATACCTCATCAGGGACGATGAGACTCTAACGGGGGGTGAATGTGACACCCCAGGAAAATCCCACATCGGCCGTGGCCAGGAGAGATCCTTGGTTCATAAGTAATGTCTTGCCTCTTAAATTACCAACGCGTTTTGGGGCTTAATGTTAGTGGATGAGAGGATAACTCCACAGTTAAGCGTGCTCAGGTGGGAGCAGTTTCAGGATGGGTGACCTCTTGGGAAGTTTCCACCGGGGCACCCAAAAACAAATCCGTGAGCTCTGGGTGGGAAAAGCGAACAATATTGGTGGTGAGAGGGGTCGGATGTTACAGCTTTACACTCAATACAAAGCACAAAGGAGTTCCACAACCATTGAGCCAAATCTTGAAACAACTCTCTCTTCTACAGAAGAACCAAATACACTAGAAATCAATCATGCATGCCTAAATAAGTGTAACAATAGTGCCGAAACAATCTCAACCAATAGAACTAAATCATGTATATATTTACAAGCCCTATTCTCGAAAGACCACATCACTAGTAGGTTAAGTATGACGTACACGAATATACACATCCTATTCTTTGATAATCATTCCAATCAAGATAAGCATACACAATTTCGATTCTATTGAGAACTATACGGCCTTTTGCCCAAGTTATCATCCACAACTTCCTAATTGTAACTCTAGTTGATCAAATTCATACATACATACATACATACATATATTAATAGTCGCAAATGCAATCATGTTTTCACGCTCCTAAGTTATAAAATCTCATAATCAAACGTTGCATTGTCAAATTGATACCTAAACAGATTTAATAAAAGGATCACTTAATTAGAACGAGACTAAATGGCATATGCTAGAGGTGGCCAATTATCCTATATGTTAATAATCAAATGTTTATGAATGGTTATTTTACCAATGGTTTGTCACCAACTACTCCTCTACCTGTCTTCTGCTTCTCAACCCATGTGTCTTCCACCGCCCATGTTTCCAATTGCATATGTTCCTCAACCTTCTGCTAACACCTAGGGGAGAGCTTTTGAAGGAGACTAAAGCCGTTTTATTTACAAACAAATTGGTCAAATTGGATCAGGCATCATCTCTAATAGGTCAAACAGTTGAAAATATTTCAAATGGTATTCAAAATAAAACCTTCAATCAAAAGCAATTAGATTAGTAGTGTAATAATTTTTTTAATGATAAAGATTTGCTACTATATTTTGAAAAACAAAAGGGCAAAATTTAAAGTAGAATGGAGGGAAAGTGGGCAACAAGTTGTGCCGTAACCCTCTTTTGAATAGCAAAACTTTGCCTACTGAAAACGCCGTAACAAAACCTAGTCTACTGAAAACAAACCCTTGGTTTGTGGTTTGGCCCTACCCGACCTCAATTGAAAATTGCATCATAACAAAGTAGATCTAGCAATCAAAGTGATGATTTCTAAAAGCATGGTTAATGTTTCAAAAAGTATATAAAATGCTAAAAAAAACAAAGTATTCAACTTCTCTCCTGTGCTTACTTCCCATGTCCAATCATAAAATACATGATTAAAAGCATTGGGTAAAAAGAAAACTAATTGATAAACCATATGAATTGTGGTAAAAAAAAACGTATGCCTATTTCTTAACTCCAAGTATCTCATAACTTCTTGCAACAGCTCCAGACAGTTGTCTCATGCGCAAGAGAGTTGGTTCAAAGCTCACCGCATCCAGAAACTCTGGTCCAAACTCTTTAGACACTTCCCTATTACACAATCACTCAAACAAATGTTTAATCAGCAACATATAATCAACACAAAATTAATGTCCCTCAAACTTATATTAGAAACAAACGATACACAAAGATAGAACAACTCACCTACAATATATGATTACGGCGTTCAATAAACACAAATTATCGTCCCTTAAACTTAATTTAGGAACAAATGATAGGTTCATAGAGACATGTGATTGAAGAGGAAACAATTTTGTCATAACATTTCTCCAATTAATTCAATTATGATTCGTCTCCATATACAGTGATATCATATCATGTCGTGAAAAGGCAATGCCTAAATTATTATCTAATAATACTCCCGGTTGAGGTGTAGTGTTATTAGGAATCTTGGGGCATGACAGTTGTGTAAATTCTTCAGTTAGAATGTTGAACCTTAAAATATCATAAGAATTATTAAGTTCAGATATCTAATAGATATAATACTTAACTGTAGCTCCAACTCTATATGCAACTTCACTGGCGCATCTGTGATAGCCCTCCAGCCTTGTTCAGGTCCCGAAGTGCAGACGTGTACACTGGTAGACCCTCCAAGAAAGACAACTTTACAACTTTGTAAAAGGCCTCCACACAACCCAAGTCCATAGGGATGCTTTTCGAGAGTAGAACTTAAATTAGTTAACGTCACTTCTCCCCGGTCTTTGTGTTGAGTAAAAACACATTTCTACGTCGGTTTCCAACACACCCAACTAGTTTTTAAATTATAGGGGAACTAGATCGAATAAGAAGAACACCGTTAGATTCGGATTTCGAACGAGGGAGATGCTTAGAATCGTGTCGATATTTCGCAATTCTAATTAGCATGGCAATAACGACTTATTTCAGTTCTTCCTCTTTCGGGCGTCGTTCATCAACCTGTGGCGGCAAGAGTATAGAGAGCTGTTTCGATTGATCAATAGGAAGATGATGAAGATGCTATTGGTTTGTGACTAACCCGAAAAAAATTGAGGCCAAAATCTTAATAAGGAGAAAAGTGTTTGGGTCTAATTAAAATGGAGTTGATGCATGGATGGTCCTTGTGGTTTGCAAAAATTGCATGTTTAGTCTTCATCTTTCTAAAATTGTGTCTGATGTTTGATTTTTATAACATAGGCGGTCATTGATTTGAATGGTGGTTAAATTTGACATAAATTTTCTAAGTTCTTCACTTCTGCCTCTCCTTGGTTTCAAGATACAAAATTTCCCCTGACGAGTCGTGAAATGATCATTTAACATTTGTCATGGTGTTTTGGCAACAGTTTTAGGGATCGAGTAAATAAGGGGCTCTTATGATGACTTGAAAAGCTTTTCAATTTTTGTGTGCAGGACACAACTTTTGAGATTTTTGCTTTTTGATAGGATGGCAAATTATGATGATCAAAAGTTGATACTAGGAAAGCTAAAGCATAGATTTGGTGGGCATTTCACATACAAGATGGAGCGCATGGTAATTACTTGACTGATTTTGTGTCAAGCTTGAACCAATATGTTTTAACATGTGTTCTACTTTGTTCCTTGCTGGCAGGTGGCAGATATGGAATTATCAAAGGAGTTTCAATTTAAATTCAAAGAATACCTTTCTAAAAATTCTTCCATCAAACCCAGCATTGATTTGCATGTTACTATATTAGCCACAAATTGTTGGCCAAGCTACAATATTTCTTCTTCTTTTAGCATACTTAGGGAGATGGTAATTTGTTTCTGATTAACGCACACTCCGGTTGACACACACATACCCCTAATTTTTTCCATGTGTTCAGGCGGAATGTGTTTGAGTATTTCAGGAGTTCTATATCATAAAAAACAAAGGCAAAAAGCTCACATGGATCCACTGTTTGGGAAAGTGCACTGTGAATGCTACTTTTGATGACGGAACAAAAGAGCTTGTTCTATATACCTACCAGGTAAGTACCGAGTATAGAAGTCTAACAATGGATGCCATTTTTTGGGATGTTTTAACCCGTTTCCATGTCCGCGAATCTTGCAAATTACAGCATGCTACCCACACACACACACACACACACACACACACACACACTTAAAAGGAGTGCTCCTACAAGCTTAAGAACCATGTGGTACATCTTTCGACCCCTCATACTGTGTAGGCTTTATTAACATCAATGTGAATGCATTAATAAAATTTATAAATTATAATAATAAAAATACTCTTTAGATGTCAAAACAACTCGTGCTCGCTCTTTAAAATTAGAATAATCAAAATACTCTTTAGATGGGTCAAAACGACCCATACACACTTGTAAGGTTATAACAATCAAAATAAAATTTTAATAATCAGACAAAATGTGACACCCGGCAAATTCTGGTTAACAACGTTGTCTAGATGAAAGTCTACCTTAGCGAGTCACGCGTATATTGTACTTAACTGGGATAGTTAAGTCGGGTTATAGTTCGGGAACTATTGGTTTAGTCTAGAGGATCATTGGAGGTTGGTCTAGAGGTTCATTAGATGTCGGTCCTTAACCAAGTGTACAAACGGTGACGATCGGTAGGATCGTCAGGACATACGGAACATACGAGTCTCGAGTCCCGGGAATTGGTGAACGAGTGTAAATATGTGTATTTACTTGTGTTATGTGTTTACAATCATTATGTGACTTGTCGGTACATTAATATGTGTTAACATATGTTAAAACGGGGTTTAACGCGCAAAACACACGAAACAGGCCCATATAGGCGATCAGGATAGCCCAATCGCCTATATGTGGTGCGACTGGGGAGTCATGTGGTGCGACTGGGACTGATCGCATGACTGTTCATGCGATTAGGCCCCGATCGCATGAACTTATACGCGATTAGGCTTCCTGATCGCGTGTAAAGCTGCATAATCGCATGTTACGTGCTGGACGACTAAAAACGACTATAAATACCATACTTGACCTCATAAACTTCATTATACAAACCCTAGTCGTCCCATAACCGCCCCAAACACATAAACAACCTCTGGAAGGCGATTTTGATCAAAAACACAAGGTTTCAAGGTCTAACCATCATTCTTTCATAATCCTAAGGTTTGATTCTCATCCATAACACTTTGTAAACGTTTTTAATCAATCCCTAATGGTCCAGACCTGTTCATAAACGAAAAAGCTTTCTGAAAATCGTCAATAAGGGTTGTTAATCGGATTATAACTAATATACATGCGTTGTGGGTGTGTATGATTAGAAAGCTAGGATTTTTATGATGCATGATGATTGATTGATATGTTATTTGGTTAGATCAGAATTGATATTGATAGTATGATGATAGAAATCTGATTAATTGATTATTAGGGTTATTGTTATGCATGGTAGTATGATGATTGCATGCTATGTGTATATGTTTGGATTACTTGGTTGCATGCAGGACTGATTATACGAGGTTAAACGAAGGATTTTGGTTGAAACATGTTTAGGATAGTGTTTGGGATGATATTGGGTAGTTACACACGTTCTGGATCTGATTTGGAGCGTTAAACGCGTGAAAAACTGGAACAGCAAGGTTACAGGCGATTAGGATTCCTAATCGCCACTTTTACATGCAATCAGGGCCTAATCGCATGAGTTTACATGCGATTAGCCCCAAATCGCATGAGTTTCATGCGATCAGTCCAAATCGCGTGTGTTTACATGCAATCAGCCCTGATCACGTGAACTTACATGCAATCAGCCCTGATCACGTGAACTTACATGCAATCAGCCCTAATCACATGAACTTATATGCAATCAGCCCTAATCACATGAACTTATATGCAATCAGCCCTAATCACATGAACTTATACGCAATCAGTCCTAATTGCTAGTTTACGTTTCCTAATCACGTGTACTACTATTGTAAGTGTAAATTAGCATTCCGAGACCCGATTGGACATATAGTAACATGCTAGGAACCTCGTAACATATATGGTAACTTGGTAACATATGTTTGGATGTAATTCGGTGATACGTGAACTATGTGCTATAACTTGTTGTACGTTAACGTATGTTAAGTGTAATTGCGTTATTGTATGTTTTGGAGCGTAAACATAACACGGGGAGTCTCGGGTCACCAATGGGATGTCGAGTCTTGTACTTTGGGTCAGTTAAATAGTCACGGTGTTTTCAAACAAACTTGGTTATGGTCTGGACATCTAGGGACTAATTAACCTGCGGGTTATTAGTCTAAGTACTTGTAACTGTCGTATGTTAGGTCGCCGCTTACGGGACTAGCATAGCAGCTGGGTTTACTCGGGTTAAGGAGTAACGCAACTTAAGGTGAGTTTACGGCCCCTCTTTTAAACTGGTTTTATACTTTCGGGGGAGAAAACATGTGTAAAACGATTATTTGGTAACTACTGTCATACTATGGGTTTCTATTGTGTACTACACGATCTTTGGAAGTCCCGGGGGGAACCATGAATGTGCGGGTTTGCACAACGGGGAAATGTGAATAGCGCTATTGGGAGTGACCAACCCCGCTCGTCGACTTGGAGGGTCGGCGGGTGCATATTGTCTCAAACAGGAACAACAGGAACAACAGGAACTACATCGGGCATACTTTTGGTATTCGCGTTAGTAATGGTTTTCCAATCGTGGTAGTAACAAAACGTACGCCTAGCTAGCGTATACTGGTTTTCGATTATTATAGTATGGACAGGTGGACTTGGTACTTGGATACAAAACCTGTAAACTCACCAGCATTTTTGTGCTGACGTAAACTTTTACATGTTTTCTCAGGTCGCTAAGGTAGCACGACTGGACTAGGGCGCACGCGTCTGCACGGCGTCTAACTAGGGTTGCATGGTCTTTTGAACATTGAACTATTATTTCATTGATGAGTACTGTTTTTGAATAAGCTTCCGCTGTAAACGGGATTTTTAAACTATGTTTTGAAGTTGCATTTATATTCATTTAGACTTGTTTATTGTGATCGTTGGTTTGGATCCTGGTTTGTCATGCGCCTCGCGGTAAAACTCCGCAAGTGGATTTTGAGGGTGTGACAGATTGGTATCAGAGCCAATGGTTATAGTGAACTAGGACTGCATGTAGAGTCTAGTCTATAGCCGAGTCGCACACACTAGACGATCACATGGTACTAAACGTTATAATGGTTTACGTATGGTCTTGTCGGGGTGTCCCTAAATCGTTGGTCTTTCTACGTTACATCATCCGTTCTATCTTAGGTTGGGTTACTTGTTTTCTAGGCAGTGTAGTCTGTTGGAGTAACTCGTGTGCTCTTGAGATTTGTCCAAGGCTCGGACATCTCCCTTTCGCACTCCAATAGAAACACTTGTCATGAACAACCGTTGTATTACGGTGTATAGCTAAGAGTCTATGTTCGGTGATTTGAATTTTGAACTAGGAGAACACTTGGAGGACCATGTAGAGCGTTTTATCATTTTGGGTGCACACAAAATCATAAAACGAAATGCATGGAAGCCCTAGTGAGCTCTGGGTTTGAGGGGATAGTCCTGGATTGGATCTAGCTTTGATCTTGTGAACATTAGTGGTTATCTTTAACTGCGAAACTAAATTTTCTCGTTCTTTCTGCCAGAATCATGTCTGGAGTGCGTGGAGGACGTGGAGGTGGTCGCAATGGTGGACGTGGTGGTGGTCGCGGTGGTGCTGGTGGTCGTGGTGGAGGTATTAACCTATCGCAGGCTGATCTGAACAACTTGCTCCAGGCTGCCTTTCAGTTAGGGCACAACGGTGGTGGTAAGTTGATTTATCCGTTTTCCTTGCCTCATTGGTGAACCTTGTTTACGTTATTCGTAGTTTCTCATACGTTTCATTTCAGGTGGTCCTGTTGACCCACCCCCACCCATGTGCACCTACAAGATGTTCCGGGACTGCAAGCCCCAGGAATTCTCTGGCACTGAGGGTGCGGTCAGTTTGCTTAGGTGGTTGGAGAAAGTGGAGTCGGTATTTCTGATGTGTAACTGTCTCCCAGAAGATCGGGTAAAGTATTCGGCTGCGTTATTTCAGGACGTGGCATTGACTTGGTGGAATGGTATCACCCAGAACATGGGTATTGGGGAGGCATATGCTATGCCATGGGAGAATTTTGTGCAGTTGTTGAAGCGGGAGTATTGCCCGAGGGAAGAGGTACAGAAGCTGGAGCATGAGGTGTGGAACCTCAAGATGACTGGGTCGGAAATCGAGAAGTATACTGTGAGGCGGAATGAGTTGGCAGTGCTGTGTCCCGATCTGCACGTGCCAGAGTATCGTAAGATTGAACACTATGTCTCAGGGTTAGTACCGGAAATTGCAGGGTTAGTGGCTGCTGGAAATCATCCTACTTATGCGGAGGTAGTTCGATCGGCCCATAGGATGACCAACTTAAAAGTGAATGAGGGGATTTTGCCTGCGAAAGGTTCGACTGCTAAGGCTCCAGAGAACAATAAGCGCAAGTGGGAAAATGACGGGAAAGGGTCTGGGTCTGCACAGCAGGGTAAAAGGTTTGATAATGGGGGTTCATCTTCTTCGGGTAACAAGCAGGGTGGTTATGCGGGAAAACTGCCCAAATGCAACAAGTGTGGACGCCATCATCAAGGGAACTGCGACAGTAACCGTTGTCACCGCTGCCAGCGAACAGGCCACTATGCTAAAGATTGTCGGGCTACACTTCCATCGACTCAGGCTCCGACAAACAGTTCAGCTCCGACTACTCAGGGGACTACAGGGAAACAAGGATGCTACAACTGTGGTGACACTGGGCATTACAAGAAGGATTGCCCAAAACTGAAACAGGGTGGAAACAACGGGAATGGGAACAACGGGGGCGGCGGCAGAAATGCACGTGCCTTCGTCATTGGAGCCGCTGAGGCTAGACAGGACCCTGATACAGTCACCGGTACGTTTCTTCTCAATAATCATTCTGTTAGCGTGTTATTTGATTCTGGTGCCGACAAGAGTTTTGTATCCATGGATGTTAGTCGACTGCTAGATGTAGTACCTGTACCATTAGAGACCAAGTATATTATTGAGTTGGCTGACGGTAAAACGATTGAAGCTACTAGTGTCCTTCGGGAGTGTCAGTTAGAGTTGTCGGGTTTATCGTTCCCCATCGACCTTATGCCGGTACCTTTGGGTAGTTTTGACGTTGTAGTAGGAATGGATTGGTTATCTTTGTATCGCGCGGAGATTGTCTGTTACGATAAGGTTATTCGGATTCCTCTCCCTGATGGAGAATTTCTTTCTGTGTACGGTATCAAGGGTGGTGTTCCGCTAAACATCATCTCTAGCATGAAAGCCCTTAAGTGTCTTCGAAAGGGTTATCCAGCCGTATTGGCGCTTTTATCTGTTTCCTCTAGTGATGAGAAGAAGATTGACGACATTCCGGTGGTACGCGAGTTTTCTGATGTTTTTCCCGATGATTTATCTGGTCTTCCTCCTCATCGTCAAGTCGAGTTCGGTATTGACCTTGTACCAGGGGCTGCTCCTATTGCTCGGGCCCCCTACCGTCTTGCACCTCCCGAGATGCAGGAATTGTCTAGTCAGTTACAGGAACTCTTGGACAAGGGTTTCATCCGACCAAGTTCTTCCCCTTGGGGAGCCCCGATTTTATTTGTCAAGAAGAAAGATGGGAGTTTCCGATTGTGTGTAGACTACAGAGAACTGAACAAATTGACCGTCAAGAACCGTTATCCTCTTCCACGTATTGACGATCTATTCGACCAGCTTCAGGGTTCTAGTTATTATTCCAAGATCGATTTGAGGTCCGGTTATCACCAGCTGCGCGTCAGGGAGGCTGACGTTGCAAAGACTGCTTTTCGAACACGTTATGGCCATTTCGAATTCTTGGTCATGCCTTTCGGTCTCACGAACGCACCGGCGGTTTTCATGGACTTGATGAACCGCGTCTGTAAACCATATTTGGACAAGTTCGTCATTGTGTTTATTGATGACATTCTGATCTACTCCAAGAACGAGACCGAACACGGGGAACATCTGCGGTTAGTTTTGGAACTCTTGCGACGGGTACAACTTTACGCCAAGTTCTCAAAGTGTGACTTTTGGTTACGCGAAGTTCAATTCCTAGGACATGTGGTTAATGAACTAGGGATTCATGTCGATCCAGCTAAGATCGAAGCGATCAAGGACTGGGGAGCACCAAAGACGCCAACTGAGGTGCGGCAATTCCTAGGCCTTGCGGGCTACTATCGTCGCTTCATTCAGGGGTTCTCGAAGCTTGCTCAACCCCTCACCATTCTCACTCAGAAGGATAGAAAGTTCGACTGGGGTGAATCACAAGAGTCAGCGTTTGAAGAACTGAAGTCTAAACTGTGTTCTGCTCCTATTTTGTCTTTACCTGAGGGTCCTGATGATTTTGTTGTCTACTGTGATGCTTCCATTCATGGACTCGGTTGCGTGTTGATGCAACGCGAGAAAGTGATCGCGTATGCTTCTCGTCAACTCAAAGTGCACGAGAAGAACTACACAACTCATGACTTGGAGTTGGGTGCCGTGGTATTCGCGTTGAAAATTTGGAGACATTACTTGTACGGTACCAAATGCACCATCTACACCGATCACAAGAGTCTCCAACACATTTTCGACCAACAACACTTGAACATACGACAGCGTCGTTGGATTGAACTTTTGAACGACTATGATTGTGCTATTAAGTACCATCCTGGCAAGGCGAATGTTGTAGCAGACGCCTTGAGCAGGAAGGAATCTACTAAACCTCGTCGCGTTCGGGCGTTGCAGCTCACCATTCATTCGTCGTTACCTGATCAACTCCGTTCTGCCCAATTGGAAGCTTTGAAGGAGGAAAACCTTAAAGCTGAAACTATGCACGGTGCCGACAAGCACCTAGAGCGAAGGCCTGATGGCCTGCACTATTTCGCAGAACGCATATGGGTTCCTTTATTCGGGGGACTACGGGAGCTTGTTCTTGATGAAGCTCATAAGTCCCGATATTCTATTCATCCTGGTTCGGATAAGATGTACCAAGATCTGAAGGTGCTTTACTGGTGGCCAAACATGAGGTCGGACATAGCCTCATACGTGAGCAAATGCTTGACCTGTGCTAAGGTCAAGGTGGAATACCAGAAACCGTCGGGTCTCTTGCAACAACCTGAAATTCTGGAATGGAAATGGGAACGGATTACTATGGATTTTGTCACACAACTTCCAAAATCACCAAGCGGGAATGACAAGATATGGGTGATTGTCGATCGGTTGACGAAATCAGCTCATTTTCTTGCTATTAAGGAGACCGACACCATGGATCGTTTGGCTCGTATTTACTTGAAAGAAGTTGTTTCTAAGCACGGGGTACCAGTTTCTATTATCTCGGATCGTGACTCCCATTTCACTTCTCACTTCTGGAAGTCTTTGCACAAGGCTTTGGGTACCCAACTAGACATGAGTACGGCTTACCATCCACAGACTGACGGTCAGAGTGAGCGTACGATTCAAACTTTAGAAGACATGCTGCGGGCATGTGTGATCGATTTTGGCAAAGGTTGGGAAGCTCATCTACCGTTGGTAGAATTCTCGTACAATAACAGTTATCACACGAGCATCAAGGCTGCTCCGTTCGAAGCACTGTACGGACGGAAATGCCGTTCTCCTCTTTGTTGGGCTGAAGTAGGTGAGAGTCAACTCACTGGGCCTGAACTAGTGTACGAAACTTCGGAAAAGATCGTACAGATTCGAAATCGGTTGGCGGCGGCACGGGACCGGCAAAAGAGTTATGCTGATCAGCGTCGCAAACCACTGGAATTCCAAGTCAATGACAAGGTACTTCTCAAAGTCTCACCGTGGAAGGGCGTCATACGCTTTGGGAAGCGTGGCAAACTCAATCCACGATATGTCGGCCCATTTACGATCCTGGAACGGATTGGGCCGGTGGCATATCGTCTTGATTTACCGACGGAGCTCGGTAACATACATAACGTCTTTCACGTGTCAAACTTGAAGAAGTGTCTGGCTGACGAGTCTCTCATCGTTCCACTAGAAGAGATCAAGGTTGATGATCGTCTTCGGATTGTGGAAGAACCTGTGGAGATCCTTGATTACAAGATTCGTAGCCTGCGTCACAGCAAGATTCGTATCGTTAAGGTTCGGTGGAACTCGAACCGGGGACCGGAATATACATGGGAACGGGAGGATCAGATGAAGTCTAAGTATCCTCATCTCTTTCCTAAGGAAGCATTCGAGTCGAGACATGTCTCTTCGGCAGCTGAATGAATCTCGGGTCGAGATTCCTTTTAACGTGGGGATGATGTGACAACTCGGGTAAATCTCTCTCTTTTGGTTTCTATCTTTTGCTTGTTTCCTTCGTTATTTATTTTGTTCTTTCTGTACTTGTGCAATTTTCGGGACGAAAATTCTTTTAACGTGGGGATGATGTGACACCCAGCAAATTCTGGTTAACAACGTTGTCTAGATGAAAGTCTACCTTAGCGAGTCACGCGTATATTGTACTTAACTGGGATAGTTAAGTCGGGTTATAGTTCGGGAACTATTGGTTTAGTCTAGAGGATCATTGGAGGTTGGTCTAGAGGTTCATTAGATGTCGGTCCTTAACCAAGTGTACAAACGGTGACGATCGGTAGGATCGTCAGGACATACGGAACATACGAGTCTCGAGTCCCGGGAATTGGTGAACGAGTGTAAATATGTGTTTACAATCATTATGTGACTTGTCGGTACATTAATATGTGTTAACATATGTTAAAACGGGGTTTAACGCGCAAAACACACGAAACAGGCCCATATAGGCGATCAGGATAGCCCAATCGCCTATATGTGGTGCGACTGGGGAGTCATGTGGTGCGACTGGGACTGATCGCATGACTGTTCATGCGATTAGGCCCCGATCGCATGAACTTATACGCGATTAGGCTTCCTGATCGCGTGTAAAGCTGCATAATCGCATGTTACGTGCTGGACGACTAAAAACGACTATAAATACCATACTTGACCTCATAAACTTCATTATACAAACCCTAGTCGTCCCATAACCGCCCCAAACACATAAACAACCTCTGGAAGGCGATTTTGATCAAAAACACAAGGTTTCAAGGTCTAACCATCATTCTTTCATAATCCTAAGGTTTGATTCTCATCCATAACACTTTGTAAACGTTTTTAATCAATCCCTAATGGTCCAGACCTGTTCATAAACGAAAAAGCTTTCTGAAAATCGTCAATAAGGGTTGTTAATCGGATTATAACTAATATACATGCGTTGTGGGTGTGTATGATTAGAAAGCTAGGATTTTTATGATGCATGATGATTGATTGATATGTTATTTGGTTAGATCAGAATTGATATTGATAGTATGATGATAGAAATCTGATTAATTGATTATTAGGGTTATTGTTATGCATGGTAGTATGATGATTGCATGCTATGTGTATATGTTTGGATTACTTGGTTGCATGCAGGACTGATTATACGAGGTTAAACGAAGGATTTTGGTTGAAACATGTTTAGGATAGTGTTTGGGATGATATTGGGTAGTTACACACGTTCTGGATCTGATTTGGAGCGTTAAACGCGTGAAAAACTGGAACAGCAAGGTTACAGGCGATTAGGATTCCTAATCGCCACTTTTACATGCAATCAGGGCCTAATCGCATGAGTTTACATGCGATTAGCCCCAAATCGCATGAGTTTCATGCGATCAGTCCAAATCGCGTGTGTTTACATGCAATCAGCCCTGATCACGTGAACTTACATGCAATCAGCCCTGATCACGTGAACTTACATGCAATCAGCCCTAATCACATGAACTTATATGCAATCAGCCCTAATCACATGAACTTATATGCAATCAGCCCTAATCACATGAACTTATACGCAATCAGTCCTAATTGCTAGTTTACGTTTCCTAATCACGTGTACTACTATTGTAAGTGTAAATTAGCATTCCGAGACCCGATTGGACATATAGTAACATGCTAGGAACCTCGTAACATATATGGTAACTTGGTAACATATGTTTGGATGTAATTCGGTGATACGTGAACTATGTGCTATAACTTGTTGTACGTTAACGTATGTTAAGTGTAATTGCGTTATTGTATGTTTTGGAGCGTAAACATAACACGGGGAGTCTCGGGTCACCAATGGGATGTCGAGTCTTGTACTTTGGGTCAGTTAAATAGTCACGGTGTTTTCAAACAAACTTGGTTATGGTCTGGACATCTAGGGACTAATTAACCTGCGGGTTATTAGTCTAAGTACTTGTAACTGTCGTATGTTAGGTCGCCGCTTACGGGACTAGCATAGCAGCTGGGTTTACTCGGGTTAAGGAGTAACGCAACTTAAGGTGAGTTTACGGCCCCTCTTTTAAACTGGTTTTATACTTTCGGGGGAGAAAACATGTGTAAAACGATTATTTGGTAACTACTGTCATACTATGGGTTTCTATTGTGTACTACACGATCTTTGGAAGTCCCGGGGGGAACCATGAATGTGCGGGTTTGCACAACGGGGAAATGTGAATAGCGCTATTGGGAGTGACCAACCCCGCTCGTCGACTTGGAGGGTCGGCGGGTGCATATTGTCTCAAACAGGAACAACAGGAACAACAGGAACTACATCGGGCATACTTTTGGTATTCGCGTTAGTAATGGTTTTCCAATCGTGGTAGTAACAAAACGTACGCCTAGCTAGCGTATACTGGTTTTCGATTATTATAGTATGGACAGGTGGACTTGGTACTTGGATACAAAACCTGTAAACTCACCAGCATTTTTGTGCTGACGTAAACTTTTACATGTTTTCTCAGGTCGCTAAGGTAGCACGACTGGACTAGGGCGCACGCGTCTGCACGGCGTCTAACTAGGGTTGCATGGTCTTTTGAACATTGAACTATTATTTCATTGATGAGTACTGTTTTTGAATAAGCTTCCGCTGTAAACGGGATTTTTAAACTATGTTTTGAAGTTGCATTTATATTCATTTAGACTTGTTTATTGTGATCGTTGGTTTGGATCCTGGTTTGTCATGCGCCTCGCGGTAAAACTCCGCAAGTGGATTTTGAGGGTGTGACACAAAAACATTCCCAATATTTTTAGTTGATAAAGATTATGTAACACCCCAACCGATTGCGGAATCATCGAGGTGTCACGAGGTGTCGATTGTTCAATAGCACATGGACTAAAATGTAAATTTTAAATAGTAAACATAATCCATTGTTCAAACCAAAATACAACTTGTCTCAAAGAAACACAAAACATAGTGAATGTAGTTCAATTTTATTAAAGTACTAGGTCCAAAACCTAAGCGTGTAAAGCAAAACTTGATCAAACTGCACCTGAAACATGTACAAAAAATATTTTGGTCAACACATATATTGTATTGGTGAGTACATCCGTTTGGTAAATATAATATGTAAACTTTTCGCAATTCCTGTGTTGTATACCGTTTGCAAATACGAAATAAATGGTATCGGTCAAAACCAAGCCTTGATGAATAATGACTAACACATGAATAACCAACTGAATAATGAAGTAACATGACAATGACTAAGATTCTCTTAACAGAGTCTCAAGGGGGTATACCATAGTACTATTCACTGAAATGCTAGGCCGCAGAACGGTTAATGATTTTGACTAAGTATACACACAAATTCACATAAAGCAAACACACATGAGAATTGCATTAAGTATAAGAATATCATTTGATAATAATGTACATGAATAGCCCCAAAAGAGTAAAACATGAAAAAGAGGAAAGATATACTCACAGCTTCGCTAAATATAAATTCCGAGAATGTTCGTCGTAAGGCTTAAGAATTCCGAAGAACTCAACCTATATATAAAAAATACTAAGTGAGGAAAATGACTTAAAAATCTAAGACAACCAATCATCTAAGGCATTAGGGCTTACTTGACTCGTATAGGGAAGATGAAATTGTTAGTAATAATTTGAACGACAGTTTTGAAATAAATATATCACGATGAATTTAATAAATGACTAAAACTCTTATGTGTTTCACATATAGAAATATTTTCTATTTTATAGAAAAATAATCTCGAAATAGATTTTATGATTTATATTTAATTAAACAATTTATTATTATATCTAATTTAAATATAAATAGCATAAATAATACGAAATATGATCCCAAAATGATATTATTATGAAAAATAATTATTTTATGATTTGGAATACTAAAATAATATTTCCATAGTTTCTTTTAATTTATTTGCATTTAAAACATTTTTAATAAACTTAAATAGTGTTTTAAATGAAAAAAATAGTAAAAATAACAAAAATAATCATATTATGAGGAATTATATTTTATTTCAGTTTATAATTTATAAAAATAAATTCCCAGAAAATTTAAGGTTATAATCTCTTAAAATGAATTTTTAATCATTTATTTATGACTAAAAACAATTTAATTCAAAAAAATACAAAAATAATGTTTTTTTCCAGAAAATAAAAATATGACAATTTTCTTTAGGGTGTCAAGATGCTTCCCCTAAATTTTCATAATATTTGGAGTAAAAATGAATTTATTATGAATATTCTAAGTTTTTATGTATTAAAAATGATTATTATATGATTAAAATAATAATTGAATTTAAATAAAAAAAAACTGAAATAATGTGGGGGATCCCTGGGCTCGAACCCGGGTCTATCCCTTGCAACCCAACCACATCAACCACTACACCAAGACCAATGTTTGTTAATTTTAGTGGAACAAAATATTTTTAACATTACCCAACCATCATCATCTTCCCCAATTAACTAACAAGAACCCTAACCCTAGCTTCAAAATCAATCAACCCGAATCACTGTTTTAACAACCTGAGATCTTAGGGTTATTATAGAACAACGAAACATGATCAAAATGGCGCAAGTAAAACGGACTTACAAGGTGATTTGAGGGGGTCGAATTAGAGGAAATAAGACTCGCAAAAAAAAAACTAACAATCGAGCAGCTTCCCAGACGAAAATTCAATGGATTTCAGGTCTTTTAGGATGGAAGTGAGTGCAGATACAAAGTGGGGAGTTTAATTTATACTGAGGGCGAGTGGAACGAGCATTATTTGAGCTTTTATTATTCCGATCGTTACATGCTTTAGATGCCATTAAAGGCTCCTTTAAACCTCGTTTAAACGCGTAATTATAAGTTAAAACAGTCGGTTAATGATGGAGAAAACCTTTGGAATGATAAAAGCCTTGAAACGGACATTAATACCCGAGTTTGAGGCCTTGCTGGAAAATATTCCGGCGGCCGGAACTGTTTTCCTTGGCCGGACAAGCGTGACAGCAGCAGACAAAGGGGGAACATTTAAAACTTTTGGGAATTGGCAGAATTGGCCCCTCATATTTAACTTAAGTTAGTTTCAAGGTTTTCTTGTTAGTTTTTCCCTTTATAATAACTAACTAAGTTAACTAATTAAACTTAAAACTTTTATAAACTTGAAATTTTTATAATATCTTTTTCCCGAATGACGTTTCAACATACGCGTTTGATTAAATCGTAAACACAGTCCATAATAAATGCAAATAATATAACTTGAGCTCGCACTTTTATTGAATTTGAAAACGACAAAGTTACAGGAAATATTTGAAAGGACTAATATTGTCAATTAGATGATAGACGAGGGTGACGGATGTTACAGATTAGACACAATAAAAACGGGTCAAATTAGGCCCCAACACAATTATATCACTTAATGATATGTACTAGAAAAAAGGGCTGATTAATTTAAAATAATAAGATAGTTGGCCCGATTCGAGATGGGCTAATCTCCACTCCAATACAAGAACAATTGATAATCATTTAAACAAGACATATACAAATAGAACAGGAAATGAAGTAACTTAAATAAAAAAAATAGAAGAGTTACTAATCTAAACCCAGCCTCTTGACTTTGACTAGACCTTTAACTGGGTATAAATCATTGGACCACCACCAGAAAATGGCTAGATTTGACTCGTTAGGTTAGTTGGATATGTATCACTTAACTTCAGCTAGATGCTTTTTTTTTCTTTTGTGATCTTCAGGCAGCTACTCTCATGCTTTAATCACTCAGATGTGCTAAGTTTTCTAAAAATTAAAAGACACCTGGGTCTTGATAATGACGATGTGGTTAGGTTGCTGACTTCACTAACTTCTAGCGAGAATGAGATTCTAATCAAGGACCCACCCACAACTGCCGATTTTGAAACTAATAAATTTTTGTTCAATTTGAAGTTCTCTGATCCTAAGAAGAGGATAGATGTGTGCATTCATCTAGAAACTCTCACAATATGTTAATTATTTCATTTTGTTTATATAAATGTTACTATTTTTTTGTATAGCTATTGTTATACCCCTACGAGGGAGTTGCTTCGAATCGTGTTGATATTCCGCAATTCTAATTAGCATGACAATAACGAATTCTTTCGTTTCTTCATCTTTCGGACGTCGTTCATCAACCTGTGGCGGCAAGAGTATAGAGAGCTGTTCCGATTGATCAAAAGGAAGAGGATGAAGATGCTATTGGTTTGTGACTAACCTTAAAAAAATTGGGGCCAAAATCTTAATAAGGAGAAAAGTGTTTGGGTCTAATTAAAATGGAGTTGATGCATGGATGGTCCTTGTGGTTTGCAAAAATTGCATGTTTAGTCTTCATCTTTCTAAAATTGTGTCTGATGTTTGATTTTTATAACATAGGCGGTCATTGATTTGAATGGTGGTTAAATTCGACATAACTTTTCTAAGTTCTTCACTTCTGCCTCTCCTTGGTTTCAAGATACAAAATTTCCCCTTACGAGTCACAAAATGACAATTTTACCATTTTTCATGGTGTTTTGGCAACAGTTTTAGGGCTCGAGTAAATAAGAGGCTCTTCTTGATTCAAATCGATTTTCAGGCGAATGTGGTTTCAATTCTAACAGCCACAACGGTTGTTGCTATGTGAGCTAAGGTTGTCTGTGTTGGTAGTGCTCGACCACAATCTAGGCTTGTCACACCATGACAAACGGGTCGATTGTGATCAGTTAAAACTAATACAACACGACAATAAAATAACTGTGACACCGGACATGTTCGGCTTAAACATTTTGGTAAAACTTAAGTCTACCTTAGCGAAAAACATTTATAAACGGACTTAACTGGGTTAGTTGAGTCGGGTCATGTTAGGATTGTCCATGGTTCAATGATCTGGAGGATCATTAGGAATTGTTTTGGGAATACACTAGTACTGGATCCCGTTGTTGGTGAAATTACATGAATTGAATTAAGTAGGATACGTAGATTGATACATACGTGTGATACAATGTGAAAATACGTGCTTCAAAGGTTTAAACATGATTGTATATGCTTAACATATGATAGGATTGCATGTTCAGGTGTTAGAATGTGCTAAAACGCGTTTAAACGACAAAACTGGAAAAACTGGAAAACACAAGTACTGGTTTGACCAGTAGGGGGTCGAACCAGGAATGAAGCCAGCCAAAGGCTCATTCGACCAGACTGTTCCTCATTCGACCCATGGTGGGGGTCGAATGTAGCTTTAGTATAAATACCACACTTTGTCATTTTCACCATTTTACAAACCCTAGTCGCCTCTAAACACTCTCTATTGATTTTAATCACTGAGAAAGGAGTTTTTGCTCTTGTTTTTCATAATCTAACCTACAAACAACAACTAATCAATAATCCAAGGTGTATTCTTAATCCTAAACGCTTTTTAAAGTATTTTGATTCGTTTTCATCTAACCCTAAATGTCCAGATCTGTCCTAAGGGTGTTTTTATGATTAAAAACCTTTTAAACATCTTTCTAAACCTAAACCTTATCATTAAACATGGGTTTTCATATCAATAAACATATGTTAATAATGTATTATGTGATATTATGTGTTGTTTAATGATTTGCTACTGTACTAATGATAGAAACATGATCTAGGGCTGCTATTGATGTTGGTTTATGATTGATTAAGGTTACAATTAGATGAATGATGATATCATGTCTAATTTGGGGATTTTGATAAATCTAGGGCTTGTCGCATGTTAGTATTATTGATAAAACTATTGGGGGTTTTCATACACACATTGAACAGAGCACTTTGAGATGATTATGAAAGGATTTCGAAAAGTTTCCATATTGGTTAAAGATTTCATGCATGATGTGACATTTCCATAATTTTGCCATTTTGGGTAAGTGTTAAAACGAGCTGGTTTTGGGGCAAAATTGGTAGGGTTTTGTAGGGATATGTTATTCATGGTTAAATGCAGTGTTTCATAATGTTTCGTGGTGTTTTCGGATAGTTTTGATGCGTTTTAGGTAAAACAATACTGGGGGTCGAACCTGCAGTCTGTCACTCAGTTTGGTCGAACGAACTTGATTTAGGTCGAATTAACACATGTTAAGGTCGAAGGAACACATGTTAAGGTCGAAGGAACATGTGTTAAGGTCGAATGAACTTGTATTAGGTTGCATGAACTTGTGTAGGAGTCGAAGGTACCCCAATGGGGTCGAACCTGGACCTGTTAAATACTGATTCGACCTTACAACTCCGTATGTGCGATTTTTGATGCAAACTAAGTGTTTTATGCTTGAACCATATGTGTAATCTACGTATCCTTGATTAGTTTGTGTAATGGGTCACCAACAAGATGTCGGGACAGTCTAGTGTGTCGGTTGAACAGTCAAACACATTTTTAAAACATACTTGGTCACAATCTGGACAATCGGGGACTAGATAACCTTATGGTTATTAGTCGAAACACTTATGTGAACATTTTGATAGATCTCCAGTAGTTGGGATTATCAAGAGCTTGGCTTTTCTTACTTTATTGAGGAACACAACTTAAGGTGAGTTCACGGCCCTACTTTTACTGCTTTTACTTTTGGGGGAGAAAACATGCACTAAACTTATCTTTGGTAACATATCTTTTGGTAACATATGTCATACTATGATCTACTTTTGCGTGGCTATACGACCTTTGAAAGTCCCGGGGGAAACCATGAATGTGCGGGGATGCACAACGGGGGAAATGTGGATTGATCTATTGGGCGTGACAAGCCCCACTCGACAGCTTTGAGGGCCGGGCGGGTGCATATTGTCTCGAACTTGCTAAACATTGCTGAACACTCGGGCAGAACATTGGTAACAGTCTAGTAATGGTTTTCCAATCGTAGTAGTAACAAAACATACGCCTAGCTAGCATACTTTGGTAACATTGATATAGTATTGACAGGTTTTGAACTTGGTAACATTTCGTAACATTAGTAACACTTGGTAATATTTTAAACAAACCTGTGAACTCACCAACATTATATGTTGACGTCGTTTTGGCATGTTTTTCTCAGGTCACTAAGGTAGCAACAGTTGGACTAGGCACACGAGTCTGCATGGCGTCTAGGCTTAGTTTCATGTTTTGAAATAAATATTTTGAACAAATTGGTACATGGTTTTGTAACTGGTTAAATGCTTCCGCTACGGTTTTATGTTATGAGAACTATGTTTTGAGTTTACGTATTTCATATAGTGTTGTTTATGGTGACCGTTGACTTGGATCCTGGTTTGTCATACGCCTCGCGGTAAAACTCCGCAAGTGGAAATTTGAGGGTGTGATAGATTGGTATCAGAGCCAATGATTATAGTGAACTAGGACTGCATGTAGAGTCTGGTCTATAGCCTTGTCACACACACTAGACGGTCACATACCTTGAGTTGTTTAGTGGGATACGTACTAACCTTGTCAGGGTGTCTTTACATCATCATTGTACTTCTATGTTACATAATCTACTCTTATTTGGGTTTTTGCCTACTCTTGTCGTCTTCTTCTTCGGGATTTGAAGACGAAGGGACTGAGTAGTTGAATCTTGCACAACAGTGTCGTATATTGGAGTGGTTTTGCATACTCTTGAGATCTGTCCAGGAATCGGACATCTCCCCTCTATGCTCCAATAGACGCACTTTATAGATTCAATACTTATAGTTATCAGAAAGGATATTGTAATGTTCATCTAGTGTAAGGTGTTTTTTTTTTTTTTTTTTTTTTTGTGAATTATACAAATTTAAAGGGCCCTCGACTTGTACTTTGCTTAGGGCCTCCAAAAAACGTTGGATCGGCTCTGGGTGTATATCATATCATTTGTGTTCGTGTCGTGGTCAACATAAGGCACTGATCCGTTACCGTTTGACTTTTAGTATAAAAATATTTGTTTATCGATTCGATACATTTGACTTTTGAATACTCGTTACGTCGTTCAGAATGATTACACAAATCAAAATGACAAAAAAACATTCGATTACAATGAACGAAAACGTAAAAAATAAAAAAGCAGAGCTTTACGCTGGGACGATTAATCATACGAAAAACATACAATTATGAAATAAATGCTCGTAATATTTGTCAAATACTTTCGATTTTGTTTCAATAAGTATGATGAAACATAAAAATTAGGTTAAAAAATGTTGCAGAAAAAAAAAGACGATGTTGGTGATAACAGAGTGTTTTAAACGCACATTCATTATTTTAAACGCACGTTGTAAATGTTTAGACACACTTGTTGTAGAATTTAAACTCACATGCCTTGAAATGCACGTTGTAAGTGTTTGGACGCACGTTGTAAGCGTTTAGACGCACGTCATAAAAATTCATTATTTTAAACGCACGCTGTAAATTCATAAAAATTAATAGACGCACTTTATAGATTCAATACTTATAGACAGTAAATCTGTAGCCCCACTTCTTTAATACACTCAAAAGTTCTAATTTATTTTATAAGGTCCAAGAGGATTAAATGGGAAGAGCTGCGTTCCAGTCAATATATTACAGTTGCAATATTTTGGAATAATCATAGGAAATACAGGGCTACTACAAGATTCTTTCGAACAAAATGTAACTTTAACAATGGCAACTAAAAGTCGAAATACATTGTTAATAATAGACGCACTGAGATAATATCATTGTTAATAATATAGACGCACCTGCAACGTTATTAAACGCACTTATAAAAAAATGATAACCACATATTCATTTACATAAACGCACGTTGAACAACCTTGATTAACTATAAATGCACTTTATGTATCTTCTTCTTCTTCATCATATTACTGATAATTTCTTCTATATAATTTCTTCTACATCTTTCTATCTCTACAGTACCTCCCTGATCCTTGATTTTGATTAACAACATATAATCAAAATGTAAAACTACGTCAATCATAAGATCATCCCTCGTAGTCAATCGTTGTTAAAAAAATGTTGGTCGAATGAAAAAAACAGAGCATCATTATTGTCACACCCCAACCGATGGCGGAATCATCGAGGTGATACTTAGTGGTAGATTGTTCAAAGACTTCATGACACTAGATTTTGTGATAATATAGTTTAAAGATAGAATTTCATTTATTGTCTAAAAATAGAAATACAAGTAGTTCATATAACGAAAAATACAACAACAAGAATATGATAACTTGAACTAGAGTGAGTTTCTATGTCCAATCCTAAGTAGTTTTCTTGAATGTCCTGCAATAAATATTTCCTGCAACATGTATAAAATATCCGTCAACACATAAAGCATTGGTGAGCATACTAGTTTTGACATACATACATAGTATAATAAAGTTTTGCTTATAGGCATATGCAAGAGAACCATACAAACGGCGACTAGCCACGAAGAATTTTGCTTAACATGACCCATGTAGGGGGCGGATAGCGCTATACATGCAAGGTGGGTTGTCAACTATATGAACATTTGTATGTTAGAGTAAATAATTCTACATAGCATAGCGTACAAGCATATAATAGACGTTAGATTGCGCATGATAGAATTTAGAATATGATAAGACTTTAGACTAAGCATAATAGATTGTAGAGTTTAAAATCGTTTGAGTTTTGATAGTGATACATGTTGAGCCCCAAAGGATAAAGGATAAAAGGGGGGACAAGTATGAACTCACCTTTGGGTGCGTTTTAGCAAGGTTCCAAAAGAATGAGTCTTGGGGGATTAGTTTCTTAGCCTTGGTTAACTAGAATTAGAAAAATAAAGAGTCTTAGGTTCGAGTTTAGATTATAGATTCAAGAGAGTCAAGCAAGCCTTTTAGGCAAACCAAGCACAAATTGCCTTTAGGGCAATCCGGATGGTCATGAGATTAAGTTAGACCAAGCACAAAACTATCATAGATGATTCGGATGGTATAAAGTTAGGAATGTGAATCCATTTGATAGGTTCATGTCATAACCACTTCACTTATGGAATAAACGTGGGTTTTGGACACGGGATTTCCCCTTTCTAGTGTGGATAAATCCGTAGCACAAGAAGGGTCAAGAGAGTTGGTAAGGTAGGGTGTAACCACAAACCTTCCAAAGATTAATAATAAACTAGTAAGATAGAAACTTGAAAGTATATGTTTATATTATTATATAGTATAATTCAGAAAACAACCACCTTTGGGACCTCTTTTAGGTGCTCTACCCTTATCACACTTCTGTGGATAAATATGGGGAAGATCCTAGAGGTTTCTCCAAGGAGTTTTAGATGAAAAAGAAGAAGAAAAATAGAATGAAAGTTGAAGTTTTAAGCCAAGAAACTTACTGATGCAAAACAGGAAGTTTAGCTTGAAAAATTGAAGATTAGAGAGTTTTAGAGACGAACAAAGGATTAAGAAGTGGAGAGGGGTTGTATTTATAAGTGGGTTAAAGTGGTTGGGTATTAAATAGAGTTATTAGGGTGGTTAGAAAGAGATAGGTGGAAGTTAAGTTTGATTAATATGGGGTGATGATAGATATTGAATGCTACTATTGAAACACTCGAAAAAAAATATCAACGAAATTCATTTTTGTTATATGTTGTTATAACTTGTAACAAAAGTCAAACATGCATGAGTTAAATCACGTTCCTTTCCTTTTCTCTTTTTGTTTTATATTTTTTAGTATTACTATAAAAGAAACATATATATATATATATATATATATATGTTTTATTTTAAAAACAAAATAAATATATATTAAGATCTTAACTAAAAAGTTTTTTGTAATGGTGCCTAAATTGAATAGGGTGAATTATAATGACCACTCATCACGAATTGGTAGGAGTAACATAAAAGAAGCGGATAAAGGCGAACTTGAAATTTGATAAATATAGAATTTAAAATATATGTATAAGTAACAAAAATTTCGCGATGTTACAATTATAATCTTATAAAATTATTGTTAACTGGACCGTGAAGTGAATAGATCGTCAATCGAAAATAGTTAGTCGATTGTGAATTGAATCAGAAACGTGAATTGAACTGTGAATGATTGGATCAGAGATTAACATAACAATAAAATGACTAAATTACCCTTTTAATCAACCATGTTTAGGTTAAGTAAACCTAACTATAGTTTTCAGGTGTCATTCCTTGATGACTTCCTACACTTCTCACGTTCAGAAAACTTTGTATTAGGGATGGCAACGGGTCGGGTATGGGTCGGGTTTGGCGAATACCATACTCATACTCGGTTAAAAAATCTCATACCATACCCGCCCCATTACCCATCGGGTTTTTGTCGGGTATTACCCGTCGGGTATAGAGCATGAATTTTGAAAACTATTTATATATTTCATAGCATATAAATATAAATAATAATGTTATTAGAATATATATTTTAGACGAAAAGTTTCTTCTTTAATTAATAAATCTATTAGAATGAAACATTAGTAAAAAATAGTTAAGAAAAGATATATATATATATATATATATATATATATATATATAACTTAAAATTATTCGGATATGTATTTCGGGTAGACGGGTATTTTGTTTCGGGTAATCGGGTCGGGTATCACTTAATACCATACCCGTCCCATACCCGAGAAATATTTTTTTTTCCAATACCAAACCCGTCCCATACCCGTCAGGTATCGGGTATACCCGTCCCAAATACTTCATGTTTCGGGTATACCCATCGGACTCGGATTTTTTTTGCCATCCCTACTTTGTATCGTATGCTTTCTATTTACTTAATATGGATGGTTTCTCTTGACTTAACATGGATGGTGATCACCTTCAATATTGTACATAAATAATTTCCAAATAAGCGAATGAATTGAGGTCCTTTCTATATATATTTACGAATCCAGCAATGGTCGTGACCGCCTAAAATCTATATCTTCAGAAGAAGTCAGTTACTGATTATGATTTTTTTTTATTGTTTTGAGTGCAGTTTTTGTGATTAATAAGTTTAGGGTTTGGGTTTAAGATCCAGGTTGATTAGTAGATATGGGGACTTACGTAAGCACACCTATAACTGATAAGACCTCTGAAGATGGTGAGAATGAGAGACTAAGATATGGAGCGTCGTCGATGCAAGGGTGGCGTAAGTCAATGGAAGATGCTGTAAGTGCCTGGTCGTCTTGGCTACATCTTAGTTTTGTAAACTGTAGTTCTTATTGGATTTTAAAATGTGTAAGAATTTGAGTATACTTTTGTATGTGACAGATTGGATAAATTTGAAGCAATGTTGTAAAAGGCGTGCTAGCCTGCTAGGCGGTTGCCTAGACGCCGCCTAGTCCCTAGTCGGCCAAACATATCGGAATAAGCCCCTAGTCGGTGATCTAGGCGTTTTGGGCATTAGGCGGGTCCTAGGCAGTGGTTTTTTTAAATTTTTTTTATAAATTTATAAGTATTTTTTAGTATTATGTGTATCATCATCATCATACTCAGTTTATCCCACCTATAGCAAAGCTTAGGTAGGGTCTGAGGAGGGTAAGATGTAGACAACCTTACCTCTACCCCTAAGAATAGAGAGGCTGCTTCCAGTGAGACCCCCGACTCACTGGAATTATGTTTATATATCTAAGTATTATGTATATCTTAACATATTTTCAAAAAACACCTAAATTTGTGTGTATATATAAAATACGTATAAAAATACCAAAACGCCTAGTTTTGCGTAGTCTCTAGGCAAGACCTCACCGCCTGCCTAGCGCCTTCTACAACCTTGATTCGAAGATATCTTACTTATGTAAACTGCAGTTTTTGTTGAATTTACTATATGTTATGGGTTGCTTAAAGTTAGGATATATTGGCAATGTTACAGTTGTTTACTTGCAAGTTACCGCAACTTTTTCCCTGTTTTGCTGAATTTGATTATTTGTGGCAATCACAAAACCTTAAACGCACATCCAAAACCCTTTTGGTAGAAAATGATATTAGTTTCATCCGTTTCTGGAAATTTGGAATCATTAGGTTGCGGTGATAACATCGGTGCTAATTGCTATGGTATTTATATGGCAATCTAGAAAAATTATCTAGTGTAATAAATTTTAACTATTGTAAGGATATAAAGTGGATCTGTTTGTGCATGTTCCTAAATGGTTAATATTTGATGCCTTTATTTTGTTCCTGGATAATATTATCCTCATATTACTTACTAAACATTATATCTGTGTATGTGAGGTGTTTTGCAGCATGCTGCTATACTTGACTTGGACAAATCCACATCATTCTTTGGCGTTTATGATGGCCATGGAGGTAATCAAGTTTACTTATCAATATGCTTGCTACTACAGTGCTACCGAGTACCAACCAGTCTTTTTCTTGTTTTTTTAGTATTCTCAAATATCTGAGAAATTGTTCAAATCTCAATATCTTAATCTTTTACATGGTAGGGGATTAGCATTTATCTTTTAGTCTTTACATTTAGATGAAATCCCATGCTATATCTCTTTGTAAGCATGAATTCTGAGTTGTGGGTACATCTTTGATGATAAGTGACATTGAAATCTTGAATTGCTCTTGAGTTTATTGGATTTTGTGTCACGGTTTGATGGCAATGTTCGCTACAAAATCGTGTTGTTAAGGATTTCAATGTGTCGTAAACCTTGGACCGTTAGACCTAGCATAGCTACAATGCAGATGCCCTTGGCACTTGGCTTAAAAAAGTAAATATATTACACAATAACAGTAGCATTAATTTCTAATTAAACACTTATACATCTTAACAATTTAGAAAACTTCTATAAAATCGTTTGCTAATAGAAATCTGTCTATCAAAATTGAGTGTGCTTTTTAGACTCTTTGTTCCTTTGAGGCTGGGATTTTTTTTTTTTTTTTTTTTTTTTTTTTGTATATTTAAAACTTATTTCCCACACTTATTAGTATTGTGCTGAATCTACTGTCTTCACTTAGCTTTTTAGCTTGCAGGTCAGGAAGTCGCCAAGTTTTGTGCCAAGTTTCTTCACCGACAAGTGCTGAAGCAAGAAGCTTATTCTGATGGTGATATTGGCACTGCTATCCAGAAATCGTTTCTTAGGTTACTTTCATATGTCATATATACATTCAACTGTTTAATGATATCTTAATTACAATACGACAGCATGGGAGTAGATTTCATTCATGTTATGCCCATATTTTAGTTAATTAGGTTATATTATATTTATAGGTGGCCAAATGGGCAGCTGGTTTACGGGTCAAAACAGGTTATTTTGCTACGGGCTCGGTTGGGCTGGGCTGAGTAGAAACACTTTTCGTTCAATTCTTTAAAATATTTTTATAAATAATTAGTGTTCAAATTTCATTACAATATTGTGTAATTTTGAAGAATTGATTCTAAGAGGTGTGTTATGCATTAAAAATAAGACTTTGGGTCGAAATTGCTATTTCTAGTTTATACTTTATATCATGAATGTATAGGTTCCGCAACTGTACCTTTTTGTGAGGATGAGATATTCTTTAATTGCATCAGGTGTCTTCTGTTTTATGTATTATCTGAACAGTATTTTTGTAATTATTTAGAATGGATGAGATGATGTGTGGACAGCGTGGCTGGAGCGAGTTAGCTATGTTGCGAAATAATAAAATGGATCAATTCAGTGGAATGATAGAAGGATTACTTTGGTCTGAGGAGGTACTTTCTCTGTATTCACTAATAACTAATATGTAATCTGTTATCGCAACAGTTAATCCAATAAGTAATTGAACTAGTTCTGATTATCTTATTATTATTGTTATTGTTATTGTTATTGTTATTGTTATTGTTATTGTAAATGTTACTTCTAGGACTCTTAAAGCTCTTTTTGTTATTGATGTAGGGACCACACTCTAATTATGATGGACCATCATGTGGTAGCACAGCTTGTGTTGCCATCATCCGTAACAACCAACTTGTTGTTGCAAATGCTGGTGATTCTCGGTGTGTGATATCCCGAAAGGGTCAGGTAATGTTGTTTAGGTCTGAAATGCTAGAGTTACTTGTAAAGCATGCTCATATTTGGGGTCATAAGTGCTACATCATAACTATTCTTTTTATTCCATACCATTAAACAAAACGACACACTTTTTTTCGTTACCATGGCTTTCCATTTTCACTCATGAATATGCATATTAACCATTTTTTATACAGGCATACGATTTGTCAAAGGATCATAAGCCTGACCTTCCGGTTGAGAAAGAAAGGATATATAAAGCTGGTGGTTATGTCCAATTTGGTCGAGTTAACGGAAGTATAAACTTGGCTAGAGCTATAGGTACTTCACATTTATTTATTTTGCTACTAATTGCGGTAACGGCTCTTCCCTTTTCTACCACTATTGTTGATCTTTTTTCAGGTGACATGGAGCTCAAAAGAGATAAAACACTTCCCCCTGAAAACCAAATTCTAACTGCCAATCCCGACATAAACGCAGTATGTAACATCATAAGTTCCTTCTCTTTTTGTACATCTGGCAAAACGGCAGCTTGAGATTGGTAATTATCTAATTATTGAATAAATCGATTTAGAAGCTTTCATGCTTAGAAAATACAATTCGAGTGATTTTGACCCGCTTGAACCATTTCCTTTAAGCTATTTTTTTAATTAGAAGCTTTCTCAATTCTGTTCTATGAATAATTAGTGTCTTAAATGATTACAAAAGCTTTGTTTTTTCCGTAATAATCTAATCTCTATATAAATTTATTTAGGAGGGCTTTATGCATTAATGTACAATTTGGGCGACTTTTGACATTTGACCTGTTTCATTTTGAGCATTTTTTTTTAAAATGACTTGCTTTTCCCTTTGTTCCTCAAATTAGGTTGAGCTTTGCGAGGATGATGATTTTCTTGTTCTTGCTTGCGATGGGATATGGTATACTTCATTTTAATATTATACATACACACATATACACATACCGAGGTAGGATCAAATACACAATACTCTAAACTTAAAAATGGTGAGAAGTAAGGTGTTGATATGTAACTAAACATCAGCACCTTGTTGATTACATATTTACTTCTCACCATTTTTAGGTCAAGAGTATCGTGTACCGGAACTAACCTCTACACATACATAAAAATACCTAGAAACGGTAACCAATTTTGTTTAATTGTCTGTTTTACTGGACCAACTTTTTTTAGTACCAAAAAAGACCATCAAAGCTTTTAACTTTTCAATATAATGTAATGTAATGTATCCAACTTTCAAAAAATTCAGTTATATGATGTGGTGTTCGGAAGCCATATAACTTAGAGCAATACCTTAAACAAATTATTTGAAACTTTGCTTCTTTTTTTGTGGTAAAATATACCTGTAATAAACATTTTGTTCGGTAATCATTATTACGTATTACGCATTTACACATTGTCAAAATCATCATAGCCTTGAAAATAGATGTAGTGCTTAACTGCTGATAACTTTTCTTATTTTACAGGGACTGCATGTCAAGCCAGCAACTTGTAGACTTTGTTCATGAACATTTAAAAACTGTAAGTCCAATAAAACTTCTTTATATGTATTTGGAAATCCAATATCCAAAACTAATTATTTGATTATTATTATTATTATTATTATTATTATTATTATTATTATTATTATTATTATTATTATTATTATTATTATTATCATCATCACAAGTGTTAGTTTTAATGTTTGGATAAACAAATCTTGCTTTTGCTTGCCTGGTTATATCAATTAGTCAATTTTGGATAATCAGTTGCTTATCAAAGGGTAAAATAAAATTACTAAATTATTACAAGAATATCCTCTTGGGTAATTTTACGTAATTTTTTGAAGGGATAATGTAGGTTGAGGTCCCTTGTATTCAGCTTAGTTCCTTAAGGCTACCAAGTGTGCATCCAGTTTCTCTTATGCTGAACTGGTTAAAAACATGCCTAGTGATGAAAATGCCTATAAAATATTTTGGAATGAAAAGAATATCCTTATGTCTATTTATGTAAAAGAAATGTGGTGAACTATGTTGAGTTTCGCATACTATAGACTTGATTATATGATCATGGATGAACAATGAGTATGCACATCAAATATGCAGGGACTCGGTTGAAAGGAAACAGAGGGTTGGGAACACAATGATATACACAATAGTAATATCATTCCCACACAATACAAATGAGACATAGTTGGGCTATTTATACAAATATAAACGGTTAATTAACTAACTAATCCTAACCGACACAACTGTTCTAATTAACCGACATAACTGTATAATATTAGCGCCTAAAACACCTGGTTTGACTTTTTAAAGTCAAGCTCTGACTTTTATAACAAACACTAATAGAAGATTGAATTTCTTGATTATAATCTTCTAACAAACTAAAGAAAGCCATGAATGATGCAGGAAAGTAAGCTTTCGACGGTCTGTGAGAAGCTATTCGACAAGTGTTTGGCACCCATAACTGGCGGGGATGGGCGCGACAATATGACTATGATCTTGGTGCAGTTCAAGAAACAAGAATCTGGTCTAACCACTTCACAGCCAATGGATTCATCTAACGGTCAAGAAGTGTCCGGATCAAACTAGCAGTGATTCATCATATCTCAACATTTTTTTTTATTTGTAAATGTTGAAGTTCCTTGTGATCATGGCTGCTTGGTTGGCTTATATATGAATCTTGGTTGCTACATTTTTTTGGTGCTGGATTTGAGCATTCCAGTACAATCTTTTGCTACTTTGACTTGCATTTTAGGCATTGAAAGCTGTAAATTTGATTTGGCCAATTTCGGTATCGGAAATCGCAGTTAGCCATGATATGGGTTGTCATATGGTGAACAACCATATGATAAATTACTTTGATAGGTGACAATTGTTTGTATACCGAGCAAAATGGGGGGGGGGGGGGGGGGGATGTCAGTCGGGTCTGATGACAGGTCAAATCAGCCGTCTTTAAAAATGTGTTAATTTGTTTCGGGTCAAAACGGATTTGGGTTTAAAAACAACAAGAAGCTAATAGATCGATCATGTATGGGCGAAATGGTTGCCTTCTCTGTTGTTTGGCCGAATAGTTTTTAATACCGAGCTATTCAAAACATATACATGAGGGAGATATGTATCATATATATATATGCTAAATAAGTTGGGTATCGTTTACTTCATAAGTAACATATTTTTATTTAAATAGTTTTTAGTATGGTATTCGCTTGTAAAATTTGACCAACAATGTACAATATATATTTCTATTTTGTTAAGTTTAATTTCACCTCCTGATCTTTAATACATAGCCCTCAAGGAGTTTAATTTTCATTAATTTGATTTTTCTCAAATAACTTATTACATTCTCTAATGTTTTATAAAAAAAAGCTGAATACCATGTGCTTAAACCTTTTTGGACATTCTAGTAGAAATTTTGTTGAAAATAGTTTTATTCAAAATATAGTATTTTTTTGTAACGTAAGCTATAGTGATTATTGGTAATGTTTAGGTAGTGTGAGTTCGTGACGAACCAACCAATACCAAAAACGAGTGTCTGTCATATCTACTGGCCTTATCAAGACATTGTTTTTTTTCCTCAGCCAATTGTTGTACCGGGTGTCCTTATTATAAGAAAAAGAACTAATAACAACCAAATTCCTTTCGTGTAGGTAGGTATCAAACGTACAAAATTAAAGTAACAAATTATTATGATAAATTAGTATAACTAGATGATAAAAATTTTAAAATTTTTTTGTTTATTTATTTTATATTCACATGAGGTGGTAATGTGTCTTTGTTCTTTCTAAGAACATTCACATCTTATCCCCTATAACCAATCCCAGTTATAAATATGAGAGAAATGTAAGAAGAACGTACAAACATCCTATTCATCCTAGTTTTATGGGAAGACAATGCAAGCCCTCAATTTTGGTTCCCACTTTTGAGCCCCATATTTTTCTAATATTTTTTATTGATGTATGTGAGTGGAAAAAAAAAAAGAAAAAATAAAGAAGAGAAAAAATAGTATTATTTAATTGAATATAGATAAATATGGTGAATGAGACGGAATGTGTTTAGAAAATAAGTTATAAACTTTAGAATTAATTCTAAACAATGCATAAGTTGAAAATTGAAGGGCGAAAGTGAAATATTTTTTAGATTAGCTTAAATGAACCTAGCCTTCATTACGGACTAGAATCATTGTAACGTATGAGACTTGTTCCACATTGTTTGTATGGACTACAAATGTGGGGTTTATAACCTAAATGGACGTGCGCTCTCTCTCATCAAACTAGTCTTTTGGGACGACTTCTCTTAATTGGGTTGTAACAACAGTTTTTAATTAGCGTTTTATCTTTAGTTACCAAAGGACCTGTAGCCTAGCCGTATGAATCATGAATGTATTTTCCTGTTTAGGTTGTAACAACAGGTGATCTATTATTGTTGTACTTTAATTAACGTTTTATCTTTAGTTACCAAAGGATCTATAGCTTAGCTTTATGAATCATGAATGTGTTATCCTGTTTGTCTTGTTCGGGTTGTAACAACAGGTGATTTATTGTTGTTTTACTTTAATTAACGTTTTATCCATAGTTACCAAAGGACCTTGTAGAAGGTAAAACTCTCTATGATATGATAGAGAGGTAGACAATAATATTTATAATTGACATACAATGTTTTACAAGGAAAGAATTGAAAGACAAATTGATTACAATGATTTCTAAATGAATGCACAATAATGGGTTGACTATATTAATAATGACAAGGCAATAATCTAGGAGAAGATTATGCCTATGACAGCTAATGTCTGTTATCCCCCTGCAAGCGAAACGGTGGTGACTGAACCCGAAGCAAATCACGGAAAAACTCAAACTGTGAACGTGGTAGACTTTTGGTGAAGATGTCAGCAAGTTGAAGCTTGGTAGGAACAAACTTAGTGTGTAATTTTCCGGACATAACTAGTTCCCGAACAAAATGATAGTCTAAGTCAATGTGTTTGGCACGTTTGTGAGACACTGGATTTTGACTCATGAATAAGGCACTTTTGTTGTCACAAAGCAATGTAGGACGAGAAGATGGAAGCGCATGGAGTTCTTGTAATAAATGAGTTATCCATACGATTTCTGCTGCTGCGTTTGCCATAGCACGATATTCAGATTCACAACTCGAGCGTGAGACTGTAGGCTGCTTCTTTGCACTCCAGGATACCAAGTTACCTCCTAAAAATATAGAATACCCATAAGTTGATCTCCTTGTTTCGATACACCGGGCCCAATCCGCATCAGAATATCCTAAGATGGATGAGGTAGTAGGACGAGTGAAGACAAGACCATGAGAGATGGTACCCTTGACATATCGTAAAATGCGTTTAACTAACTGAAAATGTTTTTCAGTTGGTGCGTGCAGATGTTGACACGCCTGATTAACCGCATATGATAAGTCTGGGCGAGTGATAGTGAGGTATTGAAGAGCACCAACAAGAGAGCGATAGGTAGTAGGATCGTGGTAAGGAGTGCCATCCGATGTGAATGTATCAGATGTTGAGAGAGGAGTGGGAGTGGGTTTGGCTTCAGTTAAGCCGGCACGAGTAAGAATGTCATTGGCATACTTGGTTTGGGTGAGAAAGAGACCACTATCGTTGTGAACAACCTCAAGGCCAAGAAAATAGTTTAAAGATCCAAGGTCCTTGATTGCAAACTCTTTGTTGAGACGGGAGGTGAAGTTACGAAGTAACTTAGAATTATTCCCAGTAAGAATGAGGTCGTCCACATAGACAAGAAGGTACATAATAAAATCGCCTTTGTGAAACACAAACAGCGATGGGTCTGCACGACTACAAGTAAAGCCATATGACAAAAGAAAAGTACTAAGACGTTGAAACCAGGCTCGAGGAGCCTGTTTTAGGCCGTAAAGCGCTTTGTTGAGCTTGCAAACATGATTCGGCAAACGTGGATCAACGAAACCAGGTGGTTGCTCCATAAATACAGTTTCGGATAGACGTCCATTGAGAAAGGCATTGTTCACATCCAATTGATGGAGAGACCATCGATTAATAACAGCAAGGGATAAGACAATGCGAATAGTGGAAGCTTTGACAACGGGACTAAAAGTGTGATGAAAGTCAAGACCCGGTACTTGAGTGAATCCCTGAGCAACAAGTCGGGCTTTATGACGATCTAAGGTGCCATCCGAATGGTATTTGGTGCGAAAAACCCATTTGGAACCAACCACATTTGTGGATGAAGGACGAGGGACAAGAGTCCAAGTGTTGTTGCGATTTAAGGCATTAAGTTCATCACGCATAGCGTGCATCCAGTGTGGATGTTTGGAGGCACTTTTGAAACCTTTTGGGTCAACAGTACTTAGGAGTGAGGCATGAAGACAAGAATGTAGTATAGTGGAGAGATAGGCGGTGTGTTTCGGGTTGGGTTTGAACACTCCGACTTTGGAACGGGTCACCATCGGGTGAGTTGGAGCGGGAGTGGAAGGAGTGGTAGGAGTGGGCTGAGGTGGTTCGGTAGGAATATTGGGCTGAGATGTTTCAGTGGGAATAGTGGGCTGAGATGGGGCGATAGGATTGGGCTGAGGTGGAGCGGTAGAAATAGTGGGCTGAGGTGGTGCGGTAGGAGAAGCGGGCTGAGATGATTCAGCGTGATTGGGCTGAGAGGATGTAGAATAGGTGGGCTGTGAGGTGTTAGTGAAGGAGTGGGCTGGAGTGGTAATGGGCTCGGAATTGGGCTGGGAAGGTTGTTCGGTGGTGGGTATGAAAGTGGGGCCGGTGGGATGTTTGCAAAGAGTGCAAGGTGTTTGTGTATGAGGAGCAGTGTGTTGTTTGGGTAGATTAGTGGAGGGTTGTGGAGTAGTAACAAAAGAAACATCTTCTTCAAATGTAGAAAGGAAGAGTTTCGAGATGTCACTGTGAGAAGTTGTGGAGTTAAATGGAAAATAGGTTTCATCAAAGCGAGCATGTCTCGTAATATAGGTACGAGACGAGGACGGGTCAAAGCATTTGTACCCTTTGTATTGAGGGACGTAGCCAAGAAAAATACAAGGAATGCTTCTAGGTGCGAGTTTATGAGGAGCATAATCTCGCAAGTACGGGTAGACACAACACCCAAAAACGCGAAAGTTATTGTATGTGGGTTGTGTAGAAAAAAGTATTTCAAATGGAGATTTATTTTCCAAGACTTTTGTTGGTAGTCGATTTATGATATATATAGCGGTGTTAAACGCATCGACCCAATGCTCAATTGGAATGTGAGCATGAAAAAGCATGGCTAGACCCGTTTCTACTATATGACGGTGTTTTCTTTCAGCGCGTCCATTTTGAGGGGCGGTATATGGACAAGAAAACCGATGAAAAGTGCCATTATCATTAAAAAATTTTTGCACATATTGATTAGTAAATTCGGTGCCACCGTCACTTTGAAACACTTTAACTTTCCTCGAAAATTGAGTTTGTACAAGATTTAAGAAATTTTGTAAAATTGTGTAAAACTCATTTTTTCTTTTAAGAGGATATAGCCAAGAGAAACGAGAGTGGTCATCTATAAATACAACATAATACCTATAACCATCTTTACTTATGATTGGCGAAGGTCCCCATAGATCACAATGAATGAGATCAAGGGAATGAGAGGCACGTTTTTCATTTAAAGAAAATGGAAGTTTATGTGCCTTAGCAAGTTGACAAGGCGAACAAAGATTAGGTTTAGGTAAAATAGATGTAAAAGATAAACAACCAAGTTTTTGCAACATAGAAATAGTATCAAAGGCAACATGCCCCAAACGATTATGCCATAGTTCGAATGAAGCTTTATTTGACGAAATCTTAGCAACAAAAGCAAAAGCATTATCCCGAATCACATAAAATCCATTTTCACATCGTCCTTCAGCGAGCGGTTTGCTTGTTTTCCGGTCCTGAATAACAAAAAATGAATCGGAAAAAAGAACGTCAACGGGATAGTCTTTGGTTAATTTGCGTATAGAAAGAAGATTTCGTGTGATGTTTGGAACAACAAGAACATCGTTTAGTTTGATATTATTGTTTATTTTAGCATTGCCAGTATGAGTTATGGGTAGAGACAAGCCATTTCCAAACACAACAGAATGTTTGCCGTGATACTTAGAAAAGGAATTAAGATTACCGGTGTCGTCTGTCATATGTTCGTCGGCGCCACTATCCGCAGTCCAATCGGGGATATCGTCAGTAACATGACATTTGGAATGAAAAGCGCGAGCAAGGCCTTCATCCGAAGCGGCATTAGCAACAAAAGTGGCGAGTTTGGGACACTTGTTGGCATAGTGTCCATTAGTTCGACATAGTTGACAGTGCGGTGGACGACGGGTATTCTTAGAAGAGGCGGGTGGAGGCTGTTGCTTATTGGATCCAGAAGTGGGTCTGGACCGATTGGAAAAAGAGCCAGAGGATCGATGTTTGGAGGAATGAACATGGAAAGCAACAGGCGAAGAAGAGGGTGGTTGAAGGGAGGCAAGAAATTGCTCTTGGCTTTCTGCCTTGGTGAGTAAGTCGCGAAAAGGTAATGGATCACGGGTGGTGCGAATGGCGGTAGACCAACTCTCGAATGTTGGTCCAAGACCACATAGAAACCAATGAGTTTTATCAATATCAGTGACCGGGTGACCGATAGCGGATAGTTGATCGCAAATACTTTTAAACTTGCGACCATAATCAGCGACGGTTGAGGACCCTTTGGTTAACTGACGAAGAGTGTCACGGAGAAGATGCATACGTTCAAGAGACGTGTTGCTATAGGCTGCTTCCAGAGCAGTCCAAATTTGGCGAGCGGTGGACAAGCCAAGTATTTCAGCGACGGCTTCTTCAGTAAGAGAAGCGTTCAAGATGAGAATCGCCTGCTGATCAAGGGCAGACCAGGCGAGAAAGTCTGGGTTTGGCTGCTGTTTTTCTTCGACAGAAACAGTGATAGCCGGAGCAGGACAGGACCCGTCAATGTGTCCGAGCAGGCCCTGGTTGGAAAGAAGAGGCAGAATTTGATACTGCCATTGAAGGTAGTTGGAATTAGAAAGCTTGATGTTGATTAGATGAAGAATAGAGGCAATCGGCAGTTTGGAATCGCTGGTCGGAGAAGAAGAAGTAAGGGCGGCGGTGGTGGAAGACATGGTGTAATCGAAACAAGATAAGAGAGCAAGGTTATGGGTATCTGGCTGATACCATGTAGAAGGTAAAACTCTCTATGATATGATAGAGAGGTAGACAATAATATTTATAATTGACATACAATGTTTTACAAGGAAAGAATTGAAAGACAAATTGATTACAATGATTTCTAAATGAATGCACAATAATGGGTTGACTATATTAATAATGACAAGGCAATAATCTAGGAGAAGATTATGCCTATGACAGCTAATGTCTGTTAGACCTGAATCATGAATGCATGTAGTAAAGGCGTACCTCCCTAGGCGATTTAGGGTTTTAGTCACATAGTGGACATTGTTGCAACTTTGGAGTATGTTTAGAAGGAGTGTAAGAAGACTTGATGTGCAGGATATGTTAGAAACCAGCTTATACAGTTTGAATTACTACCAACGACGACAACATTTGTTGTCACGATCTTCCGTGTAATGGGTCAATATGATCTTCGGAATTGGGTCAATATGAGTTCATGCGTAGGTTTGAGAATGTGATATACATTCACTAAAGGTGGCAAAACGGGTGGGTTGAGTTACAGGTCAATTTGGTATTTTGGGCACCGATCTAAACACAGTGGATCGGGTTTGTCAGACCCGGAACCCTTTTTTCCAACTCTTTTTTTAAAATAATTCATGTTAAAAATAATATCCTTTAGAGATTTATAATTTCTTAATAAAGCGACTAGGTTTGAAAAATATAATTTGGATGACTTTTATTTTACCTGTTTAACGAGTTAAATAAAACATACCCGTATCAACCTGTACATAAGTAAATGGGTCGAATGGTCTTTACAAATCTGCAAACTGATGTTATGTATGCAACTGAATCATGAGAGACTGAATTTTATTTTTTAACAACAATTTGGATGTTAAATATACAGGTGAATGACATAAACATGGTACAAACATATATGCTGTTGATTCTAGGCAATAGCCAGTGGCATCTCAAATATCTGGACTGCGTTTTTGACAGCGTTTATGTCAATATCTATCAAGTTGCCGGTCTTTGATGAAGCTATGATGAATTTACTGTCTTCTATGTTTGGAAGAAACAGTTTTGCTTTCTCTTCAGAGCCGAACAACGCCACGCTGTAACAAAGTCAAAGTAATTGTTCTGTCAAACTTTTGAATATTTTTATAAATTATTAGCGTGTTAAATATGATACCGAGAACATATTATTCCGGTAATACTCTATTTCGTTATTAAATGTTATTCCAGTAATACTCTATTTCGTTATTAACATATTGTAGCTGTTCTTTATTTTACTTGTTTGACCCGTTTGAGATTAATTATGACCCAAATTGACGTAAATGGGTCGATATTGACGTATCTTATCCACATTTTTTTTTGTTGTTGAGAAACTGACCAGGGCTTTGCGCGTGCATATGCTAGTTGTACGGCTGCTGTGTTTGTCGATATAACACCAACAGAGTCGTTAATAAGCGCAGCCAACTGCAGCATAGGTTAACAACATATAAACATTAGCTTACCTTTTATTTTAGCAAAATGCAGATTTAGTAACATTTAATAAATAATATTATTTTGAACAATAAAAATATTCTAACCTGCCCTGGTGTGGTGATGAATATTATGTTGGTATCATCTCCCACAATTTCCTCCACATTCTCTCTTTCCTTCTCATGAGGAATCACATAGAGTGGTTTCACTCCCCTGTAAATATCACAATCAAATAAGTATACAGTTTTTAGTGTCTCGATAAAACGCCTTGGAGCGCCTCACACTTCTTAAATAACCATCTTTGTCGCTTTAAAAAATTTTTATACAAACCAACGATCTTCGAAAGTATATATAAAAATCAATTTAAACCGCCCTGCGCCCAAACCAGCCAGTCTGGCCGACCCACCCACCCAACCAGTTTGGTTTGTCGTTTTCCAAAACCATAGTTAGCGGTTCATCCAAAAAGCTTCATAAAAAATGTGGTCATTTTTATCTATTTCAATTCCTCAAGATATCATATTTTCCTAACACTTAACGTCTGATTATCCGATTTCAACACATTCGTTAGAGGCTAAGCACTACTAGAAAAGTGGCTCTTTTGCTACAAAATTTTCCTACGGAAAAAAACGTGTCACAAATTTTGACAAAGTTGCTACTTAGGTGACATACTAGTTAATGGAAAAATAAACAAAAATAGAAGTTTGCTTACTTTATAGAACTTGTAATCTCTGCCCATAAATTTAAAGGCAATAAGCTGTCAGTATCCCCTCTAGATTGCATAGAAGCTTTTGAATCAGATTCTATACCATGTATCACAATATATTTCCCTTTATCAACACCAGCATTTTTATATTTTTCAGCTACAACCTCTTTTAGTTTTCTGGATATTGATACTTTAAGTGGTGGAATCTCTTGTCTTGGGACCCCTCTACCTGGTCTTGCTAGCCACTCTGTCATTTGTTTGTACCTGTTACATAATAATATATCCTTAAACCAATGTCTGTCTATATAACAACCTAATGTCATTAAAAGATTAAGGTGAGGTTTGGGTTGATGTTATGAAACTGACATGTGATATCCACCGTCAGATAGATTTAGCCCGTCAGGTGTGAATGTTTCGGATAGAAGTAATCCTGCACCAGCCGAATTGACGTTTGGGTATATGTAACTCGCTCGCTCTGTAGCCATTGATAAGAATAAAAAAGAAGCATGTCCTAGACCAGCCAGTTTGGTTGATAACATCATATCATAGTATCGATTCTGCAAGTACCAAATGTCACTTATTAGACTTATATTTCAATTATTCAATATGGCATTGGCTAAATGCAACCCCTATATACTTGGCATACCCCTTATTGATTTGATTTGATATGTATAGACATATAGATTGATGTGTGAAGCCATAATTCGGGACATATAGAGGGGGTATATGCGCCTATAGAGGAGGAAGGGGCATTTAGTAAACAAACACCACTGAGGTGTCCTAAGGTCATATGCAGGCGAATCCAGGAATGATTTCCAAGGGGTTTCTTTCGTAGATTTTCACCGATTTTCACTAATTTTTCAACTTTTTCCACTAAAATTTTCAATTTTTTTCCAAATGGAGGGGTTCCTGGGAACCCCTGGAACCCCCTCTGGATCCGCCACTGGTCATATGACATAAAAATGATCATATGGGGCCGTACGCCAAGAGAAAAATGGTCATAAGGTTCATATGATGGCCCATATGAAGTTGTGTTCACCAAACCATACTACCCATCTAACATATTTGACTGACGCAAAAATGACTGATGTGATCACTGACAGAGTCATACAGCCTCACATGACTATTTCCGCGCTATCATATGGTCCGTAAAATGAATAGCAAACCAAGTGTACACTTTGACTAACCTTAATAAGTCCAAGAAAATCAAGATAATCCGCGGGCTCAGGATAATCATCATCCGGGTCAATAACATCAGCCCATCTAACATTCTTATTCATCTCATACGCCTGCTTCCCTCTAGCCGAGCTAAGCACATCCACCTGAACACCTGGATACCGATCCTTAATCAACTGAATAGTAGGAAAAAACAGCAAGTTTTCATACACACCACCAGCCACAACACAACAACACCTCCTAACATCCCCTCTAATCTTCAAACCCAATGAAGCAACTTCAGGCATGAACCCCATTGGAAACTTAAGGAACCCGTATGGATTTTCGGGGTTTTCGGGTGGCCTCGGGTCCTCAGACTGCTTCCCTTCGGAATACTGTGTTCCATACTCCATGTCTGGGTCCTCACCTGTGTCAAATGGGTCAAGCCATTGGTTTTTTTTCTTGTTTGCATGGGTTTGGAATGGTTTGCATGGGGTTATAAGATGAGTATGGTGGGTTAGAAATGAGAAGTTGGTGGTGGTTATGGAAGATGGGTTTGAAGGTGTTGGGGTGGTTAGGAATGGTGGGATGGTTTTGGGTAGGAGAGAGGTTGTAGCCATTGGTTAGAAGTTTGTGATTGTGTCATGTGTTAGAGAGATGGTATGGTACATTAAAGATTTGAATGTGTGGACAGTGGATGATGATTGGATATGGAATGGATCATATGGTACATGTGGGTGCTTCATCTATAGATAGGGACTGGAAGTAACCATCTTGTTTTATTTATGGTTTGGCTAAATGTAGCTAAATGTTTGGGATGTAAAAAAAATTAGGTGTGATCAGGGGCGAAGCTTGGTTTTTAAATTGGCGGGGACTGGACTCAATTTTTTTTATTGGTAGTGGCAAATCGGTGGGGCCCAGACTCAATTTACCTACGAAAATGGCTAACTTCCACTACTGAGTAAAAAAACAGGGGGGGAGGGGGGGGGGGGGGGGGGGGCAGGGCCACCCCTAGCCCTTTCAATACTTCGCTTCTGGGTGAGACACTTTTATACACATTGTAAAAATAATAACTAATCTATTTGATAAGGGAGGGTCGTGTAACAAAACTCTTTTTTGTGACAAACGAAGTAATGTAGGTAATTGAAGTCTCATACCAGATTGTAAAATATAGCTAAAAGAGTGCTAATTTTAGGATTCTAAGCTAACGACAAGCTATAACGACAAGCTAATTTTAGGATTCTAAGCTAACGACAAGGTGATATCTCAATTAGATTTATATTCTTAAAGCAATTTCTTCTCTACTCGCTCACAAACATTGTGCTCTAGAGTTTAAAACAAATTGTTTCATAATATTGCAAAAAAAAAAAAAAAATTCCAAAATTGCAATATGTACAAGTGGTGATATCTTAATTAGATTGACTTTGTGAAGGTATATATATAGACAATGTGAAAATAGATTTTTATTGTAGAGAGAAGCTAACGTACAAAGCGTTCTTAAAATACAAAGTGTAAGAAGCAATTACAGCCATTGATTAAGTTTAGAAACAAGATGGCACGATCGTAATTATCCAACGTGTTTTAAGAAGGCGGTTAACGATTAAGGGCAATTATGACAAATTACACATAAACGAATTTGATTTTTTTTTATAATTAAACCGCCCAAATTATGTCGTTAATTGATTGTTTTTATGATTTGCTATAATCGTGGAAAATCATAAACCTCTTCTCCATAAAGAAGATACTCTGTAAAAAAAAAAACAGAGCATCTATTCAAAAGAACGAAGAAGCAGAAAGAATAATGACAAGTCTTCGATTATACAGAATACAGTTATGAATGTGATAAAAACAAAATTTAGATGCGTGTTTATGAAAGAAGAAGTGTGTATGTCTTTGATTGTAATGATTTCAGATTGTGATGTTGTTAAACGCATGTATAATATACCAAAACGCACCTTTATATCTGTGAGTATTATAATCAAATGCAATGTTGATAAAACGCACTTATAATACACTAAAACGCATGTTATAAAATTGATAGTATTCAACTGCCATTGTAAAAACATAAACGCATGCATTAAAAACATAAAACGCATGCATTAAAACATAAAACGCATGCATTAAAATACATAAACTCATGTTATTGAAAATAATCACCAGTGAATCAGGCGTTGACAGAGAAAAAAACGTTTTACCTTGATACATAAATGCATGCATTAAAAACATAAAACGCATGCATTAAACATAAAACGCATGCATTAAAATACATAAAAAGCATGTTATTGAAAATGATCACCAGTGCATTAAAACATAAAACGCATGCATTAAAACATAAAACGCATGCATTAAAATACATAAAAAGCATGTTATTGAAAATGATCACCAGTGCATTAAAACATAAAACGCATGCACTAAACATAAAACGCATGCATTAAAATACATAAAAAGCATGTTATTGAAATTGATCACCAGTGCATTAAAACATAAAACGCATGCATTAAAACATAAAACGCATGCATTAAAATACATAAACGTATTCATATATAAACTAAATGCACGTTTATTTTAACTGTTAAAAAACAGAGCATTAAAGTTATCAGTATCTTGAACTACACTATTATCATCCTATGCAACTGGATCAAGATCAATTGAAATATCTGGTTATATGTTTAAGCCTGCGTTAATAAAAACATATAATGATTACAATAAACGGGATTCAGTTAGAAAAATTGGTGAAAAGAAAAAAAACAGAGTAAGTTGCAAATCATATCGATTAACTCTTCAATGGAATTTTAAATTTTCAATAAAAAGGATCGCACAACGATTGTATCAATATAATCGTGGAGAAAAAATTGTAATCAGTTACGAATATTTTGAAATTTGATTTACGAAAAACAGGGATTTACATATCTGTGAAAAACTATAACGTGATTGAAGGAGATGTAAATGCCTATAATACCCTTGGATGTTTACTAACGAGATTTTTGGTTTGTAACCGTCAACTACACGTGGCGTAGTGTGGTTACTTCTTACACTTTGTATTTTAAGGTACTTTGTACCGTATACTTTCTCTTTATTGTAAACTTGATAGTACGTAATAGGAAGGTTTCAAGTTGTATAAAAGTGTAAATATTTTTATAGGATACAATATGAGCAGTTTTGCAACACTATATCACTATGAAAATGTGTCATATGAGTGCTTAGTGGTGCATGCAACAAGAGTAGCTACCACATATTACCTTTCGGGTAGTCATAAATGGGCCTGTTGAACAATATTCACTACTACATAAGTTTACAATTGTTACTCGAACATTCACTATCTCCGTTGCGTCGACCTTTACAAATAGTGGTCACATGAGAAGTGAGTTGTATAGCTTACATCCGCCACCACCCATAGCTATCATTCCCACAATTTTTTTAAAGTTAGGTAGACAAGTAAAATTCATATGTTTTTCTTTCGTTAGGATCCAAGTCAAAAGTTGCCACATATATTTTATAATTTTTTTTTTTTTTTTTTTTTTATTTCTTAATTGCCTTCAAATTCATTTTTCAATTGCAAAATTATCAGCCAATTACAAGTGATACGTAGGTAAACGGGCCACAAGTTGCGCCGCTACCCCTTTTTGTATTGCAAAACCTACTCTATTGAAAATAAAAAATAATTTTTTTTTTCACTTTTAATACAGTACGTTCATTTCAAACTTGTAAACATTAATCAAGATAGTAGGCAGTTTAAAATACATAAAAAAATACTAGTTTTATCAAGCATTAAAAGTTGATGTATAGATTTTTTTTTAAAGGTGTAGTTCAATGGTAAAATCCTAATCCTAACTCCTAACAACTTCTAGGTAACAAGTTCGAGTCCTCCCACACGCCGGGCCCTTTCAACCATGGCTATGATTTTTTGATGGACGACACTTGAACCTGTGACTAACCCAGGGCGAGAACCCTCTGAATAGGTAAACCATCTCACCTCAAACCAGCTGGACTGGATATTGGTTATAGAAAATTTAACAAAAAGGAATTATTGTTATTTTATATTTAATTAATAAAATATAAATAAAAAAAAACACATCGAGGCCTTGACAGTATAACAAACCTTTACAGTCTGGTCGTTTCAGCAGATGACACGAGACAACAAAAAAATTAAACGTCACAATTAGACGATTAGTTTTAAACTTTTAAATCAACTCTAAATTTGGACTTTACATACCACCTCCTAACTCCCCCTCTTCTAGAAGCATCTCAGCCGTCCATCCATAACGTTCCTCCACTCACCTCCGCCACTCCTCACCGTCGTCGTCGCCACCGCCGTCCTATTCTCCGACCACTCTGTCCTAATTCTCCAAACTCCTTTCATACATTTTCATTATTCACACATACAAAACCTCTAAATCTATATAATATCCCCTCACTCCTCGATTTCCGTGCCCTAACCATACACTTTTCTACTTTCCTCATTTCTCCTTATTAATAATAATAATATTCCAAATCGTTCAGTCATTTAAATGTAGAACAGATCTATATTTGAAGCTTTCTACTCTCCTCGATTTCCGTGCCCTAGGTTCCTTTTTCCCTCATTTGTTATTACTATTATTATTTTTAAAATTCAAAATCGTTTATGAGTTTATTGAATGTCTGAGCTGTGAACTTTCTCCAATCATCGATTTCCGTGTCATTCTGCTTCTTAAATATCAAAATCTAGGTAGCGGCCACTTGTAGTCCGTTTAACCGCCGGTAACTTGTAAAACGTATTGAAGTTAATAATATTTTTTTGAGCAATTAATGTGAAGTTTCTGCTATCCTTGATTTCCGTGACCTAGGTTATAACTATTTTGGTTGTTTAATTGCAAAATCATTTGAGTTTATTTCTTCAGTTCTCGGTTTCTGTGCCCTAAGGTTATTATTTTGAGTAATTTGAATGTCTGAGTCACCTAGAGTTGGAAATTCAGTAATGGAAGTTACTGATACAGAGTCACGGCCTGTGTTAGGGCCGGCGGGGAACAAGGCGAGGTCGGTTGTGGAACAGCGTAAGCCGGTTGCGAAACCGAAGAGTAAATTAGTAGGAAAACGAGAGGAGGTTGTTAAGAGGTCGGTAGCTGTGACGGTTAATTCGTCGTTGAGTTCTAAGTCGGTTACGGTTACGCCTCCAGTGCCGTCGGTTTTGAGGCGGAAGGATTGTAAGGTGTTGAGGTCGAATTTGTCGATGAGTGCGTCGTGCTCGTCGGATGCTTCGTCGGATTCTTCGAATAGTCGAGTGTCAGTTGGGAGGGTTAGTAGAAGGAGTGTGACGCCGGTTCGTGGGAAGCAGTCTGGTGGTTTGAGAACAGTTTCAAAAATAGGAAAAGCTGAGAGTGTTGTAGGGAGTGATGGTTCTTTGGAAGCTTCAGGTGATGATACGATCGGACGAAAGAGATGCCCTTGGGTGACGGCTAATACTGGTATAATTCGATCTAAAACTGACTCAGTTCTTTCTGTTTACATGTTTTAAGTATGGTATATGTATTGCATTTTGAATTGGAAATTGTAGATTATTTCAAATTTCATTTGTTTAGTTATGAAGTTACATGGAACTGGTGATGATATTGATATATAATAGAGCTATCAAATTTCTTATGGAACTGCTTCTGACATTTTTATTTTACTTTGATTCTCTAGAAAATAATAGTTCAAATGTTAATGTTACAACTGACATACCTAAATATGGAAATCAATTAGCATGTGAAGGTGCCTTTAGTTTGTTCCTGCCTATGCTCAGTCTGAGTTTATTGCTTTATGATGGATAACTGTATTTCTGATGTCTCTGAAATATAACTTAGGCTGCTAGGGCTATGAGAGTATGTGCTATGAGTGTTGGTGTTTCTTGTACCATTGCATAGGGTGATAGGGAGGATCCTATCATAAGTCATAGATAGTTATTATTTAGCCCCGGAAACTTTCTGAAAGGGATATAACTTAGAACTAAGGTCTGCCTACATCCTACCAAAACCCTTCTTGGAGTGTGGACCCTACCAGTAGCTTTACTGTGGGTGGGATCTACTGGGTACGGTGGTGGTAGTTGTTGAAAAAAGTGTTACATGCCTCATGCATGTCACTATTCTTGAATGGCGATACGTTCTTCTAGCATAAGTCAAAAGGTTTATGAGATGTAGAGAAATCAGGAAAATGGTAGCTATAAATAGAATTTACTGGTGTAATGATTTAACCTATATTCTCTTATATAGTTGCAGTAAATAAATTTTATTGACATACCTTTGTTTACTCAGTTAAGTTTTAGGTTGCAGATTACTTTCTGCTCGTTAGGAGATTGGAGAAGCTGTAGAGAATTTAAGTTGGGTAATCCTAAGTGAAGCTAAGCTTTAACCTGTGACAACGACCACATTGTTAGTTAATTAGCTTCATTTACTGACTTAAGAGTCCTTGGTATAATGAAAGGTTATGAATGCAACTCCTCACTTATTTGTGCTTTCGTAGTTTCAGAAGTTCTTAATATATTTACATGGTCATTAATCATATCCAAGATATTAATCGGGAGTACATCACTACATCTCCCAATAAGTATTCTCTATAATAGGAAGTATCTCCACGTTGAATTTGCTACTAATACTGTTGCCATTTTCTTCTGTGTTATATACCTTTTTTAGTCATGATATCCACTTTTCATTTCTTGATCCTTCATTTGCGGTTTTGTAGATAATTTTGAGGATGCCTACATGCTTAGTTGTTTGTTACATTTTACCTGGCTGGCCATAGTGGCATTTTTTACGTTATTCTGAACTATTAATGAAGCCATGTGTGGTATATAAGATAATACTCATATACGCGAACGCTTAAATAAGGTGATCTGCTCTTAGGAATTCATGCAACTTTTGCAGACTGTTTCTAACAACGAAATACCTGCTATTTTGTTGCCAATTAAAAAAATCTTATGTCACTATTTTCATTGTGGGCTGTTTGATACTTTGATTAGAGTGTAATTCCAGAAATATGGAGGAAAATTATTTTCTGTTTTCAGGATTTATGTAGTACAGATTGGCTATATTCTCTTTTAACATATTGCAGGGGAGATTTCCTTTTTCTAACACTCAAACGATTAAAGATAGTTCCGTTTATAATAGCCTAGCAGTAATCACTTGTTTCTGTTTATATAACACATTTTACATTTTATATTTTCCAGTTATCAATGTTTTACCTTATTTGTTGATCATTTTAATATCACAATGAAGTAATAAATAAAATTAAGTTGGCATTTGTAAGTTAGCCAATTAGGATATATCTAATGCTTTAGAAAACAGTATTGCAGAAAAAATTATGTGACTTATATAGTCTTCTTGTTTATGGTCTGTGCTAAAATACTTACTATTTAAACTGAAAGTTCTCAATCCATTAAAAAGATGCATTTGTTGCAGGCCTACTTTTACGTTATTTGTGACCAGTTGCATTAATAAATGCACAGAGCAATTATATTTTCTTTTCAGCGTTACTTGGCATATGTACTTTGTTTTCTAGTCTCTGTGTTTCTCTAAGACGCATATTAATCGCATCATATTGTCAGTTATCTTATTTGTATTATTGCTCAAGCATACATATGATGATTAATGATCCTTAAATCATTGATGAAAATATGTTTGTTTATTGTTTATTTTAGCATTTATTGAAGACAAAAAGACTTTAGTGAAGTTGCACGTCTTCTTCCAGATAAAGGGAGCCATATAGTATCTTTTTTAAATATTATACTTGGCAAGATTTTCGAACTTCAAAAAACACATTTTAAATTCTAAAGTCAACATTTAGCTTCTTTTAGTGATAGTAAGCTTAGTAAGTGTTTCCCCATTATGTTTCGAGTCCAATTAGTAAGCATTTGTTTTGTATTCTAATGCCTCCTTTTTCAAAACCTACATTTGTTTGTTGGAGTTTTTGCAAGTATAATTCAGTGCTAACGAGTCCTTATATCTTTTTGAAGATCCTTTTTATGCTGTTTTTCATGATGAAGAATGGGGAGTACCAGTACACAATGACAAGTATGGACCAGAACGCTTTTAATTTTTTATTATTTTTAAACAATATACTGAATTACGATTCTAACTTTTTATTTTGCATTGAACGACCACTTTCAGGGAACTGTTTGAATTGCTTAGTTTATCAACTGCTTTGGCTGAGCTGACCTGGCCTGCAATCCTCAACAAAAGGCATTTATTTAGGTGGGCATGCTATTTTTTGCTAGAAGAAAAATTAAACACAAAAGTGACGTTATAGTTGTATTTTAACCAATGATAATTCATAATGCAACCTGACATTTACGCAGGGAAGTGTTTCATGGATTCGACCCTGTTGCTGTCTCAAAAATGAATGATAAGAAGATAGCGACACCTGGAAACCCTGCAACTTCTCTTCTTTCAGAGGTGAAAATACGGGCCATTATTGAAAATGCTCGCCATGTTTGCAAGGTATCTCCTGTTCTTGTTATTCATTAACTACATATTAATGGTGCTGGTTTCGACCCGTTTTAGGGTGTTGACAAGCTGAACCGGCTTGTTTTAATTAAGACGGCTTGAGTTAAGCTCATCTCAAAAGCTCGTTTCAAGTCTTAGGGTTATAGATTAGCTTGCGAGTGATTTTATAGGTTGGAGTTTAGCTAAGGCTTGGCTTGTCTATTATATATATTCATTATTTAGTTTCTTTATCAGGATTATACATAACAATATTTACTCGTTCATCTATATATTGCATTATATAGATATTAATATATTTATATAACTAATAGCTCGTGAGCCTAATCGAGCTCACTATTTTAAGTTCGGGCTCAAGCTCTTTTTTTTTTCTTGGCTCACTCAACATCCCTAATAAAGACAAGTCAATCTGGGTCGTATCTTAATATCTTATTAAGAACTGGTCAAACAAGCAAAATAGAATAAATTATCTAAATACGAATGGGTTAAATGTCCTAATTCCTAGAAGGCGCTCGGTTTGTATGTCCTAACGTTACTTATTGAAAAATATTGTACTACAAACGCATTTGTTTAACCATGTTGTGTTGACTGTGCAGATAGCCGATGAGTTTGGGTCTTTTGACAAGTACATATGGGGTTTCATAAACCATAAGCCAATAGTGAGCAAATTCCGTTACCCCCGTCAAGTACCAATCAAAACATCAAAAGCAGATTCAATAAGCAAAGACTTGGTCAAACGAGGCTTCCGAGGCGTGGGCCCTACAGTTGTTTACTCGTTTCTACAAGTGGCTGGGCTTACTAACGACCATCTCCTAAGTTGCTTTAGGTTCAATGAATGTGTAGACGTGGGACCTGCAAAGGGCGTAAAAGATGATGGTCAAAAGGGTAAATCTGAAGAGAGACGGTCCGAGGATGGAAATGGGATAGGGTTAACAAGGGTTATCGACGAATTACGTTTATCGGATGAGTAATCGGTGATGATGGTAGTCTTTTGTAGTGTTGTATGAAATATGGGAACAGGAGTATGTGTACAAATTGTTGTATTAAGGTGTTTTTAGTCTGTAGATTAAAAAGGCAAATACATGAAAAATGATGGTGATGATTGTTGGGTGTTATTCTTTTCATCATTTTTGCATGTGCTTATTCTTTTTGTATTTTTATAGCTTTTTGCTAGATTTTATGAGATTAGTACAACCGATTTAAGGTTCAATCATTTTAAAAACACCTTGTTACAAGTAATAGACTGATTGTAATAAAATGTAAAGAATAGGGACTGAAAGTGTCAAATTGTAATAATGTTTGACCGGTAGTTATGTTAGTTGAATGGAGGGAAACTTGTAGTATAAATAGGGGAGAATATTATCAATAAAATTAGTTGTGATTGTATGAATTTTTCCTGTCTGTTTCTTAATTCTGATTTCACATCTAACAATTTGGTATCAGAGCGTCGGTCCTCCCGACCTCAGATCAACCACCACCACTATCCATCGTTCGTTTTCGCTAACTACCCATAACCGTCTTAACTAACTACTGTTGTTATCTACAACCACAGTATTCTTTACCCAAATAACACCATTGAAACACCATCAATTCAGCTAATTTTCCTTTGATTCGTTCATTCTTGACTCTAAATCTTGATATCTTTTCAATTGTGCTCTGTTTTTCCTTCAAAAGCCTGATTTGATCACTTGTGGTCAAATTAATCCGATTAATTGATCAATTCGCGATCGATTAATTCTGTGGATCAATTCATTTTTTTTGGAATTCTTCCATTCCGAATCATAGATTCAATTCAATTGTTGCTGATTCTTGATTGTTGAATAATCAAGATGACCTCTACTCGAAACCAAACTGTGGAACAAAGACTGCAAGAGCATGAAAACACATTATTGAAATTGGAAGCCAACCATGGAAAAAGTTTATCAGAAATGGAAGGTTTAAAGAATCTTGCAGTAAAGAATGCTGAGAACATTACTGCAATGAAAACTCAGTTAGAAGCTCAAATTAATGAGGTTTTAAAAACCATTCAAACAATGTCGATGGGTCAATTTCAGTCAATCAATAATAATAATAATAATCATAATGATAATAATAATAATGGTAATTCTCATTTCACCAATGGAGGATTAACCAATTACAATCAAAATCACTCTAACAGATTGACAAAAATTGATTTTCCGAAATTTAATGGGGATAATGTGGAAGGATGGATATGTAGAGCAGAACATTTCTTTTCCATTGATTCCACCCCTGATCATTTGAAAGTCAAATTGGCTATTGTACACATGGATGATGTAGCTTTGCTATGGCATCAATCCTTTGTTCAATCAAGAGGTGGTAGTATTGAAGGCATGTCTTGGACTGAATATAAGAGTTTTATTGTAGCCAGATTTGGTTTAGTTTTAAACCAAGATGCTATGGGTGCTTTAGCATCTCTGAAACAAACTGGTTCTTTAGAAGAGTTGAGTCAAGAATTTGATAAAGCATTGACTAAGGTCAACATCTGTGATGAGTATGCTGTGAGCTTATATCTAAGGGCAGTAAAACCTGAGATAGGCTATCCAGTGAGAATGTTAAGACCAAGAAATCTCCCAGAAGCTTATTTGTTAGCAAGAATGCAAAATGAATCCCTAAATGCTGTTTCTACCTCTAAAACCACCAAGAACACCTACTACAACTCTAAATCTTCTTCTTATACACCTAATACCAATACTTTAGCCTTATTACCTAAACCTAAACCATTGAGTTCAAGAAAATGGACTCTATCACATAAAGAAATAGAGGAGAAGAGAGCTAAGGGAGAATGCTTTGGGTGTTCTGAAAAATATACTCAAGGGCATGTATGTAAAAACAAACAACTGTTTTCAATTGAGTTGTGTGGATCTGAGATGTGTGGATCTGATGAATTTGATGAAGAAGTGGATATGAGTGATCTGGTTAATCAAAATATTCAAGAAATGGAACCCAAGATATCCCTTAATGCAATGATGGGAGTCCCATCATTTTCAACTATGAGGGTGCAGGGTTCTATTGGAACAAAAACATTACACATTTTGAAAGATTCAGGATCTACCCATAACTTCCTTAATGAAAGTTTAGCTATCAAAATGAGGTGCCCAATAGAGAGTATTCCTGAAATGTCTGTAACAGTGGCAGATGGTAATAAATTGAAGTGCACAAAAGTTTGTAAAGACTTTCAGTGGATGATGCAGGGAATATGGTTTAAGGCAGATGTGATTCTAGTGCCTTTAACCAATTATGATATGGTTCTTGGGGTTCAATGGTTACAGACATTAGATGATATTGTGTGGAACTTTAAGAAGTTGACAATGAAGTTCAAAATCAATGACAAATGGGTAGAGTTGAAGGGATTAGAGAATAACAAGGTTTCTCTATGTTCTGCTGAAAGGATGGAAGATTTGTTGAATTCTCAGGGTGAGGTAGTATCTGCTCAGTTGTTCAGTATGCAGACTGCAACAGAAAGTAATTATCAGCATGAGACTAGAGTAGTGAGTCCATGTATGGATAATCAAGCCCTACAGCAGTTACTAAAAGAGTATGAAGATGTATTTGCTGTACCCACCAGTTTACCTCCAAGAAGAGAGTGTGATCATAGAATTACACTGAAGGATGATAATGTTACCATCAATCAAAGGGCCTACAGATACCCTGCAGGGCAGAAAGATGTCCTAGAAAAACTGACTAAAGAACTAACTGATTCAGGGGTAGTGAGACCAAGTCAGAGTGCTTTTGCATCTCCAGTGGTTTTGGTCAAAAAGAAAGATGGTTCTTGGAGATTTTGTGTAGACTACAGGAAGTTGAATGATGCCACAATCAAGGACAGGTTTCCAATACCTTTGATAGAAGAATTGCTTGAAGAATTGGGGGGAGCAACTGTATTTTCAAAATTGGATTTAAGGGCTGGTTATCATCAGGTAAGGATGGCAGAAAAGGATGTGCATAAGACAGCATTTAGAACACATCAAGGCCTCTTTGAGTTCATAGTTATGCCCTTTGGCTTAACTAATGCACCAGCTACATTCCAGGCCTTAATGAATTCTACATTTAAGGATACAATGAGGAAGACTACACTGGTTTTCTTTGATGACATCCTGGTTTATAGTCCTACCATGGAACAACATCTACAAGATCTTAGACAGGTATTATCCTTATTAAGGCAACACTCTCTTTATGCAAAACAGTCTAAGTGTTCTTTTGGGGGGTCTAGTGTGGAATATTTGGGTCATAGCATATCAGGAAAAGGGGTACAAACTGATCCAAATAAAATAGTGGCAATTAAAAGTTGGCCTGTACCTGTGACTCAAAAACAACTAAGGGGATTTTTGGGGTTAGCTGGGTATTACAGGAGATTTATAAGAGGATTTGGAGCTATTGCTAAGCCTATGACTGAACTCTTAAAAAAAGATTCATTTCATTGGAATGAGGCTGCTGAGCAATCCTTTAATCAACTAAAGGATGCTTTAACAACATCTCCTGTTCTGGCCTTGCCAGATTTCAATAAAGAATTTACAGTGGAGACTGATGCTTCTGCTAAAGGATTAGGGGCTGTCTTGATGCAAGAAGGACACCCTATAGCCTTCATTAGCAAAGCTTTGTCCATCAGAAAACAGTCTTTATCTGTATATGAGAAGGAACTTCTGGCCATTCTTATGGCAGTCAAGCAGTGGCACCACTACTTGATTAGTAAGAAGTTTGTGATAAAAACTGATCACAAAAGTCTTAAGTTTCTTCTTACTCAGAAGATCACCACCCCTTTGCAACAAACTTGGTTAGCAAAGCTTATGGGGTATACATATGAGATTGTTTACAAACAAGGCCCTGAGAATTTAGCAGCTGATGGGTTATCTAGAGTGTCTGGCTTGGCCTTGTTTGAGATGGGATTAAGTTCAGTGAATCCATTGCTATTGGAAAGAATAAAAATCTCTTGGTCCACTGATCCTCATTTGCAGTCACTTATTAATAGAATTCAGCAAGGTGAATCTATTAACAATGTGACTTGGGATGGTATTCTGTTGAAAAGAAAAGGGAAGATATTTGTGGGAAATGATAGTTCCTTGAAGGCTGATATTCTAAATGTTTTCCATAATTCACCTACTGGAGGACATTCTGGCTTTGTTCCCACTCTTCAAAAACTGAAAAACTTCTGTTATTGGAAAGGCTGCTATAAGGAGGTTTTCTCTTATGTTCAAAACTGTCACACATGCCAACAGGCCAAGTATGAACCAGTTGCAAACCCTGGCCTATTACAACCCCTTCCTATTCCTAATCATGTTTTTACAGATGTGTCCATGGATTTTATATCAGGATTACCAAAGGTGCAGAGTAAAGACACTATTTTGCTAGTAGTGGACAGGCTTACTAAGTATGCCCATTTCATACCTCTATCTCACCCTTTCACTGCACCACAAGTTGCTCAGCTGTTTTTGGACACTATTTTTAAACTACATGGTTGTCCAATGAATATAGTTTCTGACAGAGATCCCTTATTTCTAAGCTCTTTTTGGAAAGAATTTATGAGGCTTCAAGGGGTGCAGTTATGTTACTCTACTGCATATCACCCTCAAAGTGATGGACAAACAGAGGTGTTAAATAGGTGTTTGGAATCCTATTTGAGATGCATGTGTATGCATTCTCCTGCTCAATGGGTCAAATGGCTAAGCCTAGCTGAATGGTGGTATAATACTACCTATCACTCAGCTATCAAAATGTCTCCTTTTGAGGCTTTGTATGGCTTTGCCCCTCCTGTTCATATTCCTTTTATTCCAAATGATACCCAGGTGGCATCAGTTGAAGAACTACACAGGGACAGGGAGGCAATGATAGTGAAATTGAAAGAGGTATTGCAGCAATCTAGAAATAGAATGCAGCAGTATGCTGATAAGAACAGAAGTGAAAGAGATTTTAATGTGGGTGATTGGGTGTACCTAAAGCTAAGGCCTTTTGTGCAGACAAGTATGAGAACCCAAAAACATTCGAAGATTGGCCCTAAATACTTTGGACCCTTTTTGATTACAGCAAAAATAGGCAAAGTGGCTTATAGACTTGATTTACCTGATGATGCTCAAATCCACAATGTCTTTCATGTATCTCTGTTGAAGAAAGCTCATGGGAATCACACACCAGCTGTATCACTTCCAATTGGTCCAAGATTCGTACTTCAACCTAGGGCAATAATTGATCGGCGATTAGTTAAAAGAGGGCAAAGGTTAGCTCAACAATTTCTTATACATTGGCAAGACTTACCACTCTCTGAAGCAACTTGGGAGTTCGCAGAAGATTTCAAATTGAGATTTCCCTCGTTTGTTTCTTGAGGACAAGAAAATTGTTGAAGAGGGGGCATATGTTACAAGTAATAGACTGATTGTAATAAAATGTAAAGAATAGGGACTGAAAGTGTCAAATTGTAATAATGTTTGAACGGTAGTTATGTTAGTTGAATGGAGGGAAACTTGTAGTATAAATAGGGGAGAATATTATCAATAAAATTAGTTGTGATTGTATGAATTTTTCCTCTCTGTTTCTTAATTCTGATTTCACATCTAACACACCTGTAGATCAAACCGCTAACTACAGTTTCAAAATACTTGGTATGAATCGATTTGTGTTTCGTTATTGTGTGTAAAGGTTTTAGAAATGATGAATTATAAATTACAGGATGCATATTTTAAAAACTAATAAAATAACTAAGGTATTGGACGGTTTCCATGTTAAGAAACGACACAATTAAACTCAATTTTTCAAATCAAATATTAAGTGAGCCAGGCGAGTTTTTAAATCATAATTGTAAACTGAGCTATGCGAGTTTTCAAATTATAATTGGGAAGTGAGCCTGACGAGTGTTCAAATCATAAATTGTGAAACGAGCCAGGCGAGTGTTCAAATCATAAATTGTGAAGTGAGCCAGGCGAGTTTTCAAATCATATATTGTGAAGTGAGCTAGGCCAGTTGCTCCAGTTTAAACAAATTTGTCGATTTCAACAATTCACGAACACATGTAATGTTAAACATACAATTGAATAATCACTAGGGAAAATGGATTTAATTACTCCAAATTATCGCCTATTAGCGGATATTACTCCGAACTTTCACTTTGGCCAATAGCACTTCCAACGCTCAACTTAGTTTGTTCTATCACCCCCAAACTAACGGAGGTCTAACCTGGTTAGTCTTCGTGACCAAAATATAAAAACCAAAACTTTTATGTGGCCAAAATATAAAAACGAAAACTTAAGGGACATTTTTAAACCTTATTATTATTATTATTATTATTTAAATTCTAAAAATCCCCCCCCCCCCCTCCCCCCTTCCTTCTCTCTATCCCCTTAACCTTGTTACCAAACACTCTCTATTTTAGTTCACATATAAAAGACCTCTCCCCTCCCATCTTTTTCTTCATCTGCACAAACACCCGATTACACACACTTATGTGTGTTAACAAGGCATCAACCGGTCACCATCTCTGGTGACAATCGTTGCCGTCATCTGCCCCTCCGGTAAGCCATCTCTCCCCCGATAACACTATAACCCCTTACCTTCACCATCGTACCACTCGTAACCCTCTCCTCTGTTCCGATAAAAATTGACGCCCATCCCAACCTCTCTATTCGGACAGTCACCAAGCTATGGTGACTGTCATCGGACCTTAATAACCCTCTGATCGAACTCACTGTCATCGAGCCTCGAACTGAACCGATCCTTTCTTTCTGATCTGTATCCGTTAAACATCTCCTTTGCTTATGTGGTGAACCCGATGGTTGTTGCAGGGGTGATTGGGTTAACGATGGTTGTTGGTGGTGAATGGGGAGACGGTGGTTGTGGAGTATGACGGTGGAGGCAGTGGTTGTGGAGTATGACGGTGGAGGCGGTGGTTGTGGAGTATGACGGTTCTCACCTATAACCAGGAGGAGGGAAAGGGGGAGGAAGGGAAGGTTATGAATTAGGTGATTGAAATTGTTTAAGGTGAAGGGTGGTGGTGGATGACGATAAAGGGTGGTGGTGGTGGTGGATGAAGGTGAAGGGTGGTGGTGAAGGGTGGGTCTGTTACCAGGAAGAAGGAAGGGGGGATTTATAAACTTTTAGAGCATTCACATCCCATCCATCAAATGTTTGTGAGTGTGTCCACCAAATTATATGGGGTGAGTGTAAGTGGTTATGAGTGAAGGAGATAGAAAGTATTTGGTGGAAGCACTATTTCACCCTAAATATGAAAAACTACTGTTCACCCCTATATATATTTTAATATTTTTGTAAGTAGTTGTGAGTGAGGAGAGAGAAAATGTAATGATAAAAGTATGAAAAAGTATTATTATTTTAATTAGGAGAGAGAAAATTTAGGGGTGAAATAGTGATTTTTAGTGTAATTTGATGGATGAGATTTGATGGAGGGGATGCAAATGCTCTTAATAATAATAATAATAATAATAATAATAATAATAATAATAATAATAATAATAATAATAATAATAATAAAAATTTTCAAAAATGTTCCAAAGTTTTGGTTTTTACATTTTGGCCACGAAGACTAACCAGGTTAGACCCCGTTAGTTTAGGGGTGATGGAACAAACTAAGTTGAAAGTTGGGAGTGCTACTAGCCAAAGTGAAAGTTTGGAATGATATCCGCCAACAGACGATAGTTGAGAGTATTAAAATTCATTTTCCCTTATCACTATTATTATTTCTAAAAAAACCTGTAATATTAAACATACAATTGAATAAATCAGGAATCAAATGTTTCACTTTTTTTTTTTTGGAAGGTCAAATGTTTCACTTTTAGACTGAGCGGAGTGGGGCGGGAGAGGGGGCGGGAAGGGGGGGGAATACCGCCGCAACTAGGCGTGGAAGCCGGCGTGGAGGGGGGGGGGGGGGGGGGGGCGGGAATGATCTCACCGGCGTGGGGGAAGAAAGCAATGCCACGTGGCAAGTTTTGATTGGGGGCTTGATTTATTTGTTTGTTACCGTTAAAAAAAAAAAAAAAAAAAAAAACAACCGTTACCCAACGGCTATATGTAAAAAAAAAAAATTTATTATATATATATATATATATATATATAACAATAAATCCAATACACACACACTCATTTTTTTCACAAAATCTTCACAATACTACCATATATTTTCAAAAAAAATTGCAAGATGTCGAGCGATTCTTCGAGTTCAGACGATATGTTTGATCAACTCGCTTTGGATGACTTGGGCGAAGGTGCCGCAGAAATGTTAATGGCGACCGTTCAGAACGTCGTTAAAGCTATAGCGGACGACGAAGGGACCTCCGAACCACCCAAGCGTAGAAAGTATATCATTCGTGAACGAGAAACCGGAAATGAGTTATTGGTACGTGATTACTTCTCACCCGAATCAACATTCGATGAAAGAAGTTTTAGGCGTCGTTTTCGTATGAGTCGTAATTTATTTTTAAGAATAACAAATGATTTGGAAAATAAGTTTGATTATTTCAAACAAAGGCCCGATGCACGTGGTCAGATGGGATTTACCGCGATGCAAAAGGTCACAGCCGCGCTTCGATCGTTGGCTTACGGAATGACTTCCGACATAATGGATGAGTATTTAAGGATGGCCGAGCGAACGGCTAGAGAAAGTACTCAGTTTTTTTGTGCGTGCGTCATTGATTTATATTTAAAAAGATATTTGAGAAAACCAACATTTAGTGACGTCCACCAACTTTTAGAGTTTCACGAAGAAAAACATGGTTTTCCCGGTATGCTCGGGAGTTTAGATTGTATGAAATGGGAGTGGGAAGTTTGTCCAACTGAGTGGCAAGGCCAACACGCTAGCGGTTTTCATAAAAGGCCGTGTATGATGCTTGAAGCGGTTGCGTCACAAGATCTTTGGATTTGGCATGCGTTTTTTGGTGTGCCCGGTTCGTTGAACGATAGGACTGTTCTTAATCAGTCCCCAATCTTCAACGATCTTATAAACGATATTTCACCAAAAGGAACTTTTTTTTTAAACGGGGTAGAATATAAGTACGGGTATCTTCTAGCAGATGGAATTTACCCTGATTGGGCCGTGTTCGTAAAATCGTTTACACGGAGGACGACGTTAGACCCTAAGAGAAAAAAGTTTAACAAAGCTCAAATGGCTGCACGGAAAGATGTTGAGCGTGCTTTTGGTGTGTTGAAAAAAAGATGGCGCATTTTGGCCACACCCTGCCGAATGTGGGAAAAAACGCAAATACGAAATGTGATGTACGCATGCATTATTTTACATAACATGATTTTGGAGGATGAAGGGCGTGCAATATGCGAGTACTTTGGTGAGGAAACGCAGCAAAGTCAACCAAACATTACGGATGAAGAAAGAAACGCCAACAACTTTGAAATCAAGAGTAGCCAAACACATCACAACCTTCGAGCGGATCTAGTTGATCATATTTGGAGTGTACCAAAAGATTACCCATCTGAAGAAGACGATAGCGATAACTAAAATGTATTTTTTTAATGTTTTTATTAAAATTTCATGTATTTTTGGTTTGGTATGTTTTTTTTAATTTAACTTTGTAGTTTATTATGAATTAATATTATGTTTTTTAAAAATTTTGTTTTATATTTATTAAAAAAGAAAATTAAAAACAACAAAAAAAAAAAGAAAAAAGAAATGCCAAGTGTCACTTCCCCCCACCTCTTCCCCCCCTTCCACTCCCCACAATTATTTTCCCCCCCACAAGGGCCCCACAAGTGCCACATGACGCTTCCCCCCACCTCTTCCCCCCACCACTCCTTATAGTCTTAGCCTTTACATTATACTTTTGTATGTAGTATGATTTTTTTTAACATAAAAAACCATCAATTTTTTTATAAGTGGGCGGCTGATAAGCGATTAAGAAGTTACACCGCTACGTCTTTTTAAATAGCAAAACTTAATTATGTTTCTTGTATTCTTTTTTTTTTGAACGGCCAACAAATTGGAATAACTCACGAAACACTGGAGTATCATCGTACCACCAATGTTGCCACGCGATCATATTCCACCACCAAGTCACCAATTCAGGAGGAAACTCATAATTATGAGAAAACCCCCTTTGTGAGATTCGAACCTAGAACCTTATGGTCCCTAAGTCTTATCTCACCACCAAGATGCCGCTGGGCTATAATGCCTTTTCCTCCACCTGTATACATCCAAACCAAAGTAAAAAAAAAAATAAAAAATAAAAAAAACCAAACACAATATTGAAAGGTAAGGGGGGTTAATTATAAGTTTTCAATTCTAATAGCCATAACTAACATATTATCAAACTAGAGGGGGGTTAATAATAACACTCACGTGGCATAAAAAAGCCTGCCACGTGGAACAACACCATTGGCTAAACAAACGTGTAAGAATCCACGTGGCAAATCACATACACACATTCTCTAAAATAATCTCTATATCCCCCGTCTGGTGTTTACACTCCACCGTCACGGCAACAACATTAAAGCCTGTACGGATCGTTTATAGAGAAACGACGTCGTTGTGTGAATCGGATACGAATAATAATAATAATACGCGATGGCGTTGTGTTTATACGGCGTCGTTTTGTTACTGTTCCTAACTCTAGGATCGGATTACACGTCATCTACTGTCTATGCTGCTAATTCCGAAGGCGTTGAGGTAATAAGTTTTTTTTTAGATTTTTTATTTTTTATTTTTTTTGTAGATCTAAATTTTATGTTAATTAATTGCTGCAATGAGATTGATGTATTAGGTTTAGTGTTGTAAGAATCGCTAGCGCTAGTAGGGATGATGTACCGACTAGCGTTTAATCGGGATTAGTAGGGATTAATTAGATTGGGATTTTATATGTAATTTTCAGTTTTATATAATTAGACGCACTTTTTATATATGTAGTCTTTTTAAGTAGGCATGTTTTAACCCTTTCCTCGATTCGTTACTTTAAGAATGTAGGATTAATCGTTAAAACACTGGTCGGAATCTGGCCGAATTTTACAGATTTTGACTTGGAATTGCTACATAGCCACTGACTGGCGATTAATCAGTGACTAATTGGAGGGTAGGCGTGATTTTTACAAAGCATGATTAGGTTCCAACATTGATTAATACTAGGGTTGGCTATTGTTAAATATATTATTTAAAATTCACAGACTGACCATTAGGGATGAGCTCGGGACGGACCGATACCGATCTCGAAAATACCGATCCCGAAAACTCCCAAAACCCAATACCGATACAGATACCGAAAACATACGGTACGGTATCGATTCGGTATCGGTACGGTACCAGTATGGTATCGTAATTTTACCTTAAAATACCAATCCCGTACCAATACCGAAAATACTGAAACCGAAAACCTCTAAATGTGAGTACCGATACCGATATGGAACACCCTCGGTTCGGTATTCGGTGCAATATGCTCATCCCTTCTAACCATGTTTAATGCTTTATTCTGTTTCTGTTACGATTGATTGAAATTTTGCTCTGTGGTACTAGATTTAGTTTCAGATTCGAAATAGGTAGAGTGAGTTTGAGGATGCAATAATGATATTGATCTTATATAAAACTATAAAAGAAAATTGCCATGAACATATCAATATCGAATTCAGGAGGTAAACCTTATCTCATTCCGTTCTTAGATCTGGTCAAAGTCAAGTTTTAAAACTGATGCTGGTATTTTAAGACGTTGAAATAATATATACTGTATACATCACTAATTTTTGTAGTGATCTTAGATATACGGAACAATCTGCGTTAAATTTGTATAAGCAAGCAGTATTCCTTTACTTACAATGCTTGAGAGAAGGCCTTGTATATCTTCTAATTAGTGTTTATTTGGAACTACTAATAGAATTATTATTATTGAAGATGTTGCGCACTTGCGGGTGCATCTTTCTAGGGCTGGTCATGATATAATCAAAAAATGAAGTTTAATTATCCTGCTAAATTCCCATGGTTGCTGGGAATTAATATATTGCGTCCAGGCTCATTTCTTGGGATTTGATTTGTGATAGATTACATATGGATCGGTTATCAAGTTGATGCATGAAAAGACAAAGTTCCGACTACACTCACACGATGTGCCGTATGGTTCAGGCAGTGGGCAGCAATCTGTCACTGGTTTTCCAGAAGTGAATGATGCCAATAGCTACTGGGTATGTTCATTTTCTGATTTTTGTTTTATGCTAGTTTATAACCCATTTGTGTACATGTCATAGTTGTCAAAGCGCCTAGGCGCACTCAAGGCGCATAGGCCGAGCCTGCAGCCTAGGCGCAAGGCGCATAAAAAACGAGGGCTTTTTATAATTAGGCGCATAGTATAAAATACATTTTTTAGGGATTTTAGAGATGTTTTAGACTTGTTTAGGGCTACGTTAGGATGTTTTAGGGTTGTTTAGGACTTGTTCATAACTCATTTAGGATGTTTTAGAAGTTTAGGCAACTTTTAGCCTGTATTTGGCCGGAAATCAGCCCCGATAGTGCGCCTCAGTGCCTAGGCGTGCTTTTGACAACTATGGTACATGGGCAACCTCAATAAAGCTTTCATTTATAAAATACGAAATACTTGAATTATCATTATAGACAAGTGTTGTTAGTTTAAGATAAGAAGTGAAGTTAGATATACAAATAGTAAGTTCTTTTAGATACTACATGATAGAAAGTGTGCATATGAAAATTAAATCAATAACTAGATAGAACTTGGAAAATGGTGTCATGAAATTCAATTGATCTCCAACTGATAGAAACTTATGGGTTACTCCTTGCCTAAACGAGTGACACGCGTCTGATTGGTCAAACTATGATGCATCACTATTCTGCTTCATTATATGTTGTATTTTATTTCTGATTCCTTTTTTAATAATGGTGTCTTACAAGCCAGATTGTTAGACCTGAGACCAAGACATCCTACAAACCTGGAGACAGCATAAAAAGTGGGACCATCATTCGGTTGCAACACATGAAAACCAGGAGATGGCTCCATAGCCACTTACATGCTTCACCAATATCAGGAAACCTTGAGGTGAGTGGATTGGCCCACTAACACTTTTTTATCCGTTTTATAAAAATATATATAAACACATATGATGTTATTTATGATTACGAAAACACTAATTTGACAGCAATAATCTAAATTTTTGAATAAAATGATTTAGGTGGTATTTATATAAAAAAAAAATAGATTTTAGGCTATTTTCAAATTGGCAATCCCATTGTTTCCTTTTAACTAGTTTTTTTTTTTTTTTTTTTTTTTTTTTTTTTTTTTTTTTTTTTTTTTTTTTTAAATCTGGCCTATTTGACGTAAAACAATACTAATGATTGTAATTTGCTTAAGGAATATACCAACCAACATTGTCATGTCAAAGTGTCAAACACTGCAATTCAGCTAATTGAAGTTTCATGCAGGTGAGTTGCTATGGAGATGATGGTAATTCAGATACCGGAGATTATTGGAGGTGACACTGAGACATATGTTTATAGTTTTTATTATGTTATTTATTGTTATATTATGTTGAAAATTATCACGGAAAACATCTGAAATTTGTTTGTGTTAAGAATTGAAATTGAGGGAAGCGGGAAAACATGGAGACAAGATCAAAGAATAAGGCTTCGCCATGTTGACACAAGTGGATATTTACACAGCCATAACAAGAAGTATAACCGCATCGCTGGCGGTCAACAAGAGGTCAGAAACATTTCTGAGTACTTTTAAAAATTATATTTTTATAAAGGGATAAAATCATGAAATAGTAAAATCAAGTTTCTATTATAAAAACCACTCTAGTTTCAATGTTGTGTTATTGTTGTGAATTTGATATAATCTAAATGTAACAACCTAAATGGAACAATTATAAAACTTGGTTAATATCTACTAACTTTTTTTCTTTCAGTTGCCTCATACTTTAGGTTAAACTTTAAAAAGAATAATCACTATATAGTAACTCAGTTTCATATATGATCCCTTTAGGTCACTTTCATTTAGCATTTATAAAAATATTCATAAAAATGTAGCGATATTGAAACTTGAGTGGTGGTTGTAATTAGAAAAAGTTTGAGCGACTTTAGTGGGACAACGAAGAAACTTGGTTATGATTAGATGAGATATTCCTATTATAAATGAACTAGTGACATTACTAGTTACTAGTTACTACTGCAAGAACATCATTTGTGATACAAGTATTCTTCCTTTTCTTTGTACACTGTATTTCTTTAGAGCATGAAAACCTGAAACATACTAGTGGCACAAATAGTGCGTAAGTTAACGAGTCAACAACCTTACCCAGTATAATCCTACCCATAGCTATAAAAACGCTATTAGTGGGGTGGCTGCTTTCAGAGAGACCCTCGTAAGTTAACGAGTCAACAAATTTATTTTTGTCACAGGTCCGGTTGACCCCAAAACATTTTTTTAAAATGACTGGTGCTTTAGATTTTGTTATTAGAACATTAAAATTTATATCTTTGAAAAAAAAAGACAATTTAGAATGCTTCCAACCTCGTTGGCCTGTTTGACTAACGAGTTTACTGAAATTAACATTTGTAAATAACTGGATTCTTAGCGTCATTCATACATTAGATATAAAAGATTTATGTTTCTCCTTCTTTTACAGGTTTGCGGTGTAAGGGAGAAAAAGCCTGATAACATTTGGTTGGCAGCAGAAGGTATATATCTTCCAACAAGTGAAAGCAAAGCATCGATGTAGTTATTATTATTATTATTTTCAGTTTTGTTTCTGCAAGTCATGATGCTTATTTAAGCTCATCATATTGTGGACCACAAGTTAACTTAGGGGCTTATCGCAGCATTTACTTACAATGTTATGGAAAAAACTCTTTTAAGATTGTCATTTCAGCTTTTGAGTATCATTACTTTTTATAGACAAACTACGGATAAGCGGTTATTAACACGTTCAAAATGAACCATGCTTAAGATGGCTAACTTGTCTTTGGTCTTCCACTACATTAACATCCAAACTACAACGTTTTTAGACGCGTATAAATGATTTCTCAAACATTTGCTTCGAACATATGGGAATTGGAACACTGTCCTACCAATGGCTGTGTTACAAAATATTAAAGAGCAAAAACAACTCCTTAACAATGGAGTTAGGATCAGAATAAAGTGCAAATAACATATCGTTCAGCAGAGCACCTATTATTGCGCCTCTGATACATGACTCGATATCTTCATCATAAACTCCATCAAGCTTCGATGAGCGATTTACACAATGGCCCCTGTAACTGACTGAATGATAGTAGTGGTCCTACTTTAATTTATGGGTAATCAAAGGATTAAAACAGTTATGTTGAATGTTTCTCTCTTCAACAAAACTATGAAGACTTGGTTGCTAATAATCAAGAGCCCATATTAGCATACTTGCTGATCCTACATTCTGCCAATCTCTATGGTCACCGTTATTCAACAACGCGGTTACTTTAACGGTGTCTGCTTTACGGCTCGACACCAAAAACATGCTAGTAAAACAACTTTTGCGTCTTGACTCATTTCCTCAATTAAACGACTTTATACAATCCCATCAGTGGTATCATCAACATAACAACTCGTACCGCTACCCCTACCCTCTCCACCACTTCCTTAAAACACTGATCATCTCAGTATGGTTACCGTTACGGTTATGAAGCTTTGGCTAACCTATATGGCCGAAACCGAACCAAACTTGAAACATGTGCATTCACATGATTACATGAATCACATCATACCTTTTAAAAGCATTTATGAAAGCTCAAAAAAAATCTTTGGTATCTACAGCAAATGGTGGAAAGGTCAACTATATAATAACATGACACTTTAACAAGAAAAACAATACAAATAGTGTTTGGCATCCAATTCCCAAACACTACCATCTGTTGTACTAGCATACAGTTCCAAACAATGGCGTGCAAGAACCCATCTGTCGTCCCCTAAATCTTTAACAATCTTATTCCCATCAACTGGGTTGAAACAACCGTAGCCCGCTTTTGTTGCCTGTATAATAGAGTATAGAACTCTACTAATGCACAACTCATCAACAATTCTCCAATACCCATTAATCTCAACGGCTGAAACAAGTCTAAGAGCGGATTTTAGTTCTTCATCAGTAGCATGAAGCATGATCTTTAGGTCATCCCATTTATACAAGCAAGACGGCCTTCAGCAAGTGTGTATGGATTTTGTAAAAGAAGTGTTTTAAGTTTCTGCTCCATGGTTCCAGCATCGTCTTTTCTTAAGCTTAGTCTGCCCAGGAATTAATAATGATTCAGCCAGCAGTAAGTTTATAATAATATATACATACACACACACACACACACATATAATAAGATTACCTTTGGTTTAAAGACATCAGATTCATATATATATATATATATATATATATATATATATATATATATATATATATATATATATATATATATATATATATATAAGGGAGGGTTTAAATGAGAACACCCATCTTTTGTGAGAACATTGAGAACAAATCTCAGCCATTTATTTATCTTCCTTGATTTTTTAATTGTAAGGTTAAATTGGTAATTGTATACAAGATTGAATAAATCCACAATTATCCCCTGATCCTCTAATCTTCATTTATGAGCAGATCTGTGACGGCATCTCCGACAATCTGTATCACCGGCGACGCTGCCATATCCTCTAATTGGTTTAAGGTTTGCTGATGACTATGCCATATTTCTCATTGTTTCAACATATGACGGGGACCATAAACTAATTAGGTCGAACAAGAGCATCCACAAGTGGCGAGATATGTTGTTAATTTGATGCAGATGATTGAGATCTCAGGTGTACACGCAAGCCACGAATTGCACTATGTTTTTTTTTAAATGAATCATTTGTTCATGGTGCTGAAGGTCGTGAGATTGAATTCTTCCCTGGTAAATGTTTTGGAACAATCTTATGGTTAGAATACATCCATCTATTTTTCTGTAAAAAGTGTTATAGGATGTGAAATTTGTTATTTTCTTGAGTATATGATCCAATTAAGCCAGGTATCAATTGAGTAAACGTTCATTTGTTGTGTTTTTTATGTTTCAATCTCTTTTTCTATATTGTGTTATTGGATGTGTAATGCGTTACTTTCTTGAGTATATGATCCAATTAAGATAGGTATCAATCGACCAAATGTTCATTTGTTGTGTTGTTTATGTATCAATAGATTGTTGTTCGTTAGATTTCTACATTCGGCATGGTCTATTTGTTCTTTGAGTCTCAAATTTGGCCTAGAGACTTTTTTTTCTTCTAATTTTTAGGTGATAATATTGGCGCGCGCATGTTTTGATGCTTGAGTAATCATATGTTGAGGTTAATATAACTAGATGAATTGTCAATGATGAGTGTTAGTAGTTAGCCAGTCATAGTTGCTTTGATTTTTTACTCGTCTTAATTCGTTTCAGGGTTAGGGGTGTATGCTATGGAATTTCTTGGTTCCTGAACTTGGTGTGTGTGAGTTTGGTGGTCTATATTGACTGAACGAGGGTAGGGCTAGCAAATAGTGTGAGTCTTGGAGTGAGTTACATGGGGCTTGGTAAAGAAACACATAGTGGTGCATCTTGATAACCTTGTGATGAATACTAGTGATTCGGTCATATATAGTCGTTTCGTGCTGATCGTCTTCGTGTAATTCGTTTCTAGGATGGGGCACTAACACATGTTTATTGTAGAATATCGTATCACTTTTTTTGCTGCTGATATATATATATATATATATATATATATATATATATATATATATATATGTTTTGTAGAAGACAAAGGCTCCTGGAAATGCTAGAATGGGTAGGTTGATTGAGGAAGGTATATATGTTCATAGGATACACTCGGTTTTTGTTCATGTGGTCCATGTTTTGCTGAATCAGATTGGGGTATAAATACTAAAGAAAATGATGATGGCGTCAATCGCTAGTAATTCAAGAAAAAAAAATCATGAGGCTATATATATGATGTTGGTTTCTCAAGGGGATTCTGTTGAAGCAGAGTGCCCTTTTTATTCATTCAGTGTACTCTCAAAGGCTTGTCATTAATCCAGCTTTGTACCACAAAGAAGACACGAGGGAATCAAATTTATATGATATGTTAATCGACACAAACCGTGTTCATAGAATTTTAACAAATGCTACGATTGTAAAAGGCTAGTTCAATGCTGGAAGATATAAGGACATGTATGCGTGTGATATTGAAGTAAAAAGGTTGTCTCAGGTCCATAAGATGTTCAGCTAGCTTGCAAGGATGCATCGGGTGAATGAGAATGTTGATGGTGTTATAAGGATTCTTATGTATTATTCATATTTATGAACATATAATAGTTGATTGTACATATGTGTTAGTGTATGTTTTACATATGTGTAAGTGTAATGTGTTCATATGTATAAGAGACTACATCATATATATTTTCAAATTTAAAATTCTAAACTCAGGCCTTTAAATTCTCATAAGTTGAATAGAAAATTTCCAGTCTAAATTGTTTGTACATTAAATTGGGGTTCGTTTTCTTATTCATTATCAAATTTATATGTGTAAGTGTCTGATTTACACATGTGTAATCATGAAAACAAAAGTTGTAATCATTGATAAATCCTAACCACAATAACACAGAAACAATCCATAATCCATGTTATCACCTGGCTTTTTTTTTCATTTTTTTGTCCCTCTTATGTCACTCGTTTCATTCTGTTTACACATGTGTAAGTTGTTTAATGTCACTTCTTTCTTTCCTTTTACACATTTGCAACTTTAATTACACATGTGTATATTGTTCAATGTCACCTCTTTGTTTGTAATTTACATAGGTGTAGTTTTATTACACATGTGTAAATTGTTTATTGTCACAACTAGTTTAAGTACCCGTGTGATACACGGGTTGCATAATTTAAAATGTGTCAATGAAAAGTTGTAAATAGTATGTGAACAATGTATAATATATAAACAATAAGTTGTAAGAATATTTCTAAATGGAAAAAAATGTTGCATTAAATCTGTAAAATTGAAATTACAGTTAATTTGAAAACATATAAGAAAAGTCATAACTCTCTAAAGATTTTCTTGTACACCACATTTGTTGTTTTATTTGTAGGTTTCCCTCTTTAACTAAAATTAATAGTTTCACCCCGTCCCTGCTTTTTACTCTTGATAGTCAACATACAACTGGCCATGACTAAAAACCGGTTCTTTCAAGTACAAACCAACTCTAGCTAGTGACTGTCTTTGGCTTTTGTTAATTGTCATCGCAAAACAAACAATGGAAATGTCCTTGGCTACACACATCAATTACACTGACGGTCTTGCTGTTTATTGTTATCTCAACTCCACAAAGTATCGTTTGCATCACACGTAATTATTGTATTATTATGCTGTTTAGAGTACAAAAAACATTTATGACTTAGAATAGGACTCCAATGGCTTACATTACACATCCATCAACTCAGTTGAACACAAAGCCAGCTCCATTAAGGTTATATAATCGTCTATTATCCATCGTTTTGCTTAAAATCTTATATTTATTGATAGTTACTGTTATTGCTCATGATTATGTTCAGCCTGATATAACTGCACCTGGTGTGAGTATAATAGTTACAGAATCACAAAGGCCAACAAATCAAGATTTTGATACGCGTCGAGTTCAATATAATTGTGTATCAGGAACTTCCATGTCATGTCCTCATATTTCTGGTATTGTTGGGCTTCTAAAAAGCCTCCATCCAGATTGGAGTCCAGCAGCGTTTAGATCCGCCATCATGACCACTGGTGAGGTTAATGATATAATTTTTGTTATTACTGTGACTCGAACCGTTAAGAATGTGGGTTCACCAGCCAGCTACATGTCACAAGTCTTTAGGCCGGCCGGCATATCGGTCATGGTCTTGCCTAAGAGATTGATGTTTAAAAAAATTGGTGAATAGAAAATCTTTAAGGTTACTTTGACGTCCAAGAAGAGCACAACAGTTAGTGAGTTTAATGTCTGCGTGTTCACAAGCTTTAGGAGGTTATCAAAATGGTCACAGGAAAGAAATATCAGCAGCAAGAAAAATTAAAAGAGCAGCACCTAATAATGATAATGATAATAATAATAATAATAATAATAATAATAATAATAATAATAATAATAATAATAATAATAATAATAATGTTCAATGCACATATTTGAGTATCAGCATTGTAGCAGTTGGGGTATATGAGCGTGGGTTGGTCATATCACATGGACCAGTTTAGCAAAATCGATGAAATATATGTACCAGCAGCCACTGCATTACATCACCAACATTCGCATTAGAGAGTGGGATGAAATGAGAGGCGACACAGCCATCAAGCATGAACCATTAGACACCATTATTCATCCGTGTAAAGCCGAAACTAACATCTGGCTAATGGAAGAAGTTCACAGGCTCACAACCTCGTATCAGTTTCTTGCTAAATTGTGGTTAGCCGACGCCATGCAACAAACTGTAACATACTTTTACCATGGAAGGTGCAACAAACTGTAACATACTTTCTTTGGTCAAATATGGAGTAATAGGACATAAAGATGCATCAAGATTACTGTTCTATGATTCCATGAGAGTGGAATTTTTATCTGATTTCTTGAATGATTCAGCATTATCAATATTGTCAGTAACACCCATTTGATCAAAACTCATCTTTTGTGAACAAAGATTTGGAAATTAGATAAAAAAATGCTAAAAAAATAAATCTTGAATGGGTCTGGATCAAAGATTCAAAATCTATAGATTTGCATGAAAGAATCAAGAAAAATATAAGATGGGTATTAATATAAGATCAAAACAGACATTAATCATTATTCAATTTTTATGGAATACGATTTCCCTAAAAATTTCAATTAGAAAAAAAATGATGGGAATATAGAGAATGAGGGATTACCGGAAAAGTGATACGGCGGAGAATGGATAGCGATAAATTCTGATCGAATAATGACGGCGATAAAAGATGGGTTGAGGGAAAATTAGGGTTGTTAGGGTAAAAGAAAATAAGAAAATGGGGAATGAAAGTGGATTGTGTATTCATCTCAATGATGCCACATGTAAAAAAAAAAGGTGGGGGGAAAATGGAAAGGAATGGGTTTAAGATAGGGACATGTGGCAAAAGTTATTTTGCTTTATTATATTTTATAGATTATGTATGTTTTACATATTTACAGCTGATTTACACATGTGTAAATTATTCACTACAACTTATTGTTTCTATTTTACATATGTTAGATTGTATTACGCATGTGTAAATTGTTTACATTCATGTATTTATATTTTTACTTATAATCAATTATCTTACACATGTGTAAATTGTTCACTGTCAGTTATTTGTTTATGTTTTACACATTTTCATATGTATTACACATGTGTAAACCTTGATATGTATGCATATTTTTTAACTATGACGATTTACACGTGCGTAAACTATGATACCTTTACTTGTTTTTTTTAACTCTTGTGAACTACATATATTTAAACCTTGATATCTATACCCCCCCCCCCCCCCCTTTTACTATTACGATTAACACATGTGTAAACCTTGATATCTATACGTATTTTTTAAACTATTATAATTTACACATGTGTAAACCTCCATATCTATGCTCATTTTTTAACTATTATGATTTACACATGTGTACATCTTCATATATGTTGTGTAAACATGTGAAAACCTTCATATGCTTATTATCTATTATAAAACATGAAATAATCTACTTATTTAAAATCAATTATATGTCAATTTTTTATCCACCGTTAGTAAAATAAGTATGATCTAAAAGTTAGCAAGCCTAAAATATACCTTTAGATGCATATTATCAACACATTTTTGCAGCTAGATATGTTCTTAAGCTTCAAAGCTATTAAGTAATCCCTTTAACATATGCTTCTTAATTTGACAGATTTGTCAAAAAAAAAATGACATTCAAATTCCCTAAAATTATTATATTAATTCAAGCACGTACATAACAATTAATCACAAACCCACACCTTCCAAATTTACATAAACTCTCTGCACATGATAAACAATAATGAGCAAATAACACACCACAACCAACATTAAACCTTCTCTACCCATCACAAAAGTTTTTACCTGTTATACCAAATAACTTCAACTATCATCTGTTGGAGTAAATATACATTATGTTAGTATATTTATCTTTATAGCCATTATAATCATTTATATAATAATGATCAATTATTAATATTATCCTAAGCCCAATAACAGATATGTCTTTGATGGGCGGACTATCATTAGATGGGCCTTATTAGGGTGTCCCCTGGGTATGTATAAATATGAAGAGATATTATGAGATTAGGGTTGAGACAATCATAACAACATAACACCATTAGCCATCCCCTATCTCTCTCTCTCTCTCTCTCTCTCTCAATGTGTTCATAACTCAAGAACACACAAACCATCAGAACTGCATACCCTAAAGGGAACCCAATCAAGATGATAGTGTCTTCCATTACTGAAGTTCCTAAACGGTTAAACATATCAGGTACACATGATTATGTCTTATGTTTATGCCTTATGTTCTTATTAATATAATCAACATGTGGTATCAGAGCTATGTTGATTATACAGTTCATTAAAAAAAAAAATTATGGTTGACGATTTCTTGTTCAACAAATCAGTTTTTTAAATCAAAGGAACATTAATTGCCATAAATCATTACAATGAATTTTTTATTTTTATTTGTCTTTCTTTGCGGCAGCCTTATGCCAATTCCTAATGGAATTAATAAATTCAGAATTGATGGATTGCCTTTAAATAATTAATTGGCAGTTTATGTTTCACTTGTGGCACATAGTTCTATCAATGCCATAACCATAAAATTTTAATGTTGTAATTGTATTTTATTATATATGTTAATGTTAGTGTTCTATGGAATTTCTTAAAATTCCATTCTCTTGATTATCGTAATTGACAAAAAAAAAAAAAAAAAAATCGGTTGATGTTCTTCAAGAACATCATAAGATGACCGAAAATTATTATGATTTTGGTTTAAAATTGGATTAAAATTTTGTTTCCGATAATTTGGGACATAACTTTATCTCAAAGGAATTTTCGAAATCAATTATGATTAAGTCAAAGATTTCAAAAATCTTATGATATCTTTGGAGATAGTCATCATTTAAAACTGGAAACAGATATTAGTAAATCCCTAAAATTTTGAACCATTAACAATATCATTTTTTGATAATAACAATTGTTTTCGGTTTTTAAGAATTAATGAATTTAGGTTCTCGGATTATCAGTTAAGTCCCGAATTCAGGTTCTCGAATTTTATTTCCTAAGTTCTCGGTTTTAAAGCTTTCGATCAGGTTCATGGACAGGAGTTCTCGGTCAAGGTCTTCATCTTCGAAAACCATAATGTTTTTCGAGAACCCATAATGTTTTCAAGAACCCATCTTATTTATCGAGAACTATCATGTATTTGAGAACCAATATTTTTTCGAGAACTATTAAAGGATCCGAGAACTATTAAAGTTATCCGAAAACATAAGTTATTCGAGTACTCATAATATTCGAGAACTCATCAGTAAATCGAGAACTAATTCTGATATTCGAGAACTCATCATGACATTCGAGAACTCATTGTGATATCTGAGAACTCATTAACTCTTCGAGTACTCATGATGTTATTCGAGATCTCATAAGTTTTCCGGGAACTCATTATTTTTTCGAGAACCCCTTATGCTATTTGAGAACTCATATAATTTTTTTTTGAGAACTCAATTCTTTGAGAACCCATTATTTTGAGAACTCATAAGCTAATTCGAGAACTCTTCCTTTTCGGGAACTCATAAGATTACTAAGAACCAATTATTTTATCGAGATCTCTAATAAAATTTACAGTTTTGATAAAACCTAATGTATCAAGTTTATTCAAAACATTATAAAACCTTGCTTAACTTGAAATAACATTTTGAGGTGTCACTTCTGCCCAAAGGTGATGTGTCACATTAGTTCGTTATAAAGATCTCGTTAAGCATTGTAGCTCGTTCACATAAGTGCCATAAGGTTTCACTTCTGCCCAAAGGTGATGTGTAACAGATTATGTTGGTGAACTGAGCGTATTGCATTAGGACTTTGAATGTCTCACTTCTGCCCAAAGGTGATGGGTTACATTCACTGTCGGCAATTCAATACTTAAATAAATAGCGTATAGCCAAAGCTAGAGCATGTTATTTAAGTAGCTTATGTTGGTGTTATGATATTATCACGTCTTCATTACAAAAAAAAAAAAAAAAAAAAAAATTGATCCTCACAATTAATGATCCTTCATTAATATAATGATCATAATCTAAGTCTGCCTTACATCAATACCCGTAACTCGAAACTAATCTCACTATCTCAACTAAGTAATCCACTCTAATTATCAAAACTAAGAAGAGTTTTCTTAAATTTTGTTCTTATTAAGTTACCTCTTAAGACATGACATTCCTAAGCTCTATCTGATAGAGTATTACAGAATAACATATGAGCATAATAAGTGGAATAAAAATGTCTCTTATGGTAATTAAGAACTCCTTTTACTGATTCCTATCAGGTGAGCTATTAATGATTCTGAAATTCCTAAGACTAATGTATTATCTATGGAATGAAAGAATATAACGAATTCTTAAGAAGCATGAAATAAATAAATCTAACTTTATGGTTAAATGGCATCTGTGAATACATCCTAATATTGAATAACATGACCCATAAAGCTAAGGGGTTACACATGGAAATCAATAAATTTCTAGTGCATAATAACTTTTCCACCAGTACGATTAGATGCATTATGAATCAACTATAACACTCGGAAATATAAAAGTAAAATGAGTGTGTTGGTAGCAAATTACGTACCGGAAAAGGAACACATTAAACTAGAAAAGTTGATGTTATTCACCTTACTACCATTAAACCTAAAAGAGGAAGAATAATTACCATAGAGAGGATAATTATAAGGTATGGAAACAAGATACAAGTACTACTTTTAGCTATAAGTTTTCTCCAAAGGGAAAGTCTTACTAAGCAAAACTGTGCCATTAAGAATAGGCATAAGCAATGAGATTACCCATAAGTAAAGAGAACAACTGGCTAAGATATGTAGTGCCTAATTAAGGATATTTAACTCCACAAATGCTAATGAATTCCAATTAACACATGATGGTTGAGTCTAGTTTTATACGTTTCCTTACCATAATTCAACAAAGGCTTAAGATGAGAGTTTGTGGCAAAATTAAGGGTCTATTAACCATTAATAACTGATCTTAGTGTTGAAGCTTTATGATACCTTATGATATTCTTGAGATTACTCAGAATTTAGTATCAATACTAAAAGCTACAATTTTTTGACAGTTACAAGGTTTTAATGACCAACCCGAAGCCACTATTAAGTTAAACTCTCATATTGTTTGTTGTCATTATCTTAATAGAAACCTTATGAAATAAAACTAGATGATCCAATAACGTTTTTCACAACTTTGTTATCATGATAATGAGAATTTAACAAAGGAAAATGAGACCCATGCAATTCATCCACTAAGACCAAATTTTCATGAGAAATCATGACCAGGTCACTAAAGGATACTTGGCTATCAAATCTCATTCTCAGTGACTTTAAAGCATGTGTTAAACGCCCTAAACATTAAATGGCGAAAGGAATAAATGGGTTTCCATCATAAGTCATAATTAATTGACATTAGTGGAGCTTATATAAATATCTGATTGTATCTAACATGTTTCCTACCGACCAAAGTATTAAAGAAATCAATTCATATATACTTAATGAAATTCCCTCTAAGTATGTCCTTAAAATATCTTATGAAATTTGGACTATAAGGGAAATCAAGTATAAAATATATGAAATATTCTCGTTCACATGCATCGTTAAAACTTATTATGTGGAGATACTAAGAGACCTAAAAGGTTAGTGGGAGCATTAGATGTCCTACTTATGACTTGCAAAAGTTACAGAGGTGGGGGGAACGGAAATTTGATCTATCCTCAAATTACATCTCTTGCACTGGACAAACGCTCTATCGCAACTTGTCTCCTTAGCATTTAACGTACTCCTAACAAAGTTTTGTGGATGCCTGAATATGGGCGAACTTAGATTTCTTACTAAAGTAATCCTCATCAAGAGAAACGACAATAAACGTCATTATGTTGTTTTCTCTATTAAAATCTATGGATCTTCCAAATGTTAGACCTTAAGCATGCTGAATTCATTAAGATTTATAAGGTAAGTGGGAGCAGTAAAAGTCCTTATTATGACTTTTCGGAAGTACAAGATGCGGGGGAGAGACTCAATAAAATTCGAGACTCATTAAGTTTATCTCCGAATTTAACTTCGATTATTCCTCTTGTACACCTTACTACACCAACTCTTACACACTTAGAAACTAATATTGCTCCTTATATACTTGAAAATAAAAACACCTAACTAAAGTTAAGTTTGTATCATAATAAACCCAATGTTCAACTCAGGAGGTCATCTGGGTCTAAAAGCCTATTAAATTTGATGATTATGTAACCTGCCTGACTAACACAAAATGGATGTTTGGAAAGTTTACCGATCCCATCTCTTCTAATTAAATCATTAGTATCAATCAATCTTCATTAGAATAACGTTTGGGATTTGGTTGAATAACCTAAAGGTATTCATAATTAAACCAGATCCGAATGGGAACGTTAAGATTGATTGTAAAAGATTACACTCAAGAAGGGATTAGATTATCAAAGAATCTTCTTATCTGTGTTACAAAAGATTTCTTTGAGGATCGTTACCGTCCTAGTAGCTCATAATGACTAAGAGCCACATTAGATGGACATTAAGACAACTTTCCATAACGATGACCTACATGTTCATTAAGCAACCTGAAAGTTCTAAACTGAAGGTTAAGAACACTTAGTCTGTAAGTAAATAAGATCCATATATGGGTTGATGCAAGCATAAAATGTGTTGGAATCATAATGAAATTCTCTTCATCAAGAACTAAGTGGATTAAAGAACCTACCTCAAGATGAGTGGGAGCAACTAATGAAAACTTGCCCTTACATAGATGACGTTTCTCTTGACAAGTATATGTTACCTAAGTCAAAGCATTATTCATGCATACTTTTGACATGATGAATATCGAGGATTCCTCTTACGTGATAGGAATCAAAATATACTAAGATAGACCCAATGGGATATTAGTTTCATCCCATAAGTTTTACTCTAAGTGGGTCCTTACGTATGTAACATACAACATTGCTATCTTTTTTAGGATAATAGGATAAATGAGATTATTACCTTACGCTTCATTAATTAGTAGACTGATGTAAATTTAAGTCTATGCTTGTTTATGATATTGTTCGTATTGCTTGATACTAGACTTGTCTAGATTGATGAAAAGCATCTAATGGAACATTACAATATCTTTAAGAAACAAGAGACTATAATCTAAAGAAGAAGTGAGAAGCTAAAGTGATTGACTACTCTTACTCTAACTTTGTTATATTCAAAGGAAATCAAGTGTCAATTTCGGGGTATATTACAACGTCAGCAGACATAATTATCTTATGGAGGAGTCATAAGGAACTGTAACAACAACCTAAGTTATCATGACATAATGTGTTGCTGATCACAACAGAATGGTCATTAAATGTTGTTGGTATATTTATTAGATGACTCATAACTTATTAACTCCATGTAAATACTAAGTTGAAGACTTACTGTGATAAAGTCAGTTGCCCTAATTTCTCGAACAGTAACAGTTTGAGAGGAGCTGCATTAGAGTTCGATACAAAATTATTGTTCGCTTATGATTAAGAACAAATAGAGGAAATCAGAATTTTGTATCGAATGCATTCATGATATGCTTATGGATCCAATAACTAAAGGTCTATCACCCATAAGTCTCACTAACGGGCCAACTAAGAGAAAAGGGTATTACTAATGACCATGTACAGCTGCATATCGTACTATGAATGACTAAAGATTAATGATTAATTTTCCTCATTATGATTTGTTTGTCTATTAGTATGCTAAGCTAGCATAATGGCATAAAGACAATTATATAACAAATCAACTAAGGGCATAACGTTAATTGATCCTAATGTTAAGTTTTAAATTTGGGTGTAGTATGATTAATGGGGGTCCTAAGTCGAATAAAGACTTAACGACTGTATTTCTCTACTACATTTTGGGTTTAGAACTAAAATGAGTATTAATCTCTGCAGACTTACGTAATACTCATAATAAATGATTACTCGGCTAAGTGGGAGAATGTTGGAGTAAATATACATTATGTTAGTATATTTATCTTTATAGCCATTATAATCATTTATATAATAATGATCAATTATTAATATTATCCTAAGCCCAATAACAGATATGTCTTTGATGGGCGGACTATCATTAGATGGGCCTTATTAGGGTGTCCCCTGGGTATGTATAAATATGAAGAGATATTATGAGATTAGGGTTGAGACAATCATAACAAGATAACACCATTAGCCATCCCCTATCTCTCTCTCTCTCTCTCAATGTGTTCATAACTCAAGAACACACAAACCATCAGAACTGCATACCCTAAAGGGAACCCAATCAAGATGATGGTGTCTTCCATTACTGAAGTTCCTAAACGGTTAAACATATCAGGTACACATGATTATGTCTTATGTTTATGCCTTATGTTCTTATTAATATAATCAACATCATCTATTTGATCCAAAACACACACCAAAACACAACATTAAAACGAAAACTAAAAGCCCTAGCTTCCTAAACCCTCAAAGTTTATGAAATATCCACCATTGCAGGCTGTAAAACCACCAAAATATTCAAAATCAAACTCTCAATTTCATAAACATGAACACCAAACATATTACATGAGCAAGTTTCTAATCCAGACACAAACAACATATTACACGAATAGGTTTTGTAATCCAGCCATGAACCTACATTGGTTATCAATAATCTAGCCCTAGAATCGAATACATGTCGATTATCAACAACTACAAACAGAATCAGAGCCAAGGATGACGTCATTGGCGGGGTTTATTGAGAGGGACTATTGTGGTGGTGGCAAATTAGACGAGGATGGAATGGGTGAATGGGTTTTGTAATGTCTTTTTACATTGTTGCCCTTTTTACTTTGATTTTTATGACCCCCTTCTCATTTAAACCCCATTTAATCTTATCCCTTGATTGAGGATGATCTATGGTTGAAAATGGTTCCTAGTGTTCTCACAAAAATTATTGTTCTCAAGATAACCCTCCCCTATATATATATATATATATATATATATATATATATATATATATATATATATATATATATATATATAGGATTTGGTTCAAATGAGAACCTTTTCCCAAATTGAGAACTAGAGAACCATTCTGGGCCACACATTTCTCTAAGGCATTTTTTTTTTTTTTTTTTTTTGCAAAAATCGCTGCTATATATGTAAGGAAATTTTTTTTTTTATTTTTTTTTGTATTTTTTTTTCAGTATACACATGTGTATAATTGCATTATACACATATGTATAATGCTATATACACATATGTATAACTGAAATATACACATATGTATAGCTGAAAAATGCTATATACACATATGTATAATTGCTATATACACATATGTATAATTGTCATATACACATATGTATAAATGAAAAAAAAAATTCAAAAAAAATAAAAAAAAAATTTTCCTTGCATAAAAATGTGCGATTAAAGCAAAAAAAATAAATAAATAAATAAATAAATAAATAATTTTGCCTTTATATGAAATGTGTGGCTCAGAATGGTTCTCTTAGTTCTCAATTAGAGGTTGGTTCTCTTAGGATCTCTACCCTATATATATATATATATATATATATATATATATATATATATATATATATATATATAAAGTCGTTTATCGTTCAAAAAGAAAGTCTATGATGATCAGGTTAAAGGGAGAAGTAAGTAAAAGGGATTAAGAAAATGCAAAAATAAATAAAATATAGAAAATGACCAAATTGCCCCTTATTTAATGACTGATTTGGATGGAGTTTGGAATTTGAATGATTTAGCACCAACATAAACGTTCAAACCTCGGTGGTTTAAGTGAGAATTTTTATTTTATTTTATTTTATTTTTTTTGATGAATCTAGCAAATTTGTTCAAACCTCAGAGACCAATTTGGCTATTCACTCTTCTTAGATTAAAATAGTTAAATAGTAGATGTTAAGTGGTCGGTTCTGTTTACAAGGCCAGTTTAAATTTCAAACCGTAAACCGTTAAACTATTATAGTCGAACCGTAAGTGGGAATGTATGTAATTTAAAACCCGCCAAACCAGATGACTTTTTTTTTTTCGTTTTAAGCGGTTCGATCGGTTTCAACATTTATGAACACCATCTTAAAGTGAAAACAAAAAATCCTTTATATAGTTAAAAATTCATTCTTTATTATAAGTATAAATAAAAAAAATCAAATAAACAAATATATAGCCAAATTTATTAAGAATATTCCATATGTACCTCTAGTGACGGCAATATTCCGACAGTGACCACATATTGTCCTTACCGTCAACCACAACATGTGTCCAAATGTAACATAGTTAACACGATACAATCAAGGACCAATTAAGTTAGGCCCATAAACAAGAATAAAAGTATAAAACCACCAATATTGTGTATCCAAACAATGAACCAACTATGGGACTAGGAAGTTGGCTCTATACTAATAGCACCAAGAATTTACGTGTCAAAATCGTGCACCCGGGTGGCCACGCCGAGCTTCACGAGCGGCCAGTATTGGCGTCGGAGATAATCCGTCGAAATCCTAAGTGTTGTGTGGCGCACCCGAATGTCTTCAAGCAGCCGTGGGCGATAGTGCAGCCCGACACTATGTTAATGCCGGGACAAAAGGTATATGTTGTCCCGGTGTCAACAATTAGAAAGCTACAAAAAAAGTCTATAAAAGGGTCGGGTTTGTTAGCGAATGAGGATCGAGATGGACAAAGTTTTAAGGAGAGTGGTGAAGCGGGGGATAGCGACACAAGTTGTTGTTCTATCGATGATTCGACTGATGGGGTTTGTATAAAGTCGTATAATGGAGGAAATGACTCGGAGCGCAAAAGTTGTTTCACTTGTGTGCTTTCAGGGTCGAGGGGTAAAGCAGGCGCGGTTAAAGTGACCACATCGTCGAGTAATGGTGACCGAAGAGACGGGAAAAATGTAGGATCACCGAGTAAGGTAATATCGCCTCATGATTATTGGCAACCAAGTCTTCATAGTATTGTTGAAGAAAAAAGCATTGGTATGACTGAAGAAAGAAGTGTTAGTATTAATATTAATATTGTCGAAGAAAGACACATTCAACAATAATGTTTGCTTGTTTGTAACCTTTGAACATGGAAATTATAAGTCAATAAGGTATATTAATCTATTTAGGAGCTAGCTTTATCCTAAATTTAAACTTGACTTTATATAAGCTTGAGCTTGACTCGTTAGCTCGAGTATACGAATCACAACATATGCACTTAAATGATACCCGCGGCCGAGGGTCAGGGACACCCAAGTAGATGATACGAGGTAAAGGTTGGGGACACCTAGAGCGATGATACGAGTGGCTAACCTCCTGAATTGTGATCTTCGACGGCTTGTTCCATGTCATGATTTGGTACCCAATCTATTCACAAAGCCTCTCCGGCTAGTCGGGGTAGAACAACCATTGAAGAATGGAGTTGTAGTAGAAGAACTTGTAGCACAATCCAAGATTTTACCAAGACAAAAATGTGGATAGATTTGAGATCATTTTGTATCGTGTTTAGGTTCATGTTAACTTTTTGGATTGTGTGAGAGTCGACATGCCAACCCGTAAATACGACACGTCTAATATTATAATTGACGTTTTAATCTAACATCATAAATGTTTTTTTTAATATCTTTTATATTTAAAAGTTAAAATGATATAATTTGTGTTGGAAAATAGTGGTTGATTTCCATGATATAATAGTGGTTTATCCTTGATATTTGTAATAAACTAGCAAAATTACTTACGCTTCGCAGCAAGGATTCGGTTGGTAAATAGTAACACCCTATAACGTATAAAGTTTCTGTTGGATCAGTATTGCTCTTTTGTATGAACTTGCTAGTGAACACTTAGGTGTTTAGCAAGTTCTTGATCAGTGATAGCACAGCGGAATGTTATGAGTTTAAAGCTACACTTATCAACAGAAGTTATAACTCCCCTTGGATTGAAAAACTAATAAATAATAAGTATTTATTGAGAATCTAAGTATTGAATGAGAATGAAACACTTAAACAGATTCTCAATAAATATGAAATGGAAATAACAATAATATGTGTTGAAGGATTTTTGTATTAAAATCAATGTCTAAAACAGAGGGATGAACCCTTCTATTTATAGACTTTACAAATACATGAACCTTGCCAAAAAGCAAGTTCAGAAACAAGTTGCAGCATTGGAACTTGTACATAAAGCAAAAGTAATACTAAAGTAATAAACTACTGATGCAAAAAGGCGGTGGAAAAGATCTTCACATAAGTGTTGATGAATGACAAACTACTGATGAGTAGTTTGTCTTCAGTAGTTCTTCAGTAAAAGTGTTTGGTTTGAACTTCAGAACTTCTGATGACTTTTCTTCTTCAGCACTTGTGGAATCTCTTCTTCAGCAGTTTGATCTTCCTTCTTCAGCAGTTCTATACTTAGAATATTTTGACAGAAGTGAATTAGACTAAGGTTTGCAAAAGTGGTTTCACCAATCCTTTTTGTCCTAACAATCTCCCCCTGGATTGATGAAGCCAAAACCTTACTAATTCCTTATTGTTCTCTTCTGTCCTTCACAATTTTTCATATTCCTTTGAACATGGAATTCTTCAACTGGTTCAGCTGTTCATCAGTGAGAGACCCTTTCTGTGGTTCTAGATGTTGGATAGTAAGCAGGTCTTGAGTTGATAGTTTCTTCAGATCATTCATCGACCTATAGGCTCTGCTTGTCTGATCTCTTCTTGTCACAAGTTGTCACACCCTCGAATTTCCACGTGCGGGGTATTACCGCGAGGCGCGTGACACACCAGGATCCAAGTCAACGGTCACAATAAACAACACTATATGATACGTAAAAATGACATAATCAAACCATTAAGTTTTCATAAATGATCCAACGCCGCGGAAGCGTAAAAATTTATTACAACATGAAATCAAAAGTACGAAAGTCTGAAAATACTAAATGAGATGCACATGAATCCTAGACGCCGTGAGACTCCGTGCGCCTATCGACAGCTGCTACCTTAGCGACCTGAGACAAACATGCTAAATACGTCAGCAAATAATGCCGGTGAGTTCACAGGTTTTTAATGAATACCGACTCCAAATGTATACCAATGATCAATCCAGACCACATGCATGCAAATCATATGAATACCTGTTACTACTGCGATTGGAAAACCATTACTGGACTCGAATACTGTGAATACTGAATACGTGCCCGAATGAATACTGAATACTGAATACTGCATACTGAATACTGAATACCTAAGAGACAATATGCACCCGTCCGACCTCCAGTCGACGAGTGGGGCGGGTCAAGCCCAAATAGCGCTATCCACATTTCCCCCGTTGTGCATCCCCGCACATTCATGGTTTCCCCCGGGACTTCCAAAGATCGCATAGTAATATAATGAATACTCCAAAACATAATGAATACGTGAAAACATAATGAATACTCCAAACCCAATGAATTCATGAATACCAAAACATAGTTGAAACGCCTTTTTATGAAAACATAGTTGACTCACGTTTAAAGGACACAGCATGTTTTCTCCCCCGAAAATGTAAAACCAGTAAAAGAGTGGGGCCGTGAAACTCACCTTATAGTGCGTCTTCCGATAACTAGAATTCCAACACGTGTATGATAATCCCAACTAATGACAACCTATCAATGAGTTTACATAAGTGTGATGACTACTAACCCGAAGGCTAACAAGTCCCCGATTGTCCAGATCATAACCAAGTATGTTTTAAAACGTGTTTAAATGTTCAACCGACACACTAGACCGACCCGACATCCCGTTGGTGACCCATTATCCTAACTAATCAAGTACACATAGATTACACGCAAGGTTCAAGCATAAAACACTTAGTTTGTATCAAAAATCTCATTTTTGTTAACGTAGGGTCGAATGTAGTGGTAAGTGGTCGAAGGTGACTTGGATTAGTCGAATGTGGGTTCAAACTTCCACCTTCGCCCCTTTTTCTTCCACCTTCGCCCACTTGTGGTTCATTCGCCCCTCAAGTTTCCAGGTTCGACCCCTGGAACCCACCTTCGCCCATTCGACTGGCCGAAGGTGTTCCAGGTTCGACCCTGCTGCGTTGTTTACTCAAAAACGCGTCCAAAAACATCCGAAAACATCACGAAACATCATGAGTTACAGCAGTCAAGCATCATTAATATATTCCTACGAAACCCTACCAATTTTACCCCAAAATCTATCCGTTTTTACAAGTTTCCTAAAATAGTAAATTATGGAGATGTCACATCATCATGCATGAAAATATTACCCAATTAGGAAACTTCTGAAATCAATCAATAATCAGCTCATCATCATCAAATCATCATGAACAAGAAACCCCTATCATAACCTTATCATAACCATCCAAAACAAGCCCTAAATCTAACTAAAACCCCTTTAATCGTCAAACCACCATCAACAATCAAAGGTAACATGTTTCAATCATAACCCATCATTAATAACAGCCCTAGGTTGTTATCATATCATCTATACAACAAGAAATCATCAAACAATGCATAATATCATATTAACACATGTTTAGTTTGCATAAAAACTCATTGTTTATGAATAGGTTTTATTTAGAAAGATATTAGGAAGGTTTTTACCCATAAAACATGTTGATATCAGATCTGGACCCTTGGGGTTTAGATGAAAACAAGTTAAAATTGTTTAAAAAGGATTTGGAATGAAGAACACACCTTAGATTTTCACTTGTAATGATTTAGAGAGTTAGGTTATGAAAAACAAGCTCAAAAACTCCTTCCCCAATGATAATAGCTGATAGAGAGTGTTTGGAGGCGTTTAGGGTTTGTGAAATGGTGAAAAATGGCTAAGGATGGTATTTATACCCAGTCCAGGTTCGCCCAGTTTATGTGGTCGAATGTGGAACTTTTCCACATTCGCCCCTTTTTAATGGTCGAATGTGGAATCTTTCCACATTCGCCCACTTTGTTTCCACATTCGCCCATTTCTCAAGTCCCATTTCCACATTCGCCCATTATTTCCACATTCAGGTCATCAGCACTTTTTAACACATGTTAACAGCACTTTTAACACATGTTAACCTTTTTCCAGTTTGTCGTGTTTAACGCATTCTAACACATCTTAACACATAAGCATGCATCCATAGTCTATACTTAGCATGTTTAGGCACGTATAATCATTTGTACATCATTTAAGCAAGTATAAGCATACAATTCACCACACGACCCATAATCTACACATATACTTAATTAGTTCATGTAATGTCACCAACGACGGAACCCGGTACTAACGTATTCCCAAAACGACTCCCAATGATCCTCCAGATCATTGACCCTGGACAATCCTAATTTGTCCCGACTCAACTAACCCAGTTAAGTTTGTTTATAAACGTTTTTCGCTAAGGTAGACTTATGTGTTTATAAAATGTTGACCCAAACATGCCGGGTGTCACATCATCCCCCTGTTGAAAGAATTTTCGTCCCGAAAATTTCCCGAAGTCAAAGAGAACGAAGCGAGAAAAAGAAAAATTTTCCCGGTCGTCACATCATCCCCCTGTTGAAAGGAATCTCGCCCCGAGATTCACTCTTCGACAGTAATGAGTGTCGACCTAACCCAAGTAACGTTTCCCAGAACACAAACGAAATGATAACCACGAACGAAAGATGATATCAATGAATACTCTGTGCCGGGGAACCGCCCTCCCCAAAGTGAATAGAAAACAATGAATCCCCCTGATCGAAGGCCTACTAGAGACTACTATGATCGGTATAAATGATACACCGGTACCGTTCAAGTAACATCTCCAAAGGACCCACATCAGACTCATGAATGCAAAATGATGACCAAATACCAAACTGAATGCACACAATGAATACGAATTGCCAAACAATGCGAACGAGAGTGAATACGAGCATAACGAGAATCAAGAAAAGAATACTTACCAGTAACAGTGTCAGGATCCTCCTGGTTCTCCCTAGCGCCAATGACGTAGACATGACCACGAGTAGTTCGACCGCCGCCTTCATTCCCAGCACCACTTGCCGTCCCTTGGTTCAGCTTAGGACAATCCCGCTTGAAGTGTCCATTATCCCCACAGTGATAACATCCCTGCCTCCCCTGAGGAGCAGTAGCAGTGGTAGTAGTAGTGGCCTGTGCCGGTTGTAGCTGAAGAGTAGTCCTACAGTCCTTAGCATGATGACCAAAACGCTGACACCGTCGACAGCGAAACCTCTCACAATCACCCGTATGATGAAACCCACACTCACCACACTTCGGGAGTTTCCCAGTATATCCCCCAGACCTCTGCTCGGATGATGCTCCCACAACTTCTTGCTTCTTTGTCTGCGGCTGGGACGACCCAGCGCTCTTTCCAGCACTCTCCCACTTTCTCTTGTTGTCTGCAGGGGCTTTCACAGCAGCACCCCTCGGAGGTAGAACGCCCTCCGCAACCTTCATGTTGGTCAGCTTGTGGGCTGCCCGAACAGTGGCCAACATAGTAGTGTGATCAGCAGCAGCAACATGTCCAGCAATCTCCGGCACTAACCCAGCAACGTAGTGCTCAATCCTCCGGTACTCCGGTGTAGCCAACCCGGGGCACATCACAGCCAACTCGTTGTGCCTAGCAGTAAACTCCTCGATCTCCGACCCAACCATCTTCAGATTCCAGAACTCATGCTCCAACTTCATAATCTCGTCTCTTGGGCAATACTCTGCCCTCAACATCTGAACAAACTCGGACCACGGCATAGCATTGGCCTCACCCAGACCAAGGTTCGCAGTGGTGGAGTTCCACCAGGTCAACGCATGTCCCTCCAGTGTAGCAGAAGCATACTTGACGCGATCAGCGTCGGGACAGTTACACATAGCAAACACCGACTCAATCTTCTCCAACCACCTAAGTAGTCCCACCGCTCCTTCAGTCCCATTGAAGAAATGGGGCTTACAGTCCATGAACTTCTTGTACGTGCACCCAGTCTGCATCTGATGAGTATTTCCCAGGGTCTGCTGAGCAGCCTGGAAAGCAGCCAACGCAACGTTCAACTGTTGTTGCAACATGTGCTCCAACTCCGCCTGAGTCATGGTGATGTTCCCACCACCTCGTCCACCGCCATTGCGACCCCCGCCGCCACCACGGCGTCCACCAGCACGTCCACCAGCGCGACCAGACATGTTCTGCCAAACATGAGACAAAATACGCAAAATCACCAACAGATCGAGCTACAAGTGACCAAACGAATTCAGAACATGGTTCCAGCATGACCATTAGTCCGAACATGAAGTCCACCAAGATTTTCATGCATTTCGATTTATGATTTCGTGTGCACCCGAAATAACAAATCGCTCTACATGGTCCTCTAGGCGTGCTCCTAGCTAGAACTTCAAATCACCCGATACCCACATTCCTAAAAGAAACTGTTATCGCACGAAGATCCCAAAGTGAACAGTCACTCAGGAGTGTACTATGACAAGTACTAGTGCATGATAGTGTGTGTGTAGGCAAGTATGTACATTAGAGCATAGAGGGGAGATATCCAAAACCCGGAAAGATCTCAAGAATGCGCCGAAGGCACCCCAATGTACACTACTGCCAAGTATAAGCGATAAGCCCCTTCATCTTCAAACCCGAAGAAGAAGATAGAACCAAGGTAGGAGTAACAAAAGATAGATAATGTGATACTGTGTGATGAGGACACTGACACCCCGACAAGATTAGTATGTTTACCAAATGACACGACTCGTAACTATGTGTGACCGTCTAACGTGTGTGATACTCGGCTATAGACTAGACTCTATATGCAGTCCTAGTTCACTATAACCTGGCTCTGATACCAATCTGTCACACCCTCGAATTTCCACGTGCGGGGTATTACCGCGAGGCGCGTGACACACCAGGATCCAAGTCAACGGTCACAATAAACAACACTATATGATACGTAAAAATGACATAATCAAACCATTAAGTTTTCATAAATGATCCAACGCCGCGGAAGCGTAAAAATTTATTACAACATGAAATCAAAAGTACGAAAGTCTGAAAATACTAAATGAGATGCACATGAATCCTAGACGCCGTGAGACTCCGTGCGCCTATCGACAGCTGCTACCTTAGCGACCTGAGACAAACATGCTAAATACGTCAGCAAATAATGCCGGTGAGTTCACAGGTTTTTAATGAATACCGACTCCAAATGTATACCAATGATCAATCCAGACCACATGCATGCAAATCATATGAATACCTGTTACTACTGCGATTGGAAAACCATTACTGGACTCGAATACTGTGAATACTGAATACGTGCCCGAATGAATACTGAATACTGAATACTGCATACTGAATACTGAATACCTAAGAGACAATATGCACCCGTCCGACCTCCAGTCGACGAGTGGGGCGGGTCAAGCCCAAATAGCGCTATCCACATTTCCCCCGTTGTGCATCCCCGCACATTCATGGTTTCCCCCGGGACTTCCAAAGATCGCATAGTAATATAATGAATACTCCAAAACATAATGAATACGTGAAAACATAATGAATACTCCAAACCCAATGAATTCATGAATACCAAAACATAGTTGAAACGCCTTTTTATGAAAACATAGTTGACTCACGTTTAAAGGACACAGCATGTTTTCTCCCCCGAAAATGTAAAACCAGTAAAAGAGTGGGGCCGTGAAACTCACCTTATAGTGCGTCTTCCGATAACTAGAATTCCAACACGTGTATGATAATCCCAACTAATGACAACCTATCAATGAGTTTACATAAGTGTGATGACTACTAACCCGAAGGCTAACAAGTCCCCGATTGTCCAGATCATAACCAAGTATGTTTTAAAACGTGTTTAAATGTTCAACCGACACACTAGACCGACCCGACATCCCGTTGGTGACCCATTATCCTAACTAATCAAGTACACATAGATTACACGCAAGGTTCAAGCATAAAACACTTAGTTTGTATCAAAAATCTCATTTTTGTTAACGTAGGGTCGAATGTAGTGGTAAGTGGTCGAAGGTGACTTGGATTGGTCGAATGTGGGTTCAAACTTCCACCTTCGCCCCTTTTTCTTCCACCTTCGCCCACTTGTGGTTCATTCGCCCCTCAAGTTTCCAGGTTCGACCCCTGGAACCCACCTTCGCCCATTCGACTGGCCGAAGGTGTTCCAGGTTCGACCCTGCTGCGTTGTTTACTCAAAAACGCGTCCAAAAACATCCGAAAACATCACGAAACATCATGAGTTACAGCAGTCAAGCATCATTAATATATTCCTACGAAACCCTACCAATTTTACCCCAAAATCTATCCGTTTTTACAAGTTTCCTAAAATAGTAAATTATGGAGATGTCACATCATCATGCATGAAAATATTACCCAATTAGGAAACTTCTGAAATCAATCAATAATCAGCTCATCATCATCAAATCATCATGAACAAGAAACCCCTATCATAACCTTATCATAACCATCCAAAACAAGCCCTAAATCTAACTAAAACCCCTTTAATCGTCAAACCACCATCAACAATCAAAGGTAACATGTTTCAATCATAACCCATCATTAATAACAGCCCTAGGTTGTTATCATATCATCTATACAACAAGAAATCATCAAACAATGCATAATATCATATTAACACATGTTTAGTTTGCATAAAAACTCATTGTTTATGAATAGGTTTTATTTAGAAAGATATTAGGAAGGTTTTTACCCATAAAACATGTTGATATCAGATCTGGACCCTTGGGGTTTAGATGAAAACAAGTTAAAATTGTTTAAAAAGGATTTGGAATGAAGAACACACCTTAGATTTTCACTTGTAATGATTTAGAGAGTTAGGTTATGAAAAACAAGCTCAAAAACTCCTTCCCCAATGATAATAGCTGATAGAGAGTGTTTGGAGGCGTTTAGGGTTTGTGAAATGGTGAAAAATGGCTAAGGATGGTATTTATACCCAGTCCAGGTTCGCCCAGTTTATGTGGTCGAATGTGGAACTTTTCCACATTCGCCCCTTTTTAATGGTCGAATGTGGAATCTTTCCACATTCGCCCACTTTGTTTCCACATTCGCCCATTTCTCAAGTCCCATTTCCACATTCGCCCATTATTTCCACATTCAGGTCATCAGCACTTTTTAACACATGTTAACAGCACTTTTAACACATGTTAACCTTTTTCCAGTTTGTCGTGTTTAACGCATTCTAACACATCTTAACACATAAGCATGCATCCATAGTCTATACTTAGCATGTTTAGGCACGTATAATCATTTGTACATCATTTAAGCAAGTATAAGCATACAATTCACCACACGACCCATAATCTACACATATACTTAATTAGTTCATGTAATGTCACCAACGACGGAACCCGGTACTAACGTATTCCCAAAACGACTCCCAATGATCCTCCAGATCATTGACCCTGGACAATCCTAATTTGTCCCGACTCAACTAACCCAGTTAAGTTTGTTTATAAACGTTTTTCGCTAAGGTAGACTTATGTGTTTATAAAATGTTGACCCAAACATGCCGGGTGTCACACAAGTACTGAGTTGTTATCAGTAAAGGACCATCAGTTGATGTCTTTTATCTTCCTCAGCAATCTTGTCTAGGCTAGCCTGCCTTTGAAGTTCAGCTTCATAAGCCTGTAGCTTTTCATCCAGGCTTTAGTCTAAGTCATCCCTTTCTTCTAGAGTTTTCCAAATCTGATCTTCTCTGGCTTTCTTTTGGGCTGCCACTAAACTCTTCTCAAGTAGTTCTGCTGATTGAGAGATTGGAGAAGGGTCTAGTACAGTCATTGTGGTAATAGGCCTAGGAGGAACAGGAGTTGGTTGAGTAGGTTCAGTTGATCTGGAAGGCTCTTGTTCAGTAGTTTGAGTTTTGGAAGTGTTAACTTCTGATGGGTTGACAACAACTGAAGGTTTGTCAACTACTGAAGGATTGTCTTCAGTACTTTCTGATTTTTCATCAAAAGTTTGTCCATCAGAGGTTTCTTCATTGTGCCCTTGGGATTCATCAGTCTTTTCAGCATCTTCTACTTCTTGAATAGAGACACCAAATTGTTGGGCCAGTTTTTCTTTTCTGGCTTGATCTCTCTGATCTCTTTCTAGGATAGCCACTCTTGCCTTTCTCCTGGCTTCAAGTGTATCCATAGGTTCCTTAATTTTCTCCCCCTTTTTGGCTTCATCAGTTTTTGATGTTGAAGCTTGGGAGAACTGACCTGTAAGATTAGCAATCTGTTTGCTGTTGAAGTCAATCTTGTTGGACAGATCATTCATCTTTGTCTGTATCACTCCAAATTGGTTCTTCATGGACAGCTCCAAGTTAGCTGTGTATGTTTGGAAGTGATTTTTGATGAGGGTGTTCATCATGTGGTATAAGGGACCATCTGGGCTGCATAGCTGGTTCATGTCTATGCTTGTTTGCCCAGGGAATTGGGTAGGCATTTGTAGTGAGGGGTGTGTTTTTGGTTGATCTTCTTGTTGTACAGAAGATGCCACTCTAGGGGAATCATGGATTAAGTGGACTTTAACCTGATCTGGTGTGACTAGCTTCTTGAGCATAGATACACCAGGTGCAGGACCTTCACTTGTAGCCGTCAATTCAGTAGTTTGGTGTTTTGAAACATCATCCAAGTCAATGGAATCATCTGAATCCCTGATTACATCCTCAATGAGGACTGTATCAGTTACATCATGAGCTGAGCCCAACTCAGTTGTCTCATGTACCTCTTTTTCTTGGTTCAGAGGATTTCCTACCTCAGGCATTAAGCCTTCATCAGTAGTTGCCACAGTTGAGGTCTTAGCTATGTTGCTTCTTTCCTCAGATCCACCACTGGGTGGTAAATGAGTAGTAGCAGCCTCAAAAGTACCAAGAGTTTCTAAGTTTGGGCTTAGAGACCCTGGTTCATCCTCATCTCTTTGGTTAGGGCTTTGAGTGTCCATATCCATGTCAAATTCTGAGGTTATGTCCCCTGTATGATGTGGTTGTTGGGGACTGACATGTGTGGATGGGACTTTCTCTTTTAGCCCAGAGAGAAGTTTGGCTATTTCAATATCTGGTTCAGAAAGTTAGGGTGCTGGTTCAGTAGTTTGGCCAATGGGTTCAACAGTTTCAAAAGAGGAATCAATAGGAATAGTTTTCTTAAGTCTTTTTCTTTTGAAAAGAATTGTGATTGGTGCTCTTGGTGGGTTTGAGATGGATGAGACTGAGAGGATGTTTCAGTCACATCTTTAAGAAGTGCAGATTGCACAATAGGTTGTTCAGGCATCTCAACCTCCTGAACAGCTTTTCTTTTAGGTTTGGTGGGTTTTTGTTTTTGTATCTTGGGTTTCTTGGCCTTTGGGGGTATAGGTTTGGAAGATGAGGGTTCCATGGGGACTGGTTCTGGTTCCCCTTGGTCATCTTTTGGCCAGGCAGCCTGTTTGTTGTGCCTAGAGTATGCTTGTGAGGTTAAGGGTTTCAAAATTTCAGTTTTACCCACAAGCACCTCATCACCCAGTTCTTTTATTATGCATTGCATAATGAACCTTGGATATAACAAAAACTTCTTTTTAGTGTTATTATGATGTAACACCAACTCATTAAAGAAAAGTTTTGATGCCCTGAAATTTGTTTCATTCACAATGGAATGAAAAATTGGTTGAAAGGTTGAGGGCATCTGGTCATAAGACCCTGTTTTAGGACTCAAACGCATAATTATATAATGAAACAAAAGTTTGTATTTTGATTCAAAATATTTTTTAAAGATGGTAGCTTGTGAGAGAGTACCTTGATAACCACATTCAGTCATGGTTAGGTGGATTGCAGAGTTTTCAAACTTTTCAGGAGCATTTACATCATTCAACCCCAGTCTGTTTGCAAGTGTGGCCGGTGTGATGGCCATTTGTCTCCCTTTAATTGTTGAGTTGAGAGAGATTACCTCATCGTCCACCATCACTGTCTCAACATTAGCCCATAACTCATTGAGAGTTTCAGGATGTATTGGTGGGTCTATTGTGAGAGCGGTGAAATATTTGGATTTGACGACGAGATCAATGATCTCATCGTATTGGGACCAGCCTTCTTGTTTTTCTAAGTAGGCTCTGAGATTGTGTCCCTGTTTTTGAACTAAAGCCATGTGGTTTGTGTGTGTATGAATCGAACAGTGTTTTTGCAGGTTCAGGGTTTGAGAGCTTTCTTGAGAGAGAAGTAGGGAATTTTTGTTTTGAATGGATAAGTGTTGAAAAAAGATATTTATCAGAAGTTTTAAACCGCCTAGAACTTCTTTATCAGAAGTTTTAAACCGCCTAGGTCAAACTTCTGATGTGGGAAAAGTCTGATTTGCCCTTTTTGACTAAACTGCTGATGAAGAATTATTTTCATCAGTAGTTCCCACTTTCTCTTTAGTAGTTTTGAACAGCTGATGAGAAATACTTTATAAATACTTTATTCATAACTTCTGAAGGTTGTTTTATCAGAAGTTAATCACTTTTCATAAAATATCCCCATACTAATGTTTTGTTCATCAGTAGTTTCTCTCTTGTTTGTTTTTCAGAAGTTTTTTAATTTTTGAAAACAGATGTAAGTGAAAAATAAAAATTTGTGCAGAAAAGTAAAGAGAAACACTTACAAATTTAGCATCCCTGGCATGGATACTAACTTCTGAAATGTTGATGTGTCAAGGGGTTTAGTGAATATGTCAGCTATTTGATTAGCTGTTGCTACATGTTTCACTTCAATCTTGCCTTTTTCATAGCAATCTCTTATGAAATGATACCTGATTTCAATGTGTTTAGTCTTTGAAAACTAAACAAGATTTCGAATGATGCTAATGGCAGATTTGCTGTCTACAAGCAATGGTGTCTTGGTCTCTTTGATTCCATAATCAAGAAGTTGATATTGGAGCCATTGTATCTGTGATGTACAACTTGCAGCTGCAATGTATTCAGCTTCAGCAGTTGAAGTTGCAACAGATGTTTGTTTCTTTGATTGCCAGGACACTAGACAGTTTCCCAAGAATTGACAACCACCAGATGTTGATTTTCTTGACATTTTACACCCTGCATAGTCACTATCTGAAAAAGCTGATAACTTGGTATTGCTTGAAGCAGGATACCAAATTCCAAGAGATTCCAAGAGTTGGGGTTCCTTTCAGATATCTGAAGATTCTTTTGACTGCAATGAGGTGTGATTCCCTAGGAGCTGATTGATATCTAGCACAGACACATGTTGAAAACATAATATCTGGTCTAGAAGCAGTTAGATATAAAAGGGAACCTATCATACATCTATACATGGTTTGATCAACCTGTTTTCCTTGATCATCTGGTTCAACTTGTGTGGTTGGTGTCATGGGAGTGGAACATGATTTACAGTCTTGTAAAGAAAATTTGTTTAATAATTCTTTAACATATTTTGATTGATGTATAAAAGTTCCATTTGATTGTTGTTTAATCTGCAGTCCCAGAAAGTATTGCAGTTCTCCCATTGTACTCATCTCAAATTTTGATTGCATGAGTTTCTTAAATTCATCACACAATTTTGTGTTTGTTGAACCAAAAATGATATCATCAACATATATTTGAACAAGTAAGACATGATTTCCAACATGTTTTATGAAAAGAGTTTTATCAATGGCACCTCTTGTGAAGTTATTTTTTAGTAAAAAGGTTGAAAGTGTATCATACCAGGCTCTTGGAGCCTGTTTGAGCCCATAAAGAGCTTTGTCTAGTTTGTACACCCACTCAGGATGAGAAGGATCCTCAAACCCAGGTGGCTGACAAACATACACTTCCTCTTTTATCTTTCCATACAAAAATGCACTCTTAACATCCATTTGATAAGCTTTTATTTTGTTGGAAATGGCATAGGCCAGAAATAACCTGATGGCTTCAAGCCTTGCAACTGGAGCAAAGGTTTCATCATAGTCAATTCCTTCTTCTTGAGAGTAACCTTGTACTACCAGTCTTGCCTTGTTCTTTATTATAATACCAGCTTCATCTTGTTTGTTTCTGAAAACCCATCTTGTGCCAATTGGTTGCTTGTTTGGTGGTAAGGGACAGATTTCCCAAACCTGTTGCTTGTTGAATTGAAGCAATTCATCTTGCATTGCCTGCACCCAATTGTTGTCTTTGAGGGCTTCCTGGTACTTCTTTGGTTCCAACTGTGAAATAAATGCTGAGAATAGACAAAAGTTGGAAAGCTGGTTTCTTGTAAGAACACCTGATGCAATATCACCCATGATTTGATCAAGTGGATGGTCTTTGTGTTCGATTAGTTGTTGTAAACCACTGACAGGTGTTGGTGGCTCATGTTCTTCAAACAAATTACTAAGGTCTATTATATCTGATTCAGCAGTTTCAGTGTCTTCAGTAGTTGCAGGTGCTGAAGCAGATGTTTGAGTTTGTTCCTCAGTATTTGTTGAATCAGAAGTTTGTGAAACTTCTGATGGTTTTGAAGTTGACTTAATGACTGTTTGAGGAGTCCATGGTGCTAGATCCTCATCATCAAAACTTTGATCACCATAATAAGTAGGTTTGGATGAAGTGACAGTCTTTTCAGGTCCAAAATGGAAGCTGTCAAGGTCAAAAAGTTCAGCAGGATGTGCTGGAATGAGAGTGTGTTTTGACTCATTGAACTTGACATTCAGTGTTTCTTCTACTATCCTGGTTCTTGAGTTAAAAACCTTGTAGGCTTTTCTAGTTGAAGAATAACCAAGAAAGTAACCTGAATCAACTTTGGCAGCAAACTTTGAAATAGATTCCTTAATGTTCAAGATGAAACATTGACACCCAAAAGCCCTGAAAAAGGAGATAAGGGGCTTCATGCCATGAAGAACTTCATAGGCAGTCTTTGAATGTCTCTTGACAATAAGAACTCTATTTTGAACATAACATGATGTGTTAACTGCTTCTGCCCAAAAGTATAATAGTAGGCCAGAATCATCTAACATTGTTCTTGCTCCTTCTATTAAAGTTCTGTTCTTCCTTTCTACAACACCATTTTGTTCAGGAGTTCTGGGAACACTGAGTTGTCTAATAATCCCTTTAGACAAACAGATCTCATCCAGAGTTTTGTTCCTGAACTCTGTCCCATTATCACTTCTAATGGTTTTGACAGGTAGAGAGTATTGCTTCTCTACTTGTATAATGAAGAACTTGATGATTTCAGCAGCCTCATCCTTGGAAAATAAGAAGAATACCCATGTAAATTTTGAGTAGTCATCAATGATGACTAAGCAGTACTTCTTTTTACCAAGGCTCATGATTTTACAGGCCCAAATAAGTCCATATGGAGTAGTTGAAGACATGCAGTTGTTTTTGATTCTTCAATAGACTTATAGGAGAACTTATGCTGTTTTCCCTTTAAACAGGATACACAGTGTTCTTGACACTGGTATACTTTTAAGGGTAGACCTCTGACCAAGCCCATTTTTGTGACTTTATTTATGGTTTTAAAGTTCACATGGCCAAGTCTCCTGTGCCAGAGATCAGTTTCTGAAGTTGATGCCTTTGAGAAGAAACAAGCAGTGTTGTTCAGTACTTTGTCTTTTTCAATGTCCACTGCATAGACATTGCCACATCTTTTGGCTATTAACAAAGTATGATCTTCAATAATCTTCTCTATCAACTTCTGGCCTTCTGGTGATATGATCTTGCATGCTGTCTTTGTGAAAAAGGAAGAATATCCTTTATCACACATTTGTGACACACTCAGCAAGTTGTACTCAAGGTTTTCAACCAGATTGACCTTGTCAAACTGTATTTTGCCAGAGGAGACATTGCCATGTCCTAGCACATATCCCTTAGAATTGTTCCCAAAGGATACAGATCCATCTCTTTGACTAATAAAATTGTTTATCAGGTATCTGCATCCTGTCATGTGCATTGAGCCTCCACTGTCTACATACCAAATGCTATTTAAGCCTCTGGAAACTCTCTGCACAAAATAGCAAATCAGTTAGATTTAGGAACCCAAGCCAGTTTGGCTTTGGGTTTGCTCTTGAGAACATTTATAGTTTGTTCTTGACCAAGTTGAGAAATCCATGTCTTTTTAGCAATGGATTTTTCATTAAGAACAATGGTGGTATCCTTTTGAGGACCACCATCAACTTTGGTCATCAGTAGTTGTACCAAGTTTATGAGATCTTTAATCTCAGCAGTTTGTGAAACTGCTGATGATTCAGGTCTAACTACTGAAAGAGAATTTTGAGAAAAAGATCTTTGTTGAGATTTTGTCTTTTTCTGAGAAAAGGTGTTTACTGGTTGTTGTTTCTTGGGAGAAAAAGTTTTTACAAAATCATTTTTTATTTGTTTTCCCACAACCAGTTGTTGATTTTTTTTGTGGAACTGAATACCTTTTCTATATCTGCAAAATTCTGTTTTGTGGTTGAACAGACCACAGATTTCACATTCTTTTGTCTTTTCTTTCAAAGACAAGTTTCTGACTGTGTTGATTGGTTTTAGGTCATCAGTAGTTTTCAGGTTCTCAACTCCTGATGTAGTTGAAACTACTGATGGCTTAAAGTCAGATTTAATCAGTACTTCTGAAGAACTTTCTTTGTGTGTTTTTAGAAAGTTCTCATGGAAAGATGTGCATTCTTCCTCTTCAGAAGTTTCACCTGAAACAATTTTTCTCCCATCTTCAGTAGTTTTGGGGGAAAAATCTGTTGGTGTTTCAGTGTGATTGTACCCTATGCCAAACCTAACATTTGAAGCACTTTGTTTGTTTAGCAATAATTGGTACCCCTTACAAGATTCAACCCATTTTTCACATGTGACCTTGGTGTCAGCAAGCTCTTGTCTGACGTTTCCTAGGTCATTTATCATGATTTTAATTTGTGCTTGGGTTTCAATAGCAGTGTTAGTTAATTTAGAAACTTCTTTTGTTTTTGCAGAAAGTTTTCTTTCTAAATCACATTTCATCTGAGTGAACTTTCTCTCAGAGTCATTTGCTTTTCCTTGACGATATGAATCATTTGCAAAATAAACGTAAACGTAACTATAAATCTTGTAAGTGAACTTTCTAGATGTGATCCAAGCGGGTTCAAGTGCCTGAAGAGCGTATTTACCAAAACAAATAGTATTACCTCGATAAGATATTCCCTTCATTCTTCCTCTATGTTGTTTATGGAATCTGGTTCTTTTGGGGTTATAGTTGATGGTTTGTTTTGAATTCCATCTCTACTACAGAACTGGACGTGAGAGTTTCTTCTCATCCAGCTCCTCGCGAATAAAATCAATTCAAATTAAAGATTTTGAATTCTATTCAGATAGAATATAATTTGAATTAAGATATACATGTATTTCATTTTAATAAGTAATATACTGAATCATTGATTTCATTTAATAGAGATAAAATCTATTATTCATTTGTATATCTTGTTTGTATAGATAACTAAATCTAAATATATTCTCTCTTATGAGAGCAAAAGATTCTTTGCAAGAATTTGAACACAATTTTGTCAAAGATTCTTTTGATACCTGTGACAAGGCAGATTTTGAGGTGCATCCCTCAAATGCCATTAAGGCAAAGTTCTTTCTGCCATTGTCAGGCTCTCCCCAGTTGATGTCAAACATTTTGTTGTCTGCATCAGGATTGCACTCTGTGGTGTCAAAAAGGAAGACTGCTCCAGTCAACATACCCTAAAGTAAATAAACTTTGTTGAGAGGGTTGCTGAGGCTGTGGAGGTTGTTGAGCAGCTGGAAAGGGAGGGATTGATTGTTGGCTCTGCATCTGTTGAGCAGGCATCTGTACATATTGTACTTGTGGCACATATTGGTGTTGTGGAGCTTGTGCCTGTACAAAATGTGCACTCCCTTGTGTTCCATTATTCCTGTTATAATTGGGGTTAAAATTGTTTCCAGACTGAGATTGGTTAAAGCCAGAGCTTCTACACTCTCTAGCAAAGTGTCCCAACTTTTGACACTTGTGACATCTAAGTTTAGATTTGTCAAAACCAATTTTTGTTAAACTGTTAAGTCCTGGAAACTTCCTTCCTGACCTTTTGTAAAATTTATTTGTTTTTAAACTTAACATGGCCAGTTGGTGCAAAATATCCATTTCTTCTAGGTCATCACTGCTGAAATTATTTAAATCATCCATGATAAAACACATGTTATCAGCAGTTTGACCAAAATCATTATTGTCATAACCTAGGAATGATCTTTCAGATGAGATCCCAGCAGTTATGTCAATATGGTCAAAAGATCCAAAACTATTTGAACAAGTTGGTGAGTCTTATCCCAATAGTGCTGTACTACCTGGTAGATAGTCATCAGCAGTTTTGCCAGAACTTTGTAACTTTTTCTTTTGATCAATTTCTCTTTCAAAAGTAAGTAATCTCCCATGAAGTTTTGTAAGAGTGAGGGAGCTAAAGTCTGGTGAAGATCTTAAGACTATAGAGTATGTTTCCCATTTTTCAGGTAAATACCTTAAAACTCTATGAAGCATAGATACATTTGTGTAGGTCTGACCATTTAGTTTTAGCTCAGATATTAATGAGGAAAATCTTTCAAATTGCTGTGTTAAAGTTTCCCCATTAATGTGAGCAAAAGTTTCATATTGTTGAGCCAAGATTTCTCTGGTGTTGGCAATCACCTCTTCAGTTCCTCCAAACTGTTCTTTGAGGCAGTCCCAAAGCTCTTTGGCACTATCACAATGTAATAGGCCAGAGTAGATTTCATTTGGGAGTGCCATTGCCAACATAGAGAAAGCTTTTGCATCAAGCTCAAGTTTTAGGAAATCATCGTCAGTATAGTCTTTTGGGTCTTTTGGAATCTCTTCTTTAGTTTCAAGATTTATATTTACTGGTTTATGAGGACCATATATCACAGATTTCCAGCAACCTGTGTTGGTCTGTGATAAGGTATGTGCCATTCTCCTTTGCCAGATGTTATATTCATTTCTTACTAGCATAGCAGGTTTATTGGCAGAACCAGTATTATGAGGATCCATTTTAAAGAGTATTGATTTGTCAAATGTCTCTTAAAGTGATGGATGTTGATAAAAGTGAGCTTATAATCCTTTATTGAATATCAATAAGAGCCTGTGTCTGATTCTCAATGTGTTAGATTGATATGTGATCAGATAAACCAGATGCTCTGATACCAATTGTTGGATCAGTATTGCTCTTTTGTATGAACTTGCTACTGAACACTTAGGTGTTTAGCAAGTTCTTGATCAGTGATAGCACAGCGGAATGTTATGAGTTTAAAGCTACACTTATCAACAGGAGTTATAACTCCCCCTGGATTGAAAAACTAATAAATGATAAGTATTTATTGAGAATCTAAGTATTGAATGAGAATGAAACACTTAAACAGATTCTCAATAAATATGAAATGGAAATAACAATAATATGTGTTGAAGAATTTCTGTATTAAAATCAATGTCTAAAACAGAGGGATGAACCCTTCTATTTATAGACTTTACAAATACATGAACCTTGCCAAAAAGCAAGTTCAGAAACAAGTTGCAGCATTGGAACTTGTACATAAAGCAAAAGTAATACTAAAGTAATAAACTACTGATGCAAAAAGGCGGTGGAAAAGATCTTCACATAAGTGCTGATGAATGACAAACTACTGATGAGTAGTTTGTCTTCAGTAGTTCTTCAGTAAAAGTGTCTGGTTTGAACTTCAGAACTTCTGATGACTTTTCTTCTCAGCACTTGTGGAATCTCTTCTTCAGCAGTTTGATCTTCCTTCTTCAGCAGTTTTATACTTAGAATATTTTGACAGAAGTGAATTAGACTAAGGTTTGCAAAAGTGGTTTCACCAATCCTTTTTGTCCTAATAGTTTCTTAACGTACAAAGTGTAAGATTGATTCTCAGCCATTAGATTTAGGCGGTGGCAGGATAGTAATTAACAATCCTAATCATATTTGGGTTAATCTAACCAAGGGTAAATTAGGAAAAAACGCGTTTAAATTTATGTGAAATCGTAACAATAGACATAATCGATGCAAAAATTTTCAACGATTGAACCTGATTGTTCATCGTTTTCAACTCGATTAAACGTTCAAAAGGATTAAACAATAAAAACATTCGATTACAGACAAAATCAAAACGTATTTGCAGAAATAGAAGAAAAACAGAGTATGATAATTCAATTGATAAAATTAGTCGAATCATATTCAAAAATCACTATCAACGCATGTATTATTCACAGAAACGAACGATGTTGATAATAGAAGAAGAATTAATGAAAAAAAAATGACTTTTAAAAAAGTTTCAGACAATGAAGATCAGAAACTATTAAACAGAAAATCATAAAACGCACTTGGTTTTTTATAAACGGATTTGGTTTTTTAAACACTATTTAAACTGGTTTTTACAAAAACGCACTTGGTTTTTTTATTAAACGCACTTGTTTTTTTTGTAAAACGCACTTGGTTTTTGTAAAACGCATTTGGTTTTTGAAAAACGCACTTTTTTTTTTGTAAAACGCACTTATTTTTGTAAAACGCATTTAGTATAAATAAAACTCACATTTTCCTCACTTTTCCCCTATTTTCCTCTGTTTTTCCTCCAACAAACAAACAACTATATTCACACACAGTTGAGGTAAGGTTTTTATGGATTGGTTGTTTTTTTTTTCTTCTTTTTCCTTTGTTTTGTGATTAGCAAGAGACACTGAGATGTTGGTTTGGTTGTCTTCTCCAAAGATAGAGGGAAGTGACTAGATTTGAGCCACGATTGAGGTCGGTTTGAAGGCGAACAACGTGAAGGGTTTTGAAGGCATCAGAGGTTAGAGGAGAGAGGGAGCGGTGACGCTTTGGTCCGGCGGTTGGGTCAGGCGGTGGTGGTTAATGAACGATTTGAAAGAAACATTACCCTTTACCCTTTTAATCAACCAGAATTTGGTTAGTTAGAGTTAACTAGGGTTTACACGTGTCAAGCTGTGGTGGCTTCTTACACTTTGTATGTTAAGGATACTTTGTATCCTATACTTTTTCGCAACACCCTTTCGGCCTTTCCCTTATTTAAGTTTACGACAACGACATTCGCTAAAAAAAGAGAAAAAAGTCAATGCTAGGGTATTTTTGGATCAAAAGAAAAAAAAAGAAATATAAAAAAATCCAAAAAAAAAATAGTGTTTAGCGAACTTATTTTAAGTAGCTGACAATAAACAAAAGTCAAGGACAATCGTTATCGAGAGTTGGGTTGTATTTGAAGGATCCAGTTTTTTCGCACGGCCAGTTGTATGTTGCACTATCAAGGGTCAGAAGTCGAGATGGACTGAAGATAGTTATACTGGATGAAGATGGTGAACTGACGAACAAAACATCCAACGTCGTGTACAAAGAAGTATTTCAAGCTTTATGAATAAGGTAAAAAAATTTGATGCATTTTTTTACTTGTCATCTTTGAAGTTATGTACATACAACTTCAATAATACAAGTTTTATTTGAATACTTTTGTTTTAATTTTTAATTTACTACATTAACATTATTTTGATTTTTTTTTCATGGTAGTTGATTGTTTGTTTTGGAATTGCATGTTAATATTAGGTTGGATATATTGATTGGTTTTACGGGCACTCAACTTGAATAATACAACTCTTAGTTTAATATTATTTTTAATTTACTTTGGTTTGCACCGTGGGTCCCCACGGGGCTCTAACCTAGTTACATATAAATTTGTATATAAAGGTTTAATAGTTTATTCTCGGGATTTTTTTAGGTTAGACAAATCTAGGGATGGTAATGGGTTGGGTTTCGGACGGGTTTAGGTAATCCCAACCTCATACCTGATTAGGTATGCTTGTCCCAAACCCGGCCCAAAACCCGTCGGGTAAATACCCATCGGGTATCGGGTATACCTGTGGGTTTCGGGTAAACCCATTAATTTTTAAAACTTACCTCTTGAGTATATCCGACCAAAGACACGATGGGTATCTATTAGGTAACTATTAAGCATTTACATTTACCATTATTAAATACTAGATATTTGCCCGCGTGGACACGCGGTTCACCAACGTACGATTATTTGGAGTAGTATAACGTATAAGAAAAATACAGTAAAAATATTTTATTAAAATTTAAAACCAACGAATACACATTTTATTCAAATATCACTAAATATTTCCTTATACACCACATTTTTTGTTTTAGTTTTGATATTCCCATTACCATCAAGTATAAGTAATTTCACTCCTACCCTGCTTTTAACTCTTGACAATGCGACATAAAGTTGGCCATGTGAGAATACAGGTTCTCTTAAATACAATCAAACCTTCGATAGAGACTATCCTTGGCTTTTATTGGTGGTCATTGCGAAACATACGAATATTGGGAATTGACGCCTTTGGAACTTCACATGAATCTTGTTATCAGATGGTATCTGAGGAGTATTATCTAGTAAAAAATAAATAGTAGTGAAAAATATTTCTGATAAAATGTTATTACCTCTGTCCCATTAGAAGTGTCTTGGTTTCAAAAATACAAAGTTTTAGGCATATTAAATTATTGTTTTTTTTTTTGCTTGTCATATGACAATAATACCCTTGTCATATGTGGGTCCATCATATTTTTTGTTTATTTTAGTAGTGTTTTTAAGGGTAAATTTGTAAATTGCCTAATAATTTTTTAAAGTGAACACATGAAATGGGACAAATAAAAAGGGGAATATGGACACTTCTAATGGGACGGAGGGAGTAAAAGTAAGACACCATTTGAGTCAGATCTTTCAAAATTCGAATTAAATGTTATAATTAAGTCTAATTGTTACCATTATAGATATTAAAATATGAAATTATATAGTTAAATAGAACATTTAATATATGAATATTTATAAAGTTTAACTAAAATCTATCAATTCAAATTCTTGTATTCAAAATTTGAATTTTAACTTGTAACTAATTTAAGAAATTAATAACTAAAACTATTATTTGTTAAATTTCAAAACTATTATTTGTTAAATTTTAAATATATTAGGAAATCTCTAATTATAATATCTCTATTTTAAAGATCATAGTAGGAATAACTGTTACAATTATGAATTTAAATTCAAAGTTTGAAATTTTTTAAAATATTCAGATAATTTAAAATTTGAATTAAATGTTATAATTAAGTTTTAGTGTTACCATTATTATCCAAAATTTAGAATTTTTATAATGTTAAAAAAATTTAAAAAATTAAAATATAGATATCAAAATATGAAATTATATACTTAAATAGAACATTTAATATTTGAATATTTATAAAGTTTAATTGAAATCAATCAATTCAAATTCTAGTAATCAAATTTTGAAAAATTCAAATCATTCAAAAATTTGAATTAAATATTTTAAATGTGTTAATTAAATCTAAATCTAAATGTTACCATAAATCTTAAATTCAATTTTTCTAGATTAAATCTTCTATACATCTAATAAACTAAAGTCCATGAGGACACTTGGCACTCCCACATTCATCCTCCAATTACATAACCAATCAACTAATGCCAAGTGTCTCATTGTGAGAATTTATAAAATTTTTCTTTTTTCTAAAAATCAAAAATCAATAATTAAATTAGGTCAATCAAATTAAATGAGGTCAATAAATTATAATTTACCTTTCTAGATTAAATCAAATACGTTTTCTTTAAAATATCATATACCTCCAGATTAATCCATCTTTCCCAAATCTTAAAACCCTAATCCTATACAAATCATTGAATCATTCGTCTCCTTCATTCTTCTCCGTCGATTATTAGGTAACAATCGTATAACTTCATCTTCTTCCTATGTTTTCATATGTTTGTTGCTATGTAATCGTGTTTAATTTTTTTGAGGGTTACATCGATTCCATAGATATTTCATGTCTTCGGTTAATTTATTAAGTTAGGGTTGCACCGGTTACAGTTTAGACCCCCTTGGTATGTCCTCTCTTGAATCATATGCTTTTGTTGTAACCTTCATATTATTATTGTTTTTTTATTTGATTTTTTTTAATTTAATAGTAAAAAACAAGTTACATTTAGATTACTAATCATCTTCTTAATTCTTAATGCTGAACGTTGAACTACTGAATCGTTAGAGTGCACGCTCATGTATAGTATATAAAAAAGCTGCACTTGGATCTTAAATAAGTAATTCTTTTTGTTTACAGTGCAAAGAAATATACGAACCAATACATCAGGAGTTTGTTTGTTAACAATCGGTTAATTAGTGTTTTTAAGGTTTGTTTGGCAAATAAGAACAGTTATGTGTTGGCGTGTTAGGTAATTATATGAACTGCTTGAAGATTTTATTTGATTTTGGATTGTGTGATTTGATGAAAATAGGTGGGAAGAATGGCGGGTCAATTTGTGAAGCCAATCCTTTTTGAGGAGAAAAATGGTGTGAAGCTACCAAGTTACAAAGTTACAGAAGGGATAATGTTACCTTGGATAATAAAATTGTATATAAAATTAATGCGTGCTTACATGACAACCTAAAGACTTCATACTCTTTTTAATGTGTTCTTTTATTGACTAATTTAGTTTGTTTATTTTCATTTAGATTTCGATGTATAGCAAAACCAGAAACCGAGGCTTAGTGTATGTTTCAATGGGTTCGCACGAGGAAGCATTGGCAGCTTTCACAAATCTTCAGGATCACAGAAGAATTTGGCTCGATGATGTTTGTCTTCGGGTGAGGTTGAATGTTCATATGTTCTTCGAGGTGTTCTTGAGGATCATAATATTAGATGAAAGGTAAAAGAATGTTGGATATTTTTTAGTGATTAATCCGCTTAGGAAAGCTATTCGGGTCCGGGTCCTGTTTGTTGATTCAGGTCTCATTTATTAGCATTTTATTTGTTTCCTAAGTTGATGGCTTAAAGTTTGGAAGGATAATTATAAGAATTAATTGTTATAAATGGTGGTTTGAAAAGTCTTGGATGTTAAAAGGAAGGGTCGAGTTTTTTGGTAAAAGATTGATTGATTGTATTATAGGAAAGTTAATAGCACAATTAGTTGTACACTTTCCATATAGTCATAGTCAAATGTATTAACTGCATAGTAAATGTATTAACTATAATTGCTATAATTATGGATCTTGGTTTGGAAAGTTGTTGAATGGAATTGATGGTGGAATTGGTTTGTAAAGTTATTGCACTAATTTTAATACATTTTTAATATTTTGATTTGTTTTTTAATACTTTTTTATGGCGGTTGCAGGTGTATAACCATTGTGTTGCACCAGTGAGCAACGGTGGAGGCTGTCTGGTGGTGATCGATCATGGTCGTACTCACGACAACTGGGTAGTTTATTACAACTTGGAGCACCTATGGACCTCAAAAGAATCAACTAATGAACAGAGTCAAAATCAAACTCAGGTAAATATAAGTGTGATAATAATTAGCTTTTATGATATGGTTACATTTTTCTTTAATCATTAACACTAACCAATTTATATGTTCATCAGGACTTAGGTAAAGCTTTCATGAAGGTGTTCAAAGGCATCCGTCTTGCATACGAGGTTAGATTTTTCTTTCTTCTTTTTTGAATTTTAAAAATAGAATAGTCATTAAATGTTTTTTATTTTAAAAAAAATTAAAAATCGGGATTACAATGTTAGGCAAGTTATTAAACACTTTGACCGAAACATTAATGAATGATTTTCGATTTTTAAAAAATTATTTTTTTTATAAAAACATTAATGACTATTTTTTGAATTTTAAAAATAGAATAGTCATTAAATGTTTTTTATTTTAAAAAAATTAAAAATCTGGATTATAGTGTTTAGGAAAGTTATTAAACACTGTGACCGAAACATTAATGAATGATTTTCGATTTTAAAAAATATTTATTTTTATAAAAACATTAATGACTCTTTTTTGACTTTTAAAAATAGAATACTCATTAAATGTTTTTTATTTTAAAAAAAAGTAAAAATTTGGATTATAGTGTTTAGGAAAGTTATTAAACACGTTGACCGAAACATTAATGAATGATTTTTGATTTTTAAAAAATAAATTCTTTTATAAAAACATGACTCTTTTTTGAATTTTAAAAATAGAATAGTCATTAAATGTTTTTTATTTTAAAAAAAATTAAAAATCTGGATTATAGTGTTTAGGAAAGTTATTAAACACTTTGACCGAAACATTAATGAGTAATTTTCGATTATTAAAAAATAAAAAATTTTATAAAAACATTAATGACTCTTTTTTGAATTTTAAAAATAGAATAGTCATTAAATGTTTTTTATTTTAAGAAAATTAAAAATATGGATTACAGTGTTTAGGAAAGTTATTAATGTCGTTGACCCAAACATTAATGAATGATTTCGATTTTTAAAAAATAAATTTTTTTATTAAAACATTAATAACTCTTTTTTGAATTTTAAAAATAGAATAGTTATTAAATGTTTTTTATTTTAAAAAACAAAAAATGTGGATTATATTGTTTAGGAAAGTTATTAAACACGTTGACCGAAACATTAATGAATGATTTTCGATTTTTAAAAAATAAATTCTTTTATAAAAACATGACTCTTTTTTGAATTTTAAAAATAGAATAGTCATTAAATGTTTTTTATTTAAAAAAAAATTAAAAATCTGGATTATAGTGTTTAGGAAAGTTATTAAACACTTTGACCGAAACATTAATGAATAATTTTCGTTGATGTAAAATAAATAAATTTATAAAAACATTAATGACTCTTTTTTGAATTTTAAAAATAGAATAGTCATTAAATTTTTTTTAATTTTAAGAAAATTAAAAATCTAGATTACAGTGTTTAGGAAAGTTATTAAACACGTTGACCCAAACATTAATGAATGATTTCGATTTTTAAAAAATAAAAAACATTTATAAAAACATTAATGACTTTTTTTTGAATTTTAAAAATAGAATAGTTATTAAATGTTTTTATTTTAAAAAAATTAAAAATTATGGATTATAGTGTTTAGGAAAGTTATTAAACACCCGGCTGTGGAGTAGTCCGGGAAGCAAAATGTGGAAGAAGATTTACACAATGTGGGGTTAGCAACGATTTCGCAAATATTGAGCGTATAATTAGCATTTATCGTGAGTTACACAATATTGGAAACATCTAATGTTAATAATTATGATTACCATTTAATTAATAACCTTTAAACATAAAATTATTAATCATATATAAATACATTTATAAATTTATTTTTAAACATTAAAAATCAAAATTTAAAAAAAAAAATCCAGTTTTTAAAATTAATGACATTTAAACACAAAATAAATGCTGAATTATTTGATTTGTCACATTACTATTTTTAGCGTATAAATAGCATTTATAAGGTAATAGTCGGTTAAAATTATTGAGTAATGCTCCTTTTACTTATACATGGGTCACTTTAGATAATGTTCCTTCCTATAAACGGGTCAAATAAGGTAATAGTCGGTTAAAATGTTGTTTTAGTGGTGTAGGTTCATGTTTGTTTACTTATAAATCGGTCGATTTGGGTAATGTTCAACTTTTCCAATGGGTCAAATAGGGTAAAAGTCGCCAACAGTGTGTTTATGGTGTTTTGATTAGATTGATGTTCCTTTTAGTTATACATAGGTCATAGGTGAATTGGGGCAATCTTCCCTTTTCTTAACGGGTCGATTTGGGTAATGTTTGCCTTTTCAAATGTGTCAAATAGAATAAAATATGCTCGAAGCTTTTTTAGCGGGTCGATATGGGTAATGCTCATCTTCTCAGACGTGTCAAATTAAATTGTGAAATTTAGGTGGTAGTTAGTTTCTTATTTTCATTTTTATTACTTTCTTATTGTTGAATATGCCATAAGTCTATTTTTAACACATACCATTTAAGTCGCCTTATTCAGGTTGGATTGTATTTAAGAAACCCTGTATTCTCACATGGCCAGCTTTATGTCGCATTGTCAAGAGTTAAAAGCAGGGCAGGCGTGAAGTTACTTATACTTGATGCTGGTGGGAAAGTGATGACTAAAACAAAAAATGTGGTTTATAAGGAAATTTTCAGCGATATTTGAATAAATGTGTATTCGTTGCTTTTAAATTTTATAAAATGTTTCTACTTTATTTTTCTTATACGTTATACTACTCCAAATAATCGTACGTTGTTGAACTGCGTGTCAACGCGGGCATATATCTAGTACATCTAATAAAACAAAGTCAATTTGTACACTTGGCACTCCCTCATTTCACCTCAATTCCTCTCTCTTCCCATATTGTGCCACGTGTCCTACTCTTGTAATTTATAAAATTTTCCTTTTTTTTAAATTAAAATTAGATTAAAAATACATAAATATGGTCAAAATTGGTGAGTTAATAGTTTCCTAAAATCATTAACCTACCCAATCAATACCCTAATAAAAACACACGCGTTTCTCTTTCTTCCCTCATTCTCTCTGATTCGCTCTCTCTCATTTGAAGAAGAAGATTGCGATCGTTTCTTCTTCATCAAACCAACGCTTCTATCTCCGATCATTGGTAACGATTCTTTCTTTCTTTTTCATAATATTCCTGTTACATATTGTTCTTTGTTATACTTATTATCAGTCTGTTTGTTTTGTGTGTGTTCGTCGGCTCCGATCATTCATCTTCTTCGTGTCACTCATTCAAGGTAACCATTGTTTCAATTTTTTTAATACGATTCCTGTTATATATTGTTTGTTTGTTATAATGATTTTCATATTTAGGCGATTGTTTGTTTCTTATAATGATTTCCATATTTAATGATTTTCAGGGATAATCGATTGTTGATATTAACCTATTTTTTTTGTATTGTTGATTGCTTTTAAATAATTTTGCAGATTTGGGGGTTTAGGTTTCATGTTCTTCGTCTCTCTCCTTCAAGGTAACGATTGTTTCTTGCTTTTTCATACGATTCCTGTTATATATTGTTGTTTCATATAATTATTTTCAGATTTTTCCGATTGTTTATAAGATTTTTCTCTTTCATGATTTCATAATAATCCGTTTAATACTGTGGATTTAATGTTAACAAGGATTCACAAGCTGGTGAGGTGTTCAAAGGCATCCGTCTTGCATACGAGGTTAGATTTTTCTTTCTTCTTTTTTGAATTTTAAAAATAGAATAGTCATTAAATGTTTTTTATTTTAAAAAAATTAAAAATCGGGATTACAATGTTAGGCAAGTTATTAAACACTTTGACCGAAACATTAATGAATGATTTTCGATTTTTAAAAAATTATTTTTTTATAAAAACATTAATGACTCTTTTTTGAATTTTAAAAATAGAATAGTCATTAAATGTTTTTTATTTTAAGAAAATTAAAAATATGGATTACAGTGTTTAGGAAAGTTATTAAACACGTTGACCCAAACATTAATGAATGATTTCGATTTTTAAAAAATAATTTTTTTTATAAAAACATTAATAACTCTTTTTTGAATTTTAAAAATAGAATAGTTATTAAATGTTTTTTATTTTAAAAAAACAAAAAATGTGGATTATAGTGTTTAGGAAAGTTATTAAACACGTTGACCGAAACATTAATGAATGATTTTCGATTTTTAAAAAATAAATTCTTTTATAAAAACATGTCTCTTTTTTGAATTTTAAAAATAGAATAGTCATTAAATGTTTTTTATTTTAAAAAAAATTAAAAATCTGGATTATAGTGTTTAGGAAAGTTATTAAACACTTTGACCGAAACATTAATGAATAATTTTCGATTATTAAAAAATAAAAAATTTTATAAAAACATTAATGACTCTTTTTTGAATTTTAAAAATAGAATAGTCATTAAATGTTTTTTATTTTAAGAAAATTAAAAATATGGATTACAGTGTTTAGGAAAGTTATTAAACACGTTGACCCAAACATTAATGAATGATTTCGATTTTTAAAAAATAAAAAACATTTATAAAAACATTAATGACTTTTTTTTGAATTTTAAAAATAGAATAGTTATTAAATGTTTTTATTTTAAAAAAATTAAAAATTATGGATTATAGTGTTTAGGAAAGTTATTAAACACCCGGCTGTGGAGTAGTCCGGGAAGCAAAATGTGGAAGAAGATTTACATAATGTGGGGTTAGCAACGATTTCGCAAATATGGAGCGTATAATTAGCATTTATCGTGAGTTACACAATATTGGAAACATCTAATGTTAATAATTATGATTACCATTTAATTAATAACCTTTAAACATAAAATTATTAATCATATATAAATACATTTATAAATTTATTTTTAAGCATTCAAAATCAAAATTTAAAAAAAAATCCAGTTTTTAAAATTAATGACATTTAAACACAAAATAAATGCTGAATTATTTGATTTGTCACATTACTATTTTTAGCGTATAATTAACACGTTGACCCAAACATTAATGAATGATTTCGATTTTTAAAAAATAAATTTTTTTATAAAAATATTAATAACTCTTTTTTGAATTTTAAAAATAGAATAGTTATTAAATGTTTTTTATTTTAAAAAAACAAAAAATGTGGATTATATTGTTTAGGAAAGTTATTAAACACGTTGACCGAAACATTAATGAATGATTTTCGATTTTTAAAAAATAAATTCTTTTATAAAAACATGACTCTTTTTTGAATTTTAAAAATAGAATAGTCATTAAATGTTTTTTATTTAAAAAAAAATAAAAATCTGGATTATAGTGTTTAGGAAAGTTATTAAACACTTTGACCGAAACATTAATGAATAATTTTCGTTGATGTAAAATAAAAAAATTTATAAAAACATTAATGACTCTTTTTTGAATTTTAAAAATAGAATAGTCATTAAATTTTATTTATTTTAAGAAAATTAAAAATCTAGATTACAGTGTTTAGGAAAGTTATTAAACACGTTGACCCAAACATTAATGAATGATTTCGATTTTTAAAAAATAAAAAACATTTATAAAAACATTAATGACTTTTTTTTGAATTTTAAAAATAGAATAGTTATTAAATGTTTTTATTTTAAAAAAATTAAAAATTATGGATTATAGTGTTTAGGAAAGTTATTAAACACCCGGCTGTGGAGTTGTCCGGGAAGCAAAATGTGGAAGAAGATTTACACAATGTGGGGTTAGCAACGATTTCGCAAATATGGAGCGTATAATTAGCATTTATCGTGAGTTACACAATATTGGAAACATCTAATGTTAATAATTATGATTACCATTTAATTAATAACCTTTAAACATAAAATTATTAATCATATATAAATACATTTATAAATTTATTTTTAAGCATTCAAAATCAAAATTTAAAAAAAAAATCCAGTTTTTAAAATTAATGACATTTAAACATAAAATAAATGCTGAATTATTTGATTTGTCACATTACTATTTTTAGCGTATAAATAGCATCTATAAGGTAATAGTCGGTTAAAATTATTGAGTAATGCTCCTTTTACTTATACATGGGTTACTTTAGATAATGTTCCTTCCTATAAACGGGTCAAATAAGGTAATAGTCGGTTAAAATGTTGTTTTAGTGGTGTAGGTTCATGTTTGTTTACTTATAAATCGGTCGATTTGGGTAATGTTCAACTTTTCCAATGGGTCAAATAGGGTAAAAGTCACCAACAGTGTGTTTATGGTGTATTGAATAGATTGATGTTCCTTTTAGTTATACATAGGCCATAGGTGAATTGGGGCAATCTTCCCTTTTCTTAACGGGTCGATTTGGGTAATGTTTGCCTTTTCAAATGTGTCAAATAGAATAAAATATGCTCGAAGCTTTTTTAGCGGGTCGATATGGGTAATGCTCATCTTCTCATACGTGTCAAATTAAATTGTGAAATTTAGGTGGTAGTTAGTTTCTTATTTTCATTTTTATTACTTTCTTATTGTTGAATATGCCATAAGTCTATTTTTAACACATACCATTTAAGTTGCCTTATTCAGGTTGGATTGTATTTAAGAAACCCTGTATTCTCACATGACCAACTTTATGTCGCATTGTCAAGAGTTAAAAGCAGGGCAGGCGTGAAGTTACTTATACTTGATGCTGGTGGGAAAGTGATGACTAAAACAAAAAATGTGGTTTATAAGGAAATTTTCAGCGATATTTGAATAAATGTGTATTCGTTGCTTTTAAATTTTAATAAAATGTTTCTACTTTATTTTTCTTATACGTTATACTACTCCAAATAATCGTACGTTGTTGAACTGCGTGTCAACGCGGGCAAATATCTAGTATTTAAATAAAACATTTAGTATTCAAGTATTTTTAAAGTTTAACGGAAATCTATAATTTCAAATTCTAGTATTTAAAATTTTAATTTTTACTTGTAATTAATTTGAGAAAGTTACAACCAAAATTATTAAATGTTATATTTTAAATATATTAAGAAATCATAATTTAAAGATAATAAATAGGTGTAATGGTTACCATTATTAACTTCACATCAAAAAATTATTTTTTTTAAAAGATTAAGTCATTCAAAATGTGTAATTAAAAGGATAATTAGTATGTGTAATTTCTTACCACTATTAAACAAAATTTAAAATTTTGTCTAATTTGAAATTTGAAATTGATAATTCGTTATAATCATATTAACGAAAATAATATGTAAACATAGTTTATTTACAAAAAATAAATATACAAAATTGATTATATAAAAGGTAAATCAGGCGTATTAATTTTTTTTATAAAAATTCAAATTTAAATTTCTTTATAAAACGGTTATATATATATATATAATTAATAATTAATAATAACTCGATTATGTTTAAAAGTTATTAATCAAATTGAAATCATAATTATGAAAATTAGATGTTTCCAAAATTGTGCAAATCATGAGAAATGCTAATTATAACCTAAAAATAGTAATTTGACAAATCAAAGAATTAACCTTTTATTTGTCTCTTTAAATGTAGTTGACTTTAAAAAACAGATGTTTTTTTAATCTTAATTTTTGAATGTATAAAATAAATTAATTCTGATGAAAATGTTAAAGTCTAAAATGTACCAAAAATAGTTTGACAGTTACAATTAGAGTGATTGTAATTTACATAAAAAAATCGTTACTTTGACTTTGCTATTAACGATTTACGAAAAAATTACTATGTTTTCGAACATACTAATTAATCTTATTCAATAATGATAAATCACAAATATATACATATAAAAGTCAAACATTTCCATACTTTGACATAAAAACTTAAAGATTTAAAACATTTTATCAAATTGTGTAATAAATATAGTTTTGACTACTAACAACTATTTATATGGTTAAATCTTTGAATTTGGAATGGGCGTAAATATATAGTTAATATATAATTATATCCACATTAAATAATATCATTCAATTCCATATCCCCATAAATCGGAAATTTTAAATCATTCCATAAAATTAGAAGCTTGAAAACAGAAAAGATTGTAGATTCTTTTAAAAAAATTTAAACCACTTTCCGATTTTGACATGATGCAATCAGGTGCACCCATATCCGAGATCCATGATCCATCCAATCACCAACCAAGCAAAAGAGTTTCACTAAAAAACATTCTCTCAATCATATGAAGATCCGAATTATATTAAATCCTCAAGAACAAATAAGAACAATTGATGAAAATTCTTGAACCCTTTAAACAATCTTAGCCTAATAAATATAGATTCAAACCTAAAGTATTAAAATCAGTATGAAAAAGAAAAAAAAACATGAACCCTAAAACTGACTATTTAATACTAACATCCAAACTTACATAGACTTAAACACTAAAAGATCAAGAAATCTTACCATTTTCAGATGCTCAGGAGCTGTGAAAACTGTGTTCTTATGTTCATAGAATCTTGATCACTGTCAAATTTGAAAAAAAAAACCCAGCTTCAATTAGACCTAAACATGAACCCTAAAACTAAAAAATTATTAAACCTAAACAATAATACACAAAAAATCAAAGATTGAAAGCTAAATCATAGTTTATCAGTTAAAACAAAGACACAAAACTTTAATCTCCCACGAAAGATTAAGATATAATTACATCAGAAAAAAATGAAAACAAAAAACAGATCTCACCCAATGGAGACTAATAGAAAACTGCTTCTCTGATGGCCAAAACACAGACAGATTCATAACCGATCTCCATTTGAATCCAAACCGGAAAAAAAGTAATAACGAATAGTAAGAAGAAATCCTTCTGAGTAGAAACTAAATCGGAGATGAATCCAAACCAAAGATTTAGGAAGACGATGTGTACCTTGATGTGTCGGATCCAAACCCTTCTGAATAATTAATTAGATAAGATATCATTTTCAAGAAAAAAAAATCAAATCATCTAACCAAAATAATTCGAAAAAAAAAAGCATCAAAATTTCTGTCAAAAACCTAAAACCCCTCAAAAACATTTAAACAAAATTTCTTAAGAAGATGATTGTTTTGTGTGAGAAGGACATATGGACTTAAAAAAAGCAAAACAAAAGGATGGAAACGTGAAGAAGGAAACTTAATAATTGTTATAATTGTGATTAAAAAGGGGAGTTATGAAGAGAGAGGTGAGATGATTTTTGACCATATTTATGTTTTAATTGAATTTTGGATTAAAAGAAAAGTTTATAAATTCTATTGTTGAGACACATGACACAATATGGGAAGGAGAGAAAATTGATGGTGCAATATGGGAGTGCCATGTGTCACAATAGAGTTTTATTTATTAGATGTATAGATATATGTAAATGATTACAATGTATAAAGAAAAATACTTAAATCTTATAAAAACACTCAAAGACATAAATAACAAATAGTATACACTATTTTTTTTTTTTTTTTTTTTGTAATTTTATAGCGCAAGATGACAGTCTAGATGGACAATTTGATATATTATGCATACATATTTAAAAACATATACTAAAAATTATATTGGGTATCTAATCGGGCAAACGGGTATACTTTATCAGGTAACCGGGTCGGATAAACAGGTATATCATCAAATCCCAAACCCGCGAAAAAAATAAAAACTAATCCCATACCCGGACCCATACCCGATTACCTGACCCCAAACCCGTCCCAAATGTATCGGGTTTCGGGTTTACCCATCGGGTTCGGGTTTGATTGTCATCCCTAGACAAATCTATCATGAGGTGACAAAATAAATTACCACATTAAATATTAATAACAGTAACCAATGTTGTAAGAATAGATAGGTACTAGTCGGTCGGTGAGGTATCGACTAGTGATTAATTGGGATTAGCATGGATTAATCGTGATTAATCGGATTGAGATTTTATATGTAGTTTTTTTTGGCATATTTTAACCCTTTCCTCGATTCATATCTTTAAGTATGTAGCATTAAGTTGACATAATTTACATGTTTTGGTCAAAATATGACCAAAATTTACAGATTTTGGCTGGAATCGCTAGACAGCTACTGACTAGCGATTAATTGGAGGTTAGGCGAGATTTTTACAACCATGACAATAACCCGATACCTATCAATATGTTCTCTTTGTCAATCAAATGCAAGATTTGAACGGCGGATGGATGAGCCCGCATCTCCCATCTTCTGCATTGCATCAGCCACCATTCTTTATGCACTCATAGTTCATGCGTTCCTCTTATTTGTATTTTACCTTATTAAGAACGAAAGATGGTCACAAAGGTAATTTTTCCTAACGTAAAACTTGTGTGGCAACATGTACACGACAATAAAACTTATTTAAGAGGGTAAAATTGTAAATTTAGCAAAATATTAAGATACCTAAAGGGTATCATTGTAACTTTAACATGATCCAATACCTCACATCCTACAAATAATGAACCATTTAGGTTTTGTTGAATAGAATTTGCAATTGGTCATCAACTACATCTTTTATGCACATTAGAAATTCTGTTTTTGAAAAAAAAACAACAATACTTTGATGCATTACACATTCTTTTAAATAACTAGTTAACTTAATTAACCATTGTACCGAATGCATAAAGCATTGTACTTATTTAAATTAGGCATGTATCCTTCTAAATTCTTTATATTATAGTATAGATATATATATATATATGTATATAGGGTCGAGATCCTGTGCAAAGTGTGTTTTGTGTGAGAAGGGTAAGAAGTGTTTTGGACCATTAGATCATCTTAATCAATGGTTTAGATTTAATGAGTGGCATTATTGTAAATAATGTTATAGTTATAATAACTAATTAGGCTACTTAGGGGTATAATGGTAAAAACACACCCTACATTTAATTCACATTTAAAGGGTCTAATTAAAAATATGGAAGACCTAATAAATTCAATCTTCCTATTTACTTCCTCCATTTAATTCACATTTAAGTGTCTCTCACCTCTCTCTCTCTTTCTCTCTCTTTCTCCTCTCTCCCTCCATGCGCCACCTACACAACCGCCATCAACCACCACAAACCACCACCATCAACCGAACCATCATTCGACAGCCACCATCACAAACATAAATAATCGGAGTGTTTTTTTTTAGGGATGAAGATGAAGACGACATGAGGTGATAATGGATCAGTGTGTTTTATGGTGGATTATTTTAAGGGAAAATGACCAATATAGCCCGTTGACCGGGCATTTTGCACAAATAGCCCTCTCCACCGTCTTTGGAGAGACGGGACACGGCTCCCAACCCGCCTGAACCGTCTTTGGAGAGACGGGACACGTTGTGACCCCCCCAACCGCCACGTGGCGTCTCTGATCCCGAGATGTACCGTCTCTCTCCAGACGGGTCAGAACCCTCTCCCAGACGGTTCACGTTTCCCAAGACGGCTGACCCTTCGGTTCAACCGTCTCCAAAGACGGTTCACGTCTATCAATGCCGGCTGTCCCTTCGGGTCAACCGTCTCAAACAGACGGGTCACCTTTCCCAAGACGGCTGACCCTTCGGTTCAACCGTCTCTTAAGACGGTACACATTTACCGACGCGGTGGTTCCCGATGAGCGGCGACGCTTCGGTTGTCCGGCTCAGCCCTATAAATACCCGTCTCCCGTCCATTTCCCGTCATCCAACCCCGTCTGAACACAATCCACCACCGTACAACTCCGTCCAAACACTATCTACTACCCGACGACCACCGTCCAACACCGTCCAACACCGTCCAAACCACCGTCCAACACCGTCCAAACCACCGTCCAACACCGTCCAAACCACCGTCCAAACCACCGTCCAACACCAATGGCACCCCAAAGATGGACGGAAGAACAAGAGATTGCGTTGATTGCGGCGTGGCTGCATGTTGAAGAGAGTACACACCTCAACAACAAATGGTTCCGGATCCTGAATGAATACAACCGGCTCGTTGGGGGGTCACAACGTACCACCGAGTCGCTTAGCCGCAAGTTGAATGATTTGACGACAAAGTGTCAAATATTCAACGGCCACCACAACCGGACCCTTTACGACGTACCCTCAAACTTTCCTGAAGACGTGGCCATTAGACACAGTCTAAGGCAGTATAAAAACAGGGAGGGTAAAGAGTTTAAACATGTGTCCGTGTGGCAAATGATTAAACATCGTCTTATGTAATTTGTAATTATATTTTTATTTATTTGTAATGGTTTTATTTTTAATGCAATAGTTGGTTATATTTTTAATTTGTCGTTTTGTTTTTATATTTAAACGTACTATACTATTACAATCACAAATAAACAATAAATATTATTACAATAACAATTAAAAAACTACACTATTACAACAAACTTCCCGAGAATAAAGAAGCAACAAGAGAAAATTAAAAAGCAACAAGTAAAAAACTACACTATTACAACAAACTTCCCAAATTTACTTCCAGAACTAGGAACTTTGTTTGAAGTAATAGTAATGTCTAACCAACTATTGAGGACTACATCTTAGTGTTAGATGTTTTGTCCTCCACAGCGGCGGTAGTAGCAGTGGTCTACATAGACGTTGTTTCGAATGGTGTATGTGCTCTACACAGACAAGTCCGAAACATTTCCTCGTTTTATGTAACAATAGTTCTCAGTGAGCACACGTCGAACATCGAGACATAAATTCGGAAAGCGAACGAACTTGCCTAAAATGTAGACCACCACATCATCGATCCATTACACGAGTTGCAAACCACGCGCAGATGGAACAACAATCCAAGTAGCCGTACGCAGATGAAACAACAATCCAAGTAACCGGGACATACGAAGCCGGTAGGCTTCGGCTGGGAAAGTCAAAAAGGCTTCGGCTGGGAAAGTAAAAAAACGTCATTGGATTGGAAGATGAAAGCTTAGAGGAGACGGGTGGATGCATGGAAGATGAAAGCTTAGAGGAGAGCGGTGGGTGCAAATTTCGTTAAGTTAATTGGGGTATTTATATACACTCGTGAGACGGTTCAGACGGTTCAGACGGTTCACAAATTTCGTTAAGACGTATTGGGAAAGGTGACCCGTCTGTTTGAGACGGTTGACCCGAAGGGACAGCCGGCATTGATAGACGTGAACCGTCTTTGGAGACGGTTGAACCGAAGGGTCAGCCGTCTTGGGAAATGTGAACCGTCTGGGAGAGGGTTCTGACCCGTCTGGAGAGAGACGGTACATCTCGGGATCAGAGACGCCACGTGGCGGTTGGGGGGGTCACAACGTGTCCCGTCTCTCCAAAGACGGTTCAGGCGGGTTGGGAGCCGTGTCCCGTCTCTCCAAAGACGGTGGAGAGGGCTATTTGTGCAAAATGCCCGGTCAACGGGCTATATCGGTCATTTTCCCTTATTTTAAACAACATTCATATTGTTGTGTTTTATGTTCAAAGGATTTTTGTGTGGTTTAGTGTTTTTTGAATTTAAAACACATTTTAAATGTATGTATAGTTGTGTTTTTGAATGTGTTACTGATTGTGTATGATGAAGATAAAACACACTGGATTATGAAGAAGATGATGATAAAACACACGGGTATGAACGTAAAAACACCTTGTTGATGAAGCAACTTACAAGACTATAATAAAACACCAATGTGCATAAAAAAACCATATTTTTTGCATCAGTAAAACTCCTTATAAAAATAACACAAAAGGTGTGTTATACCTTCAAACCTTATGGTTACCAGTAAAACACCATGTGCTCACATCAGTAAAACACACCAATATGAATGCTGTTTTGGTCGTATATAATTCAGTAAATGAATGATAATGTGCTGAATGTTAATAAAAACTCTACAAAAATTCGTGAGATGTGAAACAAAATCCCTAAGAATGCTCCTAAATTAAACACGAAATTAATTAGCCATTATCTCCTAAAATAAGATTAGCAATGCAATTTACAATGTTACCCTTCTATATAATAAAATAGGCCGCACTATTATTGGTTCTCACACTTCTCACAAAAAATAGGTTTTGTACATGATCCTAAACCTATGTATATATGTATATTTATATAAGTGTACATGTACACACTAACTTGCATGAAATTTGAAGGATATCCGCTTGTAAGAATGTTAAATTCAGCAGCAATCATCTATAGTGGAATGTCATGGGTTATGTTAATTATTGACATGCATGTTTAAGTTAAGTTATGTAGGAGAATTAATTACCTTTTGACTTTTATAGGCAAACAAAGCATCACAATTCCTGTTATGTGATTGCATTGCCAATAATAAACAAACACCATTTAAGTATATATGAACAACAACAATCTACTCGCTTGTTTGAGTCATAGCGATGCATCTAAACAAAGGAACAAACATTAACCCCAAATGACTAAACCGACCTGCCTCTTAACACACATTAAGAAAATGGCGTGGACATGATTCATACACAAATGACCAAAATGCCCTTGGCCAGAACAAAATTTACCAAGATGACAATAAATGTTCAAATCAGTGGTCTATAAATCATGGAAGTGGTCATAGGAGTCGACCTAGATGGTGGGTTATCAGGCAAATATGTACACAATTAGTTACCACACAATTGTTTCAAGGAGGTTGTGGGTAAACACCAACGCCCTCCATCCCTTCCATGCAAGGCAAAGTTGGCAACCAAATTTTTGTGGTGTGCATAAGCTCATCACTACCCACAGATCAACAGAGACCAGAAACATCAAATAGGCCACCAAGAAAACCCTAAGTAAAAAATAAAGACCTTAAACGACAAACTTTGATTACTCACACGTTGCCTTAGCATACGACCAACACTACTAAAAAACCCATGGTATTAACCTATAATATAAAATAAAACAAACCAATGACTTAATAAGCTGAAAGACAATCATAAAACCTAATAGTTAAAAAAAAAACATGACAATGTTATGCAATAAACTTCCTAATTATAAACAGCCAAGTGATATAAAAAGACTGAAGTAAACAAAACAACACACTTTAAAATTTCCACTTTCCTTTAGCTTTACAATAACAACCTTTTACTTTGGTATTGCAAATAACAATCTAAAGCCACTTCATGAAAACAAACTACAAAACCCAATAGCTGTAATCCTCATCACACACATCTTAAGTTGTTATAATATCTTCTAATAAACACCATCAACCATGTACCATCAACAAAACAAGACCCTAAAAACAAAATCATACCTGATATATAAACACACCAAAAGTACAAACAGGGAAAACAATATATTTTTCAATAAATAAAAACAAAAAGAGCAACATGAGCAAGCATATAGCTTCAATTAAAAGACTGAAATACGATCATCAAGAATTAAATCAACCTCTAGTCATAACCTTAATAAAAACAGTGGTGAACAAATATGTAAACAGACGACAAACTAATACATGATAATAAAGTACCTCTGTAGTATGATATTTGTGAGCGTATAAGGACGACGATTGTGATAATTTCACAAAGATTAGCTAACTAAATACAAGAACTCAGAAACTCAGCACCGTGATGTTGTCTGATGGAGAGATAACCGGACAAGTATCCCAACAATAGGCTAATAAAACGAACCACCACAACATACACTGTTCAATTTCAAGCTCAATAATTAGAACAAATGAAAGCACATCACCACCACAAACACCAGTCATTGAGGCGATCGATGGAAAACTTCGAACAACGCCGCCAATAACAACCCCACAGTGCTCACAATAGTATAAATAGCTTAGTCTCTCCCTTGATTAAAAAATGATCTCTCACAACATTCTATAGGTGTGTCCTTAGTGTGTGTGTTTTCTTAGAGAGAGTTGACGCGTTTGGTTTTAGCAAATTAAAAAGATGTCAGTTTCTCAGGTGCCAAAAACTTGATGTGTCAATCCCAAAACATTGGTTGGGGGGAAACGACTGATTTTTACTAAACCTTTTTACAAAGTTTTAAATTTATAAAGTAAACGATAATTACTTTAGAAACTAAAACCAACACATAGGCAGAGAACCTGACGTGTATAGTATAGCTTGCTAGGGTAAATATCGAGTATCGTATTCCAAGAGAATACACTTTCCCCTACTCAATCGTTCATCAGATAACTGACCAGGTTTTAAAAGAAAATGAAACGGGTGGATTCTTAAAAGAAAATAGTTTTGAAAAGGTTTTGGGATTTATAAAATAAGAAGATAAAATAGTAGAGAAGACTAATATGCACATCTCGGGGCGCTCCGTATAAATAGTTAAGTTTACTATTAAAATTAATAATTTAAATTAATTAAATGTGAGGAAGACGAGAGTGGTCTTGATGCGTTGACTCCTTGATAGAGAAGCGGGACCACTACTGAGTAGAATGCACAACCTCCCAATGTGCGTCCGCATGAAGGTACTCCGCCAGGGCCTCGCATATAGCGGGCTCCTCAAACCGCGGTCAAGTCTCTGATGCTCAGACTTATCTTCTTCTTGAATTGGAGGCTTAACTTTCGTCCTAGAACACCGTACACCCCCCTTAGCTCTCGCATTCCGTACCAAAGGATCTATCCTTATGGTCAATCCCGGCAACCTCGTATCCCGAAGCAGGTTAACGATCATGAAAACCGAAGGATCTCTCTTACAGTTAACTCAGACGACTCGTATCCCCATTGGTTAACGACTTTGTAGTGACGAGAACTAGCTTTAATCTGCATTGGTTAAATGTCTAAATTACCCCTATGTTAATTATGTTAATGTTAATTTTAAAATGAGATTGGTTGTGAAACGGGTCAAACAAAATAAATTCAACTATTCTAGTCCATTTTAATATCTATTTTATACACGGTAAATTTTGAATAAACATAAATACTGTTGCAATGTATCTTTACTTAAAGGAATTGTACAACAATTTTATGAATTCTGGTTTATATGTTATCACAACTGAACAATGTATACCAAAGGATTATGTTTTGCATGGTGCCTTAAACTCATAGAAATTATTTTGCCTTAGAGTTTCTATGAAGCACAACTATTTTAATACTCAATTAAAATTATTACCTTCTAAATATTAATATTTGCTGAACCGTAGTCCATACAGACTTTAACCTAGTACAAAAATATAAAATAAATACATGAAGTTTTTTCATGTATTTTATAACCATAATAAAAAGGGGGTCAAGTTATTCTACACAGTGTAACAAAAATAAGAAAGGTGAGAAAGATACAAAAAACACAATAGATGACGAAATATGACACAATGAACCGCAAAATATAACACAATACCGAAAAATATAACACAATGTTGAAGAAAAAAGACACAACGAATTGCAAAAATGATACAATGATAAAAATAAGAAAGAGACACAATGCTACATAAAAGACACAATGATATAACATATATTCTAAAAACAAAAATCTAAAAACCCAAAAAAGCGAAAACCTAAAAACTAAAATCGTATGATTCGATGAGACGGTTCCAATGCTGTTTAAATGAGTTCAATCGGAGTTCGTTTGATACCCTTCTTACGACTTCCTATTAGGTACCATTTTGGAAATGATTGTTTTTATGATTATTTTAATATAAAAATTCGTATTTAAATATATATGATGACTTGTACTTCGTGCAAAAAGGTGTTGTAAATTGGAAGATTAAATAGTCAAATTATCTTGGCGGGAAAAGGGGCAAATGAGTTAACTGAAACCTAGCTTTTAACGAAGAGGTGGACTCTCCCTTTGATTATGCCGGTAGAACCGCTCATCATTTGTTTCTTTATTTCCTAAACTACCCCTTATCCATCACTTTCTCATCCTTTTTTTATTTATTATTTTATTGCCTTTTTTAATATAAGTTTTTTATATTACGTGTGGAGCCCAGAAAAAAACGAGAGGATTTGTCTCTTATACATATAAAAAAAGAATTATTAATACAAACTTTAAGTTAAGATTCAAAAATATATTTGTTTTATAAACAAAGATCATTCAGTGCCAATATTAAAATATGATACTTATTATTTAATTCAGTTTTGACTATTAATCTGTACTTCATTTTTACTTGAACTATTACATTTTGTAAACTAATTTACAACTATTTTGTAGACATATTTAAGTTAGCCTTTTCAAAATAAATAAATGTTATGATGATACATAAATATTTACCAGAAAAATATTATTTGTGAACTTAACATCTCTTATATGTATCAATTCCTGCACCATTTCCACTCTTTAACAATACTTTAACATCTTTGTTGTGGTTCATCATAAATATGGACTCCAATTATGTTTTTTTTTTTTAAAGGTTAACAACCGTACCCAATAAATCCTACATATAGCAAATTTATAATAACACTTAGCATTTCATACCTACAAAAATTGTCCATACTTAACGGTAAGTAACTATTCTATAAATGTATGTATATGTATGTCTAATCAGCGTCACGTCAGTAAATCTTTGTTATATATATTATCTTATATTTGTTTATTGAAATTAATCATATCAAAGAGCCCACTATTTTATAAGACAAAAATAAGATGTGATTTAGTGGATAATCCAATTATATTAACTTTGTGGAATCTTTCTCCATCTCTCACACTTGTTAAAAAAAATCATTATAATCATAACGCCAATTGGGTTTATTCAAAATTTAAAAAAAGCGATAATTAATTAATTAATAAGAGAATATTAAAAAAAACAGAAAGGGCAAAAAGGTAATTATAACATGCACGTCTCCCAGCTGTAGTGGGCTGTGTAGCAAAAACAAATTTTGTGGGGGCAGTTCAAAACACCACCACCATTCTCACACCCTCACTCACTCTCTGTGTGTTTTCAAGTGAACTTCTTTTACTATAAAAGAAACTATTATTATTATTATTATTATTTGTATAAAGTGTGAGTTTTTTTCACATACTCATTCAAATTCAGCACACATAAACATACACTTTGGGCCAAATAACACAACATTTTGCCCTTTTGTTTTCCAATTTTGTTTTTTTTATATATATAACATTTTATTTTTTTTGTTGCAGATAGTTAGAAAGCTCTACTTAAAGAAAGATTTGAAAGAAGGATAATGATGAAAACTATGGTGTTCTTGTGCAGCTGATTTAAAAAAAAAAAAAAAAGAAACACACTCATTTTTCAAGATTTTTGTTCTTGGGTAAGTTTTCAATATAAATGTATGTGTAATGTATATGTTGTTTTGTATGATTTGTTTCATAGTTTTAGCATATGGGTATGAGGAAAAATGCAATCTTTATCTGTTTTTCATGGTTTTTTTAATAAATCTTGAAATTAAAATATATTGGTTTTATTTGTGTTTAATTTATATACACATACTAATTTAAGGTTTTTTTTTTTCCGTATGTTTGTGAATGAAAGTTATTTAATTTATACAAATGAATGAATTAAAATATACTTTTGGAAAAAAAAAATGCATATGGGGTTTTCTGTATGTTTATAGATTATTGATATGATTAAGCTGCTGCTGGTTTAATGCAAAATGAGTTACAATAGATTTTTGAATAGTTTCTCATATGAGTTTTTGTGTGTGTTAATTATTTTAAAATTCTTCATATAATTAAACTGTTATATATTTTTGAATCTGCTTCCCCAATTTAATATAAAAGAATTAAAATACATTTTTGAGTAATTTCTTATATGAGTTTTCTGTATGTTTATATATGTTAATGATTATAAATAAGTTATATGATTAAATTGTTCTTTTTCTTGAATTCACCTCCCCAGTTTAATAAAAAAAATAAAAATAAAAAAATATTTTTTTTTTTGGGTGTAATTTCTCATATGGGATTTTTCTGTTTGTTAATGTATGATTATAGATTGTTTATATGAACAAATTCTCATTTGGTAATTTCTGTGCAGATGTCATAATGGAAGCTTTTGAGGCTGCAAAAATTGTGTACAACAGAATACTAGAAACAGAATCAGAAACTACTACCCGAAAAGTAATCGGTTACATATACTTATCAGACCACGCTGACCGTGAAATGATTCGCCTCGCTTTTGGCCCTGATAATTTGATCCAAAACATGATACAGAAAGCCAAAACCGATCTAAACTTAGTCCCGAAACCTGTTCCTTTGCCTCCCATTTCACCAACATTTCAACCCGCGCCCCTATTCCATTCGCACTCTCATACACCCTTTTCCGCGCCTTCAGCTTTGCAAATCCCACCGCCAATGCCACCACACTATCAAGACATAGTTTCTGATGATCATTTCATAGGTTTAACCGATGAATATGAATCTTTTAACCGAGAAATCACAGGTTTTTCAGACAGTTGTTACTCTCCGGATGGTGGTTTTAGTGTTAGAGGACGAAGAAATGGAAACTCGACGAAGATTTGCCATTATTTCAGTAAAGGGTATTGTAAACATGGCAGTAACTGTAAGTTCTTTCATGCACAGTCGATGTCTGATTATAATTCAAATGAGTTTATTGATGATCAAGCTGCATTTTCGCCTGGTTCACTTGAAAAACTCGAGCTTGAAATAACCGAAATTTTGAAGTCAAGAAGGGGTAATCCAATCTCAATTGCTTCATTGCCTATGATTTATTATGAAAGATATGGTAGGACTCTTCAGGCCGAAGGGTATTTGACCGAAAGTCAAAGGCATGGTAAGGCAGGTTATAGTTTGACTAAGCTTCTTGCGCGTTTGAAAAACAGTATTAGGCTTATTGACAGGTTTGCTTGAATCTTTATTTTGTTAACTTTTTTTTTTTTTTTTTTATAATTTTGAGTAAAATCTGTGATTTTTTTTAAGTTGCAGACCTCATGGACAGCATGCAGTAGTTTTGGCTGATGATGCATCAAGGTACATGGAAAACCGCTATGATCGTTGCTTCCCGAGTCCAGGCCCAATCGTTAGCGGGTCAAAGCAAATTTATTTGACTTTTCCAGCCGAAAGCACCTTCACTGAAGACGACGTTGCCAACTACTTCAGGTAGAAACTTGTAGCTAGAGGTGAAAATTGGGCGGGTCAGGCGGGTTAGGTAAGTGTGTAATGGGTCAAAATGGCTAGCTACGCTGACCCGATCCAAAAATTGAATTTTAACAATAACACATTGTGTCAAGTATGATTACAGTAACTATATTATATCCATACTAATATAGTTTTTTCAATTTTTTAAGAGGCTTTATGCATTTGGACCGTTTAGTGTTTGACTGGTTAGAGACAACTTACATGCGCTTTTTTTACTGTTTTTTTCATGGTTATATCTATTTTGCAGTAACTTTGGCCCGGTTCATGACGTGAGAATTCCTTGCCAACAAAAACGGATGTTTGGATTTGTAACGTTCCAAAATTCTGAAACCGTGCAAATGGTTTTGTCAAAAGGGAACCCACATTATGTGTGTGGGGCGCGTGTTCTTGTAAAACCGTACAGAGAAAAACTGAAACTATTTGACAGGTAACTGTTACTCTTTCAAGTGTATCAGTAGTCCAACTTTAACTATACATATCTAGGTTTTAAAAAGCGCGCTTAAGCGCGAAGCGCATCTAGGCGTCAATCTGTGCGCCTTATGTACCACTAGGCGAGCATCGTACGAAAAGCGCAAGAAAAGCGTGCTTTTTGGCCAAAAAAGCTCAATAAAAGCGCGCTTTTCGTACACGGGGTGTTTTTGTGCTTAAAATTGTTATACATGTAGCTAAAAATGTTGTACATTTATGTTAAATCATATATAAACCTTAATTGCATCTATATTTTGGGTAAATGATGCTAAAAACCTATAACATATATAAAAAATATATATATTCGTCTTGCGCCTCGCGTACGAAAAGCCCACCGCTTTTGCGCTTTGCGCCTCGGTTTTAAACCTCATCGCTTTTGTGCGCTTCGCACTTTTTAAAACCAAGATACATATACATATAACTCTGTTTATTTTGTTGTTATTTAGAAACTACATTGAGAAATTCGACGCTCCAATGTGTTACCATTCGCACCATCATGAAATGGATCATGATCTTCAAGCTAGTAAGTTCTTTCTATGTGACACAATTTTTGTATAATTTGTTTGAAAAAATATAGATAAAATGTTCACTCAAATGTTAATATTTATCTCACATGCTTACCTAGTTACATTACAATTATACAATGTTTACTTATCCATAGGCTAATATTAACTGCGAAAATAGGTCCCGTCATCCCAAACTGTACGGCAGTTGGATAAGAATGATGTAATCCGATAAATGGAACGAATTTCTAACTTATGAAAGTGTTGAACAGGGTTGGAGCCTTCTAGACTGTTTAGTAGACAAGTGGCAGAAGAACATGAAGTAGCGGCGCAGTTAGAGATGATGCGCCTTTCGCAACTACACTTGGCACGAGGGCCTTCGTACAATGAATACACCTTTGACTATCAAACCGAAGGTAAAGAGAACATCGATTTTAAACTTATTTACCCCATTTATTTAGTTTTTCGTGTTTATTTCCCAAAAAAAAAAAAAAAATCTTTTATTTTCTAGATCAAGCCTATGATGACTCCTCCAAGTTTCAATCTCCGAAACTCAACGCACATCTTTTAGATCAAGAAGGCATTGGTTACAACGATCAAGAGAAGTAAGATTCTTTATCTGCAATACTCATGCACGCTTTGGGCGTATGCTAGTGTTGCCTTGCTTCTTGTTTTGAGTTAACTTTTTGATGTAACTTGTAATGCTTTCTACGTGTAGCGAAAGCAGTCAAAGTTTGAATCTTCCGGATAGCCCATTCGCGTGCAACAAAGGCTATAACAAGCAAATGCAGTTGAAGTAGCAAAGCATTTCAGAGTAAAGTGAGAGGTAGTAAATAATAGAGAATGGAAGAAAGGAAAGGAAAAGAAAAGAAGACTAAATAGAAAGTGTAAGGATGGTTTTATAGTTATGAATTTTTGACAATCAAGGCAACAAGTATAGTTTTGGTTGGTTGGTTACATGAAGTCATGATCAAGAAGCTTAGATGAGATCATGAGACTGAAATGTGTTTTTATGCTAACTTCAATGGTAGATAAAGACTTTGAACACAAAAAACTATCAATATAGTTGCGCTTAGTTTCATACTTGTATCGAATATTTAAAACTTACTGTTTGATATATCTAATTATGTTTATAACATGCAACCGTCATGGGCGGAGTTTTTCTGGGCCCACTGCCCTAGTGTTTTCGCTTCGTAGTGTATTTTTTACCGACTAGCTTTATTGTTCCGTCTTTTCATTTAAGGTTAAATGTATCAAAATATATTAATGTAATTGTGTTAGCAAAATCATTTCTAGTTAGATACAGTAGAATATATGGTTTACAAATTTGCGCTCGAAGAATGCTCGCTCGGTTTTTGACTCGATTGTAAATTATCTGCTCCGCTCGGTTCGATTTGTAAACGAGCCAAGCACGAGCAAAGCTCCGCTCGGGGCAGCTCGGCTCGTGAACATCCCTACTCGTGTGGTCATTACCCCTAATTGCCGTCAATTTCCTTCGTTAAAAACTAGTAAATTACATTTTTACCCTCCATTGTACAAATAAACAATTAAAAAAATATAACAAAAAATAATACTAAATGCTTTAAAGAATTGTATAAAATGCTTTAAAGGTTTACGGTTCGTTTGAGTATACTGATTGGTTGTTTTTGAATAACGCGGATCATAACCCTTGGCCATTGATTTGAGAGTGGTATATGGATGGATGGTGGGGATTGGTTGATAGCGGGTGACTCGGATCTCAATTCTTGACCATAGATTGCAATGGTATATAGTAGATGGATGGTGGGGATTGGTTGGTAGTGGGTGACTCAGATATCCTTTATATATAGTAGAGATACTAGTATGATACCCGCGCGATGCTGCGGGGACGAGAATTTATAACGGGATACTCGTTTATTTTATGTTATTAATCATCTCGTAGTATATTGTGTATTACTTCTTAGTTTCTTGTCCTAATGTAATGACATGAAAATTTTCTTTGCATTCTGCAAAAAGCATTTTACAGTAATGTTATTTAGAAAAGAAAAAAAAAAACCCAAGCCAACATACTAAAGTATGAAATACAAATATACAACAAAATAAAAAAAACAACCTTAATAGAAAGTTTAGATGTAGACACATAACATTTATTAGAGTGCAGGGGGTGGGGAAAGGGACAGGGAGATGGATTCAAGCCCACCTTCACAAACCCCTGGTGGCGTGGGAAGGGGGAGGCCCCTTGGGCGGCGACTTTTCCATAGGCGTAGGGGGCAGGAAGGAGACGTGGATCATTATTATTAGCCGATTAAAAAAAATAAACCGTTTTAATATATGATCGTTGATGTAAAAAAAAAACTTTATTGATGTAAAAAAACTTTGTGACCGTTGCAAACGGTAAATTGGGAAAAAAATATTTAATTTATTTTATATATATCTATATCTATATCTATATCTATAACTAATATCTATATCTATATATATAATAAACCAAAGCATTTATAATGACATGTCATAATATTATGCAATCTCTTTTTTGAGAGATACCACATAGGATGTGATGTGGCAATTCTAGACTAATTACAAAAAGGATAAATATGGTTTAAATATGATTTAACATAATCTATTAAATACCTAATCTACTAAATGTAAATATTAAAACTTTATTATTTTCTCTCTCATGTTTCCTCTCATAACTTTTAAACATTAATATATTTTATATACGAGATTTTTTAAAGAAAAAAATTACACCAAATTAACGAGCGTTTTATTATCTTTCCAACGAGTACCATAGTGCTATATAAAAAACGGAGAAAAAAACGACTATTTTTTGTAACCCGACAGGTATTGTGTCAGGTTTTGAATTAGTTTAAAAAAAATTGTGGGTTTGGGTCGGGCCTGGGATTAGGTGATACCCGACCCAATTACCCTTTTTTTATATTAGAATATGATAACTTATGGCAGAGATTTGTTTAAAATAATAATAATATTCATTAATCATATATTGGCAAGTCATTAATTATGTTGTCATATTAGATATTTCAACTCGGGACGTAGGTAATTGCTATATAGATGTCATTTTTATAGTTTAGATACTTCTAATTTTATTCACTTTACTTAGATTTCTCAACCCGGGACGCTTCCGGGGTATAAGCTAGTAAACCATATACTCTTTTACCCACACACACTCTCCTATTATTAATTATTAGACTATAAGGAGTGGGGGGGATGAAGCACCATGTGGCACTTGTTGCACCCCTATGGGGGGAATTGTGGGGAGTAGAAGGGGGGGAGTGACATGTGGCATTTCTTTTATCTTTTTTTTAAGTAATTAAAATAACATTTATAATTAATAAAAACCTAGAAAAATACAAAAATTAAAAACCTAGAAAATTAAAAAACATAAAAAAAAACGAAAAAAAACTAGAAACTAACAAATCAGTTAATATTATATTTTTCCATAATGTCACGCTTCATTTGTAGTGTCATCTCTAACTCTGGCCTGTGAAGATGATCGGTGTTCATGGCGATAAATTTCATATCTTCGCGTTTTTCGCGCTGTTCTTAGATACTCAACTTTCTCTCTTTCATTGTCAACTTTTTTTCAAATGCTTCGCAAATTTTTTTTTTCTCCTCGAGCATTTTTTCTTGAATCGTATTGAAGTGAATCATGGTGGAATTTAACTCTTGCAAGTCAGCGCTGTAGGCGCCGGTTGATCCAGAACCCGAACCCGAAGCAGCAGATTTTTGCGACCTCTTTTTTGACTTATCTCGACCGGGTGGGCGACTCAATTCCTCTTCGAACTCGTCATCATCCAAATTAACGGCTTCCACGTTTTCAGGATCAATTGAACGGTTTCTTGACGAATTTGTTTTCGACCTTTTTGCGGAGTTGGTTGCAGTGGGGCAACAATGAAGAAACTTGAAGTCGACCCCGATTTCGTTACGATACGCTAATAGCGACTAGCTGAGGCAGTCGTTGTCTGTTTCACCGCTTTTTGGATTGTTTCTTGCGTAATAATAATGCGGCTGAAGGGATAGGGAGCCTAATCCAAGGGGAAAAGGCATCCCTATCCCCAGAAATACAATTACCCGCGCCAGACTCTGGCATCAGCGCGCGACCAACATAAAATGTGGTGCAGCGCGCGACTTAATTTACTAACAAACAGAGGTCAACACCTGATAAGCGCGTGCGGCCACGCGCTGTAACATCGCGAAATTTTTTTTCCCCAAATTTTAATACATAAAAAGCCCTTATATATATATATATTTTTTATTACACCTTTATCATTAATATTATACAAATGTGCCTAAGTCTTTATTTATCCTAACTCACAACTTATATACATACATAAATGTATATAAATAATAATAATAATAATATGATTCTAAATTCTTTTTTTTTCACATACAAGATTTTTTTTTTTTTTAATAAAGCCTTGAGTCAAATAGTCAAAGTCCTAGTCAAAGTCTTAGTCAAACAGTCAAAGTCTTAGTCAAATAGTCAATTCATCATAAAACCTTACTTTATGGTGTTGACCAATTTTAATGGCTAATTGACTCCAAAACTAGTATAAAAACCCACCTATGACCCATTATACTTTGCACCTCTAATTCGATTGTTTCAATCCGATTAAACTTTCCCTCATACCTTTCTTCTATAGTCTATTACTTCTACAATTGAAACTTTGATTATAAGCTCTTGTAATTGGCGAATTGGAAGCTTGATATTCTTTCTTTTTCGTTTTCTTCAATTTGGACTAGCTACGTTGTTGAGTCTTTGGGATTCGCCTCGCATACATTCACAACACATTATTCTATTTTTTTTTACGAGACATAACATTTTGCTAAGGTGAGTTTTACATAGCCCCTTTTCTATTTATCACCATTTTTGGGGTGAAACATGTTACAACATCATTTATGCAATTCAATCATCAATGTGTCTATGCGTTTTCTATGTTGCATTATGTCTTGAGCATGATTAGAGTAAGCACCATTCTAGCATAATCATTAACTCCGTACAAGCCGACGGTATACATTGATAGATCTATTGGACTGACAATCCCACCCGGATACGTGCCTCCTACAAAGGTAGCGTGGGTGTTTGTTATCGTATAACATATTTAGGTGAACCATGAGCGTATGGGAGGTACCACATTATAACAGTCACCAGGGTTGGTTATGCACTCGATTTATTTCTAGTATGTTCTCACATATGGACTAGATTGACATGACACATGAATTGCACAACATTTTTATTCAATTATCAAAAACCTATGTAATTCTCACCAACTTTTGTTGACCCAAAATATTTTCAACTTAACATGTTTCAGGTTCTACTTGCTTGAAGATTTGAATTAATGCTTGAAGATGTGTGCATAGTTTTATTCAATTTGATGTACGAATTCTTGTAGAACAATTGTATGTAATTTATTTAAATCATTTAATGAAACTAATTATTCACCATGAGCTACTGAACAATCATCAATACGTGACATCCCGATGTTTCCGCCATCGGTTGGGGTGTTACACGCGCGACATCTTCCCTTATCACCTTTGGTACGAGGTACGGAAGATAATGAAGGGAAGATTCACAAGGATCTCTGATAGAGTACGCACCAAGGAAAAGACGACAGGTGGCAAGAGTGGTCCAACTACCACAGAAGAGGATGGCGACGTGACTGTTCCCATGCTTCCACTGTCATCAACAGTGACAACAGACATCCCCTGCCGACGTCAGGAGCATGGTCAACGACTGTAGCAAGGACAGGGGCGCTGCCCGCCAATCAGGGCTCGCCACGTGTCCGCATCAAGCAACAACCATGCTGCGATATGACGTCATCCACAGTGATCTGCTTTTCCCGCCATTTTCATGGGAAGCTTGGACCTGAATTTGGGTCGGGCCCAAATAAGGATAACTTCTCATGGGCTCCTCGGCAAAGCCCATGAGTTCTCCTATAAATAAGGAAGGACATCTCCTTGCAAAAGGATCCCGAAATTACTTATTGCAACCAAACATTACTCTTGTAACTCTCTTCATTTGTTCATTAATAATATTCTGGCTAGTTACAGTGGACGTAGGTTGTTTCCGACCGAACCACTTACATCTTGTGTTCACACACACTTCACTCATACTCACCACACTCACTAAATCACCTTACGGGTTAACCAACGAGGTTTGGGTAAAGGATTAATCCTGACGTAACATAGGTATAAACCACACGGTAATTAGTCATAATCACCGTGATATCTATTGTTTCTTCAGCGGCTGAAACGCATTCATTGCTCTGTTTATCTCGGTCCACTTGGACGAGAGACTATCGTTTGCTCGATAGAACTCTCTTTCCATCAACACATGGAACGCAGTATTTATGTCGACCCAAAAATCATTTTTGTGACGACTAGTTCCTACAAAAAAAAAATATTAGCAATATTAGAAAAAAAATATCATGTTTAAAAAAAGTATTAGAAATATTAGAAAAAAAATCATGTTAAAAAATTTATTAGAAATACCTTGCTCTTTTTCCGACTCGCTTATCCACGCTTTCGTTAACGCAAGCTCTTCTTCGGGTGTCCAGTTAATCGCTTGGCGGTTAGCGGCGGCTAACGCTTTCTCCTCCGGCGTCTTCCTCCTGTGACTTCTTTTTGCAGGGGGTTTTTACCGAAGATGATCCCGCAACATTTTGGGGTTGTGTTTCGGGTACGGTTTGCGTTAAAGGAAGTGACAGTTGTGAAGGAACGAGAGAATCATTGAATGGGAAATTATGATAAATTTGCCCACTAATGAAACCCGCATAACCCGCGTAGTCGGGACAAGGTGAAGGAATGGGTGGACGGTTTGGGATCGGGCGAACCGGTGGTGTATTCGGGTTTGGGACGTACGCGTATGGGTTGTTCAGGTTAAAGCCTCGGTTGTATGGGTTCATTTTTTGTTGAAGAAGGATGAGTAGTATGAAAATATATGAAGAATTGTAAAAAATGGTTGAAGAAGTGTATAAAAATTGTGAAGAAATAAGATAAAGTGGGTGTTTTGTAGTGAAAAGGGGGTAATTTATAAAAAAAAAAATTGACCGTTTGATCCCTAATGGTTACTTTTTAAATTTTGTTTTTTCAACGGTCAACTCAATTCCTCCAATCACAACCACCCACGTGGCACTCAAGCCCCCCCCCCCCCCCCCCCCCGCCAAGCATTCTTCCCCCGCTCTCTCCTTTCTGCCCCTCTCCACGCCACCCTGGCGGTGGTGTCCCCCCCCCCCCCTCCCGCCCCCACTCCGAGCAGTCTTATGCTTTTAATTGTGTTTTCAAATAGTTTATTAAAAAAAGAAAAAGAAATCACATGTCAAATAATGTCCACCTTCCTCCCTCCTTCCATTCCCCACAATTTTCATCTTTTAAACACGAATCCCACAAGTGTCACATGACATTTCATCCCACCTCCCCCTAAGAAATTATAAGTAGCTATTTTGTGCAAATTCGTTTAATCTTTATCATAATGCAAGAATGAGTTAAAACTTTGTGATAGTACTTTTTATAGTCTTATTGTATTTTGTTTTTCATGTTTTTTTTTTTCATAAAAGAGAAACAAAACTATCCCAATTTCGATTTAATTTTTACAAGTGGTAATTGTACCTTTTGTTGTGCAACTTGTACCCCTACGCTTCCAAATAAGTTTTGCTACTACATGAAATATATTATCATATTCCTTCAAAATAACATGTGAAATATCATGATCTGACGGTGGATAGGAATATTAAGATTTTTGTGTAAAGGGGTCATATCTAACGGTGGATAATAATGCCATGTTGGCAATCCATGATTAAATATGTGCTTTCTTGATATAATAGATTTGTATTATATATAGTAAAGATAGAGTGTAAAATTTGTACAAATCTCATTGATCAGCACTTCAGGTACATAACTCTCTCTCTCTCTATCCCCCCTCTCTCTCTTCCATTTATTGCATTTATTTAGTTTAATTCGCTGCTTTTTTTACGTAGATGGCGGAACCGCAACAAATGATCGAACTATTGATCATTAGCAATGGAAGGTGGGTAAGTAAAGGGGGCGAGAATTTTCACTATGATGCTATCCAATGATTTTAAGCCGAAGGTTCCCTGCGACGATGACTTTCAAAGTTTTTAGGAATGGTGTCTACGAAAGGTTGGGGATTAATATTAATCAGGCTCTCCAATTGACCGGAGCCAGCGAGTCGAAGATTGGCAGAAAAACAGTAACTGTCTCAACCAAAATTTACCCAAATTCGTTCCGGACGTACTGGGATCATGGCCGTCTAACACCACCTGAATGTGTTTATCTTGTCTATGTTGAAGAAGTGCATCAACCTCAACCTCAACTTCTACGTTGATGATGTCGGATTCAAGCCTTACGATATGTACTAGTAGTTTCTGCTCTTTTTTTTACGTAGATGGCGTAACCGCAACAAATGATCGAACTAGTGATCATTAGCAATGGAATGTGGGTAAGTAAAGGGGATGGGAATTTTCACTATGATGTTATCCATCCAATAATTTTAAGCCGAAGGTTCCCTGCGACGATGACTTACAACGTTTTTAGGAAGGGTGTCTACGGAAGGTTGGGGATTAATAATAATCAGGCTCTCCGATTGACCGGAGCCAGCGAGTCGAAGATTGGTAGAAAAACAGTAACTGTCTCAACCGAAATTACCCCAAATTCGTTCCGGACGTACTGGGATCATAGCCGTCTGACACCACCTGAATGTGTTTATCTGGTCTATGTTGAAGAAGTGCATCAACCTCAACCTCAACCTCAACTTCTACTTTGATGATGTCGGATTCAAGCCTTGCGATACGTACTAGTAGTTTCTGTTTTATTTTCTCTTGTTTAGAGTCTTGTTTGTCACACCACGACTTTTCCCATATCGGTTGTGACGTTTGGTACCTTAGCTACACAGCGGAAATATGCATCTAAGAACTTTTGTTTCCTGAACGCCATTTCTAACCCTCTAGGATCATCGATCCCAAGACGTCGCCCACTCCAAACGTGTCGTTACCAAACTTTGAACCTGAAAGACATACTTAAAAAGTCAACATATAATGCTGGTGAGTTCATAACTTTTACAAAAACGTTTCCATAAGTTTTAAAGATCATCCATGTTACTACTATGTTATGCAACGTTAGCTAGACGTCAGTTTCGAGTACTACTACGGTTGGGAACCCAATACTAAACATGTACCAGTATGTGAACAACTCAGATGATTGGGTTACCGTTGCCACGGTAAACCCGAAGTTAGAGACGATATGCACCCGCCCGGCTCTCAACCGACGAGTGGGGTTTGTGAGGCCCAATAGATCTATCCACATTTCCCCCGTTGTGCATCCTACACATTCATGGTTTCCCCCTGGGACTTTGTGCAAAACGCCGTATAGTTATTAAAACTAATTAATAACATTTGTCACTTTTTTTTTTCCAAATATTGTTTGAAAATCATCTTTATTGTTAAAAATAGTTAGTCTTTGAAAACATTTCGATTTGTTAATAATGCACTTGTCCAAAACACTTAGTGAATTTATTTATAGAAATAGCAGTTCAGTACGCTTGGTTTTTTATAAAAATTTAGGCAAAGTTTCCTCTGTTTTTGTACAAACCAGACAACACCCGTTGTCTACAATTTTCCGCAAAATCAACTTTCAAACACAAGCTATCAAGTCCCTTTATCCACAATTCCGATTCACAAGACACTATACGTTTCGACACCTATATTTACTTATATATATATATATATATATATAGCAATATATACAATTTATAAGTAACGCTTTTATACAAATACATTTCATCGTTTGATATCTTGTCGGTTCGTCTCGAGAGTTAGTCGTTCGTTTGTATATACTTTAAAAATATATACTCCAATAATGCAACAAAATAAATGCGAGATAGTTATACCATTTCCATACGCACACAACCAGAAACGTCTCGAACGACGTGTTGACCAGATCTAACCAGGTTTGACCAGATTTGACCAGCTTTGACCGGGTTTGACCGGGCTCGAAACAACCCTAAAACCATCCGAGACTAAATACCACCAAAAACATCAACGGAAAACACCGAAATCATCACTCAACATAAAAATACTTCAAAACCCGTCTTGAACGCATTCGGGTTCCGAAAACGTGTCCGAAAAATTAATATTTCACGACGAAACCATATTGTATGGAATCTACTAGTTATAAGGATCCTCGAAATATATTTTTCGTTAAAAATGGACACCCGGAAGTCTCCCAAACGCTATGTCAGAAGTCACCAGAATCTCGCTGGAGAACAAAAAGGCCCAAAAATTTGTGTGGAGACTCCCAAAAATCCGATCTAAAGGTTTACAAGAAGAAAACTTGAAAACAAACTCACCGGAAAAGTCACCGGAGTTGTTCCATCTCCCAAAACGCGCCGTTTCTGGGAAAACGGACTTCACCGTTGCGTCCGGAACATCGAGAAATGTGGGGGCAGGGTATCACGCGCCGGAAACTTCGCCGGAAAAATTCACCGGAAAGTCGCCGGAAACCGCCGGATTTTGGCCGGATTCTAGAGAGAGTTTAGAGAGTTGTGTGTTTAGAGAGAGAAAGTGAAGAGAAAAATGAGGATTTTTGGTATGAAAATACTATATATAGGTGGGTTTAGGTGGACTTTTAAATTGGGTTCAAGGCCCGATACCGCGTACCAACTTCTCCGTTTTGGCCCGTTCTCGTTTCTGAACCCCGTTTTTGCCCACGAAAATCATAGAAATTATTTTAATATCTTCAAATAATTATATTTAACCTCCAAATTATTAATTTTCGTCGAGATGGTTTTTATTATCGTGCACGTTCGAATTGGTCGTTACTTTACGTAACTGCATTCAACCACGATTTTTTTTTAATGACCCGTTAACTTCTGAAGTTCAATAAACAACATTATTTACAATAAATAATTTCTCCGAAAGTACGATTACGGTTAAACAAACCACGCATTTCGACGTCCGAACCCACGTCAGCTCCTTTCCGCGTTTGCAAAAAGCTATGTTTCTAGCCATTTCTCGTACCGATTTCACATTCGATCATTTCAATAACAAGTATGTGCCATATTTACATGTAACAACTTTATGTTAGTCCAGTTTACCCAATATTTTTCGATGTCAGTTCATTAACGTTAAACGCGCAACTCTTTCTTCAGAAGCATCAAGGCGTCTACGAACTTTGAGAAGGATATTGTAGGACTCGAAACAACTTCAGTTAATTAAAATTAACTTTAAAACATGTTAATTATATAGGAAACTTGATTAAGGTCTGGTCAGTTGTTGACCGAGAGTTGCCGGTTGTCACATTGTTGGTCCAAAAATTAAGAAACTATGGTTTCTCTCTAATGTTCTATTTAGTTGGATTTGGTTGAGATTGATTTGATTGAGACTGTTCATTTCGATTGAGATTGATTTTGGTTGGATTTGGTTGATGGCCGATACATTTGTTCATGTTTGATTTATTTTTTACAAGTGGTAATCGTACCCTCTGTGTGCAACTTGTACCCCCTACGCTTCCAAATAAGTTTTGTTGCTACATGAAATATATTATCACATTCCTTTCAAAATAACATGTGAAATATCATGATCTGACGGTGGATAGGAATATTAGGGTTTTTGTGTAAAGGGGTCATATCTAACGGTGGATAATAATGCGGTGGATAATAATGCCATGTTGGCAATCCATGACTAAATGGGTGCCATGTTGGCAATCCATGATTAAATATGTGCTTTCTTGATACAATAGATTTGTATTATATATAGTAAAGATAGAGTGTAAAATTTGTACAAAGGTACAGAGCGCATGCACTCTTTCTCTTCCATTTATTGCATTTATTTAGTTTAATTCGCTGCTTTTTTTACGTAGATGGCGTAACCGCAACAAATGATCGAACTGTTGATCATTAGCAATGGAAGGTGGGTAAGTAAAGGGGATGGGAATTTTCACTATGATGCTATCCATCCAATGTAGGGATGGCATTGGGTCGGGTTTGAGACGGGTTTAGGTAATCCCAACCCCATACCCGATTAGGTATGCTTGTCCCAAACCCGTCCCAAAACCCGTTGAGTTTTTATCGGGTAATTACCTGTCGGGTATCGGGTATACTCGCGGGTTTCGGGTAAACCCGTTAATTTTAAAAACTTATGCATTGGGTGTATCTGACTAAAAACCTGTCGGGTATCTACTGTGTGACTACTAACCAATACATTTAGCATTATTAAATATGTATGTAAATGATTACAATGTATAAATATAAAATAGTTAAATCATATAAAAACACTAAAAGAGATAGATAACAGATATTATACACAAATAATTTGTGTTTTTTTTTTTTTTTTTTTTTTGAAGAAGATGACAATCTAGATGGACAATTAGATGCCATTGGGGTTGGTGGCCCAATGGTAAAAGCAAAGCTTTTAAGAACACCTAAAGGGGATGTCATGGGTTCAAGTCACATATGGAAAAGAAATTTGCCGTTCAAAAAAAAAAAAAAAAAAAAAGATGGACAATTAGATATAGTATGAATACCTATTTTAAAAGATATACAGGAAATTACATCGAGTATTTAATCGGGTAAACGGGTATACTTTATCGGGTAACCGGGTCGGGTAAATGGAAACCCGTAATAAAAACTAATCCCATACCCGGACCCATACCCGATTACCCGACCCAAAACCCGTCCCAAATGTGTCGGGTTTCGGGTTTACCCATCGGGTTCGGGTATGATTGTCATCCCTAATCCAATGATTTTAAGCCAAAGGTTCCCTGCGACGATGACTTACAACGTTTTTAGGAAGGGTGTCTACGGAAGGTTGGGGATTAATATTAATTAGGCTCTCCGATTGACCGGAGCCAGCGAGTCGAAGATTGGTAGAAAAACAGTAATTGTCTCAACCGAAATTACCCCAAATTCGTTCCGGACGTACTGGGATCATGGTTGTCTTACACCACCTGAATGTGTTTATCTGGTCTATGTAGAAGAAGTGCATCAACCTCAACCTCAACCTCAACTTCTACTTTGATGATGTCAGATTCAAGCCTTGCGATACGTACTAGCGATACGTACTAGTAGTTTCTGTTTTATTTTCTCTTGGTTAGTGTCTTGTTGGTCCAAAAATTAAGAAACTATGGTTTCTCTCTAATGTTGTATTTAGTTGGATTTGGTTGAGATTGATTTTGATGCAGGATTATCTCTTGATTCGAATTTTAAAAGTTTATTTATGTTTATCGTTTAATTATTAATGTTTATCTCTTTTATGTTTAGTATAAGCAGGGTATCTAGGGTTTATTGTTTTTTTAGTTTTTTGGTATTGATTATTATAAAGAACTTTGTTCTTGGAACCTTTGGTTCAATTTATGTCTTTGATTACTATTTGTTCTTGAGCCATTTGATTGCGCTTCCAAAACTGCATCAGTTGGTATCAGAGCTTTGGTTTTCAAATGGCTCTGCGTGGAGGAAGATACTTGCTCGATCGTAGATTCGCCGACAGAGGCAACGACAGAAGTATGTTCGTTTCACGTGCTCGTGGAGAAGATCAACGTTGTGTTCGTAGAACCGCCGACCGAGGCAACGACATAGCTAATTCTGACCCATGGGATCTTAAGATCAAGCAACTCTGGCAACGAGTTAGGGATCTCGAATTACAATACGAGATCAGACAACTCAAGCAAAGGATCCGTGATCTTAAGGACTAACTGATGCAGTTTCGCACATGCAATCAAATGGCTCAAAATACTCAAAGGATTTAAAAGCTTAACAAAACCTCAAAGGGTTCTTTATTATCATCAAAACAATAAAACCTAGATCCCATTATATAGTTGGGAATTACAATTAAAATAGGAAACTAAATAAAGATAAATAGAAAATTCAAATTTTAAATAAAGAAAAGATAATACGGATGCTCCTGCATTAGATTTGATTGAGAGTGTTCATTTTCGATTGAGATTGATTTTGGTTGATGACCGATACATTTGTTCATGTTTGAGACTTGATATGTTGTTGGTTTGGAGGTCCGTAGCCGTTCCGAGGCATTAGACCGAATCCCAAGTTTAATCAACGTATTCGATTAAGTCTTGGTTAATCACTATATTTTCAACAATTCGGGGCATGGTTTGATCGGTGGGTTGAAGTGCTTACAATTTAATTCAATTAACCCAAAGTGTATTAAAATATAATATAATATAATAATTTAATTATAGTTGCAAATATGAGATTATGACATTGGTGTATGGGAAATTAGAGAAATGAGTTTGACTGTCTTGGTTAATGGGTGTTGTAGTCGTCAGTCAAAATGAATATTCCAAAGTTTTCCTCAATATACATTGATGTTTGTATTCTTTTACTCATTTAAATAAAATAATCAAACCAAACTTACAGGGACAAGTAACCACATCTTCAGAGTCTTCATCTTACTCATTGGTATGTGTTTGTGATCATAGTCACAAGAGAAGAAATAACGACGACAGTGGGAATAAGGTTGCGATGTGTAGGGTTTAGGGGTGATCGTGTTTTTGCCACAGGGTGATTGTTATGGTTGGTTATGTAGTAGTTGTTTAGAAAATTATTCCCATATCAAAACAGTGAAGAAATGCAACCAAAAAGGTTATACTGACATGTTTGCCACATCAGTTAAAGAATTACAAAATAAACTACTCCAGTATGCAAAAAAGGAGTTATTTTCTTCATACATATACAACTCAATATTCATGTATCAGAACCAGAAAACTATATCTATCTATACCTTTCTACTTGCATTTAGTGTCTTCAACATCTTTTTTTTTTTTTTTTTTTTTTAAAAAAAAAAAAAAAACAGGAATTTTGCGTGTTCATACATACATACAAAAAGATGGCACCAGGGCTAGTCTCAGAACTCGTCAGGTAAAATATATTCAGCGTCCTCTTGCAGAGCCAAATTTAACCTGTTTGAATATTAGGAACATAAAATGATAATGGTGCCAAATAAGAGAAGATTTCATGTTAAATATAAAATGGTCAGTTCAACATATCTGATGTATTCATCACAATCAAACAGTAACAAAAGGCTTTGTTTCTTGAAGATGCCTATTTTCACAAACTTTCTTTCTTACAAGGATCAATACAACTTAAATTTCAATATAAAGATTATGATCATATGTAGACAAAAAAACATGACATTGAGTTTTGGACTGTCATATTTAACATGTTTAATAAACATGTCGTGTTCGGTTGACATGTATGATGCTTCGTATTCAAGTTGACCCGTTTAACTAAACAGGTCAACGCGCTTAATTATGCAAGTCAACAAGTCAATCCGTCTACGACCCATTTAACTCATTTACATCACGCCAACCTATTGACTAGTTTAGGTAAATAGGTTAAACAAGCCTTTACATGATTTTAAGCATGTCCTGGTTAGGGTTCTTTGACACAAATGAAAAACATGGGTTGTTTCAAGTTCAATGATTTACCCCTAAATTCATACATATTAAAAGGAATACGAGTCAAAGTTAAAACTAAACAATACAAGTTATGTGTGTCCATAAGATCCATCAATCAATGCTTAATTGATGAATATGTTAGATACTTGACAAACAAATGTTCTTCTTAAACTACATGTTAAGTCAAACATTGATAATTGACCTAGTCACCTAAGGATTAGAATCCAATTTCTAGTGCTCATTATTCTTTTTTTTTTTGGTACATAAGAACATTTGTATTGTTTGTCATTGTACTTTGTTTCATAGTTATTAAGAGATGACTTTGTATCCTGCTTGGGTCATTTGGATGCTAAAAAATTGACAGCCAAAAATGATATAATTATATAAAAATGTTAGATTTATATATAGTATCAATTTCTATAACAATGTTAAATTTACTGATTACAAAATGACCCAAACAGTACACAAAACTATCTTTTAACGATTCGGATGTATGAAAAAAGGTACAATTACTAAAACAGAACGAACGAGAAAGTATGTTATCTTATGCAAAAAGGAAACATTATTCTTTTATGCCCTTTAGTTATACCCTTTATATAACTTAAATGCATTTTACACCTTTTTAAAAGTTAATATGGTTTCTGTAATTTCTGAATGAATAATATGGTTTACATGGAGCCCTTTATATAGGGATAGATTACAATTCAAATAGAAACCGATAAACATAAGAGATAATGGATAAACCTATTCTAAACATAAGAGATAATGGATAATGATAATAGATGATAATTATCGGTTAAGACTCCCCCGCAGTTCGAGCGGGCGTAGGACAAACGCTCAAACTGGAACGAAAAGCTTCAAACAACTGTCGCGAAATCCCCTTTGTAAAAATATCTGCATACTGTAATGAAGACGGCACATGTAACACACGAATATCCCCGACTCTCACCTTCTCCCGAACAAAATGGATGTCTATCTCTATATGTTTGGTCCTTTGGTGCTGGACAGGATTATCCGAGAGATAGACCGCAGACACATTATCACAATAAATAACTGAGGCACGACGAAGAGGAAGATTTAACTCTAACATCAGATTCCGAAGCCAGGTGGCCTCAGCAACGGCGTTTGCAACCCCACGGTACTCAGCCTCTGCACTGGATCGAGAAATAGTAGGCTGTCGTTTAGATGACCAGGAAACCAAGTTGTCACCAAGAAACACGCAGTAACCACTAGTAGACCGTCGAGAATCTGGGCAGCCGCCCCAATCGGCATCAGAATAAGCCACCAACGAATGAGTAGTGGACTTAAGAATGCGCAGCCCATAAGTCATCGTGCCCTGAATATAACGAATAATCCGTTTTAGAAACGCATAATGAGGCTCTCGTGGCTGGTGCATGAATAAGCAAATCTGCTGTACGGCATAAGAAATATCCGGACGCGTGAAAGTGAGATATTGGAGAGCACCGACCAGACTACGATATAACGTAGGGTCATGGAATAAAGGCCCAGCAGAAGCACTTAGCTTCGCAGAGAGATCCACTGGAGTAGCACATGGTTTGCAGTTAGTCATATTAGCCCGTGAGATAATATCTTTGGCGTATTGGGCCTGATCCAGAAATAAGCCCTTTGCGTCCCTGGTGACTTTAATTCCTAGAAAATGGTGCAGAGGGCCCAAGTCTGTCATAGCGAACTCCCGTGAGAGAGTCGAAATAATATCATTCAAAAAAGAAGCTGAAGAAGCCGTAAGGACGATATCATCAACATATAATAATAAATAAGCAACCTGGTCACCCTTGTTATAAATAAATAAAGAGTTGTCGCATGTGCTACTGCGAAAACCATGGGCCAAAATATAATTGGCAAAACGCATAAACCAAGCGCGAGGGGCCTGCTTAAGTCCATAAAGAGACTTCTTCAATCTGCACACAAAATTAGGATACCGCTGATCGACAAACCCAGTCGGTTGATGCATAAAAACCGTCTCATTCAGGTGCCCGTGGAGGAAGGCGTTCTTGACATCCAACTGATGGATAGGCCAAGAGCGGGAAACTGCAATAGAGAGAACAGTGCGGATTGTAGCCGGCTTGACAACTGGGCTAAAAGTGTCCTCGCAATCAACGCCCACTGTTTGGGATTTGCCATTAACGACCAACCGTGCTTTATACCGTTCCAGAGTTCCATCTTATTTAAACTTGTGCTTGAAAAGCCACATACATCGAATAACCGGGCAATCAACCGGTCGTGGCACAAGTTCCCATGTTTCATTTTCCTGTAACGCACTAAACTCGGTTTGCATGGCATGCAACCAATGAGGGTCGGCAAAGGCATGGGCATATGTCTTGGGTACGGGAGAGACGGTGGTGGTGTGTAGAATTTTGGCTTTGGAGCGGGTGGTCATGGGATGGGAGTTGGTGGTAGGGGCGGACGGTGGAGGTGGAGTTGAGGCCGTAGGTGGTGGTGGTTGAGCCGTAGGTGGTGGCTGGGGGGTGGGAGCTGCCATGGCAGATGGGTTGGGAGTCGGGGCGGGTGGTGGTCGTGGGCGACGGCTATAGGTAATGGTGGGCCGGGTTGTAGAAGGTAGAGGTATAGTGGGTGGTGGACAAATGAAAGAGAAACCCGGTGGGGGTGATTCGTCTAGGAAGTGATAAGACGAAGGGGAAGTGGGAATGGTGAAAGGGAAAGTGTTCTCGTCAAAAGTGACATGGCGAGAAATATGGACCTTGCCAGTGGTGGGGTCGAAGCAACGGTAACCCCGAAAATCCGGAGGATAACCAAGGAAAATACATCTAATGGAGCGGGCATGTAATTTGTGGGGCTGGGTGGCGGATTGGTTTGGGTAGCATGCACATCCGAACACGCGAAGGTGGTCGTAAGTGGGATGCCGAAGGTAAAGGACGAAGGTGGGTGTGTAAAAGTTTAGACGTTTAGTGGGAAGAATGTTGTGTAGATAGGTTGCGGTATGTAGTGCTTCGACCCAAAAGGAGGGTGGTAAATGGGCATGGACGAGTAACGCACGAATGATGTTATTTAGACGACGAATCATCCGTTCGGCTCGTCCGTTTTGTGAGGAGGTTTGAGGGCAGGAAAAACGGAAGAGGAGACCGTTTTGAGTGGCAAAGGTCTTAAAAGCATTGTTGTCAAATTCGCCGCCTAGGTCACATTGAAAAGTTTTAATTTTTCGTTGAAACTGGGTGGCAATAAGGCGGTGGAATTTGACAAACGTGGGGAAGGTTTCAGACTTGTATCTAAGTGGATAGACCCAGATAAAGTGTGAAAAATTATCAATTAAGACCATATAATACTTGTAACCGGTTTTGCTTAGTATTGGCGAGGTCCATAGGTCACAATGAATTATATCAAATGGCGAAAAACTAGAAAGTTGATGTTTATTACAAGTAAAACCAGAAGTACGATTAAGAATATCTAAGACTTGTGAGCCAGGATGTCCAAGTCTCTCATGCCATGGAAGTGACAAGGTGGTAAGGTAGCAAGCTTGAGTCGGAAGTGTGGGTGGTGTAATCGGATAGAGCTCCCCCGTGCTATTGTGGCGGGACAGGTGGCATCCCGTTTTGAGGTCCTTCAAAGAAAAACCAAAAGGGTCAAATTCAATAGACACCCAATTTTCACGGGTGAAGCGTCTAACAGATAATAAGTTTTTAATGATTTTAGGGCTAAATAGGATATTGGGTAGGATATAGGTACGGTTGAGGATAGGGAGGTAGCCCGTGCCAGAACCCTCAACAGGTAAAACATTGCCATTTCCTACCAAAATTTTAGTTGAAACAGGAAAAGGATCAGGGCGAGAGATTATACCTTTATTGTTCGAGACGGTCCGTTCTGCTCCAGTGTCGAAATAGAGAGTGGGATCGGTGTACTGAAGCTGGGATGTAGATCCCAATCTGCCTGTTGCTGGTTGATAATGGCGGCGGTTGTGTCAAATTCCGAGGACAATCCACGGACAAGGGTGAGGACGAGTCGTGACTCGGTCACTGGTTGGTCTACATCTTGCAACTGGTCAGCCAAGGATTTCAATTTTTGACAATAATCGTCAATGGAGCTGCACTGTTCGAGAGTTAGATTGACAAACTGAGTTTCCAAGGCGGCAGCTTTCGCCTGTTTGTTGCTGAGATATTTCTTCTCGAGCTTGAGCCAGGTGGTCCGAGCCGAAGCTTCGGTGTCCAGTATATCTGGCAGAAGTTCGTCTGATAAGGTACTGTAAATCCACTGGGATACCAAGGCGTCCAATTCTTTCCATTCTTGATAATTAGGGTCGGTGGGTTCGGGGGGTGCAGTTGAGTCGATGTGATCAAGGACCTTATACACCATGGCGTGAAGTTTAAAAAGCTTCACCCATGAAGAATAAGTGACCTTTGTTCCATCGAGGGTTCGGATTTTGCTATTGATGTTGGTAACGGAATAGGCGGGGTGGAGTGATTTGTTTGGTTCTGAAGTATTGGGTACGGGCTGATCGGTTTTTGTCATGATTGCAGGAAAATTGGAACAGACTGGATCGGATTAATGGGACGCAGGGTAGCAGCCGAAGCTGGGTGATTGCAGCCGTAGCGTGCAGAAAAAAAGGAAGGAAAGCGAGAAGGTAATCAGACCCGCTCTGATACCATAAAAGTTAATATGGTTTCTGTAATTTCTGAATGAATAATATGGTTTACATGGAGCCCTTTATATAGGGATAGATTACAATTCAAATAGAAACCGATAAACATAAGAGATAATGGATAAACCTATTCTAAACATAAGAGATAATGGATAATGATAATAGATGATAATTATCGGTTAAGACTTTTAAATATCAAAACATAAAAAAGAGTTACTAACCTTATAAAAGCATCAGTTTCAAGACAGTCTTGGTTTGATCACTAATCTATTAACACGAGCTACAACTTGTCTCAAAACTAGTTTAGAAAAACCGGATCACTACCTGCACTAAAACTGAAAAGAGATCACAGACCACATAAAAAAAAATTCACATAACAATATGAGATCACTCACCAAAGCGCCCATTGATAATGCATAAGCTACCAAAGAAAATTCATCCCAAATATATTCAACTAGGAATAAAATATCAAAAATTTTGGTGGGAATTGCAGGGTCACGATCTTTCATACTTTTTTGCGAAATCTTTGAGTAATAACCTTTGGCGGAACGCTAAATATTTATCTACGCTAGTTCCCGCCCACTGTTGACAAAAGCTTTCATCATTTGGAACAAATGAACTCAACGGAAACGGTCCTTCCGGAGCCTTTTTTAGTGCAACCAAAAATTTATGGCGAGGACGTATTCTCTGGTCTAGGGATAAGCTCAGATATGTAGGGTATTTGGTCAAAGATTTGACCTCGTTCTGAAGTTCATTAACCAGATATAAGTATTTGGGCTTCAGATTTCCCTCGAGGGATAGTGAAAACACCTGTGTATCCACATATACCCATTAAAATAGAAAAAAATATCAAATGCATCACACTGTTTTAAATGGAATTATTACATGACCACATGGATAAAACAAAAGAGTATCATCAGTATGACAAATTTTTGGTTAAGGAACAGTTAAAAAGAGTTAATTTTTACTGCGGGTCAAGTTGGGTTGACATGAAACAGTTTTTGTCCAAATTTTTGTAGTTTTGTTCATCAACAATTATCGTGTAAGATATGATCACAAAAACCATATTATCAGTAATAATCCAAGTTTTTTAAATATGATTTAAGATGTTTTAATACATTAAATATACACTATGGATGACTTTCGACCCGTTTTCTTTTAAGCTATTTTCATTTTACCCAAATCGACCCATTCATGAGTATATTGGTCAAAAGTGCCACCTCTGTGGGTTTACCTTGTTGCCCATTAGTAATGAGTACAAAACAACACTAAGCTTTATTTTAATTAAAAAAACTCCCCACTCTACGGAACTTTTAGTTATATGATTAATAACTCTACATTTCAATTGAACTATGTGTCAAGTCAAATCTTGACGCAATGCTGGTTTTACCGTTTAGGCAGATAGTAGTATTGTAGTAATAAACTAAAAAGATAAAAAGACAAAAATCACACCTGTGTGAGGCTAGTCGAAACTTTCAATATATCTGAATTGTGCATGCCAATACTCCTTAAAAAGTTAATTCTTGGTAATAAGCCATCTTCAATGCTATAATGAAGAAGCTGAGGATGTTTAGTGACCATTTTTACTATACTGTCCCTCGGTGCTCCAAGCTCTTTTGAAAGAAACCTATACCTAGCATTCCAAGAATTATCAATCCTCTGGACCAAAATTTGCGGGCTCAGCTGCACAACTTTACTTAAATCACTCTCTCTAATACCAACTTCTTCAATTAAATACCTAACCGTAGGCTTTAATGAATTTTCCACGCTATAAGAGAAAATAGATGGAGTAGCAGTTATTATCTGCCCGATTCTTGAATCTTGAATGCCCAAACTGACCAAAAACGCCACATGGGATTTGAGATTGCTTTCCACTGTATACTGTAGAATCTGTGGCTGTCTCATGAGTATTTTTTTTATATCTTTACTTTTTACACCAACGCTCATCAAGTAATCCAATCTTTCTTTGGCTGCGGTAACATTTATTTGAAGTGAAGGCATGTGTCGCGAGTACATTTGTAGAAAGTGAGAATCTTTAAGGCCAAATGTTCCGAGGTAGTCGAGTAATGGAAACCATTTTTCATCGACGTCTATTTCATCTAATAAATGCCGATATTTGTTCTTTGAAGATTTCCCTGCCTCCTGCTGGTAATTTGATAAATTAAACAATAAAATATTTGATGTTTGAGTGTTGGATATCTTAATATTTAAAGAAGGGGTTTTTGCATAAATTACTAACATACTTTTTCATTTGTCCAGTTTAGTCATTGTGCGTTTCTTTGTAAATCTGAGTCATTAAAAGACGACATTGTGTCCTATTTGGGTCATTTTGTACGCAAAAAAATGGCTCTATTAAACGATAATTTCAATATGAAAGTGACCCAAATGGTAGACAAATTCATGTTTTAATAATTTAAATATACAAAAAAGTACAATGCCTAATATAGGGCAAATGAAAAAGTACATTGAAATTTAATGTTTAAGGTAGATATCTGATAAATGGGCGTAAACGTTTCTCAGATTAGGTTAAGAAAGGCGCATATATGCAATATTAATTTACCCTTAGATAATCAGTTTTGTTGCAGCTAGCACGAAACCGACTATCCAAAACAGCATAACCAAATAATCTAAAGTAGAAAAAACATCAAGACAGTTAAAACTTAAAACCAACCTTATCTTTCCCAGTGTAGTTGTTTCTATCTAACGCGACCTTTCCATTTACGTTGAACTTTTGTTTCCTACCTGCCCTTGAGTACATGCTGCCTACAGATTCAATTCATTTACGACAGACATAAATAAACCATAACAAGATATTTTTCGAATTCTCAATATTCAAATGAGTTACCTCCATTGACACTGCCATTAGTTGTGGCTTGCGCCTTGCGTTTGTGTTTGTTATCATCAAAACCTGGTCCTGGGTCCTGTATAAACACATTGAAGAGTCAAAAGAAGACAGTGTTGACCAAGGAGTAACCAAACTTATTCTAATATATAGGGGAGCGTTCAAAAGAGAACAAAGATTTATGTTGAGAACTGTGTGAACCACATAAAGCATTTGTACTTATAGCTTTAAGTGTAATACGTAAGGCGATTATCAAGTGTTTATCACAAAGTGATCATAATTCTGTTTTTATGATCATTGGAGGCCAAACCAAGTAACCAACCAATGAAGGAGCTTAACAAATCTGATTAATTCGGTCATTATCTCTTTCAATTCTTCAAATCAAAATAATCATTTAGAAATGATCATCCAAACATTCCTAAAACGCCTATGAACCAAACAACTAGGGGTGAGCAAAAAACTGATTAACCGAACAGAAACCAAATACTAACAACCCATTACAAACAAGTGGCAGGTAAACAAGCAACAAGCAGTGTCGCATCTCCCTTTTTCGTTTTTTTAATTTTTTTTTCTTTTTATGAAATTTGACTCATAATATATTTCAACCCAAAACCACAGTTGTTAAAAGCCATCGCCTCTTGTACCTAGGCCCATTTTTTACGTGAGGCGATGCAATTGCGCTTTAAGTCGAGGCAATTGCACTTTAATTCTCCAGATGATAGTTTAGGAGCAGATTCCGACGAGATTCCCAAATTCCAGAGAGTTTCGAGCCAAAATCTCTAAATATGGCTAGATTTGAGGCCGATTTCTACTTGTATTTAAGGAATACTACTTTTATACACTAATACAAACATTTTAAAACTTTTGATACTAATTAGATGATATTAAATGTAATATAATAGCTTTTGTTTGTTTTATTTCAAGAATTTTCTAATACATAATATATTTATAATTTTTTCCTTTGTTCGCTTTTTTATCTTAGGCCTTCGCTTTTTATGCGCCTTACGCCTAGGATAACGATGCCCAAAACAACCAATTACAAACAAGTAGCTAGTAAATGGGCAACAAGTTACAACACAACCTCTTATGAATAGCAAAAGGGATCCTACTAAAGGTAAAGCCATGGGTCTTGGGGGTCGAGAAATTACTATGTACGACCCGCTATGTAACATCCGGCCTCTCTCACCACCAATATTGTCCGCTTTGCCCCGATGGGTTGCCCATCCAGAACTCACGGATTTGTTTTTGGTCGCCCCGGTGGAGACTTCCCAGGAGGTCACCCATCCTGATACTACTCCCACCTGAGCACGCTTAACTGTGGAGTTCTCCTCTCATCCACTAGCATTAAGCCCAAAACGCGTTGGTGATTTAAGAGGCTTTGGATTACTTATGAACCAATGATCTCTCTTGGCCACGGCCGATGTGGGATTTGCCTAGGGTGTCATACAAAGGTCCATGTTAATCTCCCAGAAATCAGTACTCTTACACGCTAGACCTCTAGGGAACCAAAAGCATCGGAGAATAACCGAGTTATACAAAAAGCCAAATTAACCGACATAACCAAATTAATCGGTTTTGTATTTTCTGTAAATCGAATTTTACTGTTTGGTTTTATATTTTCTGAAAACCAAAATGAACCTCCATCATATCCAACTGAATCCTTTATTAAACCAAACTTCAAATCATTCAATTTTCAGAAAATTGAACCTCAAAACATCAAATTCCAACATATTAACACCTCTAAACCCCTAAAGATGCAAAATTTAACAAAACCCAACACAATGATAAAACAATAATATTAACTCACATCAGACAGCCAATCGTAACCATCATCATCATCGTCATCAACAGCTTCATGTTCGTTATCACCATCGTAAGGAGAGAGTCTCTGACCAAACCTAGACCTGCGATTGGACTTAAGAATTCTAGGGTTTGAATGTGATGATGATACAGAAAACCTTGTACAGCTTCTTATGCTTCTTGTTATTGGGTTTAATGTATTATTATTATGAATGTAGTAGAGTCTGAAGGATTGAATGTATGAAAGAGAGTGGTTAGGGAAAAGAGAATAAACAGAGGATAGAGCCATTGCTAATTGGGGGATAAGGTAAAACCCTATGAATAATAATAATATTATTATTTAGCAGAGACAGTTGTAGTTGTAGTAGAAGAATATCTGGTGGTGTCACCATTGTTGGTTTGCTGTCGTATCTTCATTCACACAATTCTTAACTACTGCTTTAACTACCTTAAACCCTTGTCAACTTTAATTAGTCTCATTATTACTGTTTAATATGTCGTTACATTTTATAACATTGAACACAATTATATAATCGTCACTATTACCTCTATAAAATAAGGTTTTGTAACACAAACCTCGAACTTAGATGGACTCAGGCTTGTATATTATCTAGGGTTGTCACGAGTCGAGCCGAATCAATTGGACCTTTGCTCGTTGAAAGTTTAGGGTCCTTACCCTCTCTCCATTAATCATTCCTATATATAATACAATTCGGTTCCACTATTTATGGATACCGTTAATTACAATGATCAATAATAATGACTAATAATTGTGATACAAATTTACTAAAGATAAGTGCTATTACACCCCCGCAGTCGAAGCGGGAGGTGACCGGATGCTGAGACTGGAGCGAAAATCTTCAAATAGAACCCGAGGAAGACCTTTGGTGAAAATGTCCGCGATCTGGTGACGGGACGGCATGTGAAGGATACGCACTTGACCACGCTGTACCTGTCCCCGTACAAAGTGAATATCTAATTCAATATGCTTTGTGCGCCGGAGAGGTAGATAGCACTGACATTATCACAATAAACCAAAGTGGCACGAGTAAGTGGGACCGATAGCTCTAAGAGAAGGTTGCGTAACCAACATATTTCTGCAACAACATTGGCAACTCCTCGGTATTCAGCTTCGGCGCTGGAGCGGGAGACGGTGCTTTGGCGTTTAGAGGACCACGAAATGAGATTATCGCCAAAGTAAACACAGTAGCCACTAGTGGAGCGTCTCATGGCAGGACAGCCGGCCCAATCTGCATCAGTGTAGGAGACCAAGGAAGGTGGAGATGAGGAGCTGCATAAAGTTAGGCCAAGTGTGGAAGTGCCTTTAATGTATCGAATGATGCGCTTGAGAGCGTTCCAGTGATCAGTCCGTGGAGCGTGCATATGCATGCAGATTTGTTGTACGGCGTAACTGATGTCTGGTCGGGTGAAGGTCAAGTACTGAAGTGCGCCTGCTAGACTGCGGTATAATGTCGGGTCATGAAAAAGTTCGCCAGATGTAGCACTTAATTTACCATTGGTATCAACTGGTGTAGAGACAGGGTTGCACGATTGCATGCGTGCCCGAGCAATAATGTCATTAGCATATGAATGCTGAGTGAGAAACATGGAGTTACCAGTGCGAGTAACTGAAATCCCCAAGAAATAGCTGAGAGGCCCGAGATCCTTCATAGCAAATTCTGTAGACAGACTCTGAAGAAGACGATGTCTGAGTGCTGTAGAGGATGTAACTAGGAGGATGTCATCCACATAAAGGAGTAGATATGCGGTATCCTGCCCGTGATGGAGAGTGAAAAGAGATGCATCGCAGCGACTATTATGAAAACCCAAGCTGAGAACATATTCTGTGAACCGCTGGTACCATGCCCGTGGTGCCTGTTTCAACCCATATAAAGATTTCTTAAGAAGACAAACGTGATCCGGTGCCTGTTTGTTACGAAACCCCATTGGTTGGTACATGTATACGGTTTCGTGAAGGTCCCCATGTAAGAATGCATTAGTCACGTCCAACTGATGAACAGGCCAATTTTTAGAAAGAGCAATAGATAGTACCGTCCGTATAGTAGCCGGTTTGACAACCGGACTAAACGTCTCTCCACAATCAACCCCAACCTGTTGTGACCGCCCATTACACACTAAACGAGCTTTGTAGCGCTCCAAAGTGCCATCCGACCTGTATTTATGTTTAAACAACCACATGCTACGAACAATATTCATATTAGGTGTGCGAGGAACTAACTCCCAAGTACCATTTCTAATTAAAGCATTGTACTCAGTAAGCATGGCGGAATACCATTCCGGTATAGCCAAGGCATCAATAGGGTTCTTGGGAACGGGTATGGTGGAGGGTGTGGCGGTGGCGTGTAGATTTAAAGGGTGTTTTGGTTTAAAGACGCCACTCATGGAGCGGGTATGCATGGTGCGGGTGGGTGGTTATGGGGCGGGTGGATTTGGGTGTGGGCTGTGCGAAGGTTGTTGTGGGGCATGATGCGGAATAGATGGGGTGGGCTGGGCAGTGGTATGTGTAACATTTCGCATTGAATAATATTTCATTACGATAAAAACGACAAAGCGTTATTACTATTTTTGTGACATTTTAAACTTTAATACAATGATAATTATTCATATATATATATATATATATAAATGTATATATATATACAACTATAATAATAATAATAATAATAATAATAATAATAATAATAATTATAATAATAATAATATGTTATACAAACTGAATCCTGTCTCTTGTCCCTGGCCCATTAGATCAGCCCACAGGCCCAAACCCGGCCCAGCACCCATTCCCCTTCATCCCTTTTATGTAGAAAAAATAAAAGGCTTTACCCGGGTATCGAACCCGCGCCTGACGCGACCACAACACACCCACAAACCACTTGGGCCACAGGCCATTTCTTGATTAAACATCGTTTTAATTATATATATACGCAGCTTATTTCTAACCACCACTCCTTGTGCCTTTCTGTTCGAACGTGACAGCAGACATAAATACAAAATTTGTATTTTGACCAACTAAAATCCCCACATTAACTCGAAATTTCTTTTAAAATGGAATGGGACCATGATTGCCGGCCTAATGATCATCAATTACACGATCAATTGCAATCAATTTGATCAAATTAACTGACTAACGCGTCCCACATTCAATTGTGGTCAATTCTTGCCAAATCGAACACCTAGGCTTAAACACTATAAATTGAAGGTTCCTGGACCTCCTCACCTCGCCAAATATTCACCCTCTACCTCCAATTCTTCTTAATCATCCTCTGTGCGTGAGATACGATCAAGTTTTTGACTTTTCACGTTGACTCACCAATCGAGCTTGTTTCTGTATTGTAAGTTTCAATTTTTTGTTAGGGTATGTTCATCGGCCCTCAACAAACAATAACCCTATAGTTAATCGGGTTATTGTTTGTTAGAAATGATTATTACTAACCTAGGGCTCGAATGGGTTTTCATTTGGGGAAGAACAAGCCTGCAACCTTACGTATATAATTAATTCAGAGACAAAATAATCACCAACTGATCCATAGACCAGTTGGTGTGCAACTCGTGTTTAAGAATCAGAACCGGCCTGAGGGCCAGGGTTCGATTCCTGCTGGGCGTTTTTTCTTTTCCACTCTTTTTAATTTCCTTATTTTTTTTTAAAACCAAATTATAGTTATATATTACATTTAAATTTATAAATTCATTTTTAATTATTAAAACTTTCTTATAAATTCTAAAAAAATTATATTTATTAAATCTAAGTTAAAAGTTTTATTTACAACTTTTATTTTTTCTGAAATTCATTTATTTAATATTTATAATAATTAAATCAAGTTTATTCTATTTTATTTATAAAAATCTATAAAAATATCAAAACGATCTTATTAATTTCCACAAAAATTATCCTAAGTTTTTATAACACTAAGCTTTTCAGAAATGATTTTTATTTCTGAAAAATCATTTATTTAATATTTTTAATCAATTTTTGTTAGTTTTAATCATAATTAAATCATAGTAAATTCAATTTTCATTATTTTTGCACCAAAATTTTATACAATTTATTTTTAAATATTTAGAACAGAATTATGATTTTTAAAATTGAAATTCTTTAATTTTAGTATTTTTGAATATTAAAGTTAATTGTTGGCAATTTGTAGTAAATAGATTTAAAAATCTATTTTGAATAAAATAATTTTATAAAAATTATTTTTATACTCCAAACACTTTAATGTGTACATTCAAAATTTAAATTTTATGAAAAGACTTTCTTTTATTAATTATCAAATTTCCCTTTTATTTAATTAACATTTTATTTTTAATTCAACAATTGGTTATCCCCAAATCGAAACCCTAGGATACACATATAAATTAATTAGACTTAGACTTATTATTTATTACCTAATTATAGGGTAATATTTGGCATTATTTTGGGCAACACCATCATTTCATCTTTTCAAGAAGTTTAACACTTGCCAAGGTGAGTTTACATAGCCCTTTTTTCTGTTTTACATTTTGGGGTGAAACATGTTTAAACATTTTATACACTATCATTTATTCATTCTTACATTGTTGAAACTTGTGATTCAATTACACTATCATTTACTCATTCTATCATTTGACTGTAACAAAAAGACACAGTACAATCATTAACATTGATCAAGCCGCCTGTTTAGATTATAGCGCTATAGGTCTGACAAACCCATCCCCCCGCGTAGACTCAGGGATGATCAATAACAGTAATAACATTTAACTAACTTGCGAGTTAGTCATCAGTCGACACAAGGTTTGGTTGTACAAAGACGCATTGCTACATGTCGGTATCATACTCTATCATCATACAACTTTGAATGTTGTACAAACTATCGTTACCATTTATTTTCACAAACCTATGTATTCTCACCAACAATTGTTGACCCAAAATATTTTCAACTTAACATGTTTCAGGTTCTACTTGTTTGAAGATTTGCTTGAAGATACGTGCATAGTTTCATTCAATTTGATGTATGAAGTCTTGTAGAATCATTGTACGTAAATTAATTAAATCATTTAATGAAATCTGATATTCACCATGAGCTACTGAACAATCATCACTACGTGACATCCCGATGTTTCCGCCATCGGTTGGGGTGTTACAGTATGCGTGGATGTGGGCTGGGCTGTGGAGGGTGAAATAGATGGGCCGTGGGCAGGAGTGGGAGTAGATGTGTTTGGGCCTGATGAAGGATGAGGGGAGGCAGGCTGTGGAGTAGGTCCGACTGGTGGTACGGGTGGACTGGGTGTAGTGATGTGTGGACACATGTGGTATGGGAAGGTGTCGGATAGGAAGTCATAAGAGGGTGTGGGGCCAATGGTGTGTTTGAACGGGAAGGTGGTTTCATCAAATGTGACATGGCGTGAGATGAAGATTTGTTTGGTGGTAAGGTCTAGGCATCGGTAACCTCGGTGGAATGTGGGGTACCCGAGGAAAACGCACGGGTGTGAGCGGTTTTCAAGTTTATGAATTGTTGTTGAAGGTGTGAGGGGGTAGCAAAGGCAACCGAACACCCGAAGGTGATCGTAGGTGGGGTTTGTGAGATATAGAAGGTCAGTTGGAGATTTGTGGTTTGTTGTTTTGGTGGGTAAAATATTTAGTAGGTAAGTGGCGGTTTCAAGTGCAAAGTGCCACAAGTGGGTGGGTAAAGAAGCGTGGGCTAAAAGGGTACGGATCATGTTGTTTATGGTGCGGATTTTACGTTCGGCTTTACCGTTTTGTGAGGATGTGTATGGGCAAGATAATCGGTAAAGGATGCCGTTTGTGGTAAAAAAAGGTGTTAAAGGCATTGTTTACATACTCACGACCATTGTCACATTGAAACGTTTTAATTGTTCGTTCAAATTGGGTTTTAATTTGGGAGGCAAAGGTGGTAAATGATTGGAAGACTTGGGATTTATTGGTTATTGGAAAGGTCCACAAAAAATTAGAATAGTCATCCAAAAAGAGAACATAATATTTGTGTCCCGAGGAGCTAATAATTGGTGAGGTCCACACATCACTATGCACAATGTCAAACGGTTGAAACGTAAAATTATGCGATGCGAAAAAAGGTAAACGAATACTTTTTCCATAAACACAAGACTGGCATACATTATTTAAAGAAGTATCAAAATCAATAAAACTAGAAGTTTTTAATTTATTCAAAGAAGGACGTCCTGGGTGGCCAAGACGGTGATGCCAGAGTTGTGCAGTAACAGCAACAAGAGCAGTGGGCTGAGAAATAGGTGATCCAAGCACGAGGGGGTAGAGATCACCGCTGCTATTACATCGCAGGAGGGGGGCCTTGGTCTTGTAATCCTTCACAAGAAAACCAAAAGGGTCAAACTCGACAGAAACAGAATTATCTATGGTAAATCTACGAACAGAAATTAAGTTTTTAACGAGTCTGGGCGAGTAAAGGACATTTTTTAGGACAAATGGTGGAAATGGTTTGGGTAGGTATTTGGTGCCTTGACCGAGTACGGGTATGGTATGGCCACTACCTACAATAATATTTTGAGACATGCTAGAATTAGAAAAAGTATGAAAGTCACCTTGCTCATGAGTCATTGTGGATGATGCGCCCGTATCCATGTACTGTGTCGGGTCCGGTTGCTGTAAAGACATGGTATAAAGAGCCTGCTCGATGTCGGTTGGAGTATATGCCGTGTGGGCCTGCTGTGGTTTGGACCCGAGAAGGCCCGGCTGTTGCTGCTGCCCGGTCTGTTGTGAATGGGTATTGGGCCGAGAGGTACTAGGGTATGGGCATGGTGGTATGGGCCAAGGGTTATAAGGAGAGTAGGTGCTGTTGGGCCAGGGTATGTTATAATTGGGCCAGGGTGATGATTGCGGAAGTTGTTGTGTGGGCCAGGATGAATTCCAGGAAGGGTATTGAGGAGTGGACCAAGGGGCCTACTGAAAACGACCCCTGCCATAGCTAGATCGTCCTCTGCCACGCCGGCCTTGGCGGCCGCGACCACGGCCATATGTGGCACGGTCATCAGGTCTGGGATGGGTTGGTTCGGGTGGGTTTGGACGGTTGTTTGTTGTAGCCGAGAGAGCAGAAGACGCGGATTTAGACGCGTGTAGTGCCAATTTTGCTTTGTTTGACTCGACCTGCATGATTTGGGAGCGGGCAGTGTAGAAATTGGGCAAGGGTTTGGTATTTTGTAGAATGGTGCGAATGGACTCATACTGTTCATTTAGACCGGCAAGCAACTGAAGGATGAGACGATCATTATCGACGGGTGCATCAACATTGGCTAATTGATCCGCAAGAGATTTGAGTTCTTGACAATACGCGGAGACGTTGGGGAACCCGTCTAAACGCGTGTTGGAAAATTTTTGCATTAAATGGATGACACGAGCGGCTTTGTTATCTTGGAATAAGTCTTCAATAGCGACCCAAGCTTCGTGGGCGGGTGATGTTTTGTTGATAATAGTATGGAGAAGGTCATTAGAGATGGTGGTATAAAGCCATTGCAAGACGATGGCATCTAGACGATCCCATTCTTCGGCTTCGGATGATGATTGTGTTTCGGGTTTGGGAGAGAGGTGATTGTGGACGAGGAAAGCCTTGCAATGAATGTGAAACAGTGTCGCCCAAGAGTTATATTGAGCAGAGTTGATTTCAAGAATAATGGGAATGTAGTTTTTGATGCTTGAAACTGTTGTGGCGGGATGGATTTTGGATTGGATGGTGATTGGGGTTTGTGGGGTAGTGATTTGATCAGCCATGGGAAAGAAGGAAAATAGTAGGCGATGAATAAGAAGGTAGCGAAGCAGAAAAGAAAGAACTCGGCAGCCAAGAAGAGCCGAATTAGGGTTAGGATAGGAGAAGGAGCCTGGTCTGTGATACCATGAAAGTTTAGGGTCCTTGCCCTCTCTCCATTAATCATTCCTATATATAATACAATTCGGTTCCACTATTTATGGATACCGTTAATTACAATGATCAATAATAATGACTAATAATTGTGATACAAATTTACTAAAGATAAGTGCTATTACTCGTGTTTAACTTGTTTACAAACCGAACCAAGCAAAGCGGCTCGTTTACAACCAAGCCAAAAACGGAGCGAACATTTTTCGAGCGCAAATTTTTCCGAGCAAGCACCGAGCAATTTGAATAGGCCTAGTTGGGACTAACATCTTTACAAAGTTACAACCTCAGTTTAGCGAAGGGAAAGTCCTGTCATTTGATCACTATATTTATAACGTTGTAAAGATATTAGACCCAGCTAGGGTTGTTTAAATCGTTCGGCGTTCATGACTTGTTCGCCGATCGGCCTGGTTTGGTTTGTAAACGAGCCAAGCACGAGCAAAAGTCCGCTCGGCTCGGTTCAGCTCGAATCAATTTTATTAATTTATTATATATACACCCAATTATAACTTTATTTATATATTTTTTACATCACTCTATTAGGTATGGCCTAACATAATTAAACCAAAGACAGCTAATTACCCCTTTTTGCCTCATATGCAAATAAAAAATAGCTAGCACACTTAACCCAATTAAAACTTATCACTAAGTTTATAAAAAAAAAAACCCTAAGTCAGTCTCGACTTCTTTATTTTATTAGCCGTCCGCCGCCAATCCTCGTTTGATATCACTCTACACCACAATGCCACAATTGTTTTCTCCAATATGCTCATCACCTCAGCAGCCTCAACCTAAGCCTCATCCTCGGACACTTGGACCTCAGTATCAGTGTTATCATCGGACAGTTCGACCTTAGTCGTCCCCGACTACAAAACATCAAAGGAAACATCCTAAATTTATAATTGTCCAAATTACTCTTTGTTCGTCGCTCGCTTAGAAAAATTCACGCTCAAAAAATGTTTGCTCGGTTGTAAACGAGTCGCTCCGCTCGGTTCGGTTTGTAAATGAGCCAACCACGAGCAAATATCTGTTCGGTTCGGCTTAGCTCGAGCCGCCGGTGCCTTATTTCTTCTATGTGGGTTGTACCCAGATCTCAAACATTGACAGCCCAATAAGCCCATAGAAAGATAACATCTTCCCTTCACCAAAGGTAAACCAAACACAGATCATATAACCAAACCATCAACACACCAAGCAACCATTATTACAGTCTCCAAACAAACAAAGATGAACACAGACATCACAGCTTCAACCAAACCCGAATACCCAGTCATCGATCGCAACCCACCTTTCACTAAAACCGTCGGTAACTTCAACACTCTCGATTACCTCCGTTTCACCACCATCACCGGCATCTCCGTCACCGTCGGCTACCTTTCAGGTTATTCTTGCTCAATCTATTATTATTATTATTAATTAATTAATTAATTAAGATCTGTGTGGGTTTTGAGCAGGAATAAAGCCAGGGATCAGAGGGCCATCTATGGTTACAGGAGGGTTGATTGGAGTAATGGGAGGGTTTATGTACGCTTACCAGAACTCTGCTGGACGGTTGATGGGTTTCTTTCCTAATGAGGGTGAGGTTGCTCGATACAAGAAGTGATTATTATTATTAATTATCCCCAATTTGTTTCAATCTAGGGTTTTGTTTTGGGTTGTGTGATGGAATGAATAACTGTTGGAGGAATATCATATGGGTTTTATGATTATCCTGCAAGCCACTTATATGAATAACTGGAACATTCTTGTTGTTGTTCTTGTTGCTTTCGGTTTAATGAATTGAATGACTGTTGATGGGATTAGTGTTTTGGTGAATAATAATGTATTGTATGCTCTTTTGAATGTGTTGATATTGTTGTTAGAGGTTAATGTGATTCGGTTTGCTTGCTGTATGTCGGGCTTGAAATGGATTGATCAATATGCTGCATGCTGCAGTCCATGTGATTGTGTGGTTACTGGTTAGGTAGTTCTTGATTAGTTGATTTGACGATTGTCTTTCAAGTTTGAACCAATCTGCGTGCTGCGATTTGTTAGTTGGTATTTGTTCATGAATCTTTCTGTACTTAGAGCATCTCCAATGGTGAATAACGAAAACCGCCACATCATTACAAACCCCAACTATTCCAAACCCACTTACCTCCACTTCACACCCCACTTTTACACAAAAAAATGTATTATATTAAATGTGAGTGTGTGGTCCCCACTCAACCAAGCCGGACAAGTTCGGTGTGCCAACCCTGATGCGCATGGTCAAACATGGGCCTAAAAGTCTAAAACCTATACAGGAAACACAAAACATTGTTGACTGTGTTTTGATCTAGGTTTGATATAGGCTTGAATCTTTTGATAGAGTTTTCTTTGCCAGTGTTCATGAATCGACCTGCTTGCTGTTGTACAGTGTTGAAATGATCACTTTTCGAGTTTTCGTTAGTTTCGATCTAGGGTTTTGGTTTGTGTGATAAAATGAACCTCATATGGATCAATTGCGCATAATGTGATTCGATTTAAGTTACTACTACTAGGAATGTTTAAATAACCGGATTGATGTTGATGGCTTTGTTGTTTCTGTAGCTTTCAATTTGAAAAATTGAAGGACTGTTGGAGGAAATAGTGTTTTGGTGAATAATATCTATTTCTATTGAGTGTTTTGGGATGATACATTGATATTGTTGTTAGAATTTGATCTGCAGACTGTTTTTTTTTATCCATATTTGATATAGGCTTGAATCTTTTGATACGGTTATATTTGCTTGCGGTTCTTCGGTCTTGAAGGATTCATCTGTATTCTGCAGCCCGTGTGATTGTGTAGTTAGGTATTACTTGATTCAATGATTGTTTTCGAACCAATCTGCATGCTGCAATTGGCTAGTTGATATCCATCCATAAATCTTTTTGCTTCATGTGCCATTCTTTTCACTTGAAGTGATGATATATGTGCATGAATTTTTATTTTCTGATATCCCGATTTTATGGTAAATCTTTTACCCAAAATGTCTAGAATACCTTTCAAGGACGATGATCGAAGTTACATTGCAACATGTAGTGATATTTGTAAGGCGAATAAATTATAGTTTTTCAAATAGGGTAAAGATTTTCATTATTTAGATTTTAGACCTTGGTTTTAGTAGGCACGCCTCAGGCGCTCAGGAAAACACCTTAAGGGCTTGAGGCAGCACTTCATGTACTTCTAGGTCAAAGTTAGGGTCTTTAGGAGGGTGATATGTAAAAACAACCAAGTGGATCAAGAAATTCTGTAAGGCTTATTTGGAAAAAGGTTGATATGTAAAACACATGAAAGAGACATGGTTTCTGGTTGTAGGGAAATTTTATTTGATTGTAACTAGAGCAACGCCCGGCGTACATGATGCGTGTGCCTATGTTTTTTGGGACTATAGAGACCTACAAAAATCACCATTCTTTCAATTTGCTGCTTCATGTTCCAGGATCGGATGATGCATATGTATGTTGAAAAGAAATTTGTGGTAATAAGCATAGTTGTTAAAAGCCATCGCCTCGTGCGCCTAGGCTCATTTTTAGGCGAGACGATGCATTTGCACTTTGAGTCGAGGAAATTGCGCTTTAATTATCCAGATGATGGTTTAGGCGCATATTTCGGCTAGATTCCCAAATTCCAGAGAGTTTCCAACCAAATTCGTTAATTTGTGGCTAGATTCCAGCCAGATTTCTACTTGTATCTAAGGAAAACTACTTTTATACACTAATACATCAATATTTTTTAACTTTTGATACTAACCAGATGAAAATTAGTATTATTTTAATATATTTTTACTTTATTTTCTTTGTTCGCTTTTTTTTTATCTCAGGCCCTCGCTTTTTTTGCGCCTCGCACCTAGGTCCCAGGCGAGGCCTATGCGCCTTGAGTGCGTCTAGTGCCTTTGATAACTATGGTAATAAGATATATGCACTGTTAGATCCATGATTTTTATTATTATTTAGTGCACAATAATTATATAAAAGATCAAAGGATACACTAGGATAATAAACTTGTATCTTTTTATAAGATTGTATCTACTTTCTTTTTCTGTATGTACTATAAATCATGAATTGTTCATAGGCTAAAGGGTTTTAAGGTTATTGTCTAAGCAGTCAATCTCGGCGCAATATCGGTGCTATATCGGTTTTATCTCGGTTATCGGTCAGCAAGGTCTATCTCGGTCCCAAATATCGGTAATTATATCGGAGCCGATAATCTCGGCCGATATGACCGATATACCGGCCGATATCCATATCTTTTATATCGTTCTGTAAACCGAGATAGCGTTTTTGTCTGGGTTTAGGCGCTGTGCTGCTTCACTCTGAAAGTAGAATGAAGAAGAAAGCCAATGGAGGGAGAAGAAGATGAAGTAGAGGCGGCTGCAGAGAAAAATGTGTATAGACTTAAGCTTTTTAGGGTTTAATAAGTCTAGGAATGTAAACATACACCCCTCCACTTTTCAATAGTTTACATTTAACTCCCCCACCTTTCAATATTTTATATAAAAAGTGTAAAATTAGTTTATGTATTTAAACATCTAACCCTCTATATTTACTAGTTCATGTCTGGTCCTTATACTTATAAATTTATGCATAAAAAGGATAAGTTAATATTATACATATAATATAAACTATAAATAGCTATTTTTTTGTTTCTTAATTTTTCTACCGATATCCCACCGATATCTCGCCGCGATAACCGATATATCAAATATCAGTCCTTGACCGATAACCGATATTTTACCGCATTAACTGCTTAGGTTATTGTTGGTCTGTTAATTATATGGATCATTGCTACTCGTATGAATAACTAGATTTGTAACAACCGGCAAAAATAAGGTAATTCCGTACAAATTAATTAATATATGATTAACGTAATTAAATGCAATTATGTGTGATTTAATTATCAAGGCCTTAGGAGATAGCAATTTCCAAATAGTGCATAGGAATGCATACGTTTAATGGTAAAGCATGATTGGATCATGTGCGAATAAGCTATCCGGTATGGACGTTGGCAATTACCCGGTAATGATTAAATAAACGAAAAGGATCCCGGACACCCAGGATATAAAATAAAGGGTATTTTCACAAGATATAATGAGTTTTGGAACTCCAAAACCATAAGTGAAAACGTCTTGTACAAATCTCCCGGTAACGAATAAAATGCGCGTACCGCACCCGATACGCGTATAACTCATAAATTCACCCGGAAAAGGCCTAAATAACCAATCAACGCTTAAATTAGACTATATTTAAGGGTTATTAAAGGTATTTTTAATGTCCGAATAACGCGTGATTAAAACCCGAAAAATACCCGAACAACACCCGAACGACGGGGGATTAAACTTAACAAATATTGGGTAAATATTTGAAGTTGTGGACCCCACCTAGACCCATCAAAGGGCCGGCCTCATGGCCACAAAACATCCATGCTTTGTGTTAATAATAATAATAACCTAAGATCTAGTATAAAGCATGCAACTACATGAGACAAAAGGTGTATGACACATTAGTACAAAGCATGCAAAATCTTACAATGTGTAAGATAATTTTCGGCCCTATGGCCCCAAGAATCCAAGACATAATCAAACCCACTACACACTAGAATACACATGCATGTGTGAGGTCTTGTATAAAGATTAAGATGGATCATAAGGATTTACCAAGATTTACAAGCAAAACTCTCCCTTGTCTCTTCAAAACCCACGGCCACCACCACTATCCCACATCCATCCAAGATCATTTTTGTACTTCATAAATCTCTTGAATCTTTAGTAATAATCACAAGATCCATGGAAGATTACATGTGATAAGGCTATAAATAACATGTGTTAGAGATTTGAATAACAAAGCAAAACAACTCTTCTTCCTCTTGTTCTTGGCCGTGAGTTATACCCCTCCCCCATACATCATTCTTTCAAGTTTTTACATCTCCAAATCACTTAAAACAATCCATCATCCAAACCCCTATTGTGTGTTTCAAGCTTGGAGCTTAACCATTAAGGAAGAACACACTAAACCCCTCTCAAAATCAAAGGTTTTGTCTTCCCTAGCCTTGTGCTAGTAGTAAGCTTCTTAACCTTGTTTTTGATCATTATTATTCATGTATGTGTTCTTAGAAGCAAGTTGTACATGAAGGGTTTAGAAGGTGGTTTGAACATAATCTTTAATAGGATTTACTTGTGTAAAATAGATGATTAAAGATATGTAAATAAATCATGGATTTGATGATGATAAAGTAATGATCTTAAAAATATATAAAGTTTACACTTAAACTAAGTAGGATGATGATTTGGTTAAGATTGTGGAATGAACTTGAGTATGTTAAAAAGTAACTTTAAATCATCTTATTATGATCATCTAAGGTATAATGTATGGTGGAACATATTAGAAGTTCATGGATAAAGAAGATGAAAAATTAAAGTTAACTTACTTAGAAGAATGATATTTTGTTAAAATGGGCAAATACATAAAACACACATACAAGTAGTCTTACATATGGAATATAAGACTAACAAAAGTGTTTTGATACAAAAATAACTTACCAATAAAAAGTTGAATCTTCAAAGTCTACTATTTTGAGTGAAAAATGTTAACTTTGGAAGTTAGAGTGGAAAAATGCAACATTTGAAAGTTAAGGGACTAATATTATAACTTTGAAAGTTAGAGGACTAAAATGGATATTTTAGAAACTATTAGTCCAAAAATGCAAGTATGGAAAGTTTGGTGTCAAAAATGTAAGTAATAAATTTCTAAGGATGATTTTGGTAAATACTAGTAGATATACTTGGGTATTTTTGTATAAAAGTATATTTTTGAAAGTTATAAAAATATGGATTGTATTAACATAAAGATTTTTATAAAATAGAGATTTTATAAAAATATTAAACAAACTTGAGAAACTTATACAAAAATGAATACTTTTATATAAATGGGAATATAAAAGTGTTGGAAACATTTTTGTAGTTAAGTTAACAAGTTGGGTTAAAAATACATAAGTATTTTAAACCATCCAAGTAACATGTGAAAAGAGGAAGAAATATGGATAATATTTCTATAAAACACATGTTGGGAAAAACTTGGAAAAATTAACTAATCGAGTTAAGATATCGAAATAAGACGCGTTAACAAACCATACACGGACAAAACATAAGAAAAATGCCATTGCGGCAAGATAAGAAAATATATATTTTTGAGAAGTAAAATATATATATACATCATGGGTGAAAAATGATAAACACTTTCCTAAGTGTTGAAGGAAATATTCGTGGGAGGAAAACATGACATAAACAAATAAGACGTTAAACAAACGTATATACTTAACAAGAAAAATTACACATTTATATAAATGTACGCTCGTCTCGGCAAAATTCTAGTATATCTACTTAATGGGAAAGTAGATATGTGGGAAGGAAAGCCGCGACGAGAAGACAAAGATATATATATGTGTATGCCGTACCAACGAGATCCTAGTATATTTATTTGAATGGGAAAATAAATATACGGTATGGTGAGTTGAATCGGGCGTTAAGAATATACAATCGAACGACAAGATCTTAGTGTATTTGTTTAAATGGGAAAACAAATGTGCGGCAAAGTGAGTCGGGTCGAGTGTTGAAATATATATTATATCGAGCGATGCGATCTTAAGTATAATTATTTAAATGGGAAAATAATTATATGTTAAGTGAAGTCGAGTCGATGATAATAAGATACAGGTTAAGGAAATATTAACAAGAGTAATATATAACTTGTAACACCAAGGGGTAATCTAACGCCAACGAAACCTAGGATACGCGCTTAATTAAACGGGATTTGGAATAACTTGTGGTCGGGAGTTGGGTGTACAACTTGCCAAGGCACGTGCACTATAGGAATAGTGACTTATACGTCTAGGACGTTTGTAGGTGCGAGACCATCTTTGCTATCCGCCTAGTAAGCCAGACAGAGTTTCAGGTGAGTTTCACGGCCCCATTTTAAACTATTTTTACGTTTTTCGGGGGAAAGATATGTTAGGGAAAATGTATGACGGGTTTATTACTTGAGGTGTGACCGCCACTCGGGGTTGAGTCCTCGCCTCTATAATCATTTGTTCAGGGAAATGAAACCAGTGGAATATTTGAATAGTACTATTGGTGCCTGACAAGGCCCACCCCTAATCGATAGCGTCGATTATGCATTAGGTTATGCCTGGGGTGCATATATTCTGAACTTAAGTCGTGGGAAACCGAGTAAACGGCTTGGAGCGGGGCATATTTATTTTATACGTCTTGGTTTGATTATATTCTCAAGTAGAATTATAGGAATTTACAACTCCTATATATTGTCATAACATGGTATTTCCCAAGTATTCAAGTTTTGGAAACTAAAAACCTGTGAACTCACCAATATATTTATATTGACGAAACTTTTAAACATATCTTTCAGTTAATTAGATGAAGGAGAACCGGGCAAGCTGGGTCGAGGAATCCTCCAATGCGGCGTCAAACTTTTGCGGGGTTTCACTTTTATTTCCCAAGGCATTTGGGATATATTTGAGAAACCTCTATGATTGTCTTAAGAACAAATTACTTTTGTGTAATATTTGAACAAGATTTGACGTCATAATAAATGACCCATTTTCTTAAATTACTGGTGTTTAGCAATAACCTTGACTTTATGCTTTGAACCGTCGCGCCACGTGTTTCCGCCATTGTCGTGGTGTGACAAGATTGATCTTGCTGCTTTTTGTTGTTATTGTTGTCTTGTTGCTTTCATTTTAATAACGAAGACATGATGGAGGACTTGATGTTTTGGCCAATAATTTATGCCCAGTTAAATGCTTGAGATGAATCTATCTTTATCTAGCTTGATGCACTCAATATACCGACTGTGTTTTGATCGAATAATATTAACACACACAACTAATATTAATTAATTTAAAAAAACACAAACAACTTAAAAAAATTACAATACCAAATTAAAAAAAAAAAAAACGCAACATAAAAAAAAGCAAAACACACTATAGGTTATATTTTGCAAGAATTTGTTGTCTATGGAGTTGTGCAAGGCGTAGGGCTTCTCCGTCGAGGTGGTCGATCGATTTGGACAAAAACTCAATGTCCTTTTCCCTTTGCCTCGCCTCTTGAATGTCGACGAACCTTTTATTCTCGGCCACTCTCTGGTGCATAGTTTGCAAACGTCTTTGGCCGAGGTCGTGAATATCCTGTAGTCGTCGATTCATTTCCTCAAAATCCTCCCTCAATTCACCACCTCCTATCGAAGACGACTCCGTCTTGCCACCCTTTTTTGATCTTCTACCGGGTGGTCTTGGAATATCCTCCTCCTCATCCTCCAAATCAATAGGATCATCTAAACTCACAAAGCGAGCATCGGATGACGGTGTATCCGGATCTCGCGATGTGGAGGTGGTTTTGCTTCGTTTTGATGGTCCTCCTCCTCCTGATCCTCCTCCTCTTCCTCTCCTGATCTTGCGCCCACTACCCGACCCCATAAGTGGTACATTAGCCCACTTAGGACTTTTTCTCAACATCTCCCAAATCCTCAAATACGGGAACGGCCCGCGGGTATCTCTCATCTCGTCCAACGCTCTTGCCAACAAACCATCATCACCTTCCCCACTGCCCCTGTTGTCCTTACAACGTTGGTAAACCTCCGAAAACGAATGACATCTATTATTTATGTCCGACCACTTTCCCGATATCGAATCGTTGTCTCGATACTCCCCTCTACCCATGACGCCAAAAAACAGCTCTCGAATCCGGGTCCAAAACAACGGGCTATTTTGATAGTTCGCTACAAAAAAAAAAAATATTATACGATTAGAAAGTATATAAATACAAAAAAAATACTAACTAACATTATTTATATATATATAGTAAAGATCCGGTACAAATATTTTTTTTGTAAGAACTGTGAGAATCAAAGGAGGGTATTTTTTTTTATTTTTTTTTTCAAATTTTTTTTCTCCATATTGTTAAACAAGTATTATAGTATTGAAAACTAAAAAAAAAAAAAAAAAATTGGTGTAGAGTAATTACGTGTAGAGTAATTACATAATTACTCTAGTGTAAACTAATGTATTTACCTTAATGACGTAATTACACTAAAAAAAAAAAATTTTTAAAATTTTTTTTTGTATTATTCATCTAGAAAGAATGTTTAAGCACATGGGAAAAAAAATTCTAAAAAAATAAATAAATTTTTTTTACCCCCTTTGATTCTCACAGTTCTTACAAAAAAAAACTATATGTATTTGATCTTTACTCTATATATATATATATATATATATATATATATATATATAAATACAAAAAAACAAATACTATATATATACACGATTAATTATATATAAATACAAAAAAAAAAATACTAACCAACTTCGGGATCCTCTGATATGTCGAGCCAGGCCCGCGCTAAAGCATACTCCTCGTCTTTTTCCCAACGTTCTTGATTCTTTTTTTGACGAGGAGCAGTAGGATCTTTCTTTTTATGCGAGCGTCTCCCCCCCCCCTTGAGAACCCTCGGGTTGACGTGGTTGGTTGGTCTCGACTTGAGTTTCTGGCACAGACTCGGGCTCCTCTTGAGAACCTTGGACATAGTTTGGTGGAGGAAAAAATTGACCCGCCATGTTTGGTGGAGGAAAAAATTGACCGGGCATGCTAAGAAGTTGCGCGTATTGCATTGTGTTCGCGTCAAAGTCGCCCCAATTGGGTGGCAGCTGAGTAGTAGTGTTTGGCCTCGTACCCGGGCGACCTGGGACCCTAAACGGTGAACCATATGGAAACATGTTTGTGTTTTAGTTTGATGTATGTGTTGTGATGTGTGGTTTTTAGTTTGTGTTTGTGTTGAATTTGTATTGCATTGTGTATATATATAAAAAATTTTACAAAAAAAACTAAGTTACCGTTCAAAAATTAAATGGTCCCAACGGTCAAAATTTTTTTGATTGTTTTTTTCTTTCCTCGGCCACGTGTCACGATTTCATTGGCCCATTCAATTTTCGTTTGGCGTTATATATATAACGCTTGTACTGGATTTGCAAACATAGCGCCCCTATGTTTTGGTGTTCCGGACGCTATTTTTCAATTTTTTTGCCCAAGTAGCGCCCCAATACGGTGGGTCTAAGGCCATGTATAGTGGGAGGTGAAAATTTTCACCTTTTATGAGGCATTTTTTGACACTTGGCATGTGGGGTCATTAAGAGAGGGAAAGGGGCTTGAGGGTGTAGTGGTGAGGTGAAAATTTTCATAGGGCATAAATCATTTAATATTAAATATTTAATTCTTTTGATTGGACCAAAATAATAAAAAAAAATGGAAGATGAATTGTGATTGGCCAAACCAAAACAAAAAACGCCGTGAAAATTTTCACCTCTCCCCCAAAAACGCCCAAACCACCTCTAGAGGGCGGTGTTCAAATAACCTCGGGGGTTATTTGCCCCAATAACGCCCAAAACCCATTTCCATTACATATGGTCTAACAAAAATCAATTTATGGGAATTCAACTTAGGTAAACATTTTTTTTAACGGCTAAACTTACACACCTTCTATCAATCTCCCCTATGCTAACCACTAGGTTCGAACCCTGGTTTCTTCCCCGGGTCACATGATTGCTTGAATTCACCAATTTGAAGAATTTGTGTCGAAGAGAGTTGCCAAATATATTAGGGGTGATGTTACACGAGTAATAACATCACTCGAAGAAGATGAAAGTATGCTAGACACAAAGTTAGAGCTCCTATCAAGTGGGTGTTAATTTTGGACTCAAATGTCAACTTGAGAGAAAAAAGAGTATAGTTTATGGGGTCGTTTTGGAAAAACACAGGTGGAGCTGCTTTTAGATTATTGCATTTTGGGAACCTAAAAATCTATTTCAAAACTCAATCTCAAACACTAAAAACCGATTATTAGCGTTTTCAAAATGCAATAATCTAAAAATTCATTTCAAAACGCAATCCTAAACACCCTCTGTATCTCATGGAGAACTTATTTTTCAAAACTGTAGTTTGGAGAGGTTATGCTTTATAATCCAAAATCAAAATACTTAGGTGCTGTTTGTTTTTTGCTCAAAAGCACTTCTGACATCTTTTGTCTGCACCACGCAGACACGCGCAGACGTTTGGGGTCTGCAGATTGTTTGTTTTTTGGAAGACCTTTCACTCAAAAAGGTCTTCCTGACCTCTTCTTGGTGCAAACTTGTTCCAAATTCTTCTAAGGTCTTCAAAGGTCTTCTCCACTTCTCTTCTCCTCACCCACCACCACCACCACCACGGTCCATCACCACCACCACCGTCCACCACTACGGTCCACCACCACCACCACCACCACGGTCCATCACCACCACCACCGTCCACCACTACGGTCCACCACCACCACCACCACCACCGTCCACCACCACCACCACCACCACCTACCACCACCACCCACCATCACCACCACTGTCCACCACCACCCACCACCACCACCACCGTCTACCACCACCACAGTCCACCACTACCGTCCACCACCACCGTCCACCGTCCACCACCACCGTCCACCACCACCACGGTCCACCACCACGGTCCACCACCACCACCCACCACCACCACCGTCCACTACCACCATGGTCCACCACCACCGTCTATCACCAGACTGCTGTAAAAATTCAGTTTATTTCAGCAGCCTGCAGACATTAACAAACAAACAGTCTTCTTCTTACAGACTGCAGACCTTTGGTCCACCTCTTCTCCTGCAGATGTCTGCAGATGTGATCCGCAGACTGCAGACCTTTTCCTGCAGAAAAAACAAACAACATCTTACTGTTACTACATCTAAGAAAGTATTATGTTTTTTCTTTAATTAAAGTTTACAATGATCAGTTTTTTTTTTAATTTAACTATGTTCGTTAGTGGACATAACCAAAAATGTTACTAGAAAGTGAGTAGTATGGACCTATGTAATTTCAAAGGAAAAAAAAAAGACTAGTATTACAATATGATCTTTATAACATGAACTATTATGTACTTTTATGTTTCAAATTCGTATTCTAATCATAGTAGCAATAATAAAGAGAAGTGTGGAGACTGGATTCTCACTAGAATGTCACAAATGAAAAACGTGAGTTCCTAAAATGAGAGTGTGTATTGTATATAAATAAGTATAACTAAATTAAGGGTTATGATCAAATACATAGTGAAAGAAAAATATGAAATCGTAGGAAAGGTATCAAATGGACTCTGATCGAACTAATTCAAGCGGCATTGGAATCGTCTTATCGAACCCTACGACGTTAGTTTTTAGGTCTTCGTTTTTTTGGGTTTTAGCTTTTAGTTTTTAGAATATGCGTTATATCATTGTGTCTTTTATGTACCATTGTGTTTTTTTTCTTATTTTCATCATTGTGCCATTTTTTCAATTCATTGTGTCTTTTTTCTTCAGTATTGTGTTATATTTTGTGACTCATTGTGTCATATTTCATGATTCATTGTGTTTTTGTATTTTTCTCACCCTTCTCATTTTTTGTAGTTTTTGTAGAATAACACAACCCACTAAATTAATACAAAGTATTAAAAAAACATATAAAAAGTTCATCATTAAAAACCTAAAATGGTATAAAATAAAATAGGGGAAATGAAATTTAATAATCCCAACTTAGGGGTTGAAAGACAACAGTCCCAACTTGAAAGTTGTACTATAGCAGTTCAAACTTGTCAAAATTTTTATTTTGTTGGTCCCAAACTAACCTCAGTTAGTTTTCTCTGTTAAGTGCAACGTGGTATCACACGTGGCAGTCCTACGTGGCATAAAGTGTTATATCTGTCAAAAAAAAAAGGTGGGCCCGGATTGCACATGTGTAAAATAAACTTAATTTAATGTTTTTAAAAAAAGTGGGACCCACAATCAAATAATAATAATAATAACACCCACCACCACCTTCCTTCTTCCTCCATCATCTTCATCATGTTCACCACGACCACCACAACCACCTGCCACCACCGTCATCTTCACCACCACCACCACCACCACCATCACCACCACCACCACCACCATAACCACCGTCATCTTCACCACCACCTTCAAATCGAACCCAATCACAAATCTGATCATACCCACATGTTGCCAGCTTCAAATCGATCCATTCTGTGTAAAAAACCCCCCATTAAAAACATCCAAATCAAGCTCCAATTCGTTGGTTTTATGCTCGGTGGCCGAACACCCCTTTTAATCGATTACACCTCGAAAACGAACTGGTTAGTGTGATTATTAAGTATGGTTTTGTTCGGTTTTTATTTTTCTATAATAGCCCTAACATTAATTTGATTAACAAGTTCGAATCGTTGGTCAATTGATTGAGTATAGAATTAGGGTTCTTCATAACAGGTGGTTGGTGGTGGTGGCAGGTGGTTGGTGGTTGGTGGTGGTGGTGGTTGGTGGTGTTGGTGTTGGTGGTAGTGTAGGTGGGTGGTGTGGGGCCCACGTTTTTAAAGATTTTTTTAATTGAAAAAACAAGTGGGGCCTACGTTTTTTACCAGCTGGACATACTGTGCCACATAGGACTGCCACATGTGATGCCACATGGCACTTAACAGAAAAACTTAACTGGGGTTAGTTTGAGACCATTAGAATAAAAACATTGACAAGTTGAGACCGTTATATTACAACTTTCAAGTTGGGACTGCTCCCTTCCAACCCCTCAGAGTTTGGATTATTAAATTCCATTTTCCCAATAAAATAAAATTATGTTATTAAGTATATATATTAATATCTATACATATAATAAACCAAAGCTATTTTAATGACATGACACTCAAAGAGGCATTCTCTTCTTTGAGTGTGCCATGTGTCATCCCATGTGGCATTGAGATATTTTAGGAAAAAAATAATTTAAAAACAAAATTGAATTTTTCACCCTCATGTTTCCTCCCATAATTTTTAAACGTTAATATCTTTAATATACGAGATTTTTTAAAGAAAAAAATTACACCAAATTAACGAGCGTTTTATTATCTTTCCAACGAGTACCATAGTGCTATATAAAAAACGGAGACATTTTTTGTGGGGTTTTGTTCATACAGGAAAAAAAACACAAAATGTTCAGGTAAATCATTAATCATGTATAAACAAGTCACTAATTATGTTTAAATCAGTAAATATGATTTTTTTTCCAACCATAGCCGAATAAGTTAATTGAGTTATACGTTGTTTTAAGTTAGGTATCAATATTAGCATGTTAGAGTTGTACATTTGTTTAGTCTTTAGGATAGGTGTTAATATTAGAGTTACATTAAAGTTCTACATTTTTTTAGGTTGGGTTTTAGCATTTGAGTTGTACATTGTTAATTTGTTTTATGTAAGATATTAATATTAGAGTTATACATCAGTCTATTTCATAAGTAAAATTAATGTATCATATTAAATTTCTCAACCCAGGACGCTCCCGGGTATAATCTAGTATAAATGATAATTTAAAGCATGCACCAAAAGGTAATTTGGCTTTTTATGCAATGGCAATCAATATCTAATTGACGACAATTGCCTGGGAACACCAACGAAGTGCGATACCTACCTCACACTATAATCTAGATAATGTTAGAATTTCTAATTTAAACACGTATTATTATTATTATTATTATTATTATTATTATTATTATTATTATTATTATTATTATTATTATTATTATTATTTTAAGAAACAAATAAAAATAAGCCTATAGTTAATTTTTATTTATTTTTCAGTTCTATATCAATATGATATTATTTATCAAGCTAATTACAATGTTTTTATGCTTTTAACCGAATATACTTATTACAAATAAAGAAAAAGCTAACTAAATCGATACTTGACAGATTAAAAGAGTGCGATATAAAATGGATTACAAGAAGATAAAAAATGTCGATACTAAATCAAAAGTGTATCACTATACTTTATCACTTACAATATCCTAAATAAGTTATTTAGAAACGCCCGACTTCTATTTCTTAGGATAATAATGTTAAAAAGATATGATTTCTATTTCTTTGGATTTGTCTTTGATAGGCTAGGGTTTGCAATTCAAAACGGGGGTGGCGGCGCAGCTTGTTGCCCGTCTACCTTCTATTGTGATGTAACTTTCGTATTTTGTTTTAATAAATATAATGTGAATTCATTCAAAAAAAAATAAAAAATCTTCATATATAGAAGGCTAACAACTAATCGACTCACAGCTAACTACTTTAAGTAACTGCCATTGGGGTTGGTGGCCCAATGGTAGAAGCAAAGCTTTTAGGAACACCTAAGAGGGAGGTCATGGGTTCAAGTCCCACAAGGAGTGAAATTTGCCGTTAAAAAAAACAACTTTAAGTAACTCAACTGCCATCGTTTTTTTAATTCATCCTATATATTTATTACATGTATTAATTTGAATCTATTGTTTTACCATTGATAGCCTTTGAGTTTATGCCCTATTTTTAATGGTCTATTATTTCAATATTGTCTTTGTTTTTAATAATAATCCATGGTAAACAAAATTCATACGTTTTTTCGAATAGTTACGTGAAGTATCTATATTATCAAATCTTTATCAACCCAATAAATCAATTTGTATTAATGCATACTTTTTTTGTCTTTGCGGTTAAAAATTAGAAGTAAAAATATATTAGTTACAATGTATTTATGGAATTTTAAAAGAATTCCACCCACGAAGGGCTGAAAAACAATACCATAAAGTCAAGAGGTTCCATGTGGATGGTTGAAAGTATTGGTGAGCCCAATTGACAATTTTAAATCCGTCTAGAATGCCTAAAAATCTTAATTGTGCCCACAAAATACAACACTTAAAAGGTAAAATAGTTTTATTAACTCATTAGCTTTTTAAAAAAGGGAATACAACGAAAATAAATATTGAGTATGTCTAATAATTAAAACTAGTTTTTTGCCCGCCGTGCGTTGCGGCGGCGTACGGCAGGTCGAACCGTGCAGTAACACATGAAGTGTAAAACAAAATACGCTGCACACAATTCGTAAAAACACAATGCGTAAAAGACAATTACTAAAACGTGTAAATACAATGCTTTTAACTTGGTTCGGAACTAAAATCTACATTGAAACGTGGACCAACTGGAAGCGCACAATTTATCAGTACGAAAACGTATTACATTTGACATTCGAAAGAAGAAAAGCTTAAGTCGAATCGTAGACCAACTCGTGTTTATACTGACACATATACAAAATATTCGCACGCAAAAAAAAATTCCAAGTAAGGTACGAAAAAAAAAAGTTTAAGTCGAAACGTAGACAAACTCGTATTTGTATAGATACATATAAAAAAACTCACACGTAAAATAATAGTTTTTTTCAAGTAAAGGAGTTAAAAATGACAAATGGTAAAGTTAGGGAGTTAGATTACGTAAAAAATAGTTTTTCAAGTAAAGAGGCTACAAACAAAAAATGTCAAAACTGAGGGGCTGAAATTGACAAAGTTGTAAAGTTGGAGGGTTGGTGGGAAAATAACCCACCGACATTACCTTTTAATATAGATATAATAAACATGTCTATGGGCTAAATTATAGGGGTATCATCAATTGAAAAGGCTAAGGTGTAGCCATGATGTTCAAAATAAGCTAATTGAAAACGGCTAAATTTTAGGGCTTAGATTTATATTGAATCACTAACTTTAGGGATCTTTAGGGGTGAAACTAAAGACGGCTAAACTTTAGGGGCTTAGATTTATTTTGCGTATTTTTTTATTAAACCGGCTAAAATTTAGAGACTTTTGGGGTAATATTGAAAACCCCTGGCTCTTGAAATGGCTAAAGTTTAGGGGTTTCAAATTAAAACGGATCTATTTAGGAGTTAGATTAATTTTGGATTTTTTATTTAAATGGCTAAACTTTAGGGAGCTTTAGAGAGGTTAAACTTAAAGTGGCTAAAGTTTAGGGGCTTTATATTGAAAACCATTTTACAACACCGAATACATTATAAATTAAAAGGCTACATATTAGCTTGTTGAAGCTTGAATTGGCTAAATTTTAGCCTATAACAATGTTTATTTTGGTAATAACAATGTATTCAATGTTTATTTCAGTGATTTTCCTTTTAAAAAAGTCATTAAGTCAAGCAAATAAGTCAATAATACATTTTTTGACTCAATCCCAAACATCCACTTAGGTTACTGAGGGTGGAATAAAGGTCACGAGGGATTTAAGACGTCACGTATGCATTACATCAAGGTATATAGGTTGTGGGGCAGCAATGGTGTCATGCCCCGTTTAACAACCCTGATGCGAGTTAACTGCAATGGCAAGGTCGTCCCCGAGAACCTTAAAAAAAAAAGTGGGCCTCGGGCGTTATAAAAAACTAGGCCAAAGTTTTGGTAAATAAGAATGAATTAAAACAAATAGATCTCGGTATTAGAGTCAAACCTTGAACTCAAGACCTTAACATTAAATTAAGATAGTTTTTCTAACTCTACTAACAAGATTTTCCTTTATAAGAAACAAATATATATTCTAAATATAGAATTTAATATATAAATATATATCTTTTGTAAAAAAAAATCGGGTCTAATGCCCGAGGCCGTAGCCCACCCCACCCACTGGGCCGTGCGCACGCGCTATATAATTTAATATATAAATATATAACTTTTGTAAAAAGATCTTCCTTCATTAAATTTATTCAGAAGGTTTAGTCAGCGCTTCTGCTGACATGTGCGAAGATGTAGAGCCATGTACATGCACAGGTACGTATCTTTTCAATAATTATAAAAGAGTCACTTTTATGTTTGTTAATAAAACAACCACCCCAAGATAACTAAACTAAACTTGGGATAGGGTGGGTTTTCCCTTAGGGGTTCCCATCCTGGGGGGAGGTCACAGGTTCAATCCATGCACACCACAAAAAAATTCCCCGTGACGGTTTGAGCTTAGGCAAGGAGGTAACCGGTGCGTGGGTAGGGATTCGAACTTGGGACCAATAGGTTAGGGTTGTATAAGGATTTCCATTGATCTAAACCTTTCAAAAAAAAAAACTAAACTAAACTTGATTAGAACTTTTATTATTATGTTTCCTTTTCCTCTCTTATTCTAAACTAGGGGAAATGGAATTTAATAATCTTAATTTTAGGAGGTTGGAAGGGAGCAGTCCCAACTTGAAAGTTGTAATATAACGGTCCTAACTTGTCAATGTTTTTATTCTAATGGTCCCAAACTAACCCCAGTTAAGTTTTTCTGTTAAGTGCCACGTGGCATCACACGTGGCAGTCCTACGTGACACAGTATGTCCAGCTGGTAAAAAACGTGGGGCCCACTTGTTTTTTCAATTAAATTAGGGCTATTATAGAAAAATGAATTCCGAACAAAACCATACTAAATAATCACACTAACCTATTCGTTTTTTAGGTGTAATCGATTAAAAAGGGTGTTCGACCACCAAGCATAAAACCAACGAATTGGAGCTTGATTTGGATGTTTTTTATGGGAGTTTTTGCACAGAATGGATTGATTTGAAGCTGGCAGCATGTGGGTATGACAAGATTTGTGATTGGGTTCGATTTGAAGGTGGTGGTGAAGATGACGGTGGTGGCAGGTGGTTGTGGTGGTGGTGGTGGTGATGGTGGTGGTGAAGATGACGGTGGTGGTGGTGGTGGTGATGGTGGTGATGGTGGTGGTGGTGAAGATGACGATGGTGGCAGGTGGTTGTTGTGGTGGTGAACATGATGGAGGAAGAAGGAAGGTGGTGGTGGATGTTATTAATATTTGATTGTGGGCCCCACCTTTTTTTTAAAACATTAAATTAAGTTTATTTTTGCAATCCGGGCCCACATTTTTTTAACAGATATAACACTTTATGCCACGTAGGACTGCCACGTGTGATGCCACGTGACACTTAACAGAGAAAACTAACTGAGGTTAGTTTGGGACCAACAAAATAAAAATGTTGACAAGTTGAGACTGCTATAGTACAACTTTCAAGTCGGAACTGTTGCCTTTCAACCGCCCAAAATTGAGATTATTAAATTCCATTTCCCCTCTAAACTATTACAATTAGAACTTGTATTATTATGTAACAAACTGTAGGTAAGGATGCCGTCAAGACCGTCCTTAAAATCAAAATAACTGTAACGTCTCTTGTTTTCAATCCGACCTACGTGACACTAGGGATGAGCTCGGGACGGTATCGGTACCAACCGATACCGATCCCGAAAACTCCCAAAAGTTAATACCGATACCGAAAACATACGGTACGGTATGGTATCGGTATTTTAATAAAATACCGATGCCATACCGATACCGATAATACCGAAAACCTTTAAATGTGGGATTGAAATCAGGACGGGATGAGATCGGTATTCGGCGCTATGTGCTCATCCCTACATTACACTCATGTAAAAAAAAAAAAAAAAAAAAAAAAAAGAAACAAACATTTGTTTTTTCTTGGTAAATGTGAGATGGGGAAACTCGAAGGTGATATTTTTTGGACCTGCCGACTTGGAGGCTATACAATCCCTATTAATTATTAATAAAACTTTAAAGTTAATCACATGTTAAAGTGACTTTTTATTTTTTCATAAATATAAATATAACTAGATTATACCCCGAGAGCGTCCCGGGTTAAGAAATTTAATATGATACATCAATTTTACATATGAAATAGACTGATGTATAACTCTAATATTAATATCCAACGTAAAACAAATTAACAATGTACAACTCCAATGCTAACACCTAACCTAAAAGAATGTAGAACTTTAATATAACTCTAATATTAACACATATCCTAAAGACTAAACAAATGAACAACTCTAACATACTAATATTGATACCTAACTTAAAACAACGTATAACTCTATTAACCTATTCGGCTCTGGATGAAAAAAATTCATATTTACTGATTTAAACATAATTAGTGACTTGTCTGTACATGATTAATGATTTACCTGAACACTTTGTGTTTTTTTTCCTGTATGAACAAAACCCCACAAAAAAATTTCTCTGTTTTTTATATAGCACTATGGTACTCGTTGTAAAGATAATAAAACGCTCGTTAATTTGGTGTAATTTTTTTCTTTAAAAAATCTCGTATATTAAAGATATTAACATTTAAAAATTATAGGAGGAAACATGAGGGTGAAAAATCCAATTTTGTTTTTAAATTAATTTTTTTCTAAAATATCTCAATGCCACATGGGATGACACATGACACACTCAAGAAAGAGAATGCCTCTTTGAGTGCCATGTCATTAAAATGACTTTAGTTTATTATATGTATAGATAGATATTATAAAGGGTAGGCACCACCTTATAAAAACAGGGACACATTATGCAGAAAACTCTCAAGAAAGCCCATAAATTCTTCAGCATTTATTGAATTTGGTTCTCAAGAAAGGCAAGAAATTTCCTAACTGTTGTTCATATATTAATCCATCACCTGTTCTTTGATTTAAAGCAGATAACTTTCTTGAATTTAGAGTTGTTTATTGTTATGGGTATTGTTTTAAACATGGGTTTATGATCAATTCTTGATTTATTAGTATTCAAGATTATGGTTCTTGCTGTCCACCTTTTTATATTTGATGTTTGCTTTAAGCTCTTTGTTTTTAGTAATTGAATTGGGTTTTGCTTTACTTGTACTGGGTTTGAATCAAAATTGATGATTGACTACTTAAGAATAATACTTTATTATTTGTTCATATTTTGGGATTATTTTTGTTTAATTTTGTGAGAATTAGTTGCAAAAAGGTTATATATTGTCACACAAATTGTTGCTTGTTGTTGATCTTTAATTGTTCATCATCTAGGATTTTTTTTTTTTTTTTTTTTTTTTTTTTTTTTTTTTTTTTTTTTTTTTTTTTTTGTGAAAATTTACTGCAAAATGTTATGAATCATGGAATTGACACAAATTTCTGCTTATTCTTGATCTTTAATCCTTCATCATATAGGGATTTATTAAATTTTGTAAAAAAATGCTGCAAAAAATTATGAATTTAACACAAATTTCTGCTTATTCTTAATCTTTAATTCTTCATCATATAAGGCTTTTGTTAAATGTTGTATAAAAATGCTGCAAAAAGATTAAATTTTGTATAAATTTTGTTAGTTTTTGGTGCAAAAAGGTGGGACTTTTCTAAATTTTTGCACTTTCTTGATCTTAAAATCTTCAATCTTTTTACAGGTTTTCATGGAGTCTCCTCAATCTGTTGTGTCACCATTCAAGGCCTCATCTTTGTTTCAAAATCTTGATCTTTTCGCAACAAACTCGAATAGTTTCATTACAAAGAAACCTGAACCTGTACCTGTATCCGAATCGTTTCTTGGTGTTCTTGATGTTCACATTCATCAAGCTAGAGACATCCAAAACATCTGCATATACCATAAACAAGATGTCTATGCCAAAATTTGCATAACAACCAACCCCGAGAAATCGGTCACCACTCAAACGATCAACGGGGGTGGACAAAATCCAGTCTTTAACGAAACCCTTCAAGTTCATGTCCCAACAATCGATTCCTCGCTTAAATGCGAGATATATATGTTGAGCAGGGTGAGAAATTATCTTGAAGATCAGTTGTTAGGGTTTACTTTAATCCCTTTGTCTGAAATCCTCATGAAAGATGGAAAGTTAGACAAGGAGTTTATTTTATCCTCAACTGATCTGTTCCACTCGCCTTCCGGTTTCGTTCACCTGTCGTTTTCGTACACTGGAGCCTCCCCTGACATCATGACCGTCCCACCGACACTGCAGCCCGCCAAGGGAGCTGCTGGGGATGATGCAGAAGTATCCGAATTCGACAAAATCGAGTTCCCGGATCCTAAAGTTGTGAAAGAAAACCATATGATGGTGACAGAGTATTTTGGTTTGAGTTCAGAAAGTTTAGTGTCATCTGACACAGATGATCACATTGACCAAATTGATCAAGTTGATCAAAATGAACCAGATGAGACCCGAAAGCCCGAATCCCCACCTACGAGTGTCTCGACGAGTGAATCTCAAGAGTGCGAGTCGCCTGCAGAAGAAAATTCTGCGAAAATTGGTGATTCCGAGGTTGATTTGGCTGACAGGAATTCGCTAAAACCGTTGACTTTGACCGCGGGTTTTGACCAAAAAGTTGTGCAGCAGGACTTTGTGGATTTGTACATGAAGAGTATGCAACAGTTTACTGAATCTTTGGCCAACATGAAGCTCCCATTAGGTGTTGAAAAAGAGGGTATGGGTTCTGGAAATTCCGGGTCGGGTCAGAAGGTCCGGACACCAAACGGGTCGCAGACTCGGGTGTTTTATGGGAGTCGGGCTTTCTTCTGAAGTGTTTGTTTGGGTTTACACGTGAAAATTAGGGTTAGAATACAAAAGACGTGTTATACTTATGTTTTGTAACAGTTTGGAAAAATCGCGTATGTTTACGACATTATTATTTAATGCACAATGTACAACGTCGTTTATAACGTGGTTTAAACATGCGTAAAATTTTCAGCTTTCGCAAAAAAATATACGCTGGCATCGGTGTGGGGCTTGGCGTTCCACGAGAATCTTACCACGTTTATTCTACCGTACTAAACGGGATGACAGTCGTTATGCCCCCACAAGAACCATGTTCTTAAGTTCTTTGAGGTAACACTGGAAGATACATAATCGTGTTGGCTCGGACTCGATTTGGTTCAAATCAAGCATAACATGTAGCGATTATCTTTATCGTATAACAATATACGCACATTTAGTTAGAAAAAACATAAATTCTATAAGCTTAGTATAATTGTTGCTTTAAGGTCGGGACATAACACAATCATTATTTGAATAATGTTTGTTTAGTTTTCTTTGGTGTGATTAATATGATCAATTGCTTCTATTCTCAATAATAATATAACAAAAGCAATATTGACAAAACTGTAAGGTGAAGTGAATGAATCATATGTTTTATTATGGGCCTACGATAGACACAATGATTTGTCAATACGATATGTAGAGGTGCACAAAATAACCGGTTATTAAATGAAACTATAATTGGTTAGTAATCGATTGAGTAATAGATAGGTGATTATTTTTAATCGTAGGTTAGTAATCGGTTATGGGTTTTTTTTAGCAAGAACTGGTTATTATTAACCGGTTTTTAACCAATTTACCGGAAAAAAGAAGAAACAAACTAGTTAGTTAATCGGAAGTAACTAGCTAATGGCTATTAACCGAACCGGTTAAAGCGAATAACCAAATAGATTAATTAACTGAAACTATAATTAAAAAACCCTAGTTTCTCCGGAAAACTAGGAGACGAAAATCGACGGCGGAAGGGTTCTGCTCTACGATCAGCATGGATGCAAGGGAGAAGTACAAGGAAAACACATGGTATGATGCTCCTTCTAAGCATGGTTCAAAGGGGCAACGTGGGGAAACATCACAGCAACAGGAGATCAAGGTAACGAAGTTCTTCGTTTCTAATTTACCGGGGGGCTGTTCCTCAAAGGACTTGGTTGATAATCTAAAGGGTTATGGGTTGATTCACAATACTTACATAGCAAGAAAGTACGATAAACTTGGTAAGCGGTTCGGCTTCGTGTCTTTTGCTAATGTTCGTGATCCGATTGCATTAGAAAACGATATGAAAGATGTCTGGATTGGATCCTACAAGTTGTTTATTGCTTTGGCTCGATTTGTTGATGGGGATAAGATGAACTGGAAAGGGGGGCAACGTTGGGCTCCGAAGAAAACTGTTAACCGGGAACCGGGTACTGAATCAATGGTTCGTGATAAGGAATCGGAAAATACGGTAATCAAAGATGGAGGGGGAGGAGTAGGGAGAACTTTTAGAGATACTCTTTTGAATGTTGAACCGGAAAACAAAAAAGAAGCGTTGGAAGTTGTGGTTGATGACAGCTTTACTGGGAATTGTATGGGAGTGGTGAATGGGCTGGTTGGTAGGGTGTCTGATCTTAAAAAACTTGATAAGCTGAAAGTCTGGCTGCAGCTAATCGGGCAGAGTGATGTGGGGATCGAGTACTTGGGGGGTTTATGGGTGTTATTGGAGTTTCAGTTTCCGGCTTGCATGGAGGATTTTTTACGTGCTAGTAATGCTTGGAAGGTTTGTTTTGATAATCTAGAGAAGTGGGAAGGTCAAATCCTTCCTATGGAGAGGTTGGCGTGGGTGAAAGTTATTGGTCTCCCGGTTTGTTTGTATGATAGGATTATCTTGGATAATATTGGTGGAAAAATTGGTCGTTTGGTTCAGCCGGCTGAGATTGATGACAAAGTTAAGGACCTGTCCTACGTGATGATGGGCATTCTTTGTGACCGATCTACTAGGATTAGTGATTTAATTCTGGTTAAATGGAAGGGGGGTGTCGTTCTCGGTGTTAGTGGAAGAGGAGGTTGGGGATTGGGAACCGGAATGCTTAGAGGATGTGGTGTCGTTGGTAGGTGATGAAGATTGTCTAAGAGATGAGGTGGGAGCGGAAGAGCATGACTCTAGTATTCCTGTGAATAGTGATATGAGGGTGGATCCTCCTGTTGTGGAGGTGGTGCAGGTAGAACCGGTTTCTTCAGCAGAGCAAAATAGGGAGGAGGTTAGGAACGGGGATAATGATGAGGAGAACTATGAGGTTAATGTTGGTAACTCGAGTGGGGTTTGTAGTAGAAGGAAGGGGTATAGGAAGAAAGGGAGGTCGCAGAAATCGCCATCTTCCTTGGGTCATGAAAGGCCTAAGAAGAGGGCAAGGGACGGTGAAGACTTGTTTGACTTGGATCGGTTTATATACGCAGTTAATAGTGAGGAGGCTAGAAGTATACATGGCACGTTAGATCAGCCATGTTTGAACGATAGTGAGATTCCGGACTTGAATGGTAACAATGTAGAGGTGATGGATATAGGTAACTCAGATACGAATAATGTGGTGATGTTGGAAACGGTTGCCACGGTCACGTTTGGCACTGAGCTCGGAGTGGAAGACTTAGATAAATACAACGACACGGTTGCGAAGGTGATCCGGGAAGAAGGTTTTCAACAAGTTGATCAATGAATGTTTTGTCGTGGAATGTTCGAGGACTAGGTTCGGATGAAAAAAGCTCGTGGTGCAGGAAGATCAAGATGGCAAATGAGATTAACTGTATTATGCTTCAAGAGACTCAATTCGAGTCCTTGGAGAATGTTAATCTTAACCGGTTCTGGGGTAATGATGAGTTCGATTATGTTCATGTGGATGATACGGGAAGATCGGGTGGTTTGATCACTTTATGGAACCCAAAGATTTTTACGAAGGAGGCAGTTTTCTCAGACAGGAACGTGCTTATGGTTTCGGGTACGCTTAATCACGATGGGAGGAGGATTCACTTGGTTAACGTTTACTGTCCTCAACGTTTAATGGATAAGCGACGGGTGTGGGATCTGTTGAAAACGGTGTGTATTCCGGACGGTGGTTTGTGGTTTGTTGGGGGTGACTTCAATAGCGTGAGAGATAGAGAAGAACGAAGGAACTCGGTCTTCAACGCTCAAGAAACTAATGAATTTAATGACTTTGTGGATGAACTTGGGTTGCATGAGTTCTTGCTTAAAGGGCGTAAGTTCACGTATATGGTGGGAAACAAGATGAGCCGCCTAGACAGAATTTTTGTTGATTGGGATCTTCTTAATGAATGGCCTAACGCGGAGTATCGGGTTCTTGATCGAAAAGGTTCGGACCATTTCCCTATTATTTTAAAAACTGTCTCCAGGAATTTTGGGCCTAAGCCATTTAGGTTCTTTAATTCGTGGTTGCTTCGGGAGGGTTTTGATGATATGGTGAAAGATGTTGTGGGTAACGGGGTGTTTCCGGTTGATCCTTATATGAGGGTAATGGGGAAGTTCAAGATGTTGCGTAATAGTATAAAGGTATGGAAGGAAAATGTCACTAAGCAAGAGTTGGAGGAAATGGATGGTCTGTTTAAGGAGGTTCGAGATCTTGAGGAGGTTCTAGAGGTTAGGGACCTTCAAGAAGAGGAGAATTGGATTATGGAGGAAGCTAAAGCTAGAATTAAACACTTGGAGTTTTTAAAAATGAAAGATATGAGGCAGAAATCTAGAGTTCAATGGGCGAAGGATGGGGATGAAAATTCTAGGTTCTATCATGGGATGATTAATACTAGGCGGGTTACTAATTCGATCATGGGTTTGATGGTTAATGGGGAGTGGGTTAATAATCCGAAAACTGTTAAGAGGGAGGTGCTTCGGTTTTTCCGCAGTAAGTTTGTTGAAGATATGAAGGTGAGGCCGAAATTAAATTGTTTTGGCCTTAAGAGGATTAGCGAAGAAGAAGCGGATAGATTGATCTCCCCGTTTCTGGAGAATGAGATTAAGGAGGCGGTGTTTCAATGCGGGAGTGATAAAGCCCCGGGTCCGGATGGTTTTAACTTCCGTTTTATAAAGAGGTATTGGGATCTGTTCTCGAGTGACTTTGTGGAGGTGATGCGGCATTTTGCGAGTTCTGGGGAGATTAGTCGTAATGTGGCTACTTCATTTATTACTTTGGTTCCCAAAGTTAAGGACCCAACTAGTCTCGGGGAGTATAGGCCTATTAATCTTATTGGTGTGGTGAGCAAGGTTATTTCTAAGGTGCTGGCCAATAGATTAAAGACAGTTATGGATAGTGTTATTAACGATACTCAGTCTGCTTTTGTCGCTGGTCGGTATATTCTGGATAGTCCTTTGGTGATTAGTGAGGTTATGACGTGGGCTAGACGGAGTGGTAAAGAGTTATTCTTCTTCAAGATTGACTTTGAGAAGGCTTACGATAACGTTAACTGGGACTTCTTATTATCAGTTCTGAGACAGATGAACTTTCCGGAATTATGGTGTCGGTGGATAAAAGGTATTCTGGCTTCGGCATGTTCTTCAGTGTTGGTTAACGGCTCCCCGACATTCGAGTTTAATTGTGGTAAAGGGGATAAGACAAGGGGACCCGATTTCCCCGTTTTTGTTTATCATGATCATGGAAGCATTGTCCGGTATTATTAAGAAAGCGTGTAGTATTGGGTCTTTTCAGGGTGTGAGCCTTCCACGAGATGGGCCCGTGATATCTCATCTTTTGTATGCGGATGACGCTATGGTGATGGGCGAATGGTCGGAAACTAACTTTGTGTGTCTTAAACGTATGCTTAGAGTTTTTCATTTATGCTCGGGCTTACGTATTAATATTCACAAATCATCTTTATATGGTGTGGGGGTAGATGCCGAAGCTGTGGAGGCTAAAGCGTTGGGGCTTGGTTGTCGGCCAGGTACGACTCCTTTCTCGTATCTTGGTATTTTGGTGGGTGCTAATATGTCTAGAATCTCCAACTGGGACCCAGTTATTAAAGTTTTTAAGACCAGATTATCTAACTGGAAGTCGTCCACTTTATCGATTGGAGGAAGATTGACTCTCATTAAGTCGGTGTTACAAAGTCTTCCCTCGTACTATTTCTCATTGTTTAAGGCCCCGGTGGGTGTTGTGAATACTTTGGAGGGTTTGATCCGAAAATTTTTATGGGGTGGTAGTGGCGATGTGAGGAAACTTCATTGGGTGGGCTGGGATAAGGTTGCTAGACCATTTAAAAAGGGTGGTCTGGGTATTCGGAGATTAGAAGACTGTAATAATGCGTTTTTAGTCAAATGGTTATGGAGATACAAACAAGAGGGTAACGCTCTATGGAGAAGGGTGGTTGATGCCATTCACGGGTCAAACAGGAGTTGGGAGATTTATCCGCATAGCTCCAGGTTTCCGGGCACTTGGAACAAACTTGTTAAAGGTGGTCAGCGGTTAAAAGTGGGTAATATCAGCAGCGTGGGCATGATCAGGGGCCAGCTCGGGAATGGTTCGAAGATTAGATTTTGGATTGACCCATGGATTGATAGAGAACCTCTTAAAAATGTTTTTCCTGACTTGTTCCGTATAGAGATAGACAAAGGGTGTACGGTTGGGGACAGAATTGTGCGAACTGCAGCGGGTAATATGTTACAGTGGAACTGGAGGTCTACACCTATGTCCGATGAGGGTGTTGATCAATTGCAGAGATGCGTTCAGTTAGTGCAAGGGGTGCTGCTGCAGGAACAGGAAGATAGATGGCGCTGGGATGCTGCTGACTCGGAAGGCTTCTCGGTTGCGGATATAAAGAATTGGTTGGATAGTAGTAGGCCTGACACGACTGATCCGGTATTTCGTTGGTGTAAATGGGTGCCTATCAAGTGCAATGTGTTCATGTGGAGATTGCTTTTGGATCGGCTAGCTACTAAGAAGAATCTGGCCCGTAGAAACATTAATTGTGGAGACGGTTTGTGTAATTTTTGCGCTGAAACAGAAGAGACAGCCGACCATCTTTTTACCTCGTGTCCGATTGCTTCAAGTGTATGGATAGCTATAGCGAAGTGGGTTGGTCTTCCTCAGTTCTACTTCTTTTCGGTGGCGGACATCCTTCTCATGGAGCATGCGGAGTCTTGGTCCAAGGAGAAAAAAGTGGCTCTTCACGGGGTTTTGATTGTATCTTGTTGGAGGATTTGGATGGCTCGGAACGAGAACATTTTCAAGAATGAAAGGCGAACTACAGTCGACATAGTTATGGACATTAAAGCTATCGGTTTTCTTTGGTTTTCTAGTAGATATAAAAAGGGTTTGGTGGGTTGGAGGGATTGGAATAAGTTCTCTATTGAAGTAATGTAATTGTACTTGGTTGTGGGGGTCTCCGCCTTGGAGATTCCGTGTTTTTTGTGGTTTAATGAAGTTCGCCTTTCAAAAAAAACTGAAACTATAATTGGTTAATAATCAATTGAGGAGTAAGTGAGTAACAGATAGGTGATTATTTTTAACCATAGGTTAGTAACCGGTTAGGATTTTTATAGCAAGAACCGGTTATTATTAACCGCTTTTTAACCGATTTACCGGAAAAAGAAGAAAAAAACTAGTTGGTTAAGCGGAAGTAACTGGCTAATGGCTATTAACTGATCTGGTTAAAGTGAATAATCAAATAGGTTAAAATGGTGATCACTAGGCTGCAAACGAACTGAACTTTCAGCGAACAGTTCATGAATCGTTTGGCGGGAAGTTCGTTTGTGTTCGTTCGTTTAATAAATGAACGAACATGAACAGAGGCTGCGTTCATTCGTTTATGTTCGTGAACGTTCGGTAACGTGTTCGTTTGTGTTCGATACTTTAGTAGGGTTTGTAATTTTTATAATTTTTCATATAGTCATATATTTACATCACATATATTATTTATTTGTTAAGTTAAGTACTAAGTACGTTTAGATAGCTAAGTTATATTTTAGGTGGATCTAGCTAATGTATTAATGTATGTGAATTCGATCTTATTCGAAAGTTAACATACGTCATTTGTGTTGGTTTCCGTTCATGAACACTTCTTTGTGTTCGTTTGTATTTGTTTTCGTTCATGAACACTTTTTTTGCGTTCATAAATACTTGTTTGTGTTCATTAATGTTCGTTCGTTTGTGTTCGTGTACGTTCATGAACAAAATTAAAAAACGAACACGAACACAAGTGTTTTCTTAACAAACGAACACGAACATAAAATCTCATTCGGCAAGTGTTCATGAACTGTTCGTGAACACATAATTTTTTTAACAAACGAACACGAACAAGGCCTTGTTAGTGTTCGTTCGGTTCGTTTGCAGCCCTAGACTGATCACCGGTTAAAGCAAATATGAGAATATAACTTATGGTTAGGTTAACCGAACTGATTAGGAAAAATAACGGTTTTGTGCGCTAAACGATACGTATAGTATGTAACGATGAGAGTGATAGTAATTTAACAACTTCATTTTATTTTATTATTGTAATATTGGTTCATTATATTATTTTGAAGGAGTAAAACTAAATATTACTATTTGTAAAATCTTAATGTCTTAGAACCATGTTCATATATTATTTTAGAGTATATATGAAAATGATAAAAATCAAATTGTTTAGTGATTGACGACATTATTCATTTATTTGTAGTGGTTGATACAGTAATTTGGTTTCTTCAAAATTGTACTAGGACCGTGGATTAGCCGTACATTTTGTGTGCAATCACTATCGTTATACCTTTCGGCTCTGGTTGAAAAAAATAATTCATATTTACTGATTTAAACATAATTAGTAACTCGTCTATACATGATTAATGATTTACCTAAACACTTTATGTTTTTTTTTTTCTGTATGAACAAAACCCCACAAAAAAATTTCTCCGTTTTTTATATAGCATTATGGTACTCGTTGGAAAGATAATAAAACGCTCGTTAATTTGGTGTAATTTTTTTTCTTTAAAAAATCTTGTATATTAAAGATATTAACGTTTAAAAATTATGGGGGGAAATATAAGGGTGAAAAATCCAATTTTGTTTTTAAATTATTTTTTTCCTAAAATATCTCAATGCCACATGAGATGACACGTGGCACACTCAAAGAAGAGAATGTCTCTTTGAGTGCCATGTCATTAAAATATACATGATTAATGATTTATCTAAACACTTTATGTTTTTTTTTTTCTGTATGAACAAAACCCCACAAAAAAATTTCTTCGTTTTTTATATAGCATTATGGTACTCGTTGGAAAGATAATAAAACGCTCGTTAATTTGGTGTAATTTTTTTTCTTTAAAAAATCTTGTATATTAAAGATATTAACGTTTAAAAATTATGGGGGGAAATATAAGGGTGAAAAATCCAATTTTGTTTTTAAATTATTTTTTTCCTAAAATATCTCAATGCCACATGAGATGACACGTGGCACACTCAAAGAAGAGAATGTCTCTTTGAGTGCCATGTCATTAAAATGGCTTTGATTTATTATATGTATAGATAGATATAGATATTAAAACAAATACTCTTTTTATTCAAAGAAGAAAACATATAAAAATAATTGTTCAAATGATGAATAAAAGCCCCTGAATGTTTCAACCACCGCTGGCTGCCATCATCATACCAATTTACTCGTCTCTTCATCTCAAATAAAATTAAGCCTCATGATCTCGACCAATTACTACAATTACAAAGCACAAAATTTAAACATGAACATGATGTGATTTCTAGGATTTTTTAGGGAAGAATATGAGTTGGTTTGGAGGGGGGGGGGGGGGGGGGGGGGTTCACGGTATAAAGTGGAGAAGCTTTGCGGGTTGATATAGCCGTGAACCATATTCGCAAACACTACCCGAGGGGGTGGCAGTAGTGTACCCGCATCGGGTACGAACCAGCAACCACTACTCGTGAGAGCACACCCTCCACCCTAATTGTAGACAAGTTTTTACAATATGCGAAGTTGATTCAAATGACAATTAATTTTTTCTGACTTATTCTAGTTAGTATCGACAAGTTACCGGATTTCTAAAACTTGTATCATTGCATTGTAACAATGCTATTGACACGTCCAACATATTTTCAAAATTCGTTGTCGTCATTAGTTTTATATCAATTTCATTATTAATTGATCCGCATTAACTTGTTAACATACATTTAGCCTTATTGTATCAAACGGTTCAAATCCTATCAAAGACCCTAGCGTGTTAAAGTTGTTTGATTAATCGCGATTTTATTCATTAAAAGTCATTTAAAAGTAAATTGACATGTTTATACAAATAAACAATCAGATTAATTTTCCAAATTCTTTTCAAAAAAAGATTAATTTTCCAAATTATAAATATAGTTAAGGGCTTCAAATTATATTATCTTCAATGAAAAAGAAACAAGGGCAGGTTGTTTAAAGCTTCGAAAGATTAGGGACTGAAAAAGTAACTCACAAGTTAAGAGTGTAAAATAAAAAAAAACAAATTGTGTGCGGTGAACGTGGATCGAACACGTGACCTTCAGATCTTCAGTCTGACGCTCTCCCAACTGAGCTATCCCCGCTTTTGTTTTGAATATGAACCTGAAGTTATATAATCAAATTTACATCTATAGTACCACTTATGTAGCTATGTGTGTTTTTATTATTTTCGTTACATTTCATCCAAAACACTTAAGAACATATCGAGATTATTGATGGGGCAATCGTTATACTTCTTGTGTCCATAAGCGTGACCCACGATGACATTTCATTTCATTTCACTGCCGTATAAACAAAAAAAACTAGTCCTATGATGTTTGTCGATCGTCTTACCAGTAAATTTTGAATTAGCATAGGTAACCAAGTGATAGTTAAAAAGTTTTGATTATGTCACTGAGCACATGAAAAAGAAAAAGAAACAAATAAATACACAAGCAAGAAGGGTGACATTTAGTAAACTTATTAACTCGAATAACTAATCATTCACACTTTATAAATCAAACGGAAAACAAGATCAAGTACTGGCAACTTCGCCAGCCAGACGTTACAACAACTCAACAATAAAGAATAAAAACCGGACGGACCTGAAGAAACCAAAAGAGAAACCGCGATTATTTGTTCTAACAATAATAATAATAATCTACCCACCCTCATTCAAAACACATCAAAAGTGGAAACCTAAGGTCAAATAAAGATCAAAACTTGGCATCAAATCTTGTAATGTTTGTTCTTCCAAGAATCAGTGTGTTGGAGATTATACTATAGAGGGTTATCTACCAAAATAACACTTCCCTCTAAAGTTACCTTCTTTCTTGTATGCAAATCTTGAAAACTTCTTCTATGCAGCAATCCCTGATATTATTATTCACCAAACACAAGTTAAAACATTTTGTATCAATATCTTGATAACATTATTGAAAAAAATCTTAAAAACATTCTTGAAAATAATATGGAAAATCTTGAAAACATTCTTGAAAAAAAATCTTCTTGAAAATCTTAAAAACATTCTTGAAAATAATATTGAAAAAAATCTTAAAAACATTCTTGAAAATAATATTGAAAAAAATCTTGAAAACATTCTTGAAAATAATATTTAAAATCTTGAAAACATTTTTGAAAAAAAAAAATCTTAAAAACATTCTTGAAAATCATCATCATCATCATACTCAGTTAAAAACATTCTTGAAAATAATTAAATAATATTGAAAAAAAATCTTAAAAACATTCTTGAAAATAATATTGAAAAAAATCTTAAAAATATTCTTGAAAATAATATTGAAAATCTTGAAAACATTTTTGAAAAAACTCTTGAAAACATTCTTGAAAATAGTATAGAAAAAAATCTTATAAACATTCTTGAACATAATATTGAAAATCTTGAAAACATTTTTGAAAAAAAAATCTTGAAAACATTCTTGAAAAAAATCTTGAAAACATTCTAGAAATTAAAATTAACAAAACATAACATACCTCTATTAGTTTGTCTATTTGCAATGCTATAGTTTCCAACATCTTCTGAACTGTCAAGATCATAACCGAATGAGCCTGGACCAGAACCGTCTAGATCATTAGACGAAGACTGCCAAGTTGGGTCACCATACGGTGAACCTCCACGGTACAGATTACCATAAGGTCCATCATGACCTACACTAGGCGCGTTTCTTCCAAGTGTGAGGCCGTAGTTGTTTTCTGGACCACTTATCGGTCCAATACCTCCGCCATTGGCGTTATAGCCAGAAGAGTTCACTCCACCTTGAGTAGATATAGGAGACGAACCCCAATTCGGCCCGTTGCCAAATACTCCAAAACCGCCAGTTCCTGAACCCATATACGCACCTGACCCGTTTGGGATAGTGAGCCCACCGTTCCCCCACACATTTCGTGGCGATGAACTAATAAACGACTCGTTTCTGACATTATTTTGATTGTATCCAATTGGTGTAATGTATCTATTTGAATTTCCGCCGAAATACGGGCTCATAACTCTCCCATACCTCAAATTGTTAGTGGTTGTTCCAAATGCGCCTGGGCTCAAAGCCGGCTCAAGATTCATTCCCATACCATAACCAGATGACCCAAATGGAGAAAACGCGGTTCGCCCACCACCAACTGGACTGAACGGGCCATCGGGTCGACCTCCATATCCTCCAATCGGGCTCATGTTGAAACCTTGAGGGTAGGTACTAGTGATGAATGGGCTGGGTCGGGTTAACCCATAGTTAAACCCAACCAACGGGCTCCGGTTTGGTCCAGGTGATAACTCTTTTGGGACCGCACGTTTGACCTCAACCATTTTACCATTGAGTTCATGAAACGTCTTAACCAATACCCGATCAACCGCTGCTTCTGAATCAAATGTAATGAACCCAAAACCTCTTGGCCTTTGAGTGTTGTGGTCATACATCACCACTACATCTGTAATACCACCAAACTGGTCAAAATATTTCTTGAAATCACTCTCCGTGACTGTAGATGCTAAACCGCCGACAAATATCTTCTTTGTACGCCCTGCAGGACCTGGTGATCCTTGAACGATGCCACTGTTTCGGTTTAGTCCATGGTGGTCTTCCCTTGGAACAGCCTTCTTCGCTTCCACCTAAAAATTTCGGATTATGCAAATTATGATATAAAAGATATAAATTCTTTTGTTCATTCTACATTAGTACATTATATAGTAGCGTGTTTGGATGCGCGCTTTTAGTGCCTAAAACGCTGTTTTGCATTGTGCTTTAGAAACGATAACGTAATATGGATTAATCAGAATCAGATAATCAACTGTAATAAAACGGTCTATAACTACACTTAGAGGGTGTTTGGGATTGCGTTTTGAATCTGATTTTTAAATTATTGCATTTGAAAACGCAGATAATCAGTTTTTAGTGTTTGGGATTGCGTTTTGAAATCACAGATAATCAGTTTTTTATGCTACGAAAACGCAATAATCTATAAGCAGCTCCACCACGCAATAATCTATAAACGCAATAATCATCTGATTATTAAGGGGGTGTTTGGGATTGATTATTCAGATGATCTCTTGCAAAATGCATAGCTGCTAAACATGACCTTATTACGAAACTAAACGCATATCCAAACACTCTACATGTAAACTATAAGTTTAAAAACTTTGAACAAACTTACTGTTCTACCATCAATCATATGTTTCTCCAACACAACTCTCTCAGCAACAGCAGAATCAGCAAACACAACAAAACCGAACCCACGAGCACGCCCAGTGATGCGATCGCGCATGATCACAGCCTCAATCACTTCACCATAACTACCAAAATACTCTTTCAATCTGCCCTCATCAGTATCCCAAGAAATCCCACCAATAAACAGCTTACCGAACTCCGGTTCAATCTTCTCCACAATCCCATGTTGAATTGCCATCAAATTCGATTAATTCGATATAATTCTCAACTAAAAACTTGATTCAGATCCAAACCCAATTCAACTACACATTTTAAACATCAAACACATCAAAATCTTGATTAAAAATCATAACTTTACCATTAAATAATAAAGATTATATTACCCAATTCAACTACAACAATATAAAGATCAAATATATCATAATCTTGCTAAAAATCAAAACTTTATTAATCCAAACAACACAAGATTCATAAATCTAACAACCCAATTCAATAGATCAAAATGTGGATATAAAAAGATTGAATTATAACAATATTTTTACCTTATCTTGATAGAATTGAGTACAAAACAGTGATCAGATTAGTCTCAGTAATCAAGAACTAAAAATCAAGAAAATTGGATCCATCAAACACCAATCCCAAGTAGATTACAGATCAAATAAATTAATTAATTAAAAAACAAATCAAGAAAATTGGTTTCTTTGTAGACTCACCATTGATGGAAGACTGATTTGATAATGGAGATCTAAGAATAAATAATAATAATAATAATAATAATATTAATATAAGAATTGAGAACAGAGATGGATGTGGGTGGTTGTTCTTAACCAAAGGTAAGGTATTGTTGTTGTTTTTTTAATTAAAAAAATATATATTTTTTATATATAAAAAAAAAACTTTACATTTTCTTGGTTATTCCTCCACTCTTCTGTGTGTGTATATAAATGAAAAGAAATAGAAAGAGGAGAGAGAGGGAGGTGGTGTGATTTGAGCAATTAATTTCAATCTTCTGGTGTAAGAATATTTGGAGGAGAGAGAGAGATGATGAGTTTTTTTTATTTTAATTTTTATTTTTTTATCTTGGATTTGTGTGATTAAACTAGTTAAACCAAATCTAGTTTAATGTTATTTTTACATTTTATGGGGTTTATTTATGTTAAAGTTAGACTATGGGGTATGGATCGGGATAGGGGTCGGGAGAGGATGATGTGGACCTTTCCCGAAGGGGAACACCGCCCCCCCCGCTCTAACTTCGGTGTGCTCGGGGAATTCTTCCCGTTCTCCCCGTCCCTTTTCCCAATGTTTTTTTTGAACGTTAACCTTAGAGAGAGAGAGAGAGAGGGGGGTTTAGAGAGAGAGAGGTGTTTAAGAGAGAGAGGTTTAAGAGAGAGAGAAGCCGGAGAAGATGGAGTCGCCGGAGAAGATGGAGTCGCCGGAGAAGATGCAGTCGCCGGAGAAGATGCAGAGGAGGTGATGGGTGGTGCAGAGAGAGAGAGAGAGTGGTGGGTGTCCGACCGCCGGAGGCGGTGATGGCTGGTGCAGAGAGAGAGAGAGGTGGGTGGGTGGGTGGGAAGAAGGTGGTGTGCAGAGGGTTTGTGTGTGTGAGCTTTGGAGGAGATGGGTTGTTTCTTTCTTTCTTTTTTTTTTTTTATATGCTTAAAATAATAAAAAAAGAAGGGGGAAGAAGGGGAACCATTTCCCCTAGAAGGGGAAGAGAAAGGGGAAAATGATGTGGCGCTGAGGTGGATAAGGGGAAGGAAGGGGGAAGGGGAACCACACCCCATAGTCTTATGCATCGTTATGCATCCTGATTTGGAAATTTAACCAATGAGTGTGTTTTTTGTTTAAATAAAGTAATTGGAGCTTAAGTTAGAAATGATGGATTGGATATTTGATAAGGAAATGATATGGTAATTTTGTGTTGATTGTTAGGTCCTCATAAACATGGCGATTCACTTGATAGGGTACATGCTATTCGGGTGGCCCTGACCCCTCCTGTTTTTTAGCGCGGTAGTGGAAATTTGTAATTTTCGTAGGTAAATTGAGTTCGGTCTCCGCCAATTTACCACTACCGATCGAAAAAAATTGAGTCGCCCCCCTCTGATTCGAGAACCAAGCTTCGCCTCTGGCTCTGGAGAGATCAGCCCCATTCGGGAACACCGACCTGCCTAACTCGGCACTAGTTTCCATCATCAAAATTCATGGGTAGTTCCTGTCTCCCGGATCACCATTTGATGGAACATGCACACATATATGTTTGTGTGTGTTTGGGGAGTGATTCCATTCATTTGTGGAGTTGACGGAAAACTAATGTGATGCTGATGTGGCATTTTAGGGTGTTTAGGAAGGATACCATTCCCCCTTAGTACAAATCGATTTATCATTCGCATTTAACAAGGCTAATAAACAAATAAGTTCTTATACATATCATAATAGTTTTTTCGTGAAAGTTATCGAATGCTTTCAAGGAACAGAACCTCATCCTTCATTTACGCTGTACTTGTTGGTGTCTAAGAGTTTATCTTTTGTCTAAGGGCGTTTAGAGTCGGAAAGTTATATCTACTGTTGTGATTGTTACAACCACACATTCTTAGTTTTCTATTACATTTACTTGCTTTTATCTCTAAGCCAATCCATTTAAGGTTTCGTTATCTGCTCATCTTTGCTATATAAGAGTTATTTTCTCTAAGCATCATCATATTATAAGTCATGCATTTATACTGATACACACTTGACGTAAATTAATGTTCACGTACCAACTAGTCATAGCTTAATTTTCAAAATATCATTTTTTATACCAACCAGTGATAACTTAGTTTTTAAAATGTCAATTTTAAACAACAAATTAACGTACTCTTAAATACTACTATAAATTACATATATGTGCATCTTGAATAATCTTTTTATACAATAACTAAAGATGCACACGTCACGTCTTATTAAGTCTAAGTGGTGTGTGATTAAGCCCCTTAAAGTTGTCCTTCCAAATAGAGATTTCTCACTGGTCAACCTAAGCTGCAAATGGGGTCCACCCTTCACTCTCCTTTAATGCTCGCCATTCCATTCACAATAGCCCATTTGAAGCCCCCTTTGGTGCTCACAAAGTGTTGAGGGCGTTAATGGCTGATATTGAGGTGTGGCGTGAGGCCACACTATCCAACCTAATTACAATAGTTGTACCAAATTTATGAAATTATAATTGATATGACTTGGTCTATTAAGACACCCTCACCTTCTATATGCTTTATACCAAGTAATATGGAGCATATTGATGCCCCTTATTTCTATATTATATCTTGCTATGGATCCTTATTTGTTTAGTGCCTAGATGTTTCTCTTTCCTAATTTCTTTTATTCATAATATTCTTTGATTATGTCTTTACATACGTTCTTTAATCAAAGTAGGGACCCTAGTAATGCCCATGTAAATATTTATTCTCATGTATAGTGTTAACTAGCTAAAATCACATGCTTCATACAAGTGACAAGTCATACAGGAAACACGCAAAGAATATTACAAATATGATTCTTTACAGTTTTGATGAAAAATGTTTATTGAACACCCCCTATTCTCATAACAATTATTTATGTACCTTATTGCCATTTATTAGCTCACGCATACTCAATTATTAAAATAGGATTTCAAGAAAAAACAACTAATGTTTCATGCCTCGACCCGTGTGGTGGAGTGAGGGTTAAAGCCTGGAGTTGAAAACTCTCAAATTCGAATCTGACCCACCCGAGTTTTACCATAGCGAGCATTTGGCAGGCGGGTTTTTCTCGATTCGAAAACTTGCGGGCTTAGACTACCCAACGCAATTGGTAAACATGAGCGTATGGGAGCTGTCACACAAAGGACGGGCGTCCGCATATAGCCGGACATTAGTTTCATTTGCCATTAAAATAAAAATTATGGGGATTACACTGACACATAGCAATTTATTTACACTATTACCACTCGAAAATACTTTTATTTTACACATCACAAATATTCCATTTCATTTAATTTTTTATTTGGTTTCTAATATTTTTGTTGGTGAAAATTTAATTATACTTCATTTTGTATGATTAATAGTGGAGTGGTGGAAAAGTTTGTACCCACTTTATGTGATGGAGGTTCGATCTCTATTCCTATCATTTATGGGTGGATATTTTGCCAAGTGATGGTTGAGCCTACCTTCTTCGGAGGGGTCAGGTTTGATTCTGATGGCCCCCGGTTTTCTACTACCGTGCATTTACTCCAGAGAGGTTTGCCTCTTGTGGAGGGTGTAACATCTGTCATGTGGCAGGTGGCGGGAATTTTTCCGGGTGAAAGCCTTAGTGCCCCTTATGCACAATCTCGACTCGCTTGTGGGCCGGCCACTCTCGCGTCAGCGTGGATCCGGCTAAGACAACATAGTCTGACCATTGTAGAGTGGCTAGGGGATTCCCTTCTGAGGGACTGTGATGAACTCTACCAAAACATAGAAAATCACCTTCCAAAAAAAAAAATCAATTTAGAATGTATAAGCCCTTCAAGTATTAGATCTGTTTATTCTGTTTATTCTAACTCATTTAAATAGTACCATTTTATTTAGGGAAATTGGATTTTAACATCCTGAACTATTGACAATTGGCCGCTGACGCGCCGAACTTCAAAATTGAACAACACCGTACCGTATTTTCAACTTATTGGCCTGTATCACCCTCAGACTAACCATGGTTAATTTTTTGCTGACGTGGCATGGTGACGTGTCCATTTTTGCTGACGTGGCATGGGGAATTGGATTTTAACACCCTGAACTATTGATTATTGGCCGCTGACGCACTAAACTACAAAATTGATGGATTTGAGCTTGGTTCAATAGTTTCAAGTCTGATTATTCTTTTTTCATCATTCCGAGTCATCATCTATTGCTTCTGTAGTTTAATTATTTGTATTGTTCGATCATTAGGTACTTTGTATCATTGAACCAAGATCCATCTTTGTGGTAAATCATTTTGGACAATAATCACACTTGAAGATATTTCGTTTGTGTTTGATTTGATTTTGGACAATAATCACAATAATCATTTTGGACAATAATCTACTCGTAACCAGCCCAATCAATCCTGTTGACCGATAAGGTTGACCAGCTTTGCTTGTGTTGAACGTTGACCAGTCCATGATACAACACCTATATTCACAGTTTCTAGACTAACACCTCCATCACCATTACTGCAGCCAACTACCATCCATCATTATCATCAATCTTACCAAAACACCTAACCGTCGTTACCATCTTGAATCTTAACCAACCCCGGCCATCGAACCCATACTGAAGACAGAGATGATGATTGGGAATGATGAAAATAGAATAATCAGACTTGAAACTCTTGAACCAAGCTCAAATCCATCAATTTTGTAGTTTAGTGTCTCAGCGGCCAATAATCAATAGTTCAGGGTGTTAAAATCCAATTCCCCATGCCACATCAGCAAAAATGGACACGTCACCATGTCACGTCAGCAAAAATTAACCATGGTTAGTCTGATGTTGATACATGCCAATAAGTTGAAAGTACAGTGCAGTGTTGTTCAATTTTGTAGTTCAGTACGTCAGCGGCCAATTGTCAATAGCTCAGGGTGTTAAAATTCAATTTCCTTTTTATTTACGGTTAATATTTTTTACTGAATTGACCTGATTTAAGCATCGAACTATCAGCTCCTCAACAACCAAGGAGTTCATCGAAACCCAAGTATGTACTTTGTACATATATCTTCCTGCTTTTACTAAATTAACCCTCTTTGACAGCCAACTTCATAAACAAGACATTGCCTTTTACCTGAGGGTATATTGGTAAATTCCACATGCTGCAACTTTTTAACGTGTTATAAAAGTCTACTTGGGTTGCCCAAAAACATCTTTTTTCTCCATAATTTTTAACTTATAGCCCTGACCCGTTTCACCCATTTCCTTTCAAGTTAATGCTTCTAATGTATACATTTAATCCGTTAGAGATAAAACACAGTATGAATCAACATATTCATAAGGAATCAAACTTTTTGAATAAATGATTTCTCAGGACTATTTATGCATTACAACTTACAACATACATTTTTCATAATTTTACAAATTATACAATATAAACAAGGAGGGATTTAAATCATATTATTTCTAAAACTTACAAACATTTATAATTTGCAGTAGTTCATTTCCAAGCACAAGAAGCAACCAAATCGCGATTCATCCAGCCAAGAAACAGCGCCCCGTCGCGCTCTTCAAGTCTGTACTTATGAGAATAACTTTGCAGTAAAGATTTGATGGTGGAATTCACAGATGAACTCAAAGGGTATGGTGTAAATCCAGCCATTGTAAATCTTGACTTCCATTTCCCTAACAGTTCATGTCTTTCAACTCTTTCCGCCCCCTCGCATGCTATAATATTCACTATATCGCGTGCAAGACAATGCTGTTCCACGTTGATTCGCTGCTGATGATTCCTAGGTAGAGCTTCATCGATTGATTCGAAGATAGCTGTGTAGTAGTTTAGTGTTTCTTGGAATCTGTTGAAGAACGGGGCGGTGTTGACGTTTGATTCTTGTTCGACGAGTGTAACGACTTTGGGTGATAAGCTTTTTACCATTCTTAAAAGTCTGTCTCTGTGGTTTTCAGGGTTTACGCTCTCGTCCGGCATGTGATGTAGCATAAACGCGAAGTTAACGACTAACGAGTCATTGGGTCTGACAGCAAGATGTTTGATTTCAATTTCGGAAGCAGGAACCGTTACACCATGAAACTCAAATGGGACGTTGCAAGCCCTTGCTAAGCTTGCGAGACGTTGACCAACAATATGGACTTCGCCACCTCTAGCATATGCGTTAGTGGAATCATCAACACCTGTGATGCGAAGGCTAGGAGGCCCACCTGGCCGGGAAGCCAGAGCTTGGATAAGCGTTACCCATTGACCACCCTGCGCGATTTGGAAATCGATTATGTGAATCTTGTTTTCGTTCTTCATGGCTTCTGCAATCGCTCCGTTGGCTGATAAATATCCGAATTTGAAATACGGGCATATTTCGTAGAGCACACGCATGTACGAAAAGAGTTCATCTCCGGTCGGCTCTTTGCATCTTAAAGCTTTGTAGATAGAACTACCCGACGAAGATAATCTCGCTACAAGCCCTTCCAACATGTAAGCACCTAACCGATGAACCGGCTCACCAGACACCGAAACCATCGGGCGCAACTCTGACATCAGCCAGTCGGCGGTTATCGTATCGTTTTCCGCTACTGATTTCGCACAAGCAATCAGTAACTCCTTTATGTCTTTCCTAGATATGATATCTGTTAAAGTTGTTTGATTACCGACACCCCAATAAGATGAACCATCAAACGATTCCATATAATCGTGTTCGGTTCCCATCATAGCAGTTTCTAGTTCTCTCAGTTTGAGTTCAAAATCATCAGCATAATCAGTAAAACCGGTTCTGCTTACATGTGAGGTGTCAGGTGAAGGATAAGCGTCCGGTACGTATGAATGAGAATCTTGTTGTGAAACTGTGCTGTCATTTGAGGAAAAGCTGGACGAGTAGGTACCAAATTCGGATGTCTGAACAGTAAAACGGTCTGCGTATACATTATTATTCATCTGAATTCAGCTGCTTGACAATAATCCTAACCTGGAAAACCTTAAAATCATTAGTTTATGCTACTCATGTTAACAGTATCAACTTGACAAACTGCTCTAGAATTCAAAATCAAATAGTAAACGATTAAATTTAGTAACGAACTTATTGAACTTGAAAATCAAATCAAATGCAAAAACTTAAAAGCCGATCACTAGATTAGGGATTTAGAATTTTAATTTTTTTTTTAACATTTAGTGATTTTTGGCAAACTGCATATTGCGTTAATTATTTTTCATTCCATAAAAGTGAAAATTACATCAAAATAGCAGGCAGACGGGTAACAAGTTGATTATTAGATTGAATATTCGTTAAAACTTAAAAGTTTTTAAGTCTTAGAAGCCCTTTTGTAGTTGTGTGTATATATCAACTAAAAAGATTGTATTCGATTCAAAATTCGATTACTGAATTCAAATCAAATTTGAATGGTCAAATTCAAATCGAATTTCGAGTTTTAAGAGTCTGATTCAAAGTGAACAATCCCTAGTGTGAAAGAGACCTAAATTTTGCAAACAATCATATAAACCCTAATCAAGTAGAGACTACAAATTCAAGCATCAAAATTTCACCTAAATCATGATCACAAGCCATAACAGCAAACAAAACCCTAATTCTTCATCTCTACCAACAGTTACAGAATCAAAATTGGGTTAACATACCTTTTGTGAGGACAAAATTGAGGGCAAATTGTTGTTGGGGTTTGGGCTTTGATTGATTTCTGTTGATAGAAAGTAAAGATTGATTTTTTTGCTGTTGAAAAAAAGATATGAAGTGTAATTTATATATATAGAGTCTGTATATGGTAGTGAAAGTAAGGAAGTGTGAAGAATTTCAAGGTTAGAGCCGCATTTCCGCGGTTTCTTTGAAGTAAAAGGATAGTGACATCATTGGTCAAACATAACCTTTTAATTTAAACACCGTTAGTTGCAAGCACCCTTGCAGTTTCATGTGTTTACACTTTACAAAGTAAGTGCATACTGAATTTGTTTACTTATATTGTGTTTAACTCATGCTTTATCGACTTTTTTAACTTCAAGACAAATATACGCATGCAATTGAAACAGTTAACAAGTCGAGTTATTAGTTTTTTTTAATCAACTATACAGATGGTCGTGGTTTTACAAAATTTTAAAAATATTCGTTAAGAGCATTCACATTTGGTCCACTAAGAGGGTGTTTGGGATTGAGTTTCAAAACAACTTATTGACTTATTGGTTTTTTTCAAAAAGCTAATAAGTCAATAAGCTGTTTGTGTAACCCAAAAGCACTTTCTGTTTTGACTTTTGACTTTTGGCTTTTAAGGGTGGAAAAACTATTTTTGAAAAGTTAGAAATTCTGGCTTTTGGCTTTTGACTTTTGGAAAAAAATTACAAATATACCACCCATACAACCAATATTCTCAATAAGTTAAGCAAAACACTTAAAAAACAACAATTTATTGACTTTTTGACGTTTCTCATCCCAAAAGCTAATCCAAACACTTTTTTTAAAACTCCTTTCCAAAAAGTCATAAGCCAATAAACATTTTTAACCAAAAGCACTTTTGCATCTCCAAACTCAATCCCAAACACCCTCTAAATCTCATCCATCAAATTACATTAAAAATCACTACAAATCATTAAATTTTCTCTCTCTTTTTCAAATAAATAATACTTTTTTTATAATTTTAGCATTCTCTTTTCTCTCTCTTTCACTCGCAGTCATTTTCAAAATTATTAAAATATAGATATGGGTGAATAGTGTCCCCCTAAATATAAACAGTAATTTTTTCTTTCTTCTCTACTCACAATCCTTCAAAATATTTTTTTAAAATATGAAAAACTCACTCACATAATATGGTGGATCAAATGTGAATGCTCAGTGTGAGAAATTATATATAAATCTAAACTTTTGCAACTTGTAACACCTTTAGTTCAAACTTTTAAAATTTGTACCATTGTCCTCATATGTCATCTAATTCCAAGAACTAAAAGTGTTACAAATTGTAAAATTTTAAACTTAAAATATTACAAATCATAAAAGTTTGGATTATCTGTGTAATTTCTCATTTAGTAACCTCTTAAATGGGAGGTTTGGGTTTAATGCATAGGTCATAGGCAATGGAGTATTTAAATTTGTGTAAAAGTAGAGGAGTAACATTCGCTGTCCAAATAAAGACGTTTTTTCTAAAGTTTTTTTTTCTTTTTTGGTTTTTAGGATTTAAAATCATTTTTTATTGTCGGAAATAACTTTTTTTTCCCTGTAGGTTAGATTTCTTTCGAGCTAAGCCCAATCAAACAATCAGTCAAGGTAAACGTACGAGTGAGGGATTAATCTAACGTCATCGTGTTGGACTTATCTAGTATCAACATGATTGCACCCAAAATTTATTGGCTAAATCATCGTAATTGATAACATTATTCATCTATTTGCATAATTAAATTGCCATGCATGTAATCATTTTATATATTTGGTCCCCATGAATCATATTATCGCTACATGATTTTTAACTTCTTTAGCTTAAAACTATCATTAATACTCTAATCTTCATACTTAAATGAAAAAAAAAAAAAATCACTACATGACCTCTTGCATATCCTCATTTGAAATCAACTTTACAGATTACTCTTATCCATATCCTAATTGTAATCAAGTTTACATATCACTATTTATCTAAGGTACATAGGGTGGACCTAATTAACGTGAAGTGAGGTTGGGGAGATGTATACTCAACCTATTCATCAACATCATAATATTATTTCACCTTACCTAACATAAATCATCATTAGTTTGTGTAATTTTTTTTACTAGACCTTTTCATAATTTAAAACTTAAAATTAGGCCTAAGAAATTAGTTTATTATAGTTTAGGGCATTTGAATGGTCATTAAGAGCCTACATCTGAATGGTTTATAGTCTCTTAATGATTAAGACATAATATTAAGTATGAATGGTTAAGAGGCAAGACTTAAGGTTACCTCTTAACCAATCAGAAACAACCCCTTAGTGTGATTGTTTCGACTAAATCTGATTTTTGTTCAACATGTTTTCAACCTTCACTAACATAAATTCATAGATCCGTCACTAGAGATATCTTTTATTTTTGGCATGTTATCTCGTCTCGCATGACTAGGAAACAAATAGAGTTGCATGGTACCTTATCTTGAAAAGAAAGAAAAACTAAAGGACTAGTATGAAATAAATAAAAACAATATCGGTCATGTTAACATTTATCTTCGTTAATGTGGTACCATAAGACCGTGTTTGTCATGTATTGAGCCTACTGTCTGTGTGGTCAACATAAATGTTTTTTCTTACAATGTTATGCAATTTTGAGTTGCTCCACTTGTTGAACCGATTGACCGGTAATCACAGTTTGATCGAAAATTCAAAATATTGTTGCTAAGTGGCCTAAAACCGAGGACCTTGTTGTCTTGTTGAGAGTCTTTGCTTAACGATTTGCATTTCAGAGAGATAAATTGAACGTAAAAAGCGAAATAATTTTCTTTTTTTTGTAAAGTAAATTTCATTCAACAAGACCGTGGCGGCCCTCAAATCAAGGACCCCCGGCAAAAACCCGATTACATCAAATCTAAAGGATACTTATATCACGTTCTCCAATCGACATTTTTAATTCTAGCCCTATGTCTAAACCAAAAAAAAGAGGTCATCTTTATACTTTCCATCACTTCAATCGGTCTTCGAGACTTATTGTTAAAAATACGATCATTTCGCTCCAACCAAATCATCCACAAAGTAGTAAAAATAATACCTTTAAGGACGTATTTTTCCGCTTTCGACAAAGAGTTAGTTTCCGTGATATGCACAATGTCTCGGATGTCAAACGCAAAAACAGGGTTAAGACGACACCAAACACTCAACCTGCTCCATATCTCTAGGGAGAAGCTACATCCGGTGAACAGGTGTAATGATGTTTCCTGACCCGTTTGACACAAAACACACCAGTCATGATTCAAGTGAATGCCTCGTTTCAGTTATTCTGTGCAGGTAGGCAACCGATCGCGAAGAGCTCTCCACACCAAAATCTTACACTTAAGCGGCACCCAACCTTTCCAGTCAATACTTTGCGAAGGAGTCCGGTTAACTGCTGCATAAAGAACCTGTTTAGCTGAACTAACAGCGAAAACACCGGAAGCATCCCCCTTCCAAAGCCATTCGTCAACTCCCCCTCTCCATTGAAAAGCATAAATATCCTCTAGTAACATAAACAGTTCGGAGATGGTCTCTTCCGAGGCCGGGTCTATTCTCCACCCCCAATTAATAATCTTTATACCATTCTCAACCTTTAAATGGTTACAAACAGCAGTCCACTTGTCTGTCTCTAACCGAAACAGATTTGGATAAATATACCGGAGAGGGCGATCACGTAACCAAGTATCTCCCCAAAAAGAGATGGACGTCCCAATACCCACCGAACCAACGAAAAAATTCTGCATGGAGCATCCGTTAGGCAGCCGTTTTTCTCCGTTTTTAACGATGTTCTTCCAACTTCCAGAAGCCGTGGACGAACAAGGCAAAGAGGACCACAAACGAGCCGACCCATTGCAATTCCATATAACCCGTTTCCAAAGACTATTACCCTCGCTTTTGAAACGCCAAAACCATTTTAAGAGTAAAGCTTCATTTATCATTTCTATCTTCGAAACACCAAGACCTCCATCCTTTTTAGGCGTAGCTATAATATCCCAAGCCACCCACAAAATTTTCTTATCCGTGCTAGAACCCGCCCATAAAAAATGCCTCATCAAAGATTCTATATTGGCAATAACCGCTTTAGGGGCTTTATAAAGTGAAAGATAATAAATCGGCAAACTTTCGAGAACCGACTTAATAAGAATTAAACGGCCTCCAATAGACAAACACCTCGCTTTCCAAGAAGCTAGCCTATTCTTTATCACCTCAATAATCGGGTTCCAATTCCTAACTCGAGACATATTAGCTCCCACAGGTAAACCAAGATAAACAAAAGGAATAACACCCCTACGACACCCCAAGACTTCTAACATAGTATCCACCTCAACATCTTCGGTACCAACCCCAAAAAGGTTAGATTTAAAAATATTAATGCGAAGCCCCGAGCATAAGTGGAAAATACGAAGAATCCGGGCCGTGCTTTGGAGGTTTTCCAACGACCATTCCCCCAAGATTAATGCATCATCAGCATAAAAAAGATGGGTGATATCCGCATCATTATCCACAAGACGGATACCCTTTAATTCATCAATCTCCTTAGCCTTCTTTAACAAGCAAGATAAAGCCTCCATAACAAAAAGAAAAAGGAAAGGGGAGATAGGATCTCCTTGCCTTAACCCCTTCTCACATTTAAACTCAAACGTCGGGGAGCCGTTAACAAGAACTGAGGCTCTGGAAGAGACAAGAATACCTTTTATCCATTTGCACCAAGTAGGAGGAAAACCCATTTGATTCAAAATAGACAACAAAAAATTCCAGTTCACATTTGTAACATTTCGCATTTAATAATTGTACGTTACGGAATTAAAACGACAAGTTTTATTTTTGGAGATATTTTGAACCCCTATACAATAATAATTATTCATACATTTATTTATATATATATATATGTTTCTAATAATAATAATAATAATAATAATAATAATAATAATAATAATAATAATAATAATAATAATAATAACCATTATGTAGATGGTTTTCTTTTACAAAACAAAACAGACCACAATTAACCCACATATGTTTTGGAGCCCAGTCATTAGCCCAGCCCAACAAACAAACCCCAAGTACCCGGCCCACTGACCCCCTCCCCTCTCTGATCAGTTAACAAAAAAAAAAAAGAGAAAAAAACGCCTCAGCCGGGTTTCGAACCCGAGCCAAGGCAGACACACACACCTGCTTTAACCACCTGAGCCACATTGTTTATCTGTTTCAAATGCAATTGAATTTTTATTTAACACTATTATTGTCGCTAACTGTTTCATTCTCCACTGCTGCTGCTGCTCGACGTGCAGCCAAGACCACTATTGGTCAACACTTAATTAGCTAATTTTGGAAGGAAATCAATGATTAATTACATTGAACAATCAACGCGTTGATCTCGCCCCAATCCAACTTAATCCTACGCGTAAACAGCTAGTATGAAGGATGAATTACTTAGTTTGACCATTCCTTGGTCAAACATTAAAAACTTTCCTCTAAACGTTTTCTGTATAAATTGATCCTCTCTTGTCAATGAGACAGCACCGATAATCACACACATACACTCAATTTCCCTTTTCCTTTCATTATTGTTCGTGATTTGATCGATTCCTTTGACTTCGGCTTGACCACTCGTTAATCTTCGATTAGGTACTGTAAGTATAATTTTATTTGTGGGATTTGTTGATCGGCCTACGCACAACGTTTACCCCATGATTAATTGGGTTAACGTTGTGTGATTTAACCAATTGCAGATTCTAGGGCTCGATTGCAATTATTTGGGGAAGAACATGATAATCTGTTATGATATTTATTTAAAAAAAAACAAGAATCAACACAATCACTGGTCTGGACCAGGTGGTTGTGTCTGGTGCACCCTCCATGGTCCACGCGGGTTCGAGTCCCGGTAAAGGCTCCCCTTTTGTTTTCTTTTTCATTTTTAACAAGTGATTATATATAATACATTTAATTTTGTAAATTCATTTTTAATTATTAAAACTCTTTTATTAATTCTACAAAAATATTTTAAGTTAATCTACTGAAAAAGTTTAACTTACAATTTTTAGTTTTCAAAAATTTATTTATTTAATATATATAATAAATAAATCAAGTTTATTCCTTTTTATTTATTAAAATCTATAAAAATATCAAAACGATCTTATTAATTTCCACAAAAATTATCCTGAGTTTTTATAACATTAAGCTTTTCAGAAATGATTTTTATTTCAGAAAAATAAAATTCTTTAATTTTTAAACTAATAATTCTTTAATTTTAGTATTTTTAAATATTAAAGTTTAATTTTGGCAATTTGTAATAAATAGATTTAAAAATCTATTTTAAAGAAAATAATCTTAAAAAAATTATTTTTATACTTCAAACACATTATTGTGAACATTCTAAATTCAAATTTTATAAAAAGACTTTCTTTTATTTAATTATCAAATTTCCCTTTATTTAATTAAACATTTTATTATAAATTCAACAATTGGATATCCCCAAATCGAAACCCTAGAATATACTTATAAACTAGTTAGACTTAGACTTATTTGTTGCCTTATACATAGGGTAATATTTGGCAATCTATTGGGCTACACTTATACTATTCCTCAATACCTAATACTATACCAAGGTGAGTTTACGTAACCATGTTTATGCGATTCTTTATACTTGCAACAATTATTTAAGCAATTCAACATGCATGTCTAGTAGTAAACTTTATTGCCTCATGAGTTAGTCAACAGTTTCAACGAGTTTCAACGAGTTTCAACATTTACATAATCATTAGCTATGGCCAAGCCGGCGATACTCAATAATAGATCTATTGGATTGACAATCCCACCCGGATACGTGTACCTCCTACATAGGTAACGTGGGTGATTGTTATCGTTCAACATATTACTAAGGTGAACCGTAGATGACGGGATGGACCTAAACTAGTCGGAGGTTTGATTATGTCAACATATTATACTATTCATGTAGACTTAAATTTACGATAGACATACGAATTGCTAAACTTTTATACTTAAACTATTTGCTTGACATGGCTTATGTATTCTCACCAACTTCTAGTTGACCCCCCCCCCCCATTTTTCCAAACTTAACAGGAAATACTGATGCTTGAAGTCTAGAGCTAGCATGAGGAGATATTTGAAGCTTTGTTGATTACTTGATGTAGACTTTACTGTAATTCAATATTGTAATGTATTAAAGGATTATTTAAACTTGTGTACTACCATGAGCTACTGAACAATCATCATTACGTGACATCCCGATGTTTCCGCCATCGGTTGGGGTGTTACAACATTATCATAAGCCTTCTCAAAATCGATCTTTAGAAGGAAAGCTTTTCTCCGTTTTTTCTTTAACCAACCAATAATCTCATTAATCACAAGAGGGCCGTCTAGAATAAAACGATCGGACAGAAACGCCGACTGAGAATCGGAAATAACCTTTCCCATAACCTTTTTAAGACGATTGGCAAGGATTTTAGAAATAACCTTGCTAATCATCCCGATAAGAGTTATGGGCCTGTAATCTTTGAGCCCCAAAGGGGTTTTAACCTTGGGAATCAAAGTAATAAATGAGGACGCACACCCTGGATGAATAAAACCTGAATCGTGGAACTCGGTCACAATGCGAAAGAAGTCATCCTCCAACAAACTCCAGAACCGTTTAACGAAACGAAAATTAAAACCATCTGGCCCCAGCGCCTTATTAGAACCACACTCAAAAGCCGCCACCTTAACCTCTTCTTTAGAAAACGGAGAAATCAGCGCAATACCATCATCATTGTTAATAGACTTCAAACCCGGACAACAAAGATATGGCCGATTAGGAATATCTTCTTTGAAATGTCTTCGGAAAAAACCCATAACTTCCTTCTTGACTAAAGTAGGCTTAGACACCCAATTCCCATCTATCATTAAACCGGGGATCCCATTTCTAGCTTTTCTCCCGTTCACAAAACTATGAAAAAAACTAGAATTTTCATCCCCCATAGACGCCCACTTAATACGTGATTTCTGTTTCAAATCTCGCGCTCTATGTAAGTGAATTTCTTCTAAACATTTGGAGCATTCCGACCAAACCCATAACTCCTCTTCCTCTAACTCTTTTTGTTCCATAATACTCTCCAAATGTTCTTTATCTTGTCGTAACAAAGCTTCGGTTTCTTTATCACTGATGCTCAATTCTTTGTGCCACGCTGTAAGCCTTCCACACAGCTTTTTAAGTTTTTTAATCAAATTCAAATCATGAGGCTCCACATTTATCCAATCGGTCAAGACATCCCTGATAATATCTTCACAACCCGGCTTGTCCAACCATGAGTCGAACCATCTAAACGGCTTCGCGCCAAAATTTGAATCAACAACAGAAAAAACGATGGGAGAATGATCCGATAAGTTTTTTCTTAGAGCCCTCACACAAGCATTCGGCCATCTGTTAAACACATTATCGCAGACTAAAAATCTATCAATTCTGCTCAGCTTACATTTACCTCTCCTGATGGTCATACAAGTATACTTCATGCCTTTCAAAAGATACTCCCTCAACCCCGCCTCTTCTATAAAATCGTTAAAATCCCTATCACAAACCGGATCAAAATTAGAGTTCTTCCTTTCATCTCGGTCTCGGACAGCATTAAAATCCCCGAAGACTATCCACCACCCTTGAAGAGACTGAATAAGATTGTAAGGTATATTTTTCTAGCCAAAAAACCATATTAATCGACCCATAACCGAATTAAGTGATGAAACTTAACCGTACCAAAAACTAATGGGTCGGTTTAATGATTTTCTAAAAACTGACAACAGTGGGTTGCATACCCACTGAAATTGAACCGAGCCGATTATATATATTTTTTGATGTTATAAATTATATGTATTTTTTAATGTTGTGCAATCTATATCTAAATCTATACTATATAACGGTTTGTTCAATCAAATTAGTGAACCGATAGAACGATTGTTTCAATTTTTGAACATTTGTTTTCTCACACAAATTGGTCTGTTTGGTATGGGGTAATGGAATGGATGATAGAATGGAATGAATAAGGTAATAGAATTGATCATTACCATTTAATGTCTTGTTTGGTTGCCATGTGGGAATGAAACAAAACATTACTTTCTGTTGTCGGATAGATAGAAAAAACAAAGAAATAAAATCGATGGTTAGTGGCGGTGATGGGTGGTTGTCAGTGGTGGTGATGGTGGTAGCGGCTGATGGGTTGATTAAAGGATGTGTATAAAAACACCCATAAAATGCATTTTAAGGATTGTTTAGTGTCAAATGGTGTTGCTTTGATCTTGTTATGTCATTTCAGGATTTGACAACAAAAAGGAAGCAAAAATGCCGTTTTGGAGTTGCCCGGGCGAGAAACGGAGGCATACGCGAGCTGGAAAATCAAAAACGGACGCCCGAGGAGAGTTGGCGTAGGATACACTAGGGATGTAAGTTCTTGTTACCTAGGGCTTAAACTCTTGGGTATTGTGTAAACTTTTGATTAATGTTTTTATGTACTTGAATTACTTGTGTTGATTAGTGATTAACCTTATGTTGAACTCATTTTTAGTTAATTGATCTTGTGCCAATTTCTAAATGTTATGAACATGGTTCCTTGCATCAACACTACCATAGGATTGTATGTTCTAAATGATAAAGTATAGTTTAGTCCATTGTGAATGTTGATGAAACTTGATACCTAAGTTTATTGAACAATCAACCCGTTAGTACCAATTGCATTATCTTTGTTTATCCGATTATGCCCAATTGTTGAAAGCCCTAGTGTTCAATTACCCAATCCTTAGTGTAATCATTTTTATCTAATTGTTTACAAATATTATTATTTACTTCTTACAAATTCAATTTAAGTTTCATATTAATCAACAACTCTTCAACAAATTCTTAAATGATAAAATTACATATTGCATGATTAATTAGCATCTTCATAAGTAACAAATTCAAAGTTAACTAGGAAATACTCACTAACCACACGCTCCTTGGATTGATACCCTACTTACCCTATCTACATAGGTTAATTAGGTTTTGCATGACCGTAACGACCGGTTCATCAAATGGCGCCGCTGCCGGGGAGCTAGTGCGCTTAGTGTTTATTGAGTAGTTAATATTGTGATAATCTGTTTAATTGTTTGTTTGGTTTATTCTCTACTTTTCCTTGTTACGCGGGGTGTGTTATTTGTGCAGTTTACAGGTAGTGCATGCGTACGCGACATTCGGGGAGAACATCTCCTTTAGTGTTTGAACCGGAAATCGAGAGAGTAGCAAGAAGAAACCGACAACACCGGTTAGAGGAGCCGATTCCTTCTAACTCCCAATCACCACCCATAATTCAACCTTTGTCTTTTGAAACCGTTCAAATGGCAAGCTCAAACCCAAATCGCCGTTCAGGTGAAAATCGAAGACCACCCACTCCACCTCATCAAAACCAAGCCCAAAATTCACAACAACACCCACTTCACCAACCAATTCACAACCGAAATTCCAACACCCGAAATGTAAACCAAGGTCCCTCCATGTCTAATCGTGGCAATCCCACATTTGATCCGGTCAATCGGTACAATGAAGCCGGATATGAAGATTATGTGGAGACTATTGAAGAATTGAGGGTGAACATTAATGATGATGACCCATTCAGTGTACCAAGTTATCAATCATCAGATAGAGTTAGTGTTCATTCCTACCACTCGGGAGAAGATGAATACTCTGAAAGGGATTACAATGAGGATGATGAGGATTGGGGCTATAGAAATGTTAGTGATGATTATGGAGATGAGGAAGAGTATCACGGTGACAATAGTTCTAACGTGGGTGCAAATCGAAACGGGGATAATGACGGTTATTACAATCACGTCATTAATAATCATCAACCAAGACAAAACCCAAGAAGGCATCAATTTCCCAATATTCACCAAAACCGGGGTGAAAATTTTGTGGGTCGAGCAGAAAGAAGACCTAATGGGGGAAGACAACATAGAGGTGAAGAAGTTAATGCTCCAAGACGAAGGCCCCCAGTTCCAATGCAAGGAGTCAATGGTCGGTTTAGACCACTTGCATCTGAGAACGAATCGCCTATTGTACCACCACCTCCAGGGAGAAGATCCTTTGATTGCAAGCCCAACTACATCAACATCATTCCTCATTTTCATGGAATGGCTAATGAAGACCCATATGATCACTTATCCGAATTCAAGGCAATGTGTGGTACTATGGGAGGTCATAATTTTTCATTAGATGAAGTACAGTTGAGGTTATTCCGGTTTTCTCTCAAAGATAAAGCAAAGACATGGTTCCTCACTTTACCCGCACACAGCATCTACACTTGGGGAGAAATGCAACAAGTATTCTTGGATGAATATTTCCCCAGTTTTAAAACAGATGCGGTGCGGCTAGAGATTCGTTCTTTTCAACAACTACAAGGGGAACCGCTTCATGAAGCTTTTACTCGTTTCAAGGAGTTAATTCGAAAATGCCCACACCACAATATTGACCTTTGGGAATTGGTTAGCAGTTTCGTGAATGGACTGAGCAAGGAGGAAAGAAAACATCTCAAGTCTACTAGCAATGGAACATTGTTGTCTAATCCGGAGCAAGAAGATTGGGATTTTTTGGAGTTAATGGCGAAGAATTCAAAATCGGAAGAGGCAGCTGATCGCAGAACTAAACACCCGGTCTCTAAATCTCTTCCCGATGCAGATTCAAGTTCTAAGGACCGGATTGCTCAGTTGGAAAGAGAATTGGCAAGGATGAAGAAACGAGAGGTGTCATCGATACAATACCCCGTGTACGATAATTGTGGAGATTTGGGGCATAAAGCTAGTGAATGCTCCGGTGATATGGGTCAAGCAACCGAAGAGGTAAATCAAGTGTATGGAGAAAGGAAGTATGACATGAACTCCAACACTTACCATGCAGGCTTGAGAAACCATCCTAACTTTAGGTATGGTAATCCTTCTAACCAAATGAACCCGAATTTCCAATCGGGGAATCAAAGCGGTGGTGGGCAATATCAAGGTCGCCAAGGTGGTAACCAAGGCGGTTACCAAAGAAACAACTACAACCAAGGTGGTAACCAAGGGTACAACAATAATTATCAAAGAGGTTACAACCAAGGCGGCTCCTCAAGTAATCAAGGAAATTCTTCGGGAAATCAAGGTGGTGATGAATCCTTGAGTTCAAAGTTAGATGCACTAATGAACATGATGAAAGATTCCAACAATGACATCAAGGAAATGAAGAAAGGGAATGAGGTGAGGGATAAATCTCACGAGGCCTTGGCTAAACAAGTGTGCCAATTAGCGGAAGAAATGGCTCAATGGAGAGGAAGCACGGGGAAGCTTCCTAGTGATACCACTATCAACCCGCAACATCAAGGTTCGAGTTCGAAGAACACTCGCAATGTTCCCATTAATAAGGTAACCGTTCTTCGTAGTGGTAAAATTATTGATAATAAAATTGAAAATAAAATTGAGCCACCATCTTCCCAATTTGTTGAAGGGGAGGTGGAAGATGTGAGTGATGAAAGTGAAAGTGAGGAGAAAACGGGTCAAAATAAAAGTAAACAAAATGTTGAAAATTCAAAACCCGTTGAGAACAAACAAGCTCCAACGGTTAAGGAAAAGGGTATGGAGGGTAATACCGTCCCTTATCCCGAAGCATTGTTGGAGCCATCTAAAAAAGTGGTCAAGAAAAGAGGCCCGCAACAAGAAGAGTTGTGGGAAATTTTTAAACAAGTGAAAATTAATTTACCACTTTTAGATGCAATCAAACAAGTCCCCTCTTATGCAAAGTATCTAAAGGACATGTGTACCCAAAAGAGAACTCATAAAATACCCAAGAAAATTGATTTAACTGAAAATGTGAGTTCTATTCTTTCGGGTTCACTTCCACCTAAGTTACAAGATCCGGGAACACCTATCATATCCATTCAGGTTAGGGAATTTAAAATGACTCGGGCGCTCTTGGATCTTGGAGCTAGTGTAAGCATCTTGCCGGGTAGCCTTTATGACCAATACGAATTTGGTCCACTTCAAGAATCTAATACCACGGTGGTATTAGCCGATTTGACTCCTAAGCTACCCCGCGGGATGGTTACCGACGTGATAGTAAAAGTTGAAGATTTTTATTATCCGGTGGATTTCTTAGTACTTGATTATGTTTCCATGGACCTAACCAAACAACCAACGGTTATTCTTGGTCGACCATTTTTAGCCACTTCTAATGCACAAATTAATTGCAAGACAGGCACGCTTGACATGACCTTTGGTAATCGTAGAGTCCAATTAAATGTTTTTTCAAATGGGACTGACCCTCTAGTCAATGATGAATGCTATATGGCGGACATTGTTGACGAGTGTATACCTCTATACGACACTGTTGTAGATGAGGAAAACACAATAGAGGAGTGTTTTATGTTTGACAGGTCACAGGTGGAAGTGTTGAAAAGCATAGCTGAGGAGGAGAAGAAGCAAGAAGCAAAGGCGGTACAGGAAGGAAGACCACCATGGACTCACCAAGTGGAACGTCTTCCGGATCATATTGACACAAAGTTGAAACCATCATTGGTCGAGCCGCCACAAGTGGAATTGAAGGAGTTGCCTAAGCATTTGAAATATGCTTATGTTGGTGAAGGCAACACGCTCCCGGTAATCATTGCTTCAAACTTGACTGGGGAGCAAGAAGAAAAATTGATGAAAGTGTTGGTGACCCATAGAGCTGCTATTGGGTGGACTGTGGCGGATTTGAAGGGTATTAGTCCGTCAATTGTGATGCACAAAATCATCACAGATGAGAAAGTAACTCCTGCAAGAGATGCCCAAAGGAGACTCAATCCTAATATGCGGGAGGTTGTGAAGAAAGAAGTATTGAAGTGGTTAGATGCGGGTATCATTTATCCTATATCCGATAGCCAGTGGGTTAGCCCGACTCAAACTGTTCCAAAAAAGGCAGGTATTCAAGTCGTGAAAAACGACTCAGGTGAGGAGGTAGCCACCCGACCGGTAACCGGGTGGCGTATTTGTATCGATTATAGGAAGTTGAATGCTGCAACTTCTAAAGACCATTTTCCCTTACCTTTTATTGACCAAATAGTAGAAAAATTAGCCGGACAAAAATTTTATTGTTTCTTGGATGGGTATTCAGGTTACAATCAAATTGCTATTCATCCTGAGGATCAACAAAAGACCACGTTTACTTGTCCATATGGCACATTCGCATTTAGGCGAATGCCATTTGGCCTTTGTAATGCCCCCGCCACCTTTCAAAGGTGTATGATGAGTATCTTTTCAGATATGGTGGGGGAGTCTTTGGAAATCTTCATGGATGATTTTTCTATTTTCGGGTCATCATTTAACTCTTTCCTAAGTCAATTGGAAAAGGTTTTACAAAGGTGTGTTGAGACAAATCTAGTTTTGAGTTGGGAGAAAAGTCATTTTATGGTCCAAGAGGGGATAGTGTTGGGCCATGTGGTTTCTAGTCGTGGAATTGAGGTTGATCACGCTAAAATACAAGTCATTTCAACTTTACCTTATCCCACTAGTATTAAGGGCATTAGATCATTTTTGGGGCATGCCGGTTTTTATAGGAGGTTCATTAAAGGTTTTAGCGACATAACAAAACCTTTGTGTAATTTGTTATTGAAAGATGCTCCATTTAATTTTGATGAAAAATGTATTGAAGCCTTTAATATTTTGAAAGAGAAATTAGTTGGGGCCCCAATTTTGCAATCACCCAATTGGTCTTTGCCGTTTGAAATCATGTGTGATGCAAGTGGGTATGCGGTTGGGGCCGTGTTGGGTCAACGGGTAGAAAAGAAACCTGTTGCTATATACTACGCAAGTAAGACTCTTTCGGAAGCACAATTGAATTACACAACTACCGAAAAGAGCTACTTGCGGTGGTGTATGCGCTAGACAAATTCCGGTCTTACGTATGGGGTAGTAAAATTATTGTTTATACTGATCACAGTGTTGTCAGGTATTTAATGGACAAAAAGGATGCTAAGCCCCGACTAATTAGATGGATACTCTTACTACAAGAGTTTGATTTGGAGATACGTGACAAGAAAGGCACGGAAAATGTGGTTGCAGACCATTTGTCTAGATTGATGATTGAAGAGGAAGACTCAACAAATGAAATTAATGAGTTGTTCCCAGATGAGCATTTATTAGCGGTTTCGACGTTACCTTGGTTTGCTAACATTGTTAATTTTTTAGTGACAGGTACAATGCCGGAACATTGGGTGAGGAAGAAGAGACTCCACTTTTTGTCCCAAGTGAAACACTACATTTGGGATGATCCTGATTTATTTAGAGTGGGAGCGGATCAAATCATTCGAAGATGCATCCCGGATGAGGAGATCATGAGTGTGTTGAAGCACGTGCATTCTTATGCATGTGGAGGGCATTTTAGTGGCCAAAAGACGGGTCACAAGGTTTTATCTAGTGGGTTGTATTGGCCAACAATTTTTAAGGATTCGTTTGAGTATGCTAAAAATTGTTTACATTGTCAACAATTAGGAAGCATCTCAAAACGTGATGAAATGCCAATGCAACCCATTTTGGTTGTTGATGTGTTCGATGTATGGGGGATTGATTTCATGGGACCATTTCCCAATTCCTTCGGTAACCTATACATTTTGGTGGCGGTAGATTATGTTTCTAAATGGGTTGAAGCTATCGCCACCAAAACAAATGACCATATTGTTGTTTGCAATTTTATACAAACATATATTTTTTCAAGGTTTGGGTTACCTCGCACAATCATAAGTGATGGGGGATCTCATTTTAAAAACCAAAAACTCGGAAAATTGCTTAAACGATATGGTGTTGACCATAGAATTGCCACCCCATATCATCCACAAACTAGTGGACAAGTTGAGGTGTCCAATAGGCAAATTAAAGAAATTATGCAAAAAACGGTTCGTGCGGACCGAAATGATTGGTCAACTAAGCTCAATGATGCTTTATGGGCCTATCGCATAGCCTACAAAACGCCTATTGGAACAACTCCTTATCGACTAGTGTATGGTAGGGATTGTCATCTCCCGGTCGAATTAGTTCACCGGGCATATTGGGCCATCAAAAATGTTAACTTACGATATGATGATGCAGGCCGAGAAAGGAAACTCAAATTGTGTGAGTTAGAAGAGCTAAGGGATGAAGCTTACGAAATCGCGTCAAAATACAAAGACCAAATGAAGAGAGTTCATGACGCAAAGATTCGCAAAAAGGAATTTCAAGAGGGTTAAAAGGTTTGGCTCTACAATTCCAAGTTGAAGCTCTTCCCGGGAAAGCTCAAGAGCAAATGGACTGGCCCATACATCATAACAAGGCTTGGAAAATTTGGCGAGGTAGACATTGAGGACCCGAAAGATGGGTCAAAACAAACTGTGAATGGGCATCGGTTGAAGCCCTATGTGGAGTACCCAACAGAACATGGTAACATTGTCGAGTTGGTAAGTTTCTTAGAGGACTTACCAACTTATGAAATCAACTAAAATGCAGGTGAAAACTCCCATCCCAGGTATGTACTCTAATTAAAGTATTGGGGACAATACTATTTCTTTTCGGGGGGTGGGAAACGTTAGTTGTGTAAAATTTGTATAAAACTTCATAAGTCTTTTCTTTAAAAAAAGAAGGGGGGGGGGGGGGGTTAGCGTAGCCTACGCCAAAAGTGGCGTAGGGTACGCCAGAGTCAATAAACCAACGCCAAGGGCTGCTGGCCTACGCAAACAAGTGGAGAGTTGCCTACGCAAATGGCGTAGGATACGCAAAATTTGGCGTAGGATACGCTAGAAAACGAAAAAAAAAAAAATCTTATGCTCGGCGTTGACTTCTGTTGACCGACCCCACTTTCACCAAAAACCAAAAATCTTCGACTTTAACACAAACCATTCACCTACCAACTCCACATTTAACCAAAACACTCATCTTCTTCATCTACCATCCTCTAAAAACCCTCCAAACCTTCAACCACTCAATCTTTCATAACTCTTTCAATCTTCCACCAAACTTAACAAATTTTATATCAAAATCACCTAGTTTTTCAAGACCTACAAAACCCCTAACTTAGAATTTGTTAATTTTAACGTTTTGAGGGGCAAATCGAGGGCTGAAAAATCGCAATTTTTATGGGTGTTTGTGTTGTTTGCTTATTTCTTGCCTCTAAGTATTTCCTCATTCAATTAGCATCATGAAGGTATGTATTTCACCATCCTTGCTTGTTATTTTCATAATCTACATATTATATGTTCATGTATGTGTAGAAGATAGATGCTATGAGTGGTAGTACTTAGGAATGATTGTTGGGGTAGAAACCTTTGTTGTTGTTGATAGTAAAAAAAAAAAAAACGAAATTTTTCAATAAAAGCAAGAAATAAGTGTGGGGAAAGGGTCATGAAGATATAGAACATATGGTTGTTGGATTTAGGCGATTAGTCCAACATCCTTAATCGCTAGTGTATGTTAATAGCCATAGGATGCCATGTTTGGGTAGAATGTAGTTAAGATACATGCTAGTCTTATTGGGATTAGACAACTAATGCTACATTATTGTTTTGAATGCAGAACATTTTTAGAAGAAAGGGTAAGGAGCATGCTGAATCATCTTCTCAACCAAAAAGGAAAAAGGGGAAACGATCCAATTTATGCGATGAGTCTGATGACGAGGGTGATGAAATTCAACATGAATTGGATCGTAGCGAAAGGACGGAGCGTACTGAAGGAATGGATGTTGACCTTCCCACTTGGACAGAAAAGTCTAAAAGATTGTCAGCTTTCCCTGAAGCAATCAGGCCAGCCATGTGGTACCAAAAAATGTCAACATTGAAGCATGATACCGAGGGAGTGTTGGTTTTTGAGAGATCATATGATAGGGAGCAGTTGCGGTTAGTGGGATTAACACAGAAATTTGAAAGAATTGGTTGGGAAGCAGCATTAGACTATTGTGCGAATAGAGGAAGGAAGGTTTACCTGAAAGCAATTGAGCAATGGATGTCCACGCTGGAGCAAGATCTTGGTAATAACCCACCTCTTACAATGAAGTTGATTGGTACTGTGGGGAAGAAAAAAATGACCCTATCATTTGAGACAATGCGTCAAATTGCCAATTTTGACTCTTGTCCGGAAAATGAATACTATTATATCCCCGAGCATCTCTTTTGGGCTAAAACGCAGTTAAAAACCGATCCACAGAATATGTTTGACAATGTGGCCCCAGTAAAAAGGGGAAATAATCATTGCAGAGAGGACATGGAATGCGAGGCTAGATTTCTTCTAGGCATCTCATTTGAAAACCTAATGGCAAGGCTCGGGAATAGATCAAAAGTGAGAGGTTGGGACGTTCGAGTATTACACGCAATCATGTATGGTACACCACGCCTATCATTTAGGCATTTGGTCTTGATGAACATTTGGGATAGCCGAGAAAGCCAAGAGCGGAAAATGATACCGCATGTTAGGCTATTGTCATACTTGATGGAAGCTCAAGGAGTGGTGACACGATCGACACCAGCCATTGAAGTAAACATCATGAAAATGAAATGGGAGAGTTTTAGCAAGGCCAAGTTTACATATGAGAGGACCGCGGAGTATCATGTCTTGCTCGATAAACAAGGTAACACACAGATAATGGCATTGCGAGAAGATGTGGAACATAGAGGTGATGAAGAGGTACACACGGATGAAGCTGAGGAAATAGAAGAAGAAGTGCAAGTTGTGAGAGAGCGGCCGGTTCGAGAGACGAGCAGACAAGAAATGGAGATGGTAGCGGGGATCAACCAGGCAAGGCCTGGAGGTTTCCATGGTTGGACTTCATTTAAGAAGAATATTTGGGATCGAGGGACGCGAAACATGGTATTGGCACGACAAAGATAAGAAGCCGCAATAAAAAGGGAACAAGAGTTAATAGCAAGAGAGGAGCAGCGGGAAAGAGATCAAGTGGCAAGAGAGGAGAGAAGAGAGGCGGAAAGAAAGGCAAGAGAGGACAAGCATTGGTGGGCGGTTAATTATGCCCGAGAGATGGACACGGTTAACAGATTTTTGGAGGCTGAGCAGATTAGACACCACCAGGACCTAATGACGGGGCGTCCTTATGTGCCAATTGTTCCATACGTTGATTATTCAACCATAAGGGAACAACCACAGGAGGTGATCGATCAGGTCAGGTGGCCACAAGGGATCTCATCCAGCTATCTTCCCACTCCACAACCGCCACCGCCACCACCACCAGCTGAAGGATCTTCCTCATCTGCCGACCCACTCAATGACTACCATGGGTGGATGGATGCAATTTTCGGGCACCCGAACACGCCTTATCCACCACCGTGTCCGAATGACCCCTACTACCGCTGATGGATGGTTTTGGTAACATTTTATTTGTATCGTTGTAGACTATTTATTTTTATTGTTTTTCTTTTATTTCGTGCTGGTTGACTTTATTTTGGTTTGCTTGAGTATGTTAGAATTTATGTTTTGCATTTTAGTTTCTTTCTAGTTGTTTTGTATGTGTTGATGTTTTGAGAGTGAGCCTAGGATATGCATCACCGGTGAGTGTTCAGTGAAAAAGAGGAAAAATGAAGGATAGGAAGCATTCAAGTATGGAGAGCAAGGATTCAACGATAAAATGGAGACATATTTTGCTTATCAGGTGCTTTCTATTCTTTACTTTTTGTGTATTGTTGAATAAGGTTTGGGGTGGATCTTTAGTTTTCACTTGAGAAAAGAATGTAGTAGGGTGAGACAAAAAGCATCCTCGCGCTTTTGAATTAATCGGCTATTTGGTTACTTTATTTGTGCAAGAACCCACATTGAGGACAATGTAAACTTTAAGTGTGGGGATGGGGGAATAGCCATATAAAAAAAAATAATAAAATAAAATAATAATAAAGACCCTCAAGCTTAAACTGTAAGAAAGCCAATTTTTTTTTCACCATGATATTGGATCACAAAATTCGACCCCTAGTCATGGTCATAATTCTTTAAGTTCCTTGATGTGTTTTTCCAAGGATGGTTTTTGCAAAATATGGATTGCCTAGTTAGAAAAGACTAAGGAAGAATATTGCACTTTTGCATATCGGCAACCCATATTCCCTTTAGGTTCAGGAAGAGATTATTGAGCCACCACAACATGCTAATACCCTACAAATATTTATCCACATCCTCCGGCATGTTGTGTTCATTTGAATTGAGTGTACTATTATAGGCGCATAAGGTAGAACTTGCAATTTTTGATACGCCTACCACTCTAGACCGATTGTGGACACAAGAATGATTAAGGCATTAGGTTAAACCTTTTATTTTTTAAACCATTTTTTTTATCATCCTTGACCCATTCCAATATCCCTTAGTTAACCAATCTTGAGCCTGAAACCTTTTCAATTGATCACCCATATCAACCTTTTGACCCATTTAACCTTTTCAATTTTTAAACCCAGCGTGATGAAAATTCGATTGTAGGATTTTGCTTTGTATTGTATATGATTTGCAATGTTAGTTAAAAAAAAAAAAAAAAACTGAAAAGCATGAGAACAAATACGTTACAAACAAATGAAAGTTCTCATAGAAAAGCACAAAAATATGCTGGAGTTAGAGATTGAATAAAAGGCACAACATTGCCTTATAGTTGAGTAGTTATTTAGTCGATGTAATAAATGTCGAATTTTCATCACCATAGTCACTTCAACTATCCCATTCCATACCCTTCGCCTAGCCCCATTACAACCCGTTTTAAAGACCTTTTGACTTGTGTTCACTTTTGAAAAATTTTTTTTTTTTTGTGGAAGGTGATTGAATTGCAAGCTTATGCTAACATGCCCTATGATCGGTTTCGAGTGATTGACATGAAATACTAGCACATTACTTGCTAGCTGTGACAACCGGCAAATTTCGTACAACGATTAACGGGAAGCTAATCATGTTTTAGAAATAATTAACATGGTTTAAGGTTAATTATGGTTAGTTGAGCTAATATGAGTCCTACGATGTCCTTTTGAAAGTTCGTTGAAGTCTTGATGCCTTTAAAGAAAGACTTCGCGTGTTTAACGTAACGAACTGACATCAGCAAAAATTTGTCAAACTGGAATAACATAAGCTTATTCTATGAAAATACGACACGTATTTACTGTCGATGCGAACGGATGTGAAATCGGCGTGGTAAACGGCCAAGAACGCAGCGTTTTGGAGAACGCGGAGAGGAACTGATGTGGGATTCGAACGTCGAAACGCGTGGCTTTAACCGTTACCGAACTTCCGGAATAATTATTTATTATAAATAATGTTATCGGTTGAATTTCGAAAGTTATCGGATCATTTAAATGAAGGATAACACAACCGAACCGATTAACGCGATTTTAACGCGTGTGCCGTCTTCACGCGTCGGGTGACGAAAATAATTATTGAATTGCTCGGTCTGGTATTATTTATGGCTACGAACAAAAACCGAGTCCAGAAACGATAACGGGCTAAAACGGAGCAGTTGGTACGCGACGTTGGGCTTGAAGCCCAATCCAAAAGCCCACCTATATAAGCCCATAACCTCCAAAATATCCTCATTTCCCACATTCCTTCCTCTCTCTAAAAACCAAACTCTCTCAACTCTCTCTCTCTCTAGAAATTCCGGCGGCCGGCCGGCAGCCTTCCGGCGGCGTTCCGGCAGCCGTCCGGCGGCGTCCGGCGAGTTTCCGGCGAGTTTCCGGCGACCTTCCGGCGACTTTTTCCGGCGCGTGACACCCCCACCCCCACTAATTTCGACGCCCCGAACGCGATGGTGAAGGCCGTTTTCCCTAAAACGAAGCGGTTTGAACGTTGGTACCATTCCGGCGACTTTTCCGGTAAGCTCGTTTTCGAGTTTTCTTTGTACAAACGTTTAGATCGGGTCTTTGGGAGACTCCTCACAAGTTTTCACGGGATTTCGTTCTCCGGCCATATTCCGGCGAGCTATTTCCGGTTAGTTGCGAGTTCGGGAGGGGCCGGAGTGGGTTTGGATGGGTTCCGGTGGCGCGCGGGTGGTCGGAAAGAGGAGGCTGGGTAGCGTGGATGGTGGTGGTGGCCGGCGGTCGCAGGTCCGGCCACGGTGGTGGTGTCCGGCGGCCGCAGGTCCGGTCCGTTTTGGGTTCGGGACTCGGGGCTCGGGTCAAGAGTGTGTTTTCGGGTCAGATCTGGTGCGGGTTCGCGTTAATGGTCCGGGTTTTGTTCGGGTCTCGTCAGATCTAGTCAACCCCCGGTCAAACGGGTCAGATCGGGGAAATTCGCTTACGGATCAGATTTCGAGCTCGGTCAAACACGAGTCAACTCCGGTCAAACTTTGACTCGGTCAACGCGTCGTTCGAGACGTGTCAAGTCACGCACGCGCATATCGGTATAATTTAATCGTGTTTATTTTCGTTACATTTATAAAGCGTATTATAAATATAAAACGACTAACTCGCGAACGAACCGATAAAAGTATTAACGAAAAGTAATATGAGATAATATTGGTATATTAGTCGTGACTTGCGTTGTTGTTGGACTAAATTAATGGACTATACGTATATATATATTTATATAAATAGTATGATTTATATAATAGTCACAACGTATAAGTCTCGTGGATTAGAAATGCGGATAAATATAATGTCGTCTTTGGTTAGGTGTTGATTTTGGGAAATTGTAGACAACTTGTGTTGTCTGGTTTATACAAAAACAGAGGAAACTCTGCCGAAATTTTTATAAAATCCGAAGCGCGACAAGTGTGACATTATTGCGCGTTCTTATAAATAACCTTCCAAGCGCTTGACAAATGTAGTCATGTACAATCACGACGTTTTGACAAATATTATTTGTAACAATAATAGTCCATTCCGAGAAATATTTCAAACAAATATATAGTCTTTTGCTACCAAGCGTCAAGGATTGACGAGTTTTTAAAGGTTACTTGGTAACTAAAATATGTTTGTTGTTCGGATTAAAAGATGTATAAACGTCCGGTTTTAATTGGAAAACCTGTTCATAAAAAGCAAAGTCTTGAGATTTGTAAGATACTCGGATTCGGGAAAAGAAATAACAAATGTTATTAAAAAGGATTTTAATAACTATATTATATTTCAGCAAGGTATATTTTCCGAAAATAACTATACAAGACGATTACATTATCTGGTTTACGAGACAAGCTATGGCTCGGGATGAGTTATACGTTTCGTGATATTAGTCCAACATAGTTTGCACACGAATAGTAACAAGTGCGCGACTTGGGTACTATTTCGTATGTGAACACATGAACTATGATAAGTCACGATCGGTTCGTCGAGTTAAAACACTTGAAGACTCGGGTTAGTACACACGAGTCTAGATAGTTGAATAAACTATCTTTTAACCGGAAATTAAGCTAGGTTTATATATGATAGACTTTAAGGTGTCCTTTATTGGTAATTAGGGCACGAGGAAGTCGGTCAAAGCTTTGGGCTTTATTTGCTAGCTAAGCATGGAAATTAAGGTGAGTTTCACGGCCCCATTTTACTGTTTTAACTGGGGGAAAGATATGTTTGTCAAAAGTTATCACATATTGAAATGTTTTCAAAGGTTAAAAAGTGATAAGTGGCATGATGAGTACTTGAGTTTTTGGTCGCCACTCGGGGTTGGGTCCTCGCTACTGTAACCATTAATTCAGGTAAATGAAACTGAAGGAATATTTGGATAGTACTATTGGTGCCTGACAAGGCCCACCCCTAATCGATAGCGTCGATTATGCATCGGCGTATGCCTGGGGTGCACGTATTCTGAACTTAAGTCGTTGGGTTCCGAGAAACGACTTGGAGCGGGGCATATTTATTAGTCTTGGTTTGGTTATGGGACTCAGGGGATTGCTCATCATCATAATTTGTAGGAGCTAGCTACTCCATACAAAGGCCACAAAATGTGCTGGATTTGCACAGGATATAAAAATGTGCTGGATTCGCACAGGATATAAAAATGTGCTGGATTTGCACAGGATGTAAAAATGTGCTGGATTTGCACAGGATGTAAAAATGTCGTATTTACGAAACTAAAACCTATGAACTCACCAATATTTTATATATTGACGTCTTTTTAAACATATCTTTCAGGTAACTAAGTGCTGAACAGGTATGCGGCTAGTACGGTGGAATTTGGGATGTCGGACAATGGTTGGGGGTTTCATCTATTGTTACCTTCGGGTTGGGACATAAACGGAAACACCCCACTTTAAAACTTAATGTTTGTGGTTTTAAGTAATGTTTGAAACCAGGTACTCCTTCCCGACATCTTAATATAATGATCTTTTCTAATTAAATATAGTTTGTGTTAATCTTGACTTTGATATACTTTCGAGCGTTGCGCCACGTGTTTCCGCCATTGGCGTGGTGTGACACTAGCCGAGATAGTAAACCGAGTGGAGTGAACCATTGTGAGGGGTGTGCAAAAGTGTGAAATCAAATCTAGTTGGATTTAGCTAGGCATTTGTTTTAAACATATAAAAACCTTGGAATGTAAATCTACTGACAGGCGTAAGTCTTGTGAATTGGGGTATGACTAGGGGCCGTTTTTGAGAATCGATAAAATGGTTGGAAATTAATTAAATTGTTGATTGAGCATGGTTTATTGATTTGCTTGAGGGAAAGCAAAAGACAAGTGTGGGGATGTGATGGGTTGATTAAAGGATGTGTATAAAAACACCCATAAAATGCATTTTAAGGATTGTTTAGTGTCAAATGGTGTTGCTTTGATCTTGTTATGTCATTTCAGGATTTGACAACAAAAATGAAGCAAAAATGACGTTTTGGAGTTGCCCGGGCGAGAAACGGAGGCATACGCGAGCTGGAAAATCAAAAACGGACGCCCGAGGAGAGTTGGCGTAGGATACGCCAAAAATGGCGTACCCTACGCCATTTGCGTAGGCAGAGACAACAGAGCTGGCGTAGGCCAGCAAAGATTTGATGAGGCTGAAAAGGGTTTGCGTAGGATACGCCAAAATTGGCGTATCCTACGCTAAATGTCAAATTGGTCCAAATGTTTCCTTTTTCAAGTCAAAACTGATGGGATCAAATGTTTATGGCGAATTTATGGTCCTTGACTGGTTTTGGGGGCTGTTTTGATCTCTATCATGATATAAAAATCAACACCATTAAAGGCAAATCATCATAGATTATTCTCCAAGCTTATTACACAATTCTTTTGAAGATTGAAGAACATTTTTTGAAGATGATGAACACCATAGCCATGCTTGGCTAAAACTCTTGTATTACACTAGGGATGTAAGTTCTTGTTACCTAGGGCTTAAACATTTGGGTATTGTGTAAACTTTTGATTAATGTTTTTATGTACTTGAATTACTTGTGTTGATTAGTGATTAACCTTATGTTGAACTCATTTTTAGTTAATTGATCTTGTGCCAATTTCTAAATGTTATGAACATGGTTCCTTGCATCAACACTACCATAGGATTGTATGTTCTAAATGATAAAGTATAGTTTAGTCCATTGTGAATGTTGATGAAACTTGATACCTAAGTTTATTGAACAATCAACCCGTTAGTACCAATTGCATTATCTTTGTTTATCCGATTATGCCCAATTGTTGAAAGCCCTAGTGTTCAATTACCCAATCCTTAGTGTAATCATTTTTATCTAATTGTTTACAAATATTATTATTTACTTCTTACAAATTCAATTTAAGTTTCATATTAATCAACAACTCTTCAACAAATTCTTAAATGATAAAATTGCATATTGCATGATTAATTAGCATCTTCATAAGTAACAAATTCAAAGTTAACTAGGAAATACTCACTAACCACACGCTCCTTGGATTGATACCCTACTTACCCTATCTACATAGGTTAATTAGGTTTTGCATGACCGTAACGACCGGTTCATCAGCGGCAGTGGTGGGTGGCGGCGACAGTGGAAGGTGGAGGTGGATGGTCGTGATTGTGGGTGGCGACGATTGTGAGTAGTGGCGGTGGTGGTTGGTGGTCATGATGGTAGGTGGCAGTGTGGGGCGGTGGCATGGTGGTGGGTGGTGGCGTGGTGGTGGGTGGCGACGATGGTGGTGGGTGGTGGCGACGGCGGTGGTGGGTGGCAGCAACGGTGGCGATGGGTGGAGGTTGAGATGGATGGCAGTGATGGTGGGTGGGTGACGATGGTGAGCAATGGCGGTGGTGGTGGAGGTGGCAGCAGTGGTGGGTGGTGGCAGCAGTGGTGGGTAAAGGAAATTGTGGTGAGTGACGGTGGCAGGTAGTAGAGGCAACGGTGGGTGGGTGATGGTGGTGGGCGGTGGTGGTTGGTGTTGGATGGCGGCGGTGGGTGGGTGAACGTAGTGGGTGGCGGTGGTTGGTGGCGGCGAGACGGTGGTGGGGGGGTGACGGCGGTGGTGGGCGACGATGGTGGGTTGTGGGCGACGGTGGTGGGTGGTGGTGACATCGGTGGTGGGCGGTGACGATGGTGGTGGATGGTGGTGGTGGGTTATGGTGGTGTTAGTAAATGGTGAATGAGGAATGAAATGGAAAAAAAAAAACATGGAAGGTGGATGAAATGAATTTGAGGGAATGAAATGCCTTGTGGAATGAGTGATTGTATTCCTTTAACTAACCAAACACACTATTTTTTATTATCTCGTAATGATCAATTTCATCATACCAAACGCTACGTAAGGCTTTAGGCGAAGAGAATGGATATAACGAGTGTTTGTTCATTTAATTATTTTAGTAGTTTAACCGAAACAAGACGGAAACTTGAAAATAGCGAATTTTCATGTTTTTTTCCTTCATTCGGAGAAGAGTAAATGGCAAAATTCGTCCCTGAGGTTTGGTCAATATTGTTATATCCATCCAAAAAAAGAATTTTTGACAGATGAGCCACTAAGGTTATAAATCTAGTGCTAAATCCGTCCAATTTGCAAACTCCGTTAAATACCAATGTTAAATCATGGATATTTTGGTCATTTCCTATTTCTTAATTGCCAAATTCATCCATGAGATTTGTTTCAAATTGCTAGATTAGTCCAAGCATTTTTTTTATTTAGTTCATCTTCTTTAATGTTACATATATTTTAGAAAACGTCCTTTTAATTATTTTAAATACTTATAAGCCTCTAAAAATTCTCAAAATTTTATAGAATCTATATATATATATATATATATATATATATATATATATATATATATATTGCAAAGGGATTAATCCTACATGTCATACTCTTAAGCAACGTTTTGAAAACCGGACCGGACCGGCCGGTCCGGCCGGTTTAACCGGAGACGGTAGTGCTGACGGTCCGGTCAAGCCCGTTGGACCGTTTGTGAAGCGACCCGCCGATCGGATCGGAGGCCGACGGTTGAACCGGAGAACCGGTGAAAGAAACGGTTGGGCCGGCGGGTTGAATGAGTAATATATATTGAAAAGAACGAAGATTATAATATCTAGGTTATTCCGATCGGCATGCCAGTTTCTTGCAAAGTGAAAGAGTGAAAGACGAAGAAGATAAAAGAACATATAAAATAGAGTTTAGGTGATGATTTATGACAGGGCACGTACGTACTCTATAAAAAGTTGTGCTTGTGTACTCAAAAGTCAAATATCACATACTTAGACTATAAGGAGTGGGGGGGGGGGGGGAAAGAGGGGGATGAAGCGCCATGTGGCACTTGTGGGACCCTTGTGGGGGGGAAAATAATTGTGGGGAGTGGAAGGGGGGAAGAGGGGGGGGGGGGAAGGAAATAATATTATATTGTGTTAAAGTTAAAAAAAAAACGGACCAATCAGAAGATGCCACGTGTCCCCACCCCAAGCCCCACGCCGGTGAAATCCCTCACGCCAAAGGGGCAACGCCAAGGGTGGCGGCGGTGTTCCCGCCCCTTGAAGCCCCACGCCAAGGCTTTCCCGCCCCCACTCCTATTAGTCTTAACATTGGAAACTGATTTTTAAATTTAATTAAATTTTTAATATTTCTTCATTTCAGATTCATGAAATCCACAACTTTTTTAAGTATATGTTATTCTTAAACTGATTTTTAAGTATATGTTATTTGATTTAATTTTAGTATTATTTGTGGTTATGAAATATAAATATATATATATATATATATATTATATGTTGTCCGGTTCTTAAATCCGGTTCGACCGGTCTGACCGGTCCGACCAGTGAACCAGTAAGGTGACCGGTTCAACGTCCTGTCCGGTTATGAAAACATTGCTCTTAAGCAATCTCTCATTTGAGAGATGCCACATAGGATGTGATGTGGCAACTCTAAACCAATTAAAAAAGAGAAATAAATATGATTTAACCTAATCTATTAAATACCTAATCTACTAAATCTAAATATTAAATCTTTACTATTTTTTCTCTCATGTTTCCTTCCATAACTTTTAACCGTTAATATCTTTTATATACGAGAATTTTTAAAGAAAAAAATTATACCAAATTAACGAGCGTTTTTATTATCTTTCCAACGAGTACCATAGTGCTATATAAAAAACGGAGAAAAAATGACTATTTTTGGTAACCCGACAGGTATTGTGTCGGGTTTGGGATTAGTTTAAAAAAATTGTGGGTTTGGGTCGGGTCTGGGATTAGGTGATACCCGACCCGATTACCCGAAACAACATACCCAAATACCCGAACTATATACCTAATCATATACCCATGAATTTTTTTAACGCATCACATAACCCTTAGACTAATGCGTTCGATATTTCAATAATTAACTTTTTTTTTTCTTATTTCATGTTAGTTCTTTTTAGAATGATCGATTACAAACTTCCGAATTCATTTGTAATGGCACTAGATTTATACCCCGACGCAGAGATTCGTTTTTTTTATATTTGAATATGATAACTTATGGCAAAGATTTATTTAAAATAATAATAATAATAATAATAATAATAATATATTTTATTATGTCATATTAGATACTTTAACCCGGGACACTCCCGGGATAAAAACTAGCTTATAATAAAAGAATTGAAGATTGATGAGCTGTCATTCAATGAAGGCCTAAAAAAGTCATTTTAATGACATGACATTCAAGGAGGCATTCTCCTACTTAAGTGTGCCATGTGTCATGCCATGTGGCAAATAAAAAAAATAAATAATAATATAAAATCTAATCTACTAAATTTAAATTGAGTTATTTTAGGAAAAAAATTTTTTTAAAAAAATTAAAATTTTAGTATCAAAAATATTAGCACAACAAACCAAATAAAACTTTGTAGATAATTATAGTGGCAAAAATATTAGTATCATCTAGAGATTGATTTCCACTGCTTGGTGCCATAGTTCCTTTTTTTTGTCATCTTAGATTCAGATAGTCAATAAAAATCACCAAATAATAAAAGCGAAAATAGGAAATATGATTACTGTAGTTATGCTAAGACACCACATGAAAGTGAGATTGTGAGAGTTCATTAAATTTTATAGAAATCACACCGGGTTGACGAATCAAAAAATAGAAATTAATAGCATCACTTAGCACAAGACAATCATCAACTACTATAAAAGGTATAAAAAATTGAACAACAAACGAATAATCGAATAATTCACGTTGATATTAGCAAGTAAATCTAGGTATCAAACCTGCTGGTTGCAATAGAATTCCTTTGCCAATCTTATGCGCATACTTCATGAAAATTTGCTTTTATAATCATCATTCGCGTGTAACGCATCCTAGAGGGCCCAACCGCCGCAATACTCGTAAATTAATAATCGTTGACCATGCTCAGAACAAGTAACCCATGAGTTCAACAACATTCGCATGCCGAATTTTATCAAATCATTAATAAGATCAATAAACTCTTCCTCCTTTTGTCGACTGATTACCTTTTTGTCTCAACTTCTTCACAGCAAGCAACTAAATAAAAACACGAAATACAAAAGTTTTGCAGCTTTAGATATGAGATCAAATGTGTAAAAGAAAAAAAGAAGTCAACAAATTAGAAATCAGGTCAAAGAGTACCTCATACATGTTTTTTGTAACCATCTTGAAATTCTGCATCCAAATTAGCAAAAAAAAAAAAAACTCCAAATTAAATATAGATATAGATAATATAGATATGACTTTTTTTAGGAGCAAAGAATTAAGACGGTGATAGGAAGGGGCTGTAAATTGGGCTAGGGGCCTATAAAAAAAAATAAAAATCCACTAAAGGTTGAATTATTCATTCACCAATATTATATTAAATCAATTAATTATTTATGTAGTTAAGCTAATAAGCTAATCTCTCCGTTGTTGTTATTTATGTAGTTGAGGGACGATCTTCAAGAATGTGTGTATATTTTTCAAGAATATGTGTAGTAGGTGCTAATGGATTAGGCTGTGAACTTCTCAAAGACCTTGCCCTCTCCGGTTTACCAATTCCTTTTCAGGTATATCCTTCCTTACATTTCCATTCCCCTAATTGAATCAACTTCTTCTTCTTAAACCAACCAAGCCAAGCCATTTAAAAAAATCTAGGCATAATTTATGATGTTCATAGGCTCTTCACATTCTTACATTTAAGAAATTTATTACATTAATGGTTTTTTGATCAATCATATACATGGGGGTAAGGTTGGAATAAGTTTTTAAGGTGTGAGTATGAGGTTATGATAAAATTACAATTTTAACTTTTTAAGTGTCTTAATTGTCACAATTATGCCCAAAATACCCTTAAATTTCTTGCTTAAGTATATTGTACATGTTGCTTTTTAAGTTGTATGGAAATGTAAATAACAATCTTAACCATCACTCCTCCTTAATAAGATAATATAAATGAAAAATCAAATTCAATTGAGTCATACTAACAAAGTCATGTTAAAACATAATTGAAAATATTTTAACTAGTCTTATATTTTTTTCGTTAATAGTTAAAGGTGTAAAAATTACATATTTGTTATTATATTCCTTGTAGCAGACCATAGAAATATAGATTTTAAGTTTAGGTTATTTTGTTTAGTTCATCTTCTTTATGTTACATGTATTATAGAAAATCAAATGCCCTTTTAATTATTTTAAATACTTATAAGCTTTCAAAAATTCCTAAAATTTTATAGGATCACGTTTATACCTAAAATAACATTTTACGTATTTTTATTTCCAAAAATATATTTTTAATCATATTTAATTTATTTATCTAGTTTGAATTATATATAACTAGATATTTGCACGCGTGGACACGCGGTTCACCAACGTACAATTATTTGGAGTAGTATAACGTATAAGAAAAATACAGTAGAATATTTTTTTAAAATTTAAAACCAACGAATACAAATTTTATTCAAATATCACTAAATATTTCCTTATACACCACATTTTTTGTTTTAGTTTTGACATTCCCATCACCATAAAGTATAAGTAATTTCACCTCTGCCCTGCTTTTAACTCTTGACAATGCGACATAAAGTTGCATGTGAGAATACAGGGTCTCTTAAATACAATCCAACCTTCGATAGAGACTGTCTTTGGCTTTTATTGATGGTCATTGCGAAACATACGGATATTGGGAATTAACGCCTTTGGAACTTCACTGGAATCTTGTTATCAGATGGTATTTGAGGAGCATTATCTAGTAAAAAATAAATAGTAGTAAAAAATATTTATGATAAAATTTTAAAAGTAAGACACCGTTTGAGTCATATCATTTAAAATTCGAATTAAATGTTATAATTAAGTCTAATTGTTACCATTATAGATATTAAAATATGAAATACGTAAATAGAACATTTAATATTTGAATATTTATAAAGTTTAACTGAAATCTATCAATTCAAAATTTTGTATTCAAAGTTTGAATTTTAACTTGTAAATAATTTGAGAAATTTGTAACTAAAACTATTATTTGTTAAATTTTAAATATATAAAGAAATATCTAATTAGTATATCTCTATTTTAAAGGTAATAGTAGGATTGTTTGTTACAATTATTAACTTAGCTTTAAAAGTTTGAAATTTTTTAAAATATTCAAATCATTCAAAATTCGAATTAAATGCTATAATTAAGTCTAATTGTTACCTTTATTATCTAGAATTCAAAATTTAGAATTTTTATAATGTTAACAAAATTTTAAAATTTATATTATAGATATTGAAATATGAAATTATATATTTAAATAGAATATTTAATATTTGAATAGATATAAATTTTAACTGAAATCTATCAATTCAAATTCTAATAAGCAAAATTTGAATTTTAACTTGTAATTGATTGGAGAAGTTTATAATCAAAACTATTATTTGTTAAATTTTAAATGTATTAGGAAATCCCTAATTATAATAACTCTATTTTAATGGTCATAGTAGGATTAATTGTTACAACTATTAATTTAAATTCAAAGTGTAAAATTTTTTAAAATATTCAGATAATGCAAAATTTGAATTAAATGTTATAACTAAGTCTTATTGTTACCATTATTATTCAAAATTTAGAATTCTCTAATGTTAAAAAAATTTAAAATTATTAATATCGAAATATGAAATTATATACTTAAATAGAACATTTAATATTTGAATATTTATAAAGTTTAATTGAAATCAATTAATTCAAATTCTATAAATCAAAATTTAAAAGATTCAAATCATTCAAAAATTTGAATTAAATATTTTAAATGTGTTAATAAAATCTAAATATAAATGTTACCATAAATCTTAAATTCAATTTTTTGAGATTAAATATTTAAATAAAACATTTAGTATTCAAATATTTTTAAAATTTAACATAAATCTATAATTTCAAATTATAGTATTTAAAATTTCAATTTTTACTTGTAATTAATTTGAGAAAGTTACAACCAAAATTATTAATTGTTATATTTTAAATATATTAGGAAATCATAATTTAAAGATAATAAATAGTTTTGTAGTGGTGACCATTATTAACTTTAATTTAAAATTTTAATTTTTTAAAACATTAAGTCATTCAAAATGTGTAATTAAAAGCATAATTAGTATGTTTAATTTGTTACCATTATTAAACAAAATTCAAATTTTGAAATTTTGTCTAATTCGTATTTAAATATTTCGAATTTTAATTTGAAATTTGAAATTGATAATTCGCCATTTAATTGATTACCAATATAAGCTAAACTAATATTAGGATAATATAAGGCAATTAATAGGATCAATTAATGTATTAATAAGAGTTGACACAACTTATGTAAGGACTTTGAATCATAGTAACTGTGTAAATAAAAGGATAATTAGTATGTGTAAATAAAATGATAATTTGTATGTGTAATCATAATTATTAACATTAGATGTTTCTAATATTGTGTAAATCATGATAAATGCTAATTATATGCTAAAAATAGTAATGTGACAAATCAAAGAATTAAACATTTATTTTGTGTTTAAATGTCTTTAATTTTAAAAACCGGATTTTTAAAATTTTTTGATTTGAATGCTTGAAAACAAAGTAATTCAAATGAAAATAGGCATAGTAATTATGATGAAAAAAAATTCAAATTTAACTTTGTTTATAAATGTATTTATATTTATATAGGATTAATAATTTTGTGTTTAAAGGTTATTAATATAATGGTAATCAGAATTATTAACATTGGATGTTTCCAATATTGTGTAAATCATGATAAATGCTAATTATATGCTAAAAGTAGTAATGTGACAAATCAAAAAATTGGGGTAACTTTGTAAAATAGTAACCAACTTTCAAAAGTGTTCCAATTAGGTCACTCAACAATTTTTTTTGTCTCAATTAGGTAACTCAACATTCACTTAGTATGTAAATTAGAGGTTTTTTCATCTATTTTGTAGGTAACTATGGTAATGTGGCTTTTTGTTTATTTTTTTCCTATCTATTAATGCCGACGTTAAGTGATGATGTGGATTTAGCATATTTTTTTTAATTTTTTAATATAATTAACATGTTATTTTCTTTTTTTAATACATCTACATATATTTAAAATCCTGACTCCAACATCTTCTCTTCCATGTCATTCTTGACACATACAAAATTTTACAAGACTCGATTTAAATGTTTAGTCATTTAATTGGGCCAAAAAAAGGATGAGTGACCTAATTGGAACACTTTTGAAACTTTGTTACTATTCTATGAAATATTCCCCAAAAAATTAAGCATTTATTTTGTGTTTAAATGTCTTTAATTTTAAAATCTGGATTTTTTTTTTTAAATTTTGATTTTGAATGTTTGAAAACAAAGTAATTCAAATGAAAATAGGCGTATTAATTATGATGAAAAAGAATCCAAATTCAACTTTGTTTATAAATGTATTTATATTTATATAGGATTAATAATTTTGTGTTTAAAGGTTATTAATGAAATGGTAATCATAATTATTAACATTAGAGGTTTCCAATATTGTGTAAATCATGATAAATGCTAATTATATGCTAAAAATACTAATGTGACAAATCAAAGAATTAAGCATTTATTTTGTGTTTAATTGTCTTTAATTTTAAAAACCGGATTTTTTTTTAAAATTTTGATTTTGAATGTTTAAAAATACATTTATAAATGTATTTATATATGATTAATAATTTTGTGTTTAAAGGTTATCAATGAATGGTAATCAGAATTATTAACATTAGATGTTTCCAATATTGTGTAAATCATAATAAATGCTAATTATACGCTAAAAATAGTAATGTGACAATTTAAAGAATTAAGCATTTATTTTGTGTTTAAATGTATTTAATTTTTAAAACCCGAATATTTTTAAAAATTTTTGTGTTTAAAGGTTATTAATGAAATGGTAATCATAATTATTAACATTAGATGTTTTCAATGTTGCGTAAATCATGATAAATGTTAATTATACGGTAAAAATAGTAATGTGACAAATCAAATAATTAAGCATTTATTTTGTGTTTAAATGTCTTTAATTTTAAAAACCGGATTTTTTTTTTACATTTTGATTCTGAATGTTTGAAAATAAAGTAATTCAAATGAAATTAGGCGTATTAATTATGATGAATTTAACTTATTACCAATATAAATTACAATAAATTTAGTAAATGAGTAATTTGAATGTAATAAGGAAATTTAATGAGTTCCTAATTTAAGTCATTTTATTTTCGCATTTTCATTTATTGCCTTTTGTTTAAAAAAAAAGTAAAAAGACTAAAACGTGAAAAATAAATAATTAAATACATTAAAAAGTTTACAATCAAGGTTTTATTGATGATATAATCACACCTGAGCTAGAGACTTGGATTTTATGAATTATAGCATACATTCATCATGTCCAGTGGCTAACACCCTGTATGGTGTTAAAAGTAAGTCAAGATTTTCCAACTTAAGCAGACAATCCATGAGTGAAACCATTTGAATAACCTACATAAATGAATTTCAGGGGATATTATTTTCGAAAAAAAACATAATGAATTTCCAACACAGAAATCTTAGAAATATTTAATTTACATTTTTAATGTGTGTGATTGAAAGAAAACGTGTAATTAAAATTAATTCACTCAAATCCCTAAATGTAAAAGATTTTGACATTCCTTTCAAATTGTGAATGACTTAACCTAAGGAATTGGAATCTACAGCTAGTGACCGCCAAGCATACCAAATCTCAACCACCACTGTCGTTGCATCCACCAACTATCCATCCCTCATAACTCAACCACAGCCGCCACCACCGATGATGGTGGTGCAGATAGTGGTCGGTGGTGCAAGAGCCGCAACGGTGGTGCAGCGACCACTGGGTGTTGCCCGTAGTGATGAATTCCTAACTCCTCAGTGATTGTTTTGCACCAAAAAAACATTAATATAAATTCAAATTCCTATGATAAATTCCCAATATTTTTGGCAATTTCAAATTCAAAACATGTTATGCAAATTAAACGCACCCTTGTCCATTCTAAATTACTTTCGTAAAATATAGGTAACATTATGTAATTATGTAGTATGTAATATAGAGATGGTATAAATGAAACCAAAACAAAGATTTATACCTTGTTAAAAATGAGAAAGAAGATATTGATTTTGATTTGAGTAGCCCCTTCACTCATCTCCACATGAATCAGTTAAACCAAACAAACACAACAAAAAATAAAAACCACAACCAAAAGGAAATTAAATTCGTAAAATAGAGATAGATCAAAAGAGAGATTTTCATGAATACATTAAACGTCTCCAAAATCCAAGACTGCTTCCACTCAAAAAAGCTTCGTTTTCCAACACGATGTTTGGGTGCATATCGATAATACCTTGAAGAAGAAGAAGAAGGATGGCGAGGATGGAGAATAGATGAACAATGATTTGAGTTTTTTTTGATTCACTATGATAGAAGAAATGTTTTGAAAAAAAGAGTATAAGAGAATAAATGTTTTAAAAAATTAGGAAAGTTAATAATTGTGATATAATAATGATAATTGTCATTAATAATTGTGTTTGACCAAACCTTGTGTTTTAATATAGATTTTTGATTTTTTAAAAAAATAAAATTTTATAAATTCCATGGTTGTGCCATGTGGCACAATTTGATAGGAGAGAAAATTGAAGGCTCAACATGGGAGTGCCATGTGTACACATTGAGTTTATTTTATTAGTTGTATAGATAGATTCATTATAAATCCGTTTTGGACTGTTTTAGCAACAAAAGAAAAACGTTAGTAACTGATTTGGCAACAAATTCTCATTTGGACTGATCTAGCAAGTTGGAACAAATCTTGGGGACGAATTTGGCAATTAAGAATTAGGAAATGACCAAAATGCCCATGATTTATCGATGGTATTTAACTGAGTTTGCAAATTGGACGGATTTAGCACTAGATTTCTAACCTTAGTGGCTCAAGTGTAAAAAAATCTTATTTTGGATGGATCTAGCAATATTGGCCAAACCTCAGGGACGAATTTGGCCATTTACTCTTCGGAGAATATGCTTGTTCGTTATTTGTTTAACTGGTTAATAAACATAGATTAAAATATATAAATTATCCAAAAATTAGTCTATTGAAAAAAAGGAAATTCGATCCACTAGTAACCAAGTTTTTTAGTACATCGCCATAGTTAATATTAAACTATTTTTAACCTTTCTTTTTTAAATCTTATGAAATTTATGATTGGTTTGAACGCCGAAGGATAGTATAATTAAGACTACATGGGGGTAAAGCCCTGTTGCTCCGCTATGTAGGCACTACATAGGCAAATGGGGCTTTGCCATCTACGTAGAAAAAGGAGGGGTGGTGAAAGGCAATGGGGACAAAGACAAAGGAAAGGGACAAAAACCAACCAATCAAAACACACCATTAAAATAAATAAAAAAAAGGGGGCCACGCCCGTGGGAGTTCTCACATCAAGAAGGGCCATGCCGGGAGGGGTGGTCACCATATCCATATTTTCCATCAAATAGCTTTTGCAACCCTACAACCGGCTAGTACATGATCATTTTCATGTCCATATCCACAATTAGCACATGACAAGCCCACCTTTGGCATGCCTTTTTTCGACAAAGCAATTCTAGTAGAGGCTCTATTGTAAAACAAGGCCGAGTTGATCGATTACTCCCCGAGCACTCACTCCGGGGTGATAAATTAATCTTGTAATGCAAGGTTTGGTAACTAGAAAGACTTAGTTGTCAATCTTGTAAACTAGGTTTTAGAGATAGATTTCCTATTTTAAGTCAAAAGAAGTTTCTAGATTATTATAGTTCATTGGTGGACAAGGAATAAAGGCTTATAAATAGATGGAAGTTTTGCAAGTCATACATCACAATCAAATAATAAGAAACAAGTTTTGGCTTAATTCGTGTGTGTCTTTGGTACCGATTTCTAACAATTGGTATCAGAGCTCAAGGTTGGGTAACAATACGTTCCATAACGATCAGCAAGTCCGGGTAGACAAGAACCGATTGACAAAAGTGATTTGCGATCGGAAGGATCTTAGCGACGGGTTTAGTCTGATCGGAAGTAGGCTGCGACAGAATAAGACGTGTCGTGCATAAATTGTTTACAATGGGAGACGATGCTAATCGATAGATCGTTATAGCCAAAGACCACAACACAACATCTCTCCAAATCCCACTGTTAACTTCGGTGAACTATACGGTTTGGGCGATGAAGATGAAGGTAATCCTGAACGTTAACAGTGTTTGGGAGATGATAGAACCAGGGACAGCTGCTAACACGAAGAAAAACAACATTGCAATAGCACTTCTATTCCAAGGAATACCCGAAGATTTGGTGCTCCAGATCGGAAACTTGACTACGGCCAAGGAGATGTGGGAAGCAATTAAAAACCGACACCAAGGAGCCGAGCGGGTGAAGGAGGCGCGACTTCAAACCTTGATATCCAAATTCGAACACCGAAAGATGAAAAAGACCAGTTCGGTGGACGAATTCTCATGCAAAATTGCAAGTATCGCCTCTAAAGCATCAACACTCAGAGAAAGAATAGAAGAATCGAAGCTTGTCAAGAGGTTCTTAAACGGATTGCCGAAGAAGTTTATTCACATGGTTGCGTCACTTGACCAGGTGATCGATCTTAAAACAGTCACGTTTGACGACGTGGTTGGACGTCTTAAGGCCTACGAAGAGAGGATAGGGTCCGAAGATAATCAAACCACGAAGCATGAACATCTTCTTCTTACGTACGAGGAGTGGGAGGCCAAGAAGAAGCAAGGAAAGAGCTTCAGCCGCGGAAGAGGAGCGTCAGCCGAAGGTTCATCTTCACAAAGGGGTAAAGGAAGAGGTCGAGGTAGAGGTTCGGGTCACGTAAGGGAGAAGGAAACCACTAAGAAGACAACAAAGGATCGTTTGAAACTTAAGTGTTTCCGATGTGACGAGTTGGGCCACTTTTCAAGCAATTGCCCCACCCGAAACAAAACCGAAGAGAATAACCTCACCCTTGACGACGGACCGGTGCTCTATATGGCAACCCATGAAGGAGTGTACTTGAATGAAGACCTAGTTGACTTGAAGAAGTATGATGAGAGTCCGCGAGAAAACAACACTTGGTTTCTCGATAACGGGGCGAGCAATCATATGACAGGAAACAAGGATTGGTTTTCGAGTTTAGACAACCGGATAAAAGGTAAGGTTCGGTTCGGAGATGGTTCTTGCGTGGAGATCAGAGGCCGCAACACAATTATCCTAGAAGGCAAGTCGGGTAAGCAGCGGATCTTGAAGGATGTTTACTACATACCTTCGCTAAAGAATAACATAATCAGTGTCGGGCAAATGGACGAGTCAGGACACAAAATAACGATCGAGCATGGCGTATTGTGGATGTTTGAACCAAACAGATCAGTTCTAATGAAGATACCTCGTTCAACCAATCGTGTTTATAAGATTAACCTAAAAGTTGTTGCGCCAGTCTGTTTACAGGTTAACATGCATGACGAGTGTTGGCTTTGGCACGCCAGCCTCGGTCATCTTAATTTTGATGCGCTGAGAACGCTATCAAGAATCTCGATTGGGCTACCATTCATCAAGAGACCATCCGCAATATGTGACGCATGTGTGATAGGAAAGCAAACAAGGGGAGCTTTTCCAAAGGAAGTCAAATATCACGCCTCAAAGCCGCTTGAGCTACTCTATGCCGATCTATGCGGAGCCATCTCACCAATGACTCAAGAAGGAAACCGGTACATGCTACTGATTGTAGATGATTACAACAGGTTTATGTGGGCTTACATGGTGAAAACCAAAGACCAAGTTCCTAGAATTCTAATCGGTTTCATCAAAGGAGTGGAGAGGAAACTTGGGACATGTCTAAAAACCTTGAGAACCGATAATGGAGGAGAGTTCACATCACATGTACTAGGAGATTTCTTCAAGGAAAGAGGAATTGCAAGGCAATACACGGCTCCCTATACCCCTCAACAAAACGGGGTAGTTGAAAGACGAAATCGCACAGTAATCGGTACTACTCGAAGCATCCTAAAGGCCATGTAAGTACCACAAGTCTTTTGGGGCGAAGCAATCATGCACTCAGTTTATTTGTTGAATCGCTCTCCAACGAAGGCGCTGCAAGACTTAACACCCTATGAAAAGCTCAAGGGAAGGAAACCTGATCTCTCATATATTAAAGTGTTCGGGTGTGTATGGTTTGTTAAAATCTTAACACCAGGAAAAAAGAAGTTGGATGATAAAAGCTTGATAATGGTGTACATGGGTTCTCAACCGGAAACGGGAGAGAATACGCATCGGATGTTTGACCCGAGCAATGGACGGGTACACATAGTTCGAGAAGGGGACGTAAAGTTAAAGAGACGGAAGAGTATGACTGGAAAGATTACGTGTCCCGCACTGATACCAAAGAAAGCGCACGGACAGACTTCGTCATTGAGTCCGAAGCGCCAGCGCAGCCCACAGAAGAAGACATGCACGAGGCCGAAGCGTCTGCGCAGCCTACAAATAATGATACGCACGCGGAAGACCTTGCGCACACAGACAACTTTGCGAACACACGTGATTTCGCGTCAAGAATTTTTGACGAGGGCGCAACGTCAGCGTCAGCACAGGTTAACGATGAAGGAGGATCTCGCGCATCACGTGCGAATCTGAACGCGCAGTCCACGAAGGCTTCTCAGCTAAGAAGGTCAAATCGAACCTTAACCATTCCGAAGACATTTGCAGACTTTGAGGTCGAAGAAATACCAAGATTAACGCATCAATTGAATAGAGATGATCAGTTGTTATTGTAACATCGCAAAATTTTCCCCCAAATTTTTATACATAAAGCCCTCATTTTATGCATCTTTACCCTAAAATTTACAAATACGCCCAACACGCAACTTATATAAATGTATATATAATAATGATAATAATAAAAATAATAATAATAATATTTCAGATTTTATTTTGAGGTAAAAAAAAAAATATATAATTATGTGTTGTATGAACACACATACTTGAGCCCAACCAAACCACCTTCTCCCTTGCCTAGCCTTTAATTGTTGCACATCCGGCCCAAGCCTTAGCCCAGATCCGAGCCCAGTATAGCAGTCCAGTACCCGGCCCACACCCCCCTTCCCCTCACCACTGTTTTAAAAAAAAAAATAATGGACGGGTTGGGGATCGAACCTGAGTCCCCAACCGGTCCAGGTGCAGCAAACGTCCCAACCACTAGTCCAGATGTGGTTTATTGATTAAAGGTGGACTTGATTTAGTTTTAAACCTTCCTGAATGAGAAGTGTAGCTTCTCCTTCGTTGCAACAGGGCTGACCCAAACTAGGAGATTTGACTTTCTTTTGTACGCGCCATGAGACAAAAATGGAAACAATTTTCGATTGATTATGAGTCATTATCATCACGCATTAGCTTCCATTACCATAAATCTCCTCAATTATCCCTAAATTAGCAGATTAAAACGCGGGTTGACCATTACAGGTCAAACAATTGCAACCTTCCAATTTTACAGTTATATTATAAATTGAACCCGTTTCTTCAACCTATACACGTCGAAAAACAAACCCTCACCTCCAATTCCTGTTAATAGATCGTTTTAATCAAGAACTAGTCATCAGTTGACTTTTCATTTGACCGGGCATTTATCTTCGTGTCAAATCTGTAAGTTACGATTCATGTATTGTTTTCAATCCTTGTTCAAGTCCGATCAATAACCCTATGATTTCAGGGCTTATTGATCGTTGATTTATTTGATTAGAAAAACTAGGGTTCTTATGTTATTATTTAGGGAAGATGATAAGGTCACGCGTCTGCTTAATAAGATTTCAAAATAATAAAAGACAAACCATCTGATCTAGATCAGATGGTTGGGTTGGCTGATTTCAGACAAAGGGTCAGGGGTTCGATTCCCAGCATCAACAAGCATTTTTTTTATATATATACCATTTAAGCTTTAAATATATTCACTTGTATTTTTTTAAAATTAATTTTGAAATACTAAAACTCTTTTATAAATTCTACAAAAATTATTTTATGTTATTCTAGCAGAAAAGTTTAACGTACAATTTTTAGTTTTCCAAAAATTATTTATTTAATATATATAATAAATATTTCAAGTTTATTCTATTTTATTTATAAAATTCTATAAAAATATCAAAACGATTATATAAATTTCCACAAAAATTATTCTGAGTTTATATAACATTATACTTTTCTGAAATGATTTTTATTTTTGGAAAATCATTTATTTAATATTTTTAATCAATTTTTGTTAGTTTTAATCATAAATAAATCATAATAAATTCATTTTGCAATATTTTTGCACCAAAATTTTATATAATTTATTTCTAGTTATTTGGAACTAAAATACAATTTTTAATATAAAAATTCTTTATTTTTAATATTTTTAAATATTAAAGTTATATTTTGACGATTTGAAATAAATAGATTTAATATTCTATTTTTAAGAAAATAATTTTATAAAAAATTATTTTCATACTTAAAACTTTATATTGTGACCATCTTTAATTTAAAATTTACAAGAAGACTTTTGTTTATTTATTTATCAAATTTCTCTTATTTATTTAACATTTTATTAATCAAACGAATACTTATCCCCAATTCGAAACCCTAGAATACCATTAGACTAGTGAACTTAGACTTATTTTATTGTCTCGAACATAGGGTATACTTGGAATTGTTGTGCCACAATTATTCTATATCAAGGGATTCAATACTATCATTAAGGTGAGTTTACATAGCCCCTTTTTCTGTTTTACATTTTGGGGTGAAACATGTTTAAACATTTTATACACTATCATTTACTCATTTTTACATTGTTGCAACTTGTGATTCAATTACACTATCATTTACTCATTCTATCATTTGACTGTAATAAAAAGACACAGTACAATCATTAACAATGATCAAGCCGCCTGTTTAGATTATAGCGCTATAGGTCTGACAAACCCATCCCCCCGCATAAATTTAGGGATGATCGATAACAGTAACAACATTTAACTAACTTGCGAGTTAGTCCTCAGTCGACACAAGGTTTGATTGTACAAAGACGCATTGTTACATGTCGAACTCATACTCTATCATTATACAACTGTGATTGTTGTACAAATTATTGATATCAATCATATTCGAAAACCTATGTATTCTCACCAACTTTTGTTGACCCAAAATATTTTCAAACTTAACATGTTTCAGGTTCCACTTGCTTGAAGATTTGAGATAATGCTTGAAGATGTGTACATTGCATTATTCATTTTGATGTATGATTTCTTGTAGAACAATTGTATGTAACTTATTTAAATTATTTAATGAAATTTATTATTCACCATGAGCTACTGAACAATCATCATTATGTGACATCCTGATGTTTCCGCCATCGGTTGGGGTGTTACAGATTGGTATCAGAGCCATGGTTATAGGGAATTAGGTTATTAGAAAAATAATCTAGTCTATAACCATAGGATTATAATCAGTACTTGCTCCTTTTACTTGCAACCCTACTTGCTTCTAATCTCTGTCATCCTCCTACTTCTACTTTAAAACCTTACAAGAAGATTGCTCACCATCATTGGATCTACTCTTAGACTAATAGGACAAAATCCTCAGGTTTAGCCTGAACCACCTTGAGATCTTGTCGAAATTCTAGATTTTAAATAACAAACACGTGCAATCTGGAAGGGTGAACGCCTGTATTCTGAGTTTTCTGTCTAGGCTGGCATTGCGCATATATCCCAATCAGACGAGGGACCCGGATGCCTACCTGGGAATTCTCGGGATGAGTGTTCACTTATAGGCTAAAGCATGTCTTCACTATGTTATTAGAATCTAGAATCTTTGATAAGTCAACGTTTTCGTTTATTCGTTTTAATAAATGGATAAATGATTACATTCCTTATATTACCTCATTCATATCTCATTGAGCCTTCATTGTGTCTCTTACAGATCATTCCTCCACGTCGCAGCACTCGCCTTAACAGTGGTGACAATCATGATGAAGGGAGTAGTAACCACAACACTAACCACAACAACAACAACAACAATGGCGTTGATGCCCAACTGGCTGCAATCATTTCCCAACAAATGGCGCAACAAATAGCAACTCTGGTTCCTAACTTACTGGCCCAAGTCATCCAGATGAACGGAAACGGCAATGGAAACGGAAACGGCAATGGAAACGGCAACGGAAACCACAATGGGAACGGGAATGGAAACGGGAATGGTCTCCCAGCCTGCACTCTCAAGCATTTTAATAACTGTAATCCCCCTAAGTTCAGTGGAGATGAAGGAGCTACTGGTGTCCTACAATGGTTCAAGGGTATTGAGAATACCTTCATTAACAGTGAGTGTCCCGATAACTTTAAGGTCCGTTATGCTATGAGTGTTCTTCACAAACGAGCACTCACTTGGTGGAATGAGGAAAAGCGCACCCGAGGAGCTGAAGTTGCACTTACTATGACCTGGGATCAAGTCAATGAGATAATGAAAGCTGAATTTTGCCCACGTAACGAGGTCAAGAAATTAGAGGACGAGTTCCACACCCTTGCTCAGGATAGTGGGGAAAACCTTGCTTATAATACCCGCTTCCATGAGCTCAGTCTGTTGCTGCCCCATAAGGTCACTCCCCTACCTGTAGCCATTGAGAAATATATCGGTGGTTTACCCATGCAGATTCAGGACACGGTATGTGGAAGGAACCCTACTACCCTCGAAGAGGCCAAGCGTCTAGCAGCTACCTTAACTGACAATCACGTAAAGAACGGGACCTTAGTTCGGAAAAGCGAGAAAGCAAGTATTGCAGCTGCGGTAACTACTGAGAACCAGAAGCGTAAGACCAGGGATCCTGATGCAAACCTCACTACACAAGCTTCTAACAAGAAACCTTATATAGGAAACTATCCATTGTGTAACACATGCAAACGACATCATCCCACTGCTTCAGCGTGTCGCTTGTGCACCAATTGTGGTAAGTACGGCCATCTAGTCAACACATGTCGTGAGGCCCCAAATCCTAATGCCAACCAACCAGCCAACCCTGCCCAGGCTGTTAATCCTAATCGTCCTGGTAGATACAACTATGGTCAATGCTATGAATGTGGAGACCCAAATTACTTCCGTAACCGATGCCCTAAAGTAAACCGAGATCAAGACCCTCCAGCTACTTAACAGCAAGACCCACCATTCGAATGTTGTTTGCTTTTATATATTGACGCTATTTGATTCAAGTAATAAAATTCTAGTATTGAAATTTTGTCTGAGAGTTGTTTATAAGGTATAATCAAAACACTTGGATGCATGTTTGTTTGAATGTGAACTAATTGCTATCTAAATATATACAACTACAACTCATATACTATACTCGTTATACTTATAGACTTGCTTGCATAAACATATTATCAATTTGCAAATTATGCTACATAGAGGATAAAGTACTTGCTCAACAGTTAGTTGAGTACCAAATAACCTACTCAACGATTGGTAGAGGTCATCATGTCTTTTCAACAGTCGGGAGAGGCCCTACAACCTGCTCCACGACTGGTGGAGGCTATCGAACCTGCTCAACAATCGGTAGAGGTTCCTACTCACTAACTGGTGAAAGTCTTTTCCCTGCTCAACGGTTGGACTCATTATATACAAAGGTTCAACCACATGATTATTTCTGCATTACTTACATGTGTAATAGAAGGACACAAAACCCTAATGTAAGGTAAATTGGTGATTGCGGTCCGGAACGTAATCATGAATTTACAGGTACGTTAAGGTAGTGTGAAATTCTATCAGGGTTTCGGGAAATAACCAAATGTAAACTCTAGTTATCTGGTAGTTTATTTAGTCAATCAACTCACACATAACACGCCTCTTATCCACACTATTAGAGACAGATTATTCTATTCATGTCATGCCTTAACACGAAATTTTTCAGACCACACTTGTCCTAATTTCTATCCAATTACTCCCGACCCTGTGTTTTCAATAAACTTCGGGACGAAGTTTCCAAAAGTAGGGGAGACTGTAACATCGCAAAACTTTCCCCCAAATTTTTATACATAAAGCCCTCATTTTATGCATCTTTACCCTAAAATTTACAAATACGCCCAACACGCAACTTATATAAATGTATATATAATAATGATAATAATAAAAATAATAATAATATTTCAGATTTTATTTTGAGGTAAAAAAATATATATAATTATGTGTTGTATGAACACACATACTTGAGCCCAACCAAACCACCTTCTCCCTTGCCTAGCCTTTAATTGTTGCACATCCGGCCCAATCCTTAGCCCAGATCCGAGCCCAGTACAGCAGTCCAGTACCCGGCCCACACCCCCTTCCCCTCACCACTGTTTTAAAAAAAATAATGGATGGGCCGGGGATCGAACCTGAGTCCCCAACCGGTCCAGGTGCAGCAAACGTCCCAACCACTAGTCCAGATGTGGTTTATTGATTAAAGGTGGACTTGATTTAGTTTTTAACCTTCCTGAATGAGAAGTGTAGCTTCTCCTTCGTTGCAACAGGGCTGACCCAAACTAGGAGATTTGACTTTCTTTTGTACGCGCCATGAGACAAAAATGGAAACAATTTCCGATTGATTATGAGTCATTATCGTCACGCATTAGCTTCCATTACCATAAATCTCCTCAATTATCCCTAAATTAGCAGATTAAAACGCGGGTTGACCATTACAGGTCAAACAATTGCAACCTTCCAATTTTACAGTTATATTATAAATTGAACCCGTTTCTTCAACCTATACACGTCGTAAAACAAACCCTCACCTCCAATTCCTGTTAATAGATCGTTTTAATCAAGAACTAGTCGTCAGTTGACTTTTCATTTGACCGGGCATTTATCTTCGTGTCAAATCTGTAAGTTACGATTCATGTATTGTTTTCAATCCTTGTTCAAGTCCGATCAATAACCCTATGATTTCAGGGCTTATTGATCGTTGATTTATTTGATTAGAAAAACTAGGGTTCTTATGTTATTATTTGGGGAAGATGATAAGGTCACACGTCTGCTTAATAAGATTTCAAAATAATAAAAGACAAACCATCTGATCTAGATCAGATGGTTGGGTTGGCTGATTTCAGACAAAGGGTCAGGGGTTCGATTCCCAGCATCAACAAGCATTTTTTTTATATATATACCATTTAAGCTTTAAATATATTCACTTGTATTTTTTTAAAATTAATTTTGAAATACTAAAACTCTTTTATAAATTCTACAAAAATTATTTTATGTTATTCTAGCAGAAAAATTTAACGTACAATTTTTAGTTTTCCAAAAATTATTTATTTAATATATATAATAAATATTTCAAGTTTATTCTATTTTATTTATAAAATTCTATAAAAATATCAAAACGATTATATAAATTTCCACAAAAATTATTATGAGTTTATATAACATTATACTTTTCTGAAATGATTTGTATTTTTGGAAAATCATTTATTTAATATTTTTAATCAATTTTTGTTAGTTTTAATCATAAATAAATCATAATAAAGTCATTTTGCAATATTTTTGCACCAAAATTTTATATAATTTATTTCTAGTTATTTGGAACTGAAATACAATTTTTAATATAAAAATTCTTTAATTTTAATATTTTTAAATATTAAAGTTATATTTTGACGATTTGAAATAAATAGATTTAATATTCTATTTTTAAGAAAATAATTTTATAAAAAATTATTTTCATACTTAAAACTTTATATTGTGACCATCTTTAATTTAAAATTTACAAGAAGACTTTTGTTTATTTATTTATCAAATTTCTCTTATTTATTTAACATTTTATTAATCAAACGGATACTTATCCCCAATTCGAAACCCTAGAATACCATTAGACTAGTGAACTTAGACTTATTTTATTGTCTCGAACATAGGGTATACTTGGAATTGTTGTGCCACAATTATTCTATATCAAGGGATTCAATACTATCATTAAGGTGAGTTTACATAGCCCCTTTTTCTGTTTTACATTTTGGGGTGAAACATGTTTAAACATTTTATACACTATCATTTACTCATTCTTACATTGTTGCAACTTGTGATACAATTACACTATCATTTACTCATTCTATCATTTGACTGTAACAAAAAGACACAATACAATCATTAACAATGATCAAGCCGCCTGTTTAGATTATAGCGCTATAGGTCTGGCAAACCCATCCCCCCGCATAAATTCAGGGATGATCGATAACAGTAACAACATTTAACTAACTTGCGAGTTAGTCCTCAGTCGACACAAGGTTTGATTGTACAAAGACGCATTGTTACATGTCGGACTCATACTCTATCATTATACAACTGTGATTGTTGTACAAATTATTGATATCAATCATATTCGAAAACCTATGTATTCTCACCAACTTTTGTTGACCCAAAATATTTTCAAACTTAACATGTTTCAGGTTCCACTTGCTTGAAGATTTGAGATAAGGCTTGAAGATGTGTACATTGCATTATTCATTTTGATGTATGATTTCTTGTAGAACAATTGTATGTAACTTATTTAAATTATTTAATGAAATTTATTATTCACCATGAGCTACTAAACAATCATCATTACATGACATCCCGATGTTTCCGCCATCGGTTGGGGTGTTACAGTTATTATCCTCTGTTGACGATGAACCAATTGTTTTTCAAGAAGCGATAAAAGAGAAGCATTGGATGAAGGCTATGGAGGAAGAAATAAGTTCAATTGAGAAGAACAATACTTGGAAGCTGTTAGAGCCGCCACCAAAGATCAAACCAATCGGGGTAAAGTGGGTGTTCAAGGTAAAAAAGGATGCGCAAGGAAAGATTTCGAAATACAAGGCCCGCCTGGTAGCAAAAGGATATGTACAAAGGTATGGGATTGATTACGAAGAAGTGTTTGCGCCGGTTTCTAGGATCGAAACCATTAGGTTCCTACTAGCCTTGGTCGCGAACTCGGGATGGGAAGTGCATCATCTTGAGATAAAATCGGCATTCTTGCACGGTGAGTTAAAGGAGGAAGTTTACGTAACTCAACCAGAAGGATTTGTGAAGAAGGGTCGAGAGAATCACGTTTACAAGCTTGTTAAAGCTTTGTATGGATTGCATCAAGCGCCAAGAGCATGGAACATCAAACTTGATTTGGCTTTGAAAGAGCTTGGATTTGCGCGGTGTAAAAGGGAACAAGCGGAGTACCGAAGGAATGTGAACCAACGCTTGTTGATTGTCGGCACGTATGTTGATGACTTAATTATCACCGGATCATCCAATGAAGATATTAGTTCATTCAAAAGGCAAATTGAAGCAAAGTTCGAGATGAGTGATCTTGGAAGGTTGCACTATTATCTCGGAATTGAAGTTGAGCAAAGTGACAAAGGAATTTCACTCAAGCAAACTGGATATGCGACCAAAATTCTAAAACAGTTTGGAATGTGGGAGAGCAATGCAACTCAATTTCCGCTTGATCCAGGTCTGAAGTTATCAAAGAATGATGAAGGCGCGGAGGTCAACCCTACCTAGTATAGACGACTGGTTGGGAGTCTAAGATACTTGACTCACACACGACCGGATCTCAGCTTTTCGGTCGGATATGTGAGCCGCTTTATGCAGAGGCCTACTAAAACTCATGCGCAAGCTGTAAAACAAGTGTTAAGGTACATGAAAGGAAGCATTGATCTCGGCATTATGTATCGGAAGGGTGGAAGCTGAGTGTTACTTGGTTTCAGCGATAGCAGCTATGCGATGGATATAGACGATGGTAGAAGCACAACGGGAGTAGTGTTTTACTATAACGATGCGCCGATAACTTGGGTTTCTTGGAAACAAGGGACGGTTGCATTATCGTCTTGTGAAGCAGAGTACATGGCAGCAACGGAAGCAGCTTGTCACGCATTATGACTTAGAGGTTTAATATCAGAAGTGACGGGTAAAAAGGAGAAAAAGGTGACTCTGAAAGTTAATAATTCATCCGCAATAGAATTAATGAAGAACCCGGTGTTCTTTGGTAAGAGCAGGCATATTCATACCCGGTACCACTTCATAAGAGAATGTATTGGGCAAGAACAAATTCAAGTGGAGCACATAAGTGGGAATTTACAAAGGGCCGATATTCTTACTAAAGCGTTGCCACGTTTGAAGTTCAATGAGATGAAAGGACTCGTTGGTGTTACAAGATTAGGGGGTGAATGATAAATTAATCTTGTAATGCAAGGTTTGGTAACTAGAAGGACTTAGTTGTCAATCTTGTAAACTAGGTTTTAGAGATAGATTTCCTAGTTTAAGTCAAAAGAAGTTTCTAGATTATTATAGTTCCTTGGTGGTCAAGAAATAAAGGCTTATAAATAGATGGAAGTTTTATAAGTCATACATCACAATCAAATAATAAGAAACAAGTTTTGGCTTAATTCGTGTGTGTCTTTGGTACCGATTTCTAACACGGGGTAGGTCGCCGAGTATAGCCGAGTTGGCCGATTACTACGAGTACTCCCCGCATAGGTCGACTTGACCCCCGATTATTCCCCCGATTAGTCCGAGTACTCGCTCTAAGGTAAGTCGTCGAGTATAAGGCCAAACCGAGTTTTACAACACTATGTAGACGTCTTGTCAAACTCCGATCTCCATACAAAGTAGTTAACCTTTGAAGGAATCCAATTGTTAAAACTTTAGTTCCTTATCGCTTTGGTCCGAACGTTGCCACAATTAAATTTTTTCTGGAGTGTCAAACTAAGAATTGGGTCAAGTCCCGATCTATGTTTTGGTTCGGTAAAGTGAACCTCATTACATTTTTGGTATTCTATCATGACTATATTGTTATACTAGCTTATACCCCGGAAGCGTCCCGGGTTGAGAAATTTAAGTAAAGTGAATAAAATTAGAAGTATCTAAACTATAAAAATGGCATCTATGTATCAACTTACATTAGATACTTTAAAAAAAAATACCAAAAGATTCATTTCACCTTACAACATCAACACCTAAAACAGAATATTAAGATCCCAAGCATTTCAAGGGGACATAGATTGTTTAGCAATTACAATAAGATTTGAGCTATTTCAGAATATGGTAGAAAAAAAAAACATAGCAATTACCTATTGGAGAGCGTGCCGAGTTAAAATATCTCATATGACATAATAAAATATCTAATATGATAACATAATTAATGACTTGCCAATATATGATTAATGAATATTATTATTATTATTATATTATTATTATTATTTTAAACAAATCTCTGCCATAAGTTATCATATTCTAATATAAAAAAAAGGGTAATTGGGTCGGGTATCACCTAATCCCAGGCCCGACCCAAACCCACAATTTTTTTAAAACTAATTCCAAACCTGACACAATATCTGTCGGGTTACAAAAAATAGTCGTTTTTTTCTCCGTTTTTTATATAACACTATGGTACTCGTTGGAAAGATAATAAAACAATCGTTAATTTGGTGTAATTTTTTTCTTTAAAAAATCTCGTATATAAAAGATATTAACGCTTAAAAGTTATGAGAGGAAACATGAGAAAGAAAATAATAAAGTTTTAATATTTACATTTAGTAGATTAGGTATTTAATAGATTATGTTAAATCATATTTAAACCATATTTATTTCTTTTTTTAATTGGTCTAGAGTTGCCACATCACATCCTATGTGACATCTTTCAAAAGAGATATTACATAATATTATGACATGTCATAAAAAATGCTTTGGTTTATTATATATATAGATATAGATTATTATTATTATTATTATTATTATTTTAAACAAATCTGTGCCATAATTTATCATATTCAAATATAAAAAAAAATGAATCTCTGTCCCGGGGTATAAATCTAGTGCCATTACAAATGAATTCGGAACTTTGTAATCGATCATTCTAAAAAGAACTAACATGAAATAAGAAAAAAAAGTTAATTATTGAAATATCGAACGCATTAGTCTAAGGGTTATGTGATGCGTTAAAAAATTCATGGTATATGATCGGGTATATAGTTCGGGTATTTGAGTATGTTGTTTCGGATAATTGGGTCGGGTATCACCTAATCCCAGACCCGACCCAAACCCACAATTTTTTTAAACTAATCCCAAACCCGACACAATGCCTGTCGGGTTACAAAAAATAGTCATTTTTTTCTCCGTTTTTTATATAGCACTATGGTACTCGTTGGAAAGATAATAAAACGCTCGTTAATTTGGTGTATTTTTTTTCTTTAAAAAATCTCGTATATAAAAGATATTAACGTTTAAAAGTTATGGGAGGAATAATAAGAGAGAAAATAATAAAGGTTTAATATTTAGATTTAGTAGATTAGGTATTTAATAGATTAGGTTAAATTATATTTTTTTTAATTGGTTGAGAGTTGCCACATCACATCCTATGTGACATCTCTCATATGAGAGATTGCATAATATTATGACATGTAGGATTATTAGATTTGCAATATATATAGATATAGATATAGATATAGATATAGATATAGATGGCCCCAAATGATTAATCAAAGAATTTGTTATTGTGTCTAGGCCTTATGTGAATAAAAACTGTGTAACGAACGGGATGATCCTAGGTATGATATCTCTGAGTTCTTTGTAGGGATAGTTGTTGATACAGGTGAGATTATTAAGGGCGAAGTTTCTATTCTTTGGAAAGATAAGATGTTTACAGTTTGGGTGAATGAAGTCTCGGAAGATAGAGTACCAGTTCGTGTTAAATCCGGGTCCTATTTTGCTGGGGGTTCCAAGGTTGACAGAGAGGATAGTTGTGAGGAGGTTAACGATGAAGCAGACGATGAATCTATGTCAGAAGACCAGAACACCGTTGAAGACGACGACGGTGACGTTGTTCTAGAAGGTGTGGTTGAAGCTGAATTTCCGGTCGTTCCTCCGGCAATGATTAATGATGGTTTAAATGACATTAACGTTGATTGCGGAAATCAAGGTGGGAATATTCAGGTGAATTTTCGACTATTATTTCGGAGGTCATTAAAGCTCCAGCTGCATTTGACCAAGTTAAGGGGAATAATAAAAGGAAGAAAACTAAAGGTTTGAAACAAGTAGGCCAGGAGATTGGGTCTTACACCAGTAGCAATGACAGGCCCACGAAAGAATCTAGGCTTGAAGATAATGACCCGTTTGGGCTTGCCCCTATTATTTTGGGCCACAATATTACTTTTCATAGGGGTGAGGCATGCCCGGTAGATAATTCCATGGACCCTTTGGTCGGCGATAATGAGTTTAATACTCTTAACTGTGTATCTGCCGATGTGGAGAAGCAGTTCACCAAACCATCACACGTTGATAACTACGGTATCTTGGATGATTTTGTGACAGCCACCACTGTCCCAGGTAACAAGGTAGAGGAGGAGACTGAGAGTACTACTATTTTGGGGTCTGTTGTGGGGGCCGATCTGACTAATTTTCAATCTTTAGTTCATAATTCCATTATTGATGAAGGGTTACAATCAGGTCATAAATGAATTTTCTTTCATTTAACATTAGAGGGATTGTTGGTGGTGGAAAAGCTAGGTTTGTTAAACAGTTATTAGATAATCATGGTGTGGGTTTCTTGGCTATACAGGAAACCCACTTGGCTGATCTGGGTAATTTTGACCTTCATAATGTTTGGGGTAGGGATGTTTTTGATTTTGATGTGGTTGCTGCTTTTGGGAGATCTGGGGGTTTGATTAATGTGTGGAACCCGAAAGTTTTCAAAAAATCCTCTTCCTTTTCAAATAGGAATTTTTTGGTTACTTCCGGTTTTTTGGTTGAAGATGGTTCGTATTTGAATTGTGTTAATGTATATGCGCCACAAAAATTGGGCGAAAAAAGAGTATTATGGGAAACGCTTTCGGGTATTATTTCGGGTCTTCAGGGGTTGGTGATTGTTATGGGAGACTTCAACGCGGTTAGACGCCCGGAGGAGAGAAAAAACTCTCGTTTTAATCATCGTTGTGCAGCTAATTTTAATAGATTCATTGACAGCCTTGGTTTTTTCGAATATAGCATGAGGGGTGGTAAATTCACTTATTTGACTGTTAAGGACGATAATTGTAAGTTAAGCAAGATTGATCGTTTTTTTGTTTGTCAAAGCTTTTTTAACAGGTGGCCAGCTGCGGTGTTGAGAACTCTTTCCAGGGGTGGATCAGATCATTCGCCTTTATTATTATCCTTAGTTGATGTTAATTTTGGTGCAAATCCTTTCAGGTGGTTTGATTCTTGGATCGATAGGGAAGGGTGTAGAGAGGAAGTCCACAAGATGCTTGAAGATGAGTCGTTTGAAGGTTCTCCTGATGTCAAACTCAATCTCAAGTTCCTAGCCCTTAAGTCTAAGTTAAAGGCTTGGTGGATTGGTATAAAGAATAAGGAAGGGGAGGAGTTGTCTTCATTGCAAGATGATATAGAGAGGCTGGAAAAGGTTATGGAAGATAGAAATTTGGAAGAGGAAGAGTTATGGGTTTGGGATGAATGCAAAAAAGGTATGGATTTTCATACTCAGTGCAAGACTAAAGATTTAAAACAAAAATCGCGGGTGCGGTGGGCTATGCATGGAGATGACAACTCTTCTTTTTTTCATGGTATGGTTAATAGTAGAAAAGCCAAAAACGCGATTCCGAGTTTGTTGGTTGATGGTCGTTGGGTTTCGAAACCTTCTTTGGTAAAACGGGAGGTTCTCAAACATTTCAGGAATTTGTTTTCAGAAAAGATTCGGGTCAGACCATCGTTACAGTGTGCGAGTATTAAAAGACTCTCTTCGGTGTGCGCCGATTCTCTGGTGGCAGCGTTTTCTAAAGAAGAGGTTCTGGAATCGGTTTCCGGGTGTGAATCTGGCCGGGCCCCAGGTCCGGATGGTTTTAATTTCATGTTTGTTAAGACGTTCTGGGGTTTGCTGGAAGAGGATTTCATCCAACTGATGGACTCCTTTTATGAATCGGGGGTGATTGATAAAAATTGTAGCTCCGCATTTATTACTCTCATTCCAAAATCTAATAATCCAGTGGGTTTAACGGACTATAGGCCGATCACTTTGATTGGTATCATTAGTAAAGTTATATCCAAAGTCCTAGCAAATAGAATCAAGAAGGTGTTGAATAATGTGATTTCCGATACTCAGTCTGCTTTTTTACGGGATAGATTTATCTTGGATGGCCCTTTGATGCTTAATGAAGTCTATGGGTGGTTATGCAAAAGAAAGAAAAAAGCTTTCATGTTAAAAATAGACTTCGAAAAAGCGTATGATAACGTGAATTGGGGTTTTTTGCTATCCATGCTCGACCAAATGGGTTTCCCGGATAGATGGAGAAAGTGGGTGCAAGGGGTGTTGGAATCGGCTAGAGCTTCGATCTTAGTCAATGGGGCGCCTACTTTTGAGTTTCATTCTGAAAAGGGCATTCGCCAAGGGGATCCTTTATCCCCTTTTCTCTTTTTGATTGTTATGGAAGCTTTTTCGTGTATCTTTAACAAGGCTAGTGACGAAGGTGAATTCAAGGGCATAAAAGACGCGCGGACTGGTTTGGATATTTCTCATTTTCTTTACGCCGATGATGCTTTAATTATAGGGGAATGGTCGAGAGATAACATTGAAAAAACGGCTCGCCTGTTACGGATTTTTCATTTGTGTTCCGGTCTTAAAATTAATTTAAAGAAGTCTCACCTTTTCGGGGTTGGCGTGAACACTAATGAAATTGAAGAGTTGGCTGCTATTCTTGGGTGTAAAATTGGTGCTTTCCCGTTCGAGTATTTGGGTGTTAAGGTGGGAGCTAATATGAACCGTATATGTCATTGGCAGGCGGTGGTGGATACGGTCCGTAACCGATTGTCCACTTGGAAAGCTAATTCTTTATCCATGGGGGGTCGTCTTACATTAATAAAAGCGGTTTTATCTAACCTCCCTATTTATTATTTGTCGTTGTACAAAGCTCCTGTGCAGGTTTTGGAGCAAATAGAACAATTGATGAGGAATTTTCTTTGGGCTGGATCCAATGAGATAAAGAAAATGCATTGGGTGGCTTGGGAAGTTGTTACTTTATCTAAATCCGATGGTGGTTTGGGTATAGCTAGGCTTCAAGATGTTAATAAGGCTTTGATCACTAAATGGGCTTGGAGATTCAAAAAGGAGCCGAATAGTTCGTGGCGTCGGATATTGGAAGCTATTCACGGAAGGAACGGGAAATGGGATTTCCTTCCTGTTAACAATAGTCTCACCGGATGTTGGAAGTCGATCGTTTCGTTTGTCAGTAAAGTGAGGCTTGGTGGTAAAGATATTAATAATATTATTATTGGTAAGATTGGTAATGGGTTACAAACTTGTTTCTGGAGTGATAAATGGTATGGAGAATCCTTGCTCATGCATAGGTGGCCTAGATTATATGGGTTGGAGTCGTTTAAACGGTGCTATGTTGCGGATAGGATTTGTTGCCGAAATGGTGACTATATTTTTATCGATAAGTGGCGGAGAGGCGTTAGTACTGTGGAGGAAATTTCGGAATTCAGCGACCTACAGAGGATGCTCCAGACTTGCAATCTTTCGGATTCCACTGATAATTGGAGCTGGGAAGCGCCTTCGGACGATGTTTTTTCAGTTAAAAGTGTCAAACAAAAGTTGCGATTGGATAGGGATATCTCTAGAAATCAGAAGATGATATGGACTAGTTGGATTCCCCTAAAGGTGAACTTGTTTTTTTGGCGATTAGAGATGGATCGATTGCCTACTCGGAAGGCGTTGGAGAGAAGAGGTATTAACGTGTCTAATATTATGTGTCCTCTTTGTCACTCGGTGGAGGAAACCTCCTGTCACACCTTCACCGGTTGCTTGTTCGCGAGCGTTATTTGGAACTTCATAGAAAAATGGTGCAGATTAGATCCGGTTATTCTTTTTGATGTTCAAGATATTCTTTGCTTGCATAATAAGGTTGGCGAACCTAAATGGAAGAAGACTATTCTCAGGGGTATAGCCATGACTTCTTGTTGGGTGATATGGAGATCTCGTAACAAAGCGGTTTTTGAAGACGTTACTCCTAGGATGTGTGATATGATAGCTTGTATTAAATCTTGGTCTTTTTTGTGGCTTCAAAATCACTCCAAGTTTAAAGATATTACTTGGAAGGATTGGAGTAGGTTTCCTATGTATATGTTGTAATATTGTTCGATGTAGCGGTCCTCAGGTTTTGAGGGCTTAGCCGTTTTTTAATGAAGTTTTTCTTTCAAAAAAAAAGAATTCCGAACCTGCATCTCAACGATATTCAAAGGTGCACTCAACCATCTAAGCAACATTACATTATTAATTTATTTGGATTTGATTAATTAACACACACTTAAAAGTTTATTTCAACTTTTACAAGTACAAATTTGATTAATAGTGAGTGTACAAGATTTGTTGAGCAAGCGGAAGAGTAGTTCCTTACCCTCGAGTCGTGTGGAGCTAAGGAACTCGAGGGTAGTACGCTTGTAACCCACATCTTCCCATTTAAGCAGTCCTTGCCAACCAATGTTTGTGAACAATGTCCTCACACCATCAAGGACACCAATAGCTTCCACTTCCATTGAAACCTCGTCTGCAAATCGAGTGTTGAACGTTGGACGTGCAATCGTGCATAAAGGGTAGTAAACTTCTCTTGTTGGGCTGCATTATCAAACTCAATTCCTAAGGTTTGAAGACATTTGGGGGCTGCTAAGGGTGATGGTATAGGTTCGGTTGATGCTTTGTAGCGACTTAAAGCGGCCGCCTGACTTGATGAAGCTCAGTGTGGATGTTTGGCACTTGGAAGGCCGTGAAGGTGACGAGGGAGTTGCGACTACTCTTTTCTCTCGGCCCATTTGTTCAAAAGCTTATTTTACCTGAATTTGAGATATAGTTAGAAAACAACCAACACAATCTATACATACATTAGCGATTTAAGCAAAAATCTAAAGCTTAATCGAACGATTGGCTCTTTAATAGCTTATATCAGTACAACATAGGTTTATGTCAAATATTTGTAGGGGTGTGAATTTCCAACACGGCCCGAAAACACGACACGAATCTACAACGAACTTCATGGGTGTGGGTTTAGCCTAAACGGGTTTGGTTCAATTTCAGGTTGAACCCTTCAACCCCGTTTAGCTAAACGGGTGGGGTTCGGGTTAACCCGTTTACCTATTTTAATTATATTTTATTTGTTTTGTGAGAATTTTGTTCCATAATTATAGCTGAAAAAGAAATTGAATTGATATAAGATTTAACAATAAAAATTTATTTTTTTATATTAATTTGTAATTATGTTGTAAATTTTTTATTTAAAAATAATATTATATACGGAAAAAATACCAAAATAAAGAAAATTCGGGTCACACGGGTCAACCCGAAAATTTTTTAGTTGTGTTCGGGTTCATATGTCAGACACAATATTCGGGTTCGGATAAAATTTTCAGGTTCGGGTCGGGTTGGACCCGTCAACCCGCGAACACGACCCGTTTAACACGCCTAAATATATTATAAGTATTTTTTTTTCTAATGATTTCACCTGTTGAACTCAATTTCTAATTGGTATCACGTAATTTAGAAGTATAATTAGCTACTTTAGCAAAAAGAGTTCATAATGAACCACATTATTATGAGTAATGTTACCAATTTGGTCAATACTGATAGAAGTTGGTTTCAAACAGAGGGGCGGCCGCTGCAGAGACCGCAATGGTGGCGGGAGCTACTGGTTGACTAGGAGGTGACGATAGATGGCGGTGAGTCCTATATATGCCACATCAAATACATAAAAAAAATACATTTTAAATACCTTTCAACCTTTTCCTATTAGTTAATATTTTGATTTTTATGGTTACATAACCTGAATTAACCAACTGAAAAGTGAATGGGTCAAAACTGATACACACACAAATTGCCACCAAAAGTCTCGCCTCTCGCATCTTAAAACCAGGGGGCTTTACTCAATTATGGAGAGGTATTAAACCAACACGAAAGAAATACCGACTTACTAGCAGATGAAGCAGCAGCTGATCCACCATGTCCATCACATATTCACATGCCAAACAGTCCAAACTGCAGAAGCCTTTCCACTCATGAGCATAAGCATGAAGTGTGATCAGTTAGAAGTTAGAACTCTGCGCGTGCACACATTGGATCTGACACTACTCCCAACACTGAATGGGAGCTTATTATTATATTAAACTGTGATGTAAGTTGAACCTGCAAAATGATTGATCACTTACACATCTTTAAGATAAACATGAGAGTAAGGTATGAATGGATTGGTTTTAAAAAGCGCGAAGGGCACAAAAGCGACGAGGTCTAAAACCGAGGCGCAAAGCGCAGAGCGCAAAAGCGGTGGGCTTCACGTACGCGAAGCGCCAGAGCGCAAAAGCGGTGGGCTTTACGTACGCGAAGCGCAAGACGATTATATAATTTTTTCTATATATCCTATAGGTTTTTAGCATCCTTACCCCAAAATATAAAATATAGATATAAATAAGGTCTATATATGATTTTAACTTAAATGTATAACCTTTTTAGCTATATGTATAACACTTTGAAGCACAAAAACACCCCATGTACGAAAAGCGCGCTTTTCTGCGCTTTTTTTGCCAAAAAAAAAGCGCGCTTTTCCTGCGCTTTTTGTACACTCTGCGCCTTGAGTGGCATAAGGCGCATGGATCTGCGCCTCAGGTAGCCTCACGCTTAAGTGCGCCTGAGGCGCGCATTTTAAAACCTAGAATGGAACTAAGGGAGACATGAATAAGATAGGAGTATATGACAGTTTCTTTCTCCTTTTTTATGCTATATTATTAACAAAATCGATTATGCAATTATGTGAATGTGCATACACTCAGTAATGAATAGGCATAGAAATACATAAAATATCCAACTTGGAATATCAACTCATTGATAGCTTTGAAGTTGTGCCAAGAGTGATTATGTCTCCGATGCTTAATTCAACTGGATCAAGAGAGTTCCATTTCAACTTCTGAAACAATATGCAGCATATAATTTGCGATTCAACCTTAGCCGCAACAGATAAAAGAGGGAATTACATTTAGGTTCCAATTTATCATGCCGTGCTTTCCAGAACTTCTTAATCACAATAGATCACTATTCGCTAGGGAAAACTCTTACGATGGTCAACGGAAGCTTAGATTTGTTTTTTGAATGTACAGAAGCAATGTGCATCACATGAAGGGCCAGAAATAACTTCCAAATTGAGGATGTTTTCAGCGCTTCGTACAATAATATTTGACGACACGTCTTGCATATTCAACCAACACGAGACAGAAAAAGTGGCTTATAAATTATCACTAAATGCAACGAGGGAGGAGAAATTACTTTGATCTGCAGAAGATCTGAAAATAAACTGCCCGGAACAATCGCTAATTCTCGACTTGTAACTTAAATCGTTTGAACTTTGATTGACATATATTATATTTGTATTTGTTACCAATAATCCTTGCAAGAACATAACCCATCTTTAAAATGGTGGAATCTATTTGCGTCTCTCACAATGATCTCCCTACCCGTCACCTGTGATATCAACTTAATAGCAGAATGGCAATCCCCACAAACCCTAAGATTTTTCATTATCCGAATTGGCACAGTTTCCGGCACCTTCAACAGTCCATACGCCACAGCCAGTTTCTCGCTATGATAACCCAAGCTATGCACCTTCTCCTCCTCGTCGACATCATGAAGCACAAAACTACCATCAGGAGAGTAACCGGCTTCCTTCAATAACCCCCCTAAGTACTCCAGCATCCCGTCAATCAACGATTGCTCAGGGTGGGGCCTACTATCCCCACCTCTGAACATATGCACTTCCTTCTCGATCACTATCCAGCTACAACCAGGTGTTTTCTTCACATCCTGCGATCGCATTGCTTTTCTGAGCTCTGCAACCGCAGCCCATCTACCTTTTGAAGCATATATGTTTGAGAGCAAGATATACGGTCCTGAGTTCCAAGGCTCAAGCTGTAAAAGTTTCTTCGCAGCCACTTCAGCCATCTCAAGATTCATATGGGTTCGACACGCACCCATTAACGAACCCCATATGATAGCATCCGCTTCCATTGGCATCTTATTGATTAAATCCATTGCCTCTTCTAGCCGACCACCTCGACCAAGAAGATCCACCATGCACGCATAGTGAACGGTTTTCGGGTCAACCAGATACTTGGACTTCATTAACTCAAACATTTCAAGCCCCTCTTCAATCTTTCCAGTGTAGCTACAAGCGGAGAGAACACCTATAAAGGTAACATCATCTGCTGCAATGCCTAGAGAACACAGTTTCCGGAACATTTCCAAAGCTTCTTCTCCTAAACCATGCTGCGCGTAACCTGTAATGATGGAATTCCACATAACTATATCTTTAACGGGAGATCTATCAAATACGCTCTTGGCTTTAACCAAATTACCACATTTTACATACATTGTGATCAACACTGAACCAACATACACATCACTATCAAACAAAGCCTTAACCAACTGAGCGTGAATCTCTCTTCCATGATCAAGACTAGCCAAGCTGGAACAAACCGAAAGCACACTGATCAAACTAGGAAAATTCGGTCTAACTCCTTGTGCCTGCATCAACGAAAATAAACTCAACGCTTCCAATTCGAACCCTTTTCTTTCATAAGTCTTTATCATTGCGCTCCATGTCCCACCGTCCTTCTCCCTCACCTGATCAAATATCCTCCTCGCTTTACCAACATCCCCATTCTGACCCAACGCAAGTATCACCGCGTTACACGCAACCACAGACTTGTAAGGCATGGCATTAAAAAGCTCCATAGCCTCTTCCATCCTTCCACTCTGCGTGTATCCCATCAACATTGCGGTCCATGACACCTCGTTTTTATCAGGCATTACCTCAAAGAGCTTCCTAGCAACATCAACCCGATTGTTTTGTACATAACCCGAAATCATCGTCGTCCACGTAACCACATTCTTTTCACCCATTTCATCAAAAAGCTCACGCGCTTCACTCAACCGACCCGCCTGACAATACCCGCCAACCATACTAGTCTTCGCAACCACATCTTTCACCGGCATAGCATCAAAAAGCCGCCTTGCCTTATCAATCTCATTCTCTTTAATAAACCCACCCAACATCACCGTCCACGACACCACATTCTTTTCGGGCATCTGCCCGAAAAGCGATTCCGCCTCACAAACCAAACCTTGTTCTACATACCCTTTAATCAATGCAGTCCAAGAAACCACATTTCTCTCAGGCATTTGATCAAACACAGTCCTGGCATCCTCTAACATCCCATTTTTGACATACCCAGATAGCAAACCGTTCCAAGAAACAGTGGTTCGTTCAGGCATTTCGTCGAACAGTTGGCGGGCTACTTTCGGCTGGTTGTTGTTGAAGTAACAGGAGACAATTGAGTTCCATGATACAATGTTCTTGTCTTGTAAAGACTCAAATATTTCACGAGCACGGTCTAGTTGACCAAGACGGCCATGTCTTGTAATCTGTATATTTGCAATGTTTGAGCAGTAGGTTCTGCAGTGTATAAACAGCAAACGCATTTGATTTATTCTATTGTAGTATAGTATTATTAGGTCTGAATGATGAAAGAAACTGTAACCCACGTTGATGATGAAGATTGTAGATTTGCGGTTTAAGAGTTAATCGGGGTTTAAGGTTGATTTCATTTAGTCTCATAACATTTGAGTTTGAGACTCACTTAATAAGTTTAGTTACTTTTTACTAGCAACGTTCTTTAATGTAAACTAGTGATTTTCTTCACTAGGATTGTGTCGGAGTCGAAATATACAGTAACTTGAATTTATATCGTTGAATGAAGCGTATTATGTTTGATCTGATTTGTTTCCAAACAAAATTTACGTCAATATGTAGACCAACAAAAAACGTATATAAAAATAAACATGAAAAGGTATTATATTTAACCCGACTGCAAAAAAAATTTGTGAAAAGAAAAGAAAGCGTGATTTATGTGTTCTCGTCTAGTCCATAGGTCGATTTGAATACAAAGCACCAAATTCACATGAATTGTTTTCCCCCAAAAATCTAGCTCGAAAAGTTTGGACTAGGGGGCAACTCTAGAAATCGAAGGGGAGAGGAATTAGACAAACATGCAGTAGTATTAGAACTTGTACATAAAGTAAACAAAAACTAATATAATACAGAACTACTGAAGTTTGGGGCGGTGAGAAGCTTCTAATGTAACTGCTGAAGAACAAACAACTTCCGGTGACAAAGTTGTTCTATAGGTGTTTGTCTGGTTCACCTTCAGGACTTTACTCTTCAGCACTTGTATCAGCTTCTTCAATACTTCCCTTTTTTTTCTTCAGTACTTTCTATACTTAGCAAAATATACAGAGAGGAATTAGACTAAGGTTCAACTGGTGGCAAAGTTGTTCTACAGGTGTTTGTCTGATTCACCTTCAGGACTTTACTCTTCAACACTTGTATCAGCTTCTTCAATACTTCCCTTTTTCTTCTTCAGTATTTTCCATACTTAGCAAAATATATAGAGAGGAATTAGACTAAGGTTCAACTGGCTTGCCAATCCTCTTTAGCCCAACACCTAGACCTTGGGGCTTTGCCCTCCACATCACAAAATGAAGGGAATAGTGAAAGGCGCCAGGTTGAAGTGGGTTGAAAAAGACGGAAGGGGCAATGCCCGACAAGATCTCCACATTATGAAGGGGCAACACCCGGTTTGTGATGGGACGGGGTGGTGTGGATGACGTGAAAGGGCTTGCCCTCTCCTCTCCACGCCCTCAATGATGAAGCCAAACGGTGCCACGATGGATTTGGAAATATTGTTGAATGTATAAGTGAAATAGAGGATTGGTTTCTCAAACATGTAATCTTGTAATTCAACATCTGTTTTTTAAAACTATAATTTTTTTCACTATAATTAATTCCAATTCTATTGAATTCACATTTAATTTCAACTTCTTCCAAAAACATTTCGTGAACCAGTCTTTAAAAAATGCAACCTAGTTTACCGTTTGTTTGGTTAAATTGTAAATAGTTTGAGAAACAAGGGCAAATTTAGTTAACATAGACAAAGATAATCGTCTTCCCTTTTTAAGTTCTCATTTCACTAGAGAGTGTTCGGGATTGCTTATTGGCTTTTGTGATGATAAAAGCCAATACGCTAATAAGTTGTTTTTTTAAGTTTTTGGCTTAGCTTATTGTGAAAATTGGTTGTATGGGTGGGTAAATTTGTAATTTATATTCCAAAAGTCAAAAGCTAAAATAAAAAGCTAGGATCTGTGACTTTTTTAAAACAACTTTTCAACCCATATTAAAAAGTCAAAACATAAAATGTTTCCACTGTAGCCAAATAGCTTATTGACTTTTTTTTGTACGGCAAACTACTTTGTTCATCTTCCAAAAATGTTTACAGCACACCCACTAGCAAGGTGCTAGACCATATAATCATCGCCCAATACTATATACATTATATATTTTACCATTTTACCATTTGTTCACCTAAGACATTGACTTTGACTCGATTGACCCGTTTTGCTCTCGTGTTGGTTGTGACCTTTCACCATTTCACCCGTTTTGCTTATTGATTTATTGGCTTTTTTAAAAGCCAGTAACTTAATAAGTTTTTTTCAAACTCAATCCCAAGCACCCTCAAAAATTCCTTTTCCGCCACAAACCCTAACAATCTGCAATCATGGGTACATATTAATCCGTCTAACTAATCCATTAATCAGTTATCATCATCTTCTTTACACTGCCAATTGTTTCAAAGTTTAATGCTTGTTCACTTTGATTGCAGATATATCTCGTGATTCAATGCACAATAGACATGCCACTGGTGATAAGAAAAAGACATTGAGAAAGAAGCTAAAGTAATTTATGTGTTAACTCACTTTATTATTATTATTATTTTTTTAAATCTGTTTATGGGTTTTGATTGTTGGGTTTGTATTTATGGTTTTGATATCGAGATCAGTTTGTTTGCAAATGTGCGTATGTTAGGATTGTTTGATTGCATTGTTATGAAATTTATGAGTTCTTTAATTAATGGTTTATGAGTAAGTATATGTTTCCCTAATTAGACTCTGAGTTTAGTTGAATTTGAGCTCTTGAACTATTTAGTTTAAAAAGGCGCATATCGTTCTTAAAAAAATACGTATATGGTAAAAACACTAGCTTCGTGTAGTTATGGGTCAAAATTGGTCAAAGGTAGTGTAACACCCTCAAATTCCATTTGCGGGGTTTTACCGCGAGGCGCGTGACACACCAGGATCCAAGTCAACGGTCACAATAAACGACAACTAAATGTAAAGATACGTAAACCATTCATTAAGTTTAAAAGTATTATCGACTATAGCGGAAGCATAAAATGTCTTTACATCCCATAAAGTAAACGACATAGGTTTGACAACGTTTAAAACCATGCAAATGAATCCTAGATGCCGTGCGACACTGTGCGTCTATCAACTGCTGCTACCTTAGACCTGAGAAAACCTGCTAAAAACGTCAACACATAATGCTAGTGAGCTCACAGGTTTTAAGTAAAACATTTCATGAGTTTTGAAAGATCCATCATGTTACTACTATGTTATAAGGACGCTAGCTAGGCGTGTGAACTCACTAATATGATACCACGTATGAACCACCCAATGAACTAACTGAACTGCCGATACACGGCTAACTAAACTGCCAATCCACAGCGAACTGAACTACCGATCCATGGCTAACTGAACTGGGCTTACACAAATCGTACAGCAAACACAAGATAACACTAGTATAACATGACCTGTATGAATACAAGTACGTAGCATGTTTCTCCCCCGAAAACATAAACATTAAACACTGAAAGAGGGGCCATGAAACTCACCTTAGGTTGCGTCTTCAAATCAATAAGTTATCCGACACGAACTGATAGTCCCAACTACCGGCGACCTATCATAATGTATGTATAAGTGTTTCGACTAATAACCCATAGGCTAACTAGTCCCCGATTGTCCAGATCATGACCGCGTATGTTTCAAAATGTGTTTGAACGTTTACTTGACATATCAGACAGTCTCGACATCCCGTTGGTGACCCGTTACACTAATTGTTCAAGTACATATAGTTTACACACAAGAATCACACATAAAACACTTAGTTTGCATCAAAAATCACATTTATGGAGTCGTGGGGTCGAATCAGTGCAAGGTCAAGTTGGTTCGACCTTAATACAGGTCTAATGGGTTGTTTCAAGTCTGGTTCAACCTATCTACACTTGGTTCGACCTCCCGTAGGGGCGAACCGGGAGGTCCAAAGTTTGCAAAATTCGTTTTAACACACCAAATCTCATCAAAAACAGTCCGAAAACATCACGAAACATCATAAATCACTGCAGTTGATAATATCTACTCTATCCCTATAAAACCCTACCATTTATGCTCCGAAATCCGTCCATTTCATGAAGGAATCACAACTTACCCAAAATGGCAAATTATGAAAATGTCATATCAATGCATGTAATCTTTAACCAAAATGGAAACTTATCAAAATTACTTCATAAATAGGTTATTATGCCCAGATTAATCATGCATATGAAAGCCCCCAATCATATCATCAACAATACTGTTAAGAACAAACCCTAGATCTAGCAAGAAACCCCCAAAATGGGTAAAACATCATCAATCATCAATTACACCCTATAACAATAATAAATCATTATCTAAAACAGTCCTAGATCATTAATATATCATCTATTCATCATTCATACATCATATAACACATAACATCTCATTTAACATCATTAACACATAGATTTTTGTATGAAAACTCATTATTAATGAAAAGGTTTTGTTTAGAAAGGTGTTAGATAGGTTTTTATTCATAAAAACTTCCTTGAATCAGATCTGGATACTTAGGGTTTGATAAAAACGAATGAAAAATGATTAAAAAGGTTTTAGATCAATAACACACCTTGTGTCTTCTCTTGTTTATGTTATAGGACGTGTTTGTAGGTTAGGATATGAAAAACGAGATCAAAAACTCCTCTTTACAGGTTTGGGGTTGAGAGAGAGCACTTGGAGGCGAGTTAGGGTTGTGAAATGATGAAAAATTTGCAAAGTATGGTCTTTATAGTCAATGTTGGTTCGCACCCTCGCAGGGTCGAACCAGTTTCTACAAACCCACATTTCTATGATTTCGCCATTTTAATCCATTTTAACACATGTTAACACATTCTAACACATGAACATGCAATCCTAACATATGTTAAGTATATCTAATCATATAAACACGTATTTACACATTGCATATCATATATAGAACATTTCATCCTCGATACTAAATCCAACTATGTAATTTTACCAACAACGGGACTTAAGACTTGTGTGTTCGTACGATACCCCCAATGAACCTTCGAATCATTGAACCCTGGACAACACATAAGTATAAACCAACTTAACTGACCTCGTCAAGCATGTTATGTAAATGTTTTCACTAAGGTAGACTTATATGTTTGAAAAATGTTACCCTGAGTTTGCCGGGTGTCATAGATAAGGTTTGTAGGAGGTTTATATGTATGTAGGGTATGAGGAAAATGTATCAGGGACTAAAATAAACAAATAATAATTTATTCAAGCTGAGCTGAGCTAATTGGATATTTTCTCGTGTTTGGCTCATTTACAAATTGAACCAAGCCGATCGGCTGATTTACAACCGAGCAGAAGATCGAGCGGGCATTTTTTTGAGTGAGTGTCGAGCGAGTCACGAATGACGAGCGATTTGAACAACCCTGACCATCTGTAGCGGGCGTGGTAAGCAAGGGCATACTTGGCTCTTAGTCAGATAGCACCTACTACCCCTCAACTTTTACGCGAAGTGAATTTTTTTTACATTATTTTGTATTACGTTACCCCTGAAATTCTATTAAAACCTTTACAACCCAATGTGTTTTTTTATAAAACAATCAAAGGCCTAGGACAATAATCCAACAACAATGCAACATTACATTCACAACCTCTTCTAGCCTTCCAAATTCCAGGCACATCGACCCTTGTCCCTTGACCCCCCGTTCCTCGCCTCTCGCAATGCTGCATCGACCTCTGACCGACTGCCCCTATGGCTTTAACTTCGGCTCCGTAGCTCCGCCCTATCGTGACTCTTGAGTGTTTTTGTTAATATAGATTAGGGTTTACACTTTAAAGTTCAGTAAACTGAGTTTTTGCATGTTTGATAGGTTTTTGGATATTATAATTAAAAGGGTTTTTGGATGTTTGATGGGTTTTTGGATATTATGATTAAAAAAGTTTTTGGATTCTTGATTGGTCTTTTGGATGTTTGATTTAAATAGTGTTTGATGTAAAGTGTTTTTTTTTTTAATTCTTTTGTAAGTTTGTTCGTAAACTTATGTTGTTCACCTATAATTTTAGAGTTTATGTGTAATTTTTTGGAAGGTGAAGTCATGTTCTAAATAAGCTCTTATTAGCACTTTGTTTAAAAGAAAAGCCTCAGAAAATGATAATATTGGTCCAACCCCATGTCCAAATAGTGCTAATAATGTTATGCAAGAGAATGATGATATTGGTCTAACTTCAAATCCAAATATCTATACAACTAATATATGAAACTCAATGTGGACACTTGTCCATCCCACATTGATCCTCCAATTACATAGCCAATCAATTTGTGCCAAGTGTCCCATTGTGAGATTTTATAAAAATTTTCTTTTTCTTAAAAAATAAAACAAAGAAAAATATATAAACCTAAAAAAAGAAAGAAAAACAACTTGAATAACATAAACACAATCGTCTCTCATTCAATGAAACCCTAGCACACACCCGATCGGCGAAATCACTCCATCAAGCGTCTTCTTCTTCATCTCATATTCAAGGTATTATCTCTTCTATCATTATCTCAGTCAATTGTCCTTCGTATATCCCTGTTTTCTCGATTTTTTTGGCCTTTCTTACTGATTTCGCTGTGTATTTGATTTTTTTGATTTGTGTTTTGTTTGATTTCAATTATTGAGTTATAGTACTTGCATTTACATCTATTATTGATCGATTTTATTAATATTTAGTTTTTTATGGTTTATGTTTGATGATCCGTGTTTAATAATTGATGTTCGATAATTTTTGTATGGTTTATATGTGTAGATCTGATTTATCTTTTAATGTTGATGTATTGTCTGTAATATGCATCAATTTTGTAATGTTGATCTGTTTTATTAACTTACATTGATTTTAGGGGATTTTGGTTCATCATTCAGATTTGGTCGATTTGTCTGTAATATGCATCAATTTTGTAATGTTGATCTGTTTTATTAACTTACATTGATTTTAGGGGATTTTGGTTCATCATTCAGATTTGGTCGATTAACTAAATAGGTACCGATCATGTTTAATTTTTTGTGGTTTATGATTATTCAATATACATCTGCTTTTCCTTTTAATAATCACACAGATTCTAATAATTTAGGGATTTGTTACAATATGTTTCATGTTTTATAATTAATCATTGTTTATGTTTTTATGGTTTTTAAGAATTATTGTTTTGATTCTCAAACCTTATTTTTCAATTAAATGTTTCTTTATTTGAAATGTGAAATATACTCTTTGTATCTCTCATGAAAATAGGCTACATATGTATACATGAAATCCCCTGTTTCTAACTGTTTATTGATTTAAGTATGTGATTTAACTTTTACCGATTAACTTTTTAGGTATACATTAGGTTTTATGTTTTTTGGTTTGTGATTATTTAGTCTTACACCCCTTTTCCTTTTACTGATTTTCAGATTCTAATCATGTACGTATGTGTTAGAATATGTTTCATGTTTTATAGATTGTTGTTTGATTCTCATTTCTTATGTTTCATGTACGAGTTTGTTTACTAATATAGGTTTGGTAAAAGGATTCGGTAATAATGGTTTACGGTTTTTGGGTCAAGTCTGAAAGCAACGACCGTGTATGTTTGGTAAGCAATGTTACAATCTTTGTTATGTAATACTTTTAGATTTCTTGGAGTCAGTCTACTATCATAGATGTCATTTGATTCAGATCCATTATATTTACAGTCAAGTTTTTTTTGTTTTTATGTGTAGGGCTTACCTTTCCAGTATCATGAATGGGTTAAGAAGTACAACTACCCAACTGGTAAAACCAGAATTCATACATTGGATGATACAATCTTTGATGTTAAAGTCATGCAGATTGCTGGAAGGTGGTTCTTTTTCAATGGATGGAAGCACATGGTTAAAACACTAAATTACCCGTCTGATTGCAACTTTGTTTTCGAATACGAGGAGATTATGAACTGTTTCAGGATGATCACCTTTCATCAGGATGCTGTAGCTGCTCCCGGTAAATTTTTCTACTGCAGGCTGGACGACCCACTGACTGATGAAACACGTCTTGTATGTGTTTTCTACTCTAATTTAACTACATTATATAACAAATCAAATAAATAAAAATGTATTAATGCTTCAACAATGTTTACACTTTTCAGCATATCAGTTGCTTTGTTCTTCATGGATTATTCAATAGAGAAATTTCTGTGGATCCACTTTTGTGCAGCTCATTTCCAGGTCATGTTTTCAAATCCAAATTTCTCATTTAATTTGATATCTATGGGAAGACATAGGTCCATGTCATGTATAGATTTTTTAGGATACAATGATTTCTCATGAAAATTGCTTCTCAAATTTATTTTACTTAATTTCTTCAAGATTTGAAAGCTTTTTGTAATTGATATTCATAGTGCTTCCATATGAATCCTTTGCTTATGTTTCAGAGTTTATATGTTCTATATCGCTGCTTCCGTTTCCTTGAATACCTGATATCGGATGTTGAATGATTGTTTTTTAAAAATGTATTTATGTTTGCATCAGATCATGCTTTCCATATCCGGCTTGAATTTGATGGTGGTGCTCTTTACATAACTCAAGGATGGCCTCATATGAAGAAGACGTTTGAGATAACAAGCGATCATCTTATTTTGTTTGAAATTTACAGTGAGGTTTGGAAAGCATTTTCTAAGTACTTTAATTATTTTTTGAATCCTAATGTTAATTGCAATACCATATGTTTTCTATTTTTCATTATTTTGTATATTTTCATCTGTTTATTTGTTAATAAAACAGAAAACAATTGAGGTATCCTTTTTTAAGAAAAAACAAGCTTACTCTTCCTCCCGAACTTTGGGAGGACGATATGAAGGTCGAGCATGATGAAGAGATCATTTTTGTTTCTGATCATGATACCAAAGAGTCGAGTGAAGGAGATGATATGGACAATGAGGATGATGAATCTGATGATGGCCAGGAGCAAGAGTATGTCGATGATGTTGGCGTTCCAGTTGTTTTCACTGTTGACAATCATTTTGTAAGTGGGATATATTAAGTTACGTATATTATGATCATACTTATTTATATCTACCTTTTTTTATTAAAATGCAATTTTTTTAAATTTTTTTAGCGTATGAAGGTAGATTGGGCAAGGGAGAATGGTTTGAACAGGAAGAGGGCTTTGACAGTTAAAGACAGTGAAGGTTATACTTGGGGAGTTTCTGTTGGTGTTGAAAAATCGAGGCGAAGTTACCGTTACAGCATCATAGGTATGTCAGCCTTTGCTGCCGATAAGCATCTGCATGCTGGCGATCAGATGCATTTCTTATTTTTTAACAAACAAGGTGTGTTCCAGCTAACTGAAGTAGTTAGGCTTGATGGTAATTAGTTATGTTAGTGGTGGCAGTATTTTGGGGATCAAAACATCTTTGGTTGGTAAGTTTTTGCACCTTGATGGTGGTACTTTTTTGAACATGATTAACGCTTAGTGGTCACATACTTTTTCACCGTTTACTGCTGATGTAGTAAACTGTGTATTTTTTGTGATGTTATGTCTTTAAACCCGAATATCCTGCTATGGTTTGTTGACAATATGATCATGAATCATGAGATATTCCTAGCAGTAGTCTAATATTGTAGTTGTTAATGCAAGGATTTGTAAAGTATGTTAACCATCTTTCAACCTTATAGTATTATAGTAAGTTACAATTATTTAGGTCAAATGGAAAAATTTTACTACAATGATTTTTTCTATATTAATGTTTAGTAATTAGTAATTATGTTTAAGATTTTTGGTTTTATATATGAAGTCCTCATAAAAGTTCAAATAGAAACAATTTTTTAAGTTATGAAAATATACATTTTTTGACTTTATTAATACGCCTCCTTATTGATGTACAATTTAGTCAACTTTTAATTTAGTGAAGTCAAATATTAAATTTGGTCAACTTTTAAATTAAGTAAGAACTTTTAAATTTATAACTTTCTAAATCAAGGTGTGTCCAAGCTTTCTAATGTTGTTAAGGTTAATGGTAATTAGTGGGGTTATTGGTGGTGGTTTCTAGATTTAAATTTGACTTTTTATTAAATTTGGTTGATTTTTAAAGGTTTTAATTTGACTCAAATTTTGGTAAATTTCAACACAATAATATCAAACGGTTTTCATTTAAAAAATTCAAAACATATTCGTTTTTTTTGGCAACCTCTAACTTCTTATTAAATGTAAATGTCTTAGATTTTTTCACGTTTAACACAAAATTCCATTATTATTAAAAATGATACAAATTTAACAATTATATTTAAGCTAAATTTTGTATACTTAACCAATTCGTTTTATACCCAAACATCTAATTTTTAAAAACAAACACTTTACAATTCTTTCAACTAAATTTAAATGAAGATGAAACTTAAATTTGGTAGATTAAAGTTTAAAAAATAACCAATTAAACAATTCTTTGTTAAATTTGAAACCTTTAAATTTGGTAGATTACGTTTATTTTAGGTATTTTGAAACCTTTATATTAGATAGGTTTAGATTTTAATGTGGTATATAGATTTAAATAAAAAAATTGTTTTTTTTTTAATTTTAGCAACATTTAAATCTAAATTAATTCTGGTTTCCATTTTATAATTTCCTTTTTTAATATTATTAATTCCTTAACATAAATAAATCTGGCAATTTAGAACTTTATATACAGATTTTGTTTCGTAAACTATAGTGTAATTCCTTCAACTCTGTCAGGTATGTTTATCAAATTTTACATAATCATTCAGTTATTTTTTTATTCATGTAATGTTGTATTACTTACATTCTATTAACTTGCAGCTTTATGGATCCGAACAACATTACATTTTTGAATGACATCAATTGGAGGATGTCTCAATATACAATCAAAGTTAAGGTGCTTAGGATCTGGAAGCGACTAAACAGCAAGAATCTTGCAGAAATTCTTTGTCTACATATGTTTCTGATGGATTTACAGGTTAGTGTTTAAGGTATTGATTTTTTAATTTATGTTATTAACATGTTATTGTTACTAATAATTCTGATTAACTTTATTTTGTGTCGCTTTAATAGATAGTTTCATTTTAACCAATATTATGTTTATATGCAGAGGGATCAATAAACTTATTGTCAATAACACTAACAATTGTTAGTACACATAAAGTACACGTATTGTTAATAACAATAACCAATAGCTTTTTTAGTTTATAATTAATATTTCAAATTTTAAATTCATATATTAACAACCGTCACTTTTTAAGCTTGTTGCAGAAACAAGTCTTTTCATCTGCTCATACAATTAATAGGGAATATTAATTATTATCAGTGTTGAAAATCTATGTTGTCCCTTCAATTCTTTACACGCGTTTTAACATATGTATATAATCATAATCACTAAACATAAATCACAACTCTACTTTCTTCAAAATAAACACACATAAGTTCTACAAAAAAGATATTAAGCAATGGAAAAGGTTGTGAGTTGGAGGTTCTGCAGTATCAAGCGTAGATATTTGGTGAACATGAGTGACAATTCATGTTTAGTTTTTGGTTCAAGAAAGGCTGTTATGCAAATGGGAGAAGAGTTTCAAAGAGAAATGTATGACTTTGGAAGAACCATGAGGTTGCCAAGCATTGAAGAAAGGAGACTGATTGGGAAGTTGGAAGACATCTTTCAAGTGGATGAGTTTGATGAAGTTATGGAGGTATTTCCTGTCTACAGTTGGTTTTTTGTTGAAAATCTAAATATTGCAAGTGTGCAGTTTACCGATGGGTCATATCGGTTGATGTCAAGAGATGAACTTGAAAACTGCAATGACTATGACTTGCTGGTGGAATTCGATAAGGTACGCATGTCTAACAGCAGTAGAAGCTTAGCGATGGTGAACCTGGAACAAATGATTCGCCTAAAAATCATGAATCTGAAGGAGGAAGCGACAATGGTGGAAGCAGAGGAGTCATCCGATTCTGAAATGGATGATGATGAAGAAGCTGATTAAGTATAGTATGTTTTATATGAACTTAAAATACTTTTGGTTGATATGTAATGAATATGTTATGATGCAGTTTATTAACAACTTTAGTAAAAGTTGAAATTTTGATGTATAATTATTATAACAACCTTAATCAGTTATGGTTAGTAATCTATTGGTTTTGGTATTAGGTTAATATTTTTCATTACTTTTATTTGAACTTGGCTTTAGGTTGTAAATAGAGTGTTCCAATAATTCTTGATTATAGTAGTAAATATGCGTTGCTTAAAGTGGTAAGAATAGAATTTAGAAAACTTATGAATAGATTTAAAGTTCATAGTGAAAGTTGTGAATTGCAAGGCTATGATATGTACAATACATAAGTAAAATATCAATATTGATTTGATTAATTGTTATTAGATGAGTAACTTTTAAAAGTTTATAAAAAGCTAGGTTATAGTCACGCGTGTACACACGGTGTATACCCAAGTCAAATGACAAAATGCCAATGATATTTTGGTGATAAAAAGCTAGGTTTTGTTTGTATTTTTTATAATTGTTCCATGATCACCCTCATTGAAGTTGATTTAAGTTTTTACTGTAAACAAAACATGCCTATTTTAAACAGACATAAAAACTGCATTTACATCCTTCGAAGTTTGAACCATGTCTTCATGTTAAAATATAACAAATTGTGTAATGATTATGGATATATAGATATAATCTATGGATTTTATTTTACAATATTGATAATTAAAATTTTTTATGTACCGACTATCGAGTATGTCAGTTGTTCAATTAAGGAATAAAAGTTTTTCATTATGGCCCGTGAATGGATAAGCCTAATAGTCTATAGAAGTCTAACCCAATTCATAAAAGTTTGTTTCAAAATATAACTACGTGTACAGGTCCATAAGTTTTCACCATGGGTCATTATTGGATAAGCCCAGTAGTGTTAGTAGCCATGGGTTTTAGACTTTTAGTAAAATTATATTTTGTCGCATCTTCTTTATATTGTCTGTTAACATTATAAAAACTGTTTTGATCGTGTTATATTAATTTGCACTAAGTGGTGACACCTTTTTAGTTATTGCAACTGGATTTTTAGCAGAGATGGAGTTAAATTGTTAATACTTAATAAAGAGGGTAAACCACAAACAGAGACAACAAATGTTGTGTATAAAAAGATTTTCTTAAATCTATGACTAATTTTGTAATTCGTTTCCTTCTTCGGCATAGTAATCAAATTCTTTTAACACTTAATTACTTTTGCCAAATCATCTCTTCAAATCTAATCTATGATAATATATTCCTCATTCATATATTTCATAATACATTTATAATTTGTTAATTTTTTTTTTATACTAATACATATAAATAATAACCTCACCAATATGTTTACCTATGTATGCATTCTAATGTTCCCATCATATATTCAGCTTCATATTCTTTGAGACACATTCCACATTTCTGACACTAAATATTATCAGATTTCAGCCTCGGGACTCTCCCGTATCTTTTAGATTTCATATCAGGTGGAAACATTGGTATCAAAACTCTTATTACTAGAATAAATATGATACAATCTGATATCAAGATTCCAGTAAAGTTCCAAAGGTGTCAATTTCCAATAAGTGTATGTTTCGCAATGACCGTCAATAAAAGGCAAGGACAGTCTTTATCTAAGGTTGGATTGTATTTAAGAGAACCTGTTTTCTCACATGGCCAACTTTATGTCGCATTTTCAAGAGTTAAAAGCAGGACAGGAGTGAAATTACTTATACTTGATGGTGATGTGAATGTGAAAACTAAAACCAGAAATGTGGTGTATAAAGAAATATTTAGTGATATTTGAATAAAATTTGTATTCGTTGTGTTATACTTTAATACAATATTTCTACTGTATCTTTCTTATACGTTATAATTCCCTAAATAGATGTACGTTGGTGAACCGCGTGTACACGCGGGCTAAAATCTAGTTGTTAATAATTACATGCAAGAGAATGACAATATTGGTCCAACTCCAAATATTGCTAATAATGATATGCAAAAGAATGATGATACTGGTCCAAATATTCATTCGGCTTCAATACGAAAAATAATTGATGTTAATGATCTTCATTCGGATTCCTCTAGTAGACCAATTATTGTTAGTTATCACCCTAATTAAATAGATGACATAAGAAGAACATATATTGTTTAAAAGACTTTTCAATCACGAGGCCATAAATTTGAATGGACAAACTATCCTAATGGCTGGAGATGTTTTAATGTAAAATTGTTTGATACATATGATTTGTTAGAGTATAACACTAAACAAGAAAAAACATATTGTTTCAGTTGTTACTTTTTTAATGAAAGTGTTGGTAATGAAGGTGGAAGAGATAATTTTGCAAATGAAGGCTTATCTAATTGGAGTAAAACGGGTTCATTAAAAGATCATGTTGGGTTACAAAACAGTTTTCATAATAAGGTGGCGGAAAAATGTGCAATCTCTTGAACCAAAAGCGATGTTATCATGCATAAGTCTCTAAGCATGGTAAGGGAGAAAAGATTGCAAATTTGTATCAATTAATGGGTTCTGTTCGTAGTGTTGGATTCTTGTTACAAAATTCGTTACCATTTCGTGGTCATGATGAAACGGAAAAATCTCTTTCTATAGATCTCTATCTTTCGGCTTAAAATTTGATTAGTGAGAACAACCCGGATATTGGTAAGTACATATTTGGAAATGCAAAAAAATAATAATAATAAGTTAACAGCTCAATCAATACAGAAAGAGATCACTGATTGCTTTGTGAAAGAAGTAACCAAAATGCTTTGTGAAGAAACTATAGATGGTGTGAGGTAATAAGTTTCATACTTTCGTTACATAAATGTTAGGACCGACACAGATGATCCGGATATCACGGGTTTGACACGAAACGAGTGCGGAATCCTCGGTTCGTGGTTTAAGGAACAAGAAACATCAAACACACACAAAAATGAGTTGTTCGGATCTGGTTTTCACTGATAAAGATTATATTAAACGGAACTCGAGTGTTACAAATACAATCTGATCATCAAAACACCTAGTTTTCTCTCAAATGAAAAAATGAAGAACTCTTCAATTAGGGCAAAGATTGAACCTATTTATAGGCTCAGCTAGTCGGCCCAGGGCCACGGGGCGACTAACTCTTCTTCACACGAGTAGCTAGGGTGACTAGCTTGCTAGTCGCCTGAAAACCACACGACTAGCAAGGCTAGTCGTGTAGAACCTTCCTACTCGTGTGTATATATTACAAAACTGCCCTTAACTATATTTACGAGCTGTAAACCAATCAATTAACCTAGCCAACGACCTGTAAGGACCTATCACTAGCTGGGGATATACAAATAATGCACTTACAATAAACTTTAATAATGATTATATGATGTATCTTATAGTTTATTTTTGTTTAAACAAGTCTGAGGTTAAGGTTATAATGGTGCAAATAACATGCGAGGAGAGTTCAATGTATTAAAATCTTTAATTTAAAGTTAACAACTCAATCAATATAGAAAGAGATCATCGATTGCTAAGTAACCAAAATGCTTTGTTAAGAAACTATAAACGGTGTAAGGTAATAAGTTTCATACTTTCTTTAATAATGATTATATGATGTATCTTATAGTTTATTTTTATTTAAACATGTCAAAGGTTAAGGTTATGATGGTGCAAGCAACATGTGAGGCGAATTCAATGGATAAAATCTTTAATTTAGAGAGATAATCACCAACACATTACTTACATTGCATTGCTCATTAACTTCAGTTAGTGATTGTGGCTATTGCAAAAAAAAAAAACATACGGTATTTAAGATTTTATGAATACCTTTCAATGGATGTTAATTAATACAGTTTATGTTTTTCGCAAACTAAAAAATAAATAATGTTGAATGCAAAAAGAGAGAGACAGTGGAAAAATAAATTCTTCAATGTAAAATTAAGACAAAAAATAGATTAAACTATGTGGTTTCCCTTGCACAAGACAAGTTGTCATTGGATGCATGAAGATAAGGTTATATCTGTCACACCCTCAAATTTCACTTGCGGGGTTTTACCGTGAGGCGCATGACATACCAGGATCCAAGACAACGGTCACAATAAACGACATCTATATGCAATAAAAGATACGTAGAAATACCAACCACGCATTTTATAAGTAAAGTTGAAAACGACAGCGGAAGCAAAATTTAATGTTTACAAAACCAATGTCAAAATATGAATGCAAACACAACCCAGTTTGCTTATGTATGCAAGACTAGACGCGGTGCGACTCCAGTGCGCCTAAGACTCCCTGCTACCTTAGCGACCTGAGAAAACATGCGAAGTTAGACAACACATAAAGTGCCGGTGAGTCACAGAGATATAGTTTGTGAAAGTTTATCATAAGTAAACCAAACCCAACAATCCTTACATCTATACCTGATGCTAGCTAGACATCGTTACATGATACTATTGTGTCGTGAACCATTGCTGACAAGATAAGAATGCCTCAAACCCGTCACCGGTTCATCACCCGGTGCCGTAAGATATAGGACAAATATGCACCCGCCACCGACCTCCAGTCGGCCCGAGTGGGGCTAGTCAAGCCCAATAGATCTATTCACACCTTCCCCGCTATGTACCCACATATTGATGGTTCACTAAGACATGAGAGAACTTTAATGATGAAAGTAAAGGTCACTAAGTATCCATGAGGTATCATGTAATATGTTGGTTTAAAAGTTAGAAAGTTTTACCGCATGTCTCTCCCCCAGAATGTTCCAAAAACAGTAAAGAATGGGGCTGTGACACTCACCTTAGTTTGCGTTCCCAAAACAAGAATTAAGACAAGTCTTGATGATCCCAAATACCGGCGATCTATCAATAAAGGTTGTATAAGAGTTGTGACTAATAACCCCAAGGCTAACTAGTCCCCGATTGTCCAGATCATGATTAAGTAAGTTTGAAAACGTGTTTGACAGTTTAACCGACACACTAGACTGACCCGACATCCCGTTGGTGACCCACTACACAAGCTAATCAAGTACACATAGATTACACACAAGGTTTAAGCATAAAACACGTAGTTTGTATCAAAAATCTCATTTTGGATAACATAGGGTCGAATGTGGTATTTTTTTCACTTCCACATTCGCCCCTTTTCTTCCACCTTCGACCCATTTCGAGCCAAGTTCGACCATTTAGTGCAGGTTCGACCATCAGAATCCAGGTTTGACCCTGGAGACCCACCTTCGACCATTCGATCGGTCGAAGGTACTCCAGGTTCGACCCTGTCGGTTTAATTCTTCCAAAAACGCATCAAAAACATCCGAAAACATCACGAAACATCATGAAACACAGCAGTCAAGTATGGGTAATGTATCCCCACATAACCCTGCCATTTTTACCCCCAAGTCAGTTCGTTTTAATGTTTACCCAAAATGGCAAAATTATAAGTTAAATGTTTGGTTTTTGAATTAAATAGAAAAAAATAGGATGTTAAAAACGGGATTCGAACCCTTGGCCTATGGCCGGTTCAAAGGTTTACAACAGACATCCAAACCCTCTGGTCTAGACATCTGATACGTTTTAATTCTGTTTCGAATAAAATTAATATAGAGAGCAAAGCATTCATCTTCCCCAATCATAAACCCTAACCCACCAATTGATCTAATAAGGCCACGATTACTACATATCAGAAAACGAAACCATAGGGTTTTGAAAACACATCAATAGTCGGCCTTATATCCTTGTTTGATTTAAACGTACCTCACTTGAACAGAGTGGAATCGGATTAACTAGATATCGAACAAAAAGCTCCTAATCTGATAGATTGCAGATTTGTGAAGAAGAAAGGTATCATGGGTTCTCTAAGTCGGCTCCTTAAGTGTTCGTGTGTGGGTTTAATTGCGTTAAAACATTCGTTATATATAGATTGATAATTGGGTTTGGAAGCTTTAAAAACGATTTTGATTTGACAAATTTTGGCCGCTAATCACGCACATTAGCGTGTAATCGTCAGCAGTCAACCGTGGACATTGATTTCACATCCAAAGAAGGTTTTAATTTTGGAAGATAAGCATGAAACGCGTCCAACAATTTTGCCTTTGATTGAGGCGGTCTGCGTGTCTGTTGCGATCAATAGGGAAGAAGGAAGGAGGGGAAACAAATCGGGTTTAAATATATATAAGGTTGGGGTTAAATCAGACTTCAAGTGTAGCTCAGATGGTTAAGTGTGGTGTGGTGTGACTGAGGCTGCTCGGGTTCGAATCCCGGCTGCAGCAAGCTTTTATATTATTTTTTTTTTAGATAGAGGGAAGGGAGAGCAAGTGGGCTACAATGTTTGGGCTTAGAGTGTTGGGCCGATTTCTGGATTGGGCCTGCTGATGGTTTCAGATGGGCTCCAAGATAGGTATAAATAGTGTGTTTGAGGTTATGTTTAATGGGCTAGGTTGGTTTAGTAGGTGGTAAATGTAATGACAAACTTTTTTATTATTATTATTATTATTATTATTATTATTATGATGATGATGATGATGAGGATAAAATGTGGCGTTCAAGATAGGAGGTGCGAAATAAAAAAAATGTATGTATATTTTTAATAATAATAATGATAAAGGTGACGGATGTCACAGCATCCCCTACTTTTAGAAACTTCGTCCCGAAGTTATTAGAAACATAGGGTTAAGGATGTTAGGGTAAAAATTAAGATAATTGTGGTTTGGAAGGTTCGAATGAATTGGATAAGAGGTTTGATAGGTGTCGGTTAAGGATTTGGATTAGGTTCGTCTCGAATAATGAGGAGAATAAGAATCTAGTAATTCACCAAGTTTCAAGTTTTAGAAATCCTAAAATGAATGTATAAGTTGATTGACTATAGGAAGACTTAATGAACTACTAAGTAACTAGAGTTTGTTCCTGGTCCGACTTCCAGTCTCACCTTCAATGCATCATTAGTGTTTGTATACAGGGTGTACCGCAGCTAACCCACCACACCTTTGATACCTTGAAAACGTACTGGACGCCTACCAAAAACTCTAATAGAATTTCACACTACCCTATCGTACCTGTAAATTCATGATTACGTTCCGGACCGGAATCATCAATTTACCTTACATTAGGGTTTTATGTCCTTCTATGATCCTAATCTAACACACATTAAACAATTAAGTTTCACAAGAAGAGGACACAATAAGCACGTTGAGTTACAATGAGATGTTATCAATGTAATGAGGCCATGTAATAACGAGGTCAATTGCATTGGTTTGCAACTACTTGTAAGCATAACAGTATCTAAGTATGGGCTACCACTCGTCCGAGGAGCCCTTTAAATGAAATGTTTATCAGAGTTGCGTGGATAATACACACGTGCAAGCAAGTTTGTAAGTACTGCAACCATTAAGTGTAAGTGTTATCTTAGTGGCCTATAGATTACGAGTATCATGAATAACTAAATGTTCAATAGATTGTCAAATTAAGGTAAAAATTCAAGTTTCATATAACAAACAATGATGTTTTTAGAAAAAGCTCTGTAGGATCAAGTATTAAGTTTTCAGTAGTTTGATTTTCATGGAAATCAAGTCCAAATGTTTCAATAAAATGTAAGGTAGAGTCTGAAACTTATACGATATAAAATAAACGTAATCGAATATGATAAATTTCCAATCGGTGTACGTACACAATAGTATACAAGGAAATTTCTAGATTTTATATGCCTATGAGGATGACATAATTGGGTACAAAATGATAATAAGCTCAAGAAAATGAAAAACACAAGTATCATGAATAATTAAATGTCCAGTGAATAGTCAAATTAAGGGGAAATCAAGTTTCACAAACAATGATGTTTTGGAAAAATCCTGTAGAATCAAGTATCAGGTTTTTAGTAGTTTGATTATCATGGGTAACTAGCTCATGTGTGAGAAGGTGAAGGGTATGAATTTAGTTCTTGAGAGGATGATGAAAATTGTTGAAGCAAAATCAAGGTTGTGAGGGGTAGTGAATGTGAAGATAGTTGATAAAGAGTTTATTTTATAGTAAGGAGATTATGTAGCAGTGTAAATTTTTTTGGGGTTTGGATCTAAGGTTATAATCAAGTGTATAAGTAAACATGATATATGCCAAATATTGTAAAAATTTGAACAAGTTGAAAATGAGTGAGCGTCGATGGAGAATCTAGAGACTAGATATTATTCCTAAAAAAAAATTATTTTCAAAATTGGTTTTGTACATAAGGCAAAAGTTGTTAAATAGTACAAGCTAAGTAGGCTTTGTAATAGTTTAAAACATTATATAGAAAATCGTTTATTACGTCAATAAATAATCAATTGAATTTAAGTTCGAGGAAAATATGTACTTTGTAAAGTTACTAGGTAATACAACAAGTTTTAGAAATCTATAGTTTGTGCTAAAGTATGAGGTTATAGTTTTTAAAATAAATAACCTGTGGAGAAATGAAATAATATGATTTGGGTAGGGTGTATAAAAAAAATGGCTAAGATGGTAAGGTGAAGTGCGATTGTGAAATCCGTAGATGGTTATGAAAGTATGAACTTGTAAGCAATATATGAAAATCGTGAAATACAAAATATTGTATATGAATCGAGAGAGTATTATTGAAAAAGCTTGCATAAAATGCTTGGAGTGCCCTTGTCTAGCTGTAAAGCCCAACAAGAACGTTGACTTTTCAAAGGAGTTGAACCCAATGGTGATCAAAGAAGACATGCTTTAGCCTATAAGTGGACACTCACTCCAGGAATCCCCAGGTAAGCATAACAGGTCCGTAAATGGATTTATGCGCTATGCTTGCCTATGCCAGAAAACCCAGTGTACAGGCATCCACCCTTCCAGATTGCACGTGTCCTTATCACACTCATTAAAGTTCAACGACTTTGAAGGAGCAAAAATAAGAGTAGGCATTATGCCTAAGAGTGTCTTCATGAAAGGCACTACTCCCGTTCCATGATGATGTAGGCTTTCCACTCCTTGTAGGACACCATCTCTATGCACCAGGATGAAAGATGAGGAGAAATGGAGAAGAAGAGAAGATAGAGGAAAGATAGAAGAAGGAAAGTAGAGGGAAATGAGGGGTATGGTAATTTAGGAAATATTATGCATGAAAGTTAAAGTTTGGTTATAGTCTAGGCCATCTTATCTAATAACCTAGTTCCCTATAACCATGGCTCTGATACCAATCTGTAACACCCCAACCGATGGCGGAATCATCGAGGTGCCACGTAGTGACGATTGTTCAAAAGCTCATGGTACTAAAATGTAAATATTATTGAATAATCAAAATTGTCTTACATGGAATTGGAAAATACATTGTCTAAATGAAATGTAAATATTGAAATAACTGAATTAAAATAAAGCACTAAATGTTCCTTGCTAAAGCACTAGATCAAACTGCACCTGAAACATGTACAAAATAGATTTGGTCAACATATGAAATGTTGGTGAGCATTCCTAGTTTTGATATATATAGTAGGTTAAAAAGTTATACAATTCAAGTGCAAAGCTACAGTGCAATTATGTAAACAATGTATCATACAAATGAGCGAAATCAATCCTGTGACTGTATAAATGTACTAAATGAACGGCGGTGTACTTATCCAAATAATTGGATAATAACTTAACAATGACCATGGATTCTCCGATGAAAAAGGGGGAGAATCAACCTAGGCGGGTTGTCAATCCAATAGCGCTATCAAATGTTAAGATCGGCTTGTACAATGTTAATGATTTCACTAAGTACAAATGTATTCTACATGTAATGTCTAAGCATAAAGCACGTTTGTAAGCAAATGCACATAGTACTAGAATTGTATTGTAAAAATGTGAACTTGTATTTGTAATTTGTATAAGTGTACATGTAACACCCCAAAAATTAATAAAAGCAAAAAGGGGATAGGAAGTACTCACTGTTTACGTAATAGCTTGTAATGGAACTGGACAACGAAATATGCGTTGGAAATATTCCAAAGAATCAACCTAAAGAATTTAATAATGTGTAAGGAATAACTCTAGGATACATGGAATTCTAGGGTTTCGAATTGGGGATAAACGTTTATTTGATTAATAAATAAATTGTTTATTAAAATATAAGAAATTTAATAAATAAATAAATATAAGTCTTTTTGTAAAATTTTAAGTTAAACATTGTCACAACATAAGATTTTGATTATGAAAATAATTTTTATAAAATTATTTTCTTGAAAATAGAATATTTACTTTAATTATTTCAAATTGTCAAAATATGACTTTAATATCTAAAAATATTAAAATTAAAGAATTTCTGAATTAAAAATTGTATTTCAGTTCTAGATAGTTAGAAGTAATTTATATAAAATTTTGGTGCAAAAATATTGAAAAATGAATTTATTATGATTTATTTATGATTAAAACTAACAAAAATTAATTAAAAATATAAAAAGGCCGGTTTTTTCAGAATTAAAAATTATTTCTGAAATGTTTATGAATATACAAGTTTAGGATAATTTTTGTGAGATTTAATAAAATCGTTTAGATATTTTTATAGAATTTAATAAATATAAATTAATAAACTTGTATTATTAATAATATATTTTAAATAAATTATTTTTGAAAAACTAAAAATTGGGTAATGAACTTTATCATTTGGAGATCATATGATAATTTTTGTAGAATTTATAAACCACTTTTGGTATTTAAAACTGATTTAAAAAGATTTAATGTATTGAATATATATATATATATATAAAAATGGCAAAAATACTTGTTGGTTATGGGAATCGAACCCGGGCCTCTGGCCGGTTCGGGTTTTATCACAAGCGTGGCCACCAACTGAGCCACACCCTGAGAACAAAATATATTGGATTGTAATTAATTATATAAGTTAAATGTTTGGTTTTTGAATTAAATAGAAAAAAATAGGATGTTAAAAACGGGATTCGAACCCTTGGCCTATGGCCGGTTCAAAGGTTTACAACAGACATCCAAACCATCTGGTCTAGACATCTGATACGTTTTAATTCTGTTTCGAATAAAATTAATATAGAGAGCAAAGCATTCATCTTCCCCAATCATAAACCCTAACCCACCAATTGATCTAATAAGGCCACGATTACTACATATCAGAAAACGAAACCATAGGGTTTTGAAAACACATCAATAGTCGGCCTTATATCCTTGTTTGATTTAAACGTACCTCACTTGAACAGAGTGGAATCGGATTAACTAGATATCGAACAAAAAGCTCCTAATCTGATAGATTGCAGATTTGTGAAGAAGAAAGGTATCATGGGTTCTCTAAGTCGGCTCCTTAAGTGTTCGTGTGTGGGTTTAATTGCGTTAAAACATTCGTTATATATAGATTGATAATTGGGTTTGGAAGCTTTAAAAACGATTTTGATTTGACAAATTTTGGCCGCTAATCACGCACATTAGCGTGTAATCGTCAGCAGTCAACCGTGGACATTGATTTCACATCCAAAGAAGGTTTTAATTTTGGAAGATAAGCATGAAACGCGTCCAACAATTTTGCCTTTGATTGAGGCGGTCTGCGTGTCTGTTGCGATCAATAGGGAAGAAGGAAGGAGGGGAAACAAATCGGGTTTAAATATATATAAGGTTGGGGTTAAATCAGACTTCAAGTGTAGCTCAGATGGTTAAGTGTGGTGTGGTGTGACTGAGGCTGCTCGGGTTCGAATCCCGGCTGCAGCAAGCTTTTATATTTTTTTTTTTTTAGATAGAGGGAAGGGAGAGCAAGTGGGCTACAATGTTTGGGCTTAGAGTGTTGGGCCGATTTCTGGATTGGGCCTGCTGATGGTTTCAGATGGGCTCCAAGATAGGTATAAAGAGTGTGTTTGAGGTTATGTTTAATGGGCTAGGTTGGTTTAGTAGGTGGTAAATGTAATGACTAACTTTATTATTATTATTATTATTATTATTATTATTATTATTATTATTATATTATTATTATTATTATGAGGATAAAATGTGGCGTTCAAGATAGGAGGTGCGAAATAAAAAAAATGTATGTATATTTTTAATAATAATAATGATAAAGGTGACGGATGTCACAGAAAGAGACCTTTAACAGGCTGAGGGCCAGGTTCGACCCTTCGAATGGTCAAACCAGGAAAGAGCCATTTTCCCGATTTCCAGTTTGTCGTGTTTAGCACATTTTAACGCACCCTAACACATGAACATGCAACCCTAATCTATGTTTAACATATATAAGCATGGACAATCATCTAAGTATCATTTAAACACGTATTTGCATATAATCCACCACATAAGAATCAATCTACGTATAACACTTAATCTAGTTTATGTAGTTCACCAACAACGGGACTCAAGACTCGTGTGTATGTAAAATACACCAATGATCCTCCAGATCATTGAACCCGGACAATACGTAAGAAAACCCCGACTCAACTAACCCAGTTAAGTACATAATTAAACTGTTTCCCGCTAAGGTTGACTTATAAGTTTAAATATGTCATGTCAAATATGCCAGGTGTCACAATATCCTTCAAAATATGTGTCAAGAAAATCGTGTTTATATTCATCATGAGTTTTATCCTCGCAGGAACGTTATTATCCCAAATTCGATGCGCAGGTTCTGCAATGAAGCTGGAGACTCTGCTATGCATTTGTTTGTGTCCTATTGTTTAGCATCGCAGATCTGGGATTTTGTTTCCCATTGGTGCAGGCTGTCAGCGGTGTATGTTTTGGAGCTTAAAGACCTCGTTGTGACCCATAAAAGACTAAACGGGTCAAAGAAATAGCGTAAAACAGTGCTGGCAATTATTCAGATAACAATTTGGGTATTATGGAGATGGCGTAATGATGTAACTTTCAATGGAAAATGTGACAATCGGTAAAAATCCAGGTGATTCTTGTACGATATAATAATCATTAAAATAATATCAGAATCTATGTGTTAGACTTAATTAGTGATAATTAGAGTCCATAGAAATGCCATGATAATGTTCAAATATTCAGGAAAGATTTACCGGAAATCTAGGAATTTGCGTAATACGGAATAATAAATTACCTGTAATGAACATTGGTGACGACTCGGTTAACTTTAAAAAGTATATTCTTGGCCCGTTGTGCATGTATTAACGTGAAATAATATATTATGAATGCAAATATCCTAAAGATTATAATATGTGGTTTTTAAATCGTTAAGGTCTAATGGTTACGCGTAGTAGAGTTTTAACGCGAATTTGAGACCCGGTATGGAAACCACCAATGTAATCAAATTAGCTAAAAATAAATATTAGGAGGTGGGAAATATTATTATGGACCAATTGGGTAAAAACTTAGTTAAATAATGTATGTAGGTTTTATAAAGTGTGAGGTGGGAAGTATTATGTTAAAGGTTTTTATAAATATATATATATATATATATATATATATATATATATATATATAATACCAACCCCTAGATCCGGTCGACCCCCCCATAATATTATTATTTTTGTTTATTATTATTATTATTATTATTATTATTATTATTACATATACATATCATTGCTTATTTAATACTCCACAACCCACAATCCCAAGACACACACACACTAAAATCCTTTACATTTTCACTTTCACACACTAAAACCATCAAACTTCTTCTTCTTCTTCTTCTTCTTCTTCTTCTTCTTCTTCCCCTTCATAACCGAAACCCACCCCCATCACCATCATTCTTCACTTTTTATTCATCTGAACATGAAAATGGACTTGAAATCTTGAAGACATTAACAATATTGGTGACTAGGAAGCTAAAACATTCAAGAAAACTAGAGATTTCAGAGAGAGAAACCCATTTTTGCAAGTGATTTTACAAGGTGAGTTTCTTAACCAAAAATTATAATAAAATCTATATATTTTTTGTTTTTAATCAAGTTTTCACCAAGAAGTTAAAGGTTTTGAAAAAGGGTTTGTAAAAATAAACAATGGGAAGGAAATGAGATGAAATGGTGATGAATATGTGTGAATGTGTGCGTTAGTGTGTTTGCCATGAGTTTTTATGTATGTATGTATGTATGTGTGTATATGTGAGTCGTATGTATGTATGTATGTATGTATGTATGTATGTGTAGAGATTGATTGTTTTGAGTATTTGGTGATTTATCATGCTTAAATCCTTCAATTTTTGAGACATGCAAGAGGGTTTTTAAAAGGGTTTAGGGTCTGATGTAAAAGTGTATTTTGATGTCCTTGATGGTCTAGTAAAATGGTATAGGGATGGGATTAGTGAAATGTGGCTTATTTGATTTATATGTTCATGTTTTTGCATTGTTGATGTTGAGTTTTTGGATGATTTTCGAATTATGAACATGTCTGATTATTATAAAGATAAGATGGTTTTCATAAGCTTAATATAGTTCAAAACAAGTTTGGATAGGATCTACATGCTTGGGATACCTTGCATGTGCGACTCAAACATGTTTTACGGCTTAAAACGCCAAAATACGAGTTTTTGTGAAAGATATTCTAAAACTGATTTAGAATAGGTCTTAAAACTTAAATTGATGTAAAATAAAGGGTAATTAAGTGTTCATAAAAGAATTTAGGTAAAAACCTAGGTAAACTTGCAAAGGATGCGCAAAAACGCATGTTTTGACAATAATAACGCGTCTAGAACACTAAATTTCAGGTCTGATGTGAAACAACTTATTTGGTGTCTAAATGTGTATAAAAATCGTTATTTGTGACGCATAATGTGTTTACCATGATAATAAGTGTTTATAGTGTAAAACTATGCGATAATTAGAGTCGCCAAAACATGACTTTTAAGGCATAAGATGAATGGATTTTGTGGCTGGATTAGAGCAGCAAAATGGTCGTATTTTGTAGTTTATATGCAGCCCTAAAATTCAAAACTAAGTTCATAGAATGTCATTAGGTTAACATGAAATGTTGGAAACTTGTTTGGTATGAAAATTGCTAGAATATGTGTAATAGCGAGCTGTAGGTGCATGTTGAAGTGCACTAAACTATAGGTTGATTCTAATGAGAATATAAATCCTATTTTGAAATGATATATGTGTGGCTACCAAAGTGTGAATATGTGGAATAGATTATTAACACTAAATGCATGCACACGGGGTCTAAAACTTAACCAATTGTCAAAAGCACCAATGGGTCGATAGGGTAAGGGTTAATGGAAGTTCAATTTTTTTTGAGATAAATAAGTCAAGGAAGTTTGGTGAATAACTTTATTAGACTTAGGGTGATTACTAAAATAGCCTTATGGATTATAGGTTATTGTTAGTAACGGGTTGAGATTGAACTAGGAGATTACTTAGAAGCTATGCTTGAGGTGAGTTTCACGGCCTCTTTTCTTTTTAAATGTTTTTGAACGTTGTAATATCGGGGGATTAACATGTTGTATGATTAGTAGGACTAGAAATATAGAACACTTGATTGCCTTAGGTTTGTGTACGTGTGTTACTTATAGTACCTCGTCGGTCCCCTCCGGACGGACACTTCTCCGCACATCTTAATCATTAACTCTTGGACTAGAGCCGTAGCTTATGTTAGTAGATATATTGGGTTGATGACCCTTTCCTGACCGGTAAAGTGGGTCTGATGGTAAAACAAAACCTTAAAAGTTCCTCATGGACTTGGGGTCAAAACTTGGGAAGAAAAATTGTTGTGGTTTGATTAAGTGCTTTAGGTTTCTATCATACTTGCTAGATTTTTGCGAGTCTACTTGGTTCTTTTCGAGTTGTACTAGATCATACTTGTAACAAATTGATTAGTCTGTTTGATGTCATAAAACCCGTGAACTCGCCAACTTTGTTGATATTTTTAAGCATGTTTTTCAGGTACTGATGCATAGGGATTTTGAGAGTGGGTTTGGCAGGGCACTACTATGGACATGATGTTGGGACCATTAACAATTAAATAACTATGTTTTCTGTTAATTCGTTAAACAACGTTGTCTTAAACTACTTTTACTTTTTAATTGTAAAACGATGTTATCTTTAATCTACGCTTCATTTTGGTGAAACATATTTTCTTGTTATCTAACAAATTTCACTGACCATGAAAATAAAATATGTTGAACTAGAGGGTGGTTGCAAGATATCCATGTGTAATTAAACGTGTATTGCTAAACTTATTGGTAACAACTTCCGTTACCTCATGGCTTGCTTTCCGTTGTGCGCTGTCGGGGTGTGGCAGAAGTTGGTATCAGAGCGATGGTTATAGACAATTAGAGATTCTTAGGTTATACTATAACCATGAATGCTCTCGAATAAATTATAAGATGTTTAAGATTTAATGTGCATCATATAGAGTGCCTTGGAAAATGATATTAAGGATAGTTATGTTCTTATTATATGATATTAATTGTGCTTATGTGATTAATTATATTATGTAATTATATACTTATTAAGTACGAATACTGATTGTCACAGATCATGGTTTCTTCATACATCAGTTTGTCTAGTACCGATGGTGAGCCAGAGTCTCCACCCGAGCCATATTCATCTACCGATTCCATTGAGTCCTTGCAGGATCCGTATATCTCTGTTATAGCACCAGAGCCCCAGTGGCTAACGCAGATGATGTTCCTGAGGTAGAAGTTGCACCAGCTATGGTTGAGCCTGCGATTGTTGTACCCATAGCTGAGGAGCCTGTAGTCGCACCTTATACCGCAGAGCCCATACCTTCATTCATGTTACCCTCTGAGCCCCGAAATGATGGCTTGTTTGCTATGTTTAGATCAGTTGGACCCCAGATTAGAGTTCCCGATAGTGAGACCCTGTCTGCTAGCATGTTGCCTGTTCGTAAAAGACCTTTGGATACCGAGGGGCAGATTTCTTCATGTAGCAAGATTAGGAAAGTGGAGCTAGACTGTTGGAAATGGTTGCCCAAGAATCTAAGTGAGTAGGCAGAGATTGAGGGCATACCTCGCACGTATGAGCAGGGTGAGTCTTAATATGACGTCGGAGTGCCAGTACTGACAGGTGAGCCCGTGGTGCGTACAGTGGCTACATTAGCGGCACGTGGAGCCCGCACTGAGCATCGGATCACTACATTACAGAGCAGGTATGAGTCATTGGATATGAGGGCAGACACTCTACGTCACAGGATGGGTAAGTCGGATCAAAGGATTGATGGTGTGTGTGGTAAGTTTGATTCGCTTCGCGAGCGATTTGAGACCTTGGATGGTCGAGTTGTTTCTATGGATGGTAAAGTTGAGGGCATTGACAACAGGATGGCGTCTATTGAAGAATATTCTGTCACTGATAGTCAGGCTAGGGATCGTCAGTTGGCAAGGATTGAGAGGTAGAGAATAATATCTTAGTTGCTCAGGGAGATTTGATGGAGTCTAAGATGAAGGTTGAAGAGAAAGGGAAAAAGATCGAGGAGGCGGAAGCAGGTGTGATTAGCATGGAGCAGCGGTTGGTAGCTGCAGAGGAGAGCTATAGTGCTGTTATGGCCTTAGCGATGTTTGTGATGGTCTTCTTGGCTACTGTCCTTCAAGGTGGCAAGGCCCAGGCCCCTTGAGTTTGTGGTTGATTGTTGGTCTAGGGCATGTTAAGCCCTATATTTTGGTAGTTGTAATGGATAAACTTGTCAGGTGGTAATATGGTCCCATTTTGTTTAGTATGATCTCCGAAAACATTATATAGTGGTTGTCAGATCTTTTGTAAACAATTAAACAAGTTATCCGGTTATGTACTTAAAATATTATGATGATGAATTAACATGGAAGCAAGTACCCATGCTTATTATCTTTTTGATGTATTGATCATTGTCTATTATTTTATTATTGATCGTTGATGGTGTATGATTTCTTTTGAATTATCTCGTAGTGTATGAATGTCATTCGGAATGATTTTAATACATGACATGGTTAGTTCTTAAAATCGTAAACATGTTTCTTATGTATATTTTACCCCTAAAATATATATATAGAAAAGGGATTATGGCACCAGCTACGAGAGCAAGTACTGAGGCAGGAGGTTTTTCACTTCCCGTTTCACCTGAGCAGTTGGCTAGGATGATAGCGCAACAAGCGAATTTCGTTTTTGAGCAGCGTGATGCCAATGCAGCTAGAGGTCGAGGTTGTGGCGCACTAGGAGGTGGCAATAGTGTTGTCAAGTTTAGCTCATAATGTCAAGTTGTAAAAGTAGGATAATTTTCTGCAATAATTACTAAACAACTTAACCAACATTTAAACAAATTAGTTAACGAGGTAGTTTAAGCTAGTATTAGTATCTCTCTCTCTCTCTCTCTCACACACACACACATCTACACCTTTACATATGCACACAAGCAGTCAAGACTCAAGTGTGCTGTTATAAGGGTTTCAAATCAAAATAAACCAATTTTGTATGTGAATTCATTCAAAACAACAATATACTCTTTATCATCCATTCAACTCCAGCATACCCTTTTTGAATATTTACATCTGAAATCATTAATACAAGTTCACATCAGTTAGTTCTGTAATTATCATATGGTGATCAGCTCCTCCATTATTTTTATTCATACATTATTATTTTGTATCTTCTTGACAAAAGAGATCACCCATTCTCACATTCAAAACAACTAATGATTTTTATTTTAACCAAAACTAGTTTTTAACAACTTTTTAAAACCAAAAATACTTCATATTAATAATATGCAACACCTTTTAAAAGATGATGTCAATAAATCTGTAGTAACCAAGAATAAATATAGTAAAGTACAAAGGTAGATCACACTACTCTTTAGGTACTGTGTCCTTTTCACCATCTTTTAGGGCACATAACTTCAGTTCAACAGTCCTTACTTTAACTCTGCATCCATTATTCCACCGGACTTTAAACCATAAACCCATAATATTAAACAACCAAACCACAGTCAACACCGGTCAACCACATGCATAACCATAATATTAACCACCTCCATACATACACATAATAATAATAACAATAACAACAATAATAATATAACTAATCATCATCAAGTTCTAGCCTTTTTATTAAACCCTACTCCAAGATTCAGATCAAGATCCACATTATTATTATTCTTAATATTATTATTAACAGCTCCTTGATGATTCATCTTCATCATAGATGATGAGCTGCTAAACAGTTGATCAATAGACGTGACCACGTGGCACTTACTGCTACTGCCAGCGTGGCATTTCTTCAACGTTTCAACCGGCGGAGACGGTGGAAAAACCGACGGAATCTCAAAGTTAGTCCTGGCTTTAGATCCTCTAAGTCTCCTAGCCGCCGCGTCATACGCACGCGCCGCCTCTTCTGCCGTATCAAATGTCCCCAACCAGTGTCTGCACCGCCCTATTCTGTCGCGTATCTCCGCCGACCAACGTCCCCATGGCCTCTTTCTTACCCCTCTGTAGCTTTTCTCCACCGTTGACGGTGTGGTTGACTGTGTTTGTGGTTGTGATGGTGAAACGGTGTCGTTTGGGTTGGTGGTGGTGAGTGTGGTGGTGATGGGTTTGCCGAAGAGGACTTGTTCTCCGACGACGGCGGCGATGCCGTCGAGTTCAGGTGGTGGGTAGGATAAGATGAGGGTTTCTTGATGAAGATTATTATTATTATCATTATTATAATTATTATTATTAGGGTTGAAGTAGATATTCATTGTTGTTTTTAATAACAGGGTTTTGTAGTGAACAGTAAGATGACTTGTAGTTGTGTGTGTATCTTGAAGAGAAAGAGACAGGTTATATATATAGGCGGTTTGCATGGGGGCTGACAAAATGTTTATATAATTTTATTGGTTTTTACATACATACGAGTATATATTTAACTTTTTAGTGTGGTTTAGGAAAATGTGTCGAACTATGATTACATGTGTTTTGAAAGGGAAAACGGCTCACTTAATTATAGATGTAGAGTGTGTGTTGCTATAAGTTAGGAATGATTATAGTTGAAATCTTATAGCCCCTTGTGACGTTATATGTGATGTAATTTTTTGTTTAACTTGTGTGTTAATATTATGTAATTGGGATATTTCAAAAAGATCACATTTGGTTATTTCATTAAAAAAGTGAATGTTTAAATTTACATAAAATGATACTAGGTGTAGGTGTGAGTGTGCATGAGAAAAACAAATATAATGACAGTCTTAAGTTAAATGAAAATATGGTCGATCACCGGTTGATATTACTATAATTATGTTTCTCTACAACAAAATACTCACTAAACATATGTCAAAGTTTGTGAGATAAATATATAGTCATTTTCAGGGATTTGTTGATCCTTTCTGTAAGCAACAACCATGAATTACATTATCTTGGCTGTCTTGACATGGTGTACAAACCTAGATATATATATATATATATATATATATATATATATATATATATATATATATATATATGATAGTAACATTTGTTGGTGTATTCATTTGTCATGCCTTTATGACTTTGTATGTCAAGATTGTCCACATACGAATATCATGTAATCGGTAATCATCTACAAGGGCAAGGCAAATTAATTAGTGACAATATTCCACCGTTCCACGGTTCTAACATTATACTCAAACATATAGTGTACTAAAAGAACACGGAGTTCTATTATTGCATACCATAAAAGGTTATTTAAATTACCTTAAATATAAGGCTCCGGATATTTGCACAAGTAGCAATTTTATTCAGACAATCCTATACGGCCCGTAGAGTCCTCTACAGGCCGTAGAGCTCGTTTTTTTAACATTCTACGGGTCGTAGAGGTCCCTACGGCCCGTAGGTAATCATTACCAATGATTGTATGATTGGCAATCATTGGTAATGATTCCATACGGTCCGTAGGGACCTCTACGGCCCGTAGAACAAGTCTTATTAATTTTGGCTATGAAGAAGGAAGGGATTGATGTATAGGTTTTTCCTACGGCCCGTAGAGATCTCTACGGCCCGTAGGCTCAAAAAAACACAAAAAACGTTTGGGACGAGGTTCGAGCTTGGGCACATTATCACACACATACACAAGAGACTTATAGAAACCATGGAGACCATCTGGCTACCAGTTCGCTGGTTTACATATTGGAAGAAATAAATATAACATAAACCAGTATTAGACACCCTCTACGGCCCGTAGAGCCCTCTACGGCCCGTAGAGGAATTTTTTTTTTACAACTTTTAATTGTTTAATAAATAAACACGAGCGTAGTGGATTATCAGAATAGTTACAAAAAAAATTTAATTGTTTAATTTTTTTAATTTTTTTAACGTCGTCTCGATAAACGTGTAAAACGTTAACACAAGGTTTATATAAACAAAAAGATAAAACTAAACGTTAACACAAGCATTCAAAATAAACATTGTTTAAAACGTTTACAAAATATAATCAGAAATAGAACATCGTATCATCAGGCGGCGGCGGCGGCTGCTGCGAGGACGTCCCGAGCTGCTGCGAGGACATCCCGGCCTCATGCGGGGTCTGCGGGGTCTGCTGCATGCTGGCCCCTATAGTCGGTGGGACACGAGTTTGCATGCCCAGCTGGCGATACATATCCGACTGGCCAGCAATCATCCAGCGCATCGCCTCGTCCTGCCGATCACGCCACTGACGCATCTCGATGTCGTGCTGCTGACGCCAGGTGTCCATCCGCTGACGCCACTCACGCATCTCGACTGCCTCTGCGGCAGCCGCACGTACGTCCGCCCTAACATCAGGAGGCAACCGCAAGGAGTGATAAACAAGTGGCGGAATCTGCAGCTCTTCAGGCTGCGGCTTAGCCATATTGACGTCTCTCTCAACGCCCCCTCCCCCTCGGCAACATACCGCAACCCAACCTCAACAGCACCACCTGCAATGGATAACAATAAATAATTAATAAATAATAATAATAATCAATGATTTTATGCACCACCTGCAGTGGCCTGAAGACATCGCGGTAGCTTGGAATCGATCGGATTTTTTGTGCACCCATTTTTTTGAAATGTTTCGTATACTGAAGAAAGAAGACAAGGAAGAAGAATATATCTGGACCTCTACGGCCCGTAGAGGCCTCTACAGGCCGTAGAGGCCTATACGGCCCGTAGAAGAAGTGCTTTTTCAAACTGACACACTGAAAGTCAGTCTGTTCATTGAATGACCTCGTACCTCGTATTACCTACGGGCCGTCTAGGGTTTAAATGCACTCGACCAACCCACCTCTACGGGCCGTAGAGGCCTTTACGGGTCGTAGAGGGTGTCCTCATTTATTACACTGACACCCTATACGGCCCATAGAGGGCTGTGCAAACCTAATTTTTGTTATTGTGTAAATAACATACCTCAAATATAATTATAAGTGCAACTTGTCTCTCATTAAGGTGATCTATCACCAATCGATGAGTAAATGATCTAGATGTCACAAACCAAACCAAACACGAACAAAGATTCTTCTTTGTAATTCGAAAAACCTCTACTATTAATGTAAATGATCTAAAATCGATGAATGAAAGTCTACTATTAAAGTGGTGGTGGCGTTTTAAACAAGAAAAGGGTTCAATGTGGCATCACGTCATTTCGGTCATTCACTTCAGTCCGAATGGTTGGAGTTACTTGCCGATTAAAGAAGGTACTACGGGTACGTGGAGTTCAATCGTTCGAATGGAAAAGGAGCTATGGAACCAAAATGTGGATAAGCGATGCTTAATAAAAGGTAACCTTGGGAATGGCGACGATATAAGATTTTGGGTTGATTGGTGGGTGGGGGATTGTCCGTTAATGCTGAGATTTCCAGCCTTGTTTGTCCTTGAAGCTGTAAAAAATGTATCGGTGGGTCGAAGGGTTTAGGGTTGGGATTGGAAGAGGGAACCATTGGGATTAGACAAGACGCAGGAGATGCATCAATGTTTAGCACTGTTAAGCGACATTCGCTGCACACAGGTGCAGGATAAATGGGTCTGGCCGATCAGTAGCGATGGGCTGTCTTCAGTTAGCAGCTGCAGAAAGATGTTGTCATCGCATGTTGTGCCTTACTACCCGTTTGAGTGGATTAAAGAAGTGCCGAAAAAGATTAGCGTGTTCGGGTGAAGAGCAATCCAGGACCGAATTCCTATGCTGGTGGGTCTAAAAAAAGAAAGATAGTAAACGAGTCGGTCGTTTGCAGGTTGTGTGGCGAAGGAGACAAGGATGCCGATCATTTGTTTTCGACGTGCTATGTGGCATTGGTAATTTGGCAGAAAGTTAATGCATGGGTCAATATTGCTCCAATCTATGCTTTCAACGTTAAAGATCTACTCGAGTTGTATGGGAAAGTAAACGCTCCAAAGGAGAAGAGGAAGTGGATCCGAATTATAATCTTGGCGGCTTGTTGGGCAATTTGGAGGGCGCGAAACGACTTATTCTTTAGTGGCAAAAGAGTAAACATCAATGCTATCTTTGGCAACGCCCAAGTTTTGGCATACACATGGGTGAAACATAGAGGGAGGAGAATTGGCTTGCTTTCAACGTTCCTATAACTTGAGAGAGGTTTGATTGTGTCGGGTCATGATCGGGTGATATGTAGTGATTGTAATTAGTATCTTGCTTGTTACAACTATTTACTTATGTAAATATTTTGGTGATGAATGCCGTTTGTAGTTTGCCGATAAAAAAATTACCCCCACCAACCATCCTCTTGCACAAATTTTCTCTATTAGTTTGTTTTTGCATAGATACTAAAATGATGTTTTAAATAGGAAAATACACAAGTCTCATATCCGTTTGATACGTGAATAAAAATGTCAATACGTGAAATATGCTCTCACATATTCCAGTATTTCACGGCTTTGTGACGAGACGCTAGACTATGATACAAGAAAATTTATATTTATTTCGCTGTTTTTCTATCTTAATTAAAGGACTTCATGATGTACTCAATGATAGTTGTAACAAAAAAATGTTAAGAGTTCACGGTTTTCTGATTTTCTCCTAAGGTAATTTTCATGTACCCCCTAAATTCACTTCCTACTAACAAGTGATATACAAATTTAATAAATCAAAATAACCGACATGGATATATGTTTTTGGGTACAATCTTTCAGTATTAATACTATGTTGACAATTGTGAAAACTATATAATGTATGTGTACACAACATATAATAATAACTAGAACTAATGGCAGATTGAGAGAAACAAATATGGTTTTTAATCTTATGATACGTTAATCATCATACTCAGTTAATCCCATCTATAGCAAAACTAAGGTAGGGTCTGAGGAGGGTAAGATGTAGACAGCCTTATCTCCACCCCTAAGAATAGAGAGGCTGCTTCCAGTGAGACCCCCGGCTCGATGTGGTTTGGTATCAAGCCTTGGACATAAGGCACATAACACTTAGCAATCGGGACAAACCCAAGCAGTTATTTTTTCAGTGAAGCATGAGATTTGAACTTGATACCAAACCCGGACAGAAACCCTCAAAAAAGTTAAAGCTTCCCACATCAATCGAGCTGGGACGAAGATAATTGGCTCTTCACGTATTATATGACACACTTTTCCTAGATTTTTTGTGTAACTATAATTAATAACTTTATCCTAACTTTAAGACTATGCGGAGTGGGGGCGGGAGAGAGGGCGGGAAAGGGGGGGGGGGAACACCGCCGCAAGGCAGCGTGGAGAGGGGCGGGAGTGGGGGGGGGGGGGGGCGGGAGGAAGCCCACTGGCGTGGGGGAAGTGGGGTGGCCACGTGGCTCTCTTCTATTGGGCCAAGCTTATTCAAACGGTCGAATAAAAAAAAAATTTAAATACCAACGGCTATAATCAACGGTCAAAAAAAAAAAAAAATTTATAAATTACCCCCATTTCACTACAAAACACCCACTTTAACCAATTTTTATACACTTTTCAACCAAATTTTATACACTTTTCATCTAAATTTTATACACTTCCTCAACCAACAATGAACCCATACAACCGAGGCTTCGACCCGAACAACCCATACGCGTTTGTCCCAAACCCGAATACACCACCGGTTCGCCCGATCCCAAACCGTCCACCCATTCCTTCACCTTGTCCCGACTACGCGGGTTATGCGGGTTTCATTAGTGGGCAAATTTATCCGAATTTCCCATTCAATGATTCTCTCGTTCCTTCACAACTTCCTTCACAACTTCCTTTAACCCAAACCGTACCCGATACACAACCCCAAAATGTCGCGGGATCATCTTCGGGTAACCCCCCCCCCCTGCAAGAAGAAGTCACAGGAGGAAGACACCGGAGGAGAAAGCAATAGCCGCCGCTAACCGCCAACCAATTAAGTGGACACCCGATGAAGAGCTCGCTATAACGAAAGCGTGGATAAGCGAGTCGGAAAAACAAGAAGGTATTTGTAATAATTTTTTTAACATGATTTTTATTTGTAAGGTGTTGCTAATATATATATATATATTTTTTTGTAGGAACTAGTCGCCATAAAATCGACTTTTGGAACGACATAAACGCCGCGTTCCATGGGTTGATGGGACGAGAGTTCTATCGAGCAAACGATAGTCTCTCGTCCAAGTGGACAGAGATAAACAGGGCAATGAACGCGTTTCAACCGCATTATTATTACGCAAGAAACAATCCAAAAAGCGGTGAAACGGACACCGACAGCCTCAGCCGGTCGCTATTAGCGTATCGTAACGAAACCGGTCTCGAATTCAAGTTTCTTCATTGTTGGGAAGTCGCCAAGAACCATTCAAAATGGGCGTACGTCCCCACTGCAAGCAACTCCGCAAAAAGGTCGAAAACAAATTCGTCAAGAAACCGTCAAACTGATCCTGAAAACGTAGAAGCCGTTAATTTGGATGAAGACGAGTTTGAAGAGGAATTGAGTCGCCCACCCGGTCGAGATAAGTCAAAAAAGAGGGCGCAAAAATCTACTGCCTCGGGTTCGGGTTCTGGATCAACCGGCGCCTGCAGCGCTGACTTGCAAGATTTAAATGCCACCATGATTCAGTTCAATACGATTCAAGAAAAAATGCTCGAGGAGAAAAAAAATATTCGCGAAGCGTTTGAAAAGAAGTTGACTATGAAAGAGCGCAAATTGTCTATCAGAGAGCAGCGCGAAAAACGCGAGAATATGAAATTTCTCGCCATGAACACCGAGCATCTTTAAGGGCCCGAGTTAGAGATGACGCTTCAAATGAAGCGTGATATTATGGAAAAATATAATATCAACTGATTTGTTAGTCTTTAATTTTTTTCGGTTTTTTTTGTATTTTTTTTAATTTTCTAGGTTTTGTTTTTGTATTTTTCTAGGTTTTTATTAATTAAAAATATTTATTATTATTATTGTTTTATATATCAAAGTTAAAAAAAAAAAAAACAAAATGCCACGTGTCACTTCCTCCACCTCTTCCCCCCTTCCACTCCCCACAATTATTTTCCCCCCCCACAAGGGGCTCACAAGTGCCACATGGCGCTTCATCCCCCTCTTCCCCCACCACTCCTTTTTTTTTTGAACGGCAAATTTTTATTCCACCTTTATTCCACCTTACCTTGCATTTGCAAGGATTTGAACCCACAACCTTACATTTGTAAGGGGGGACACCATACCACTAGACCAAGAGGTCATGGGTAATTAAAAACAGGGTGTCAATCTAAATTACTATTATTATTATAATAATTATTATTATATTATTAATTATTAAAAGAGTATCAGTTTAGAACATCGTAGTAATTTAATGATATAAAATAATGAAAAAAAAATGGAAGAAAGATTTTGTTAATAGATTTCGATGAGACACACATCCGTCATCTATGGTCATTCACACACAGTTAATTTCCTCCCCTGATGAAATGACATAAAACCCCATGCTACTCCTTTCCATAGTTTTCTAGCCTCATAGAGTAACATTTGGGGCAAATGTGGAATTTCCAATAAAAATGATTTGATGTACAAGAGATGATCTCGAGGATCAACTGAACCCTAGCCATTGATTAAATCTTCGGTCATGATTGCGTAAGGGTGGAGTTTGTTTGACTGTTTATTGAAGATACATGATGATTATTATTAATATTAATATTAATATTATTATTATAACTTGTGTTTAACCAGGGAATTTTTAGGTGCAACGGAGTTGCAGGTATGTGACCGTGGGGTTGATGAGAGATGTGTTTGATTTACGAGGTTGTATAAAGGTAGTGTGCATGGTAAAAGATTGTATGTGCAGTATCTTTTCTCCATCCATGTCATTGTTGGAAATTATATATTTTTGGGTTGATGTTTCAAAAATAATTTTGTTATATATGGACATATAGTGTTGGAAAATTTAACTATGATCTAAATAAAATTGTTAAAACAGAATTGAAGTTATGATTTTTTTTTTAATCATCGGTTTTGTGATTCGGTTATGATTATGTGTTTATGATTAACTAAGTCGAACTGACGTTAAAACTAAGGGTGGGAGGGGCGTCACCTATGAAGAATCTGGGGGCGCTATTCGCATGCCACCACCTGAACTATGCGCACACCATCACCCGTGAACTCCTCTTACCGGCGACACCATCTGTAAAGCATCCGAACACTCTGCATCTCTCTCTCCTTTGCATCTTGGCTTCACTGACTACATAGAACCCGCTATCCTGGCCACCGACGACGTTAAACTTGTGGTGGTAGTGAAATACCAGGGGTCATTTCGGGTGGTGCTATATCCCTCCTAACACTTATACCTTTTGCTTTTATAGATAACATGTTACGTCTCACAAGAAATTGTTGGAAGCTTTTATTTTTGGCAATTAATGTATAAGTGTGAGGTTATTGTCTTTTATAAATTATCATACTCAGTTAATCTCACCAATAGCAAAAGCTAAGGTAGGGTCTGAGAAGGGTAAGATGTAGACAATCTTACCTCTACCCTGTAGGAATAGAGAGACTGCTTCCAATGAGACCCCCGGCTCGATAGTGGTTTTATATCAAGTCTTGAATATAAGGCACATAACACTTAGCAATCGGGACAAACCCAATTGGTGCATGTACCCCCTTGTCTTTTGGCTATCAACGTCACCACCTGATGCATGATTAAACGTCCGTCATTTTTAACGTTATTTTCACGAAATTAATAAAATAACGTTAAAATAAGTGCAACTTTATAAATTATAAATTATAAAGATTGATAAATATTTGTTTGGACAAAAGTATGAGTGATGTATTTATTGAATTAACTTAAAATAAAATGAATCACGTCTGCGTCATCCGGGCAATGATAGTGACAAACGTACCAAGAAGCGTTCGATCTTGAGCCGCACCCCAATTTCACCCGGCTGTTACTCCAGCGAGAAAACTCATGTGGAAGCAGTACGGTTTTCGGGGGAACGTTGTAACCAAGTCTGATACACTAGCGCAGATCCGGTTAAGACATCGTAGTCTGGGGCAGACCTTGGCTAGGGCTACCGATTAGGCAGTGTGACATTGGGTCATTCATATGAAAGTCACCATTCAAAAAAATAAATTTGATTTAGCTGAGCCGTTTTACCCTTTGTGGTGGAGTGGCATGAGAAATGATAGGTAGAGCTTAGCCTTCTTGAGGTGCCAGGTTCGATCCTTGATCCCACCGGATTTTACTGATTTTCTATTTTCGTGGCTTCGGGCGGGTGGGAATCAGGTTTTCCCCGGAACTGATGGCTTGATGGATTCTGGCTATCTAGCGCTACCTGTGATCGGACACATAGGACGTGTGTTCACCCAAGGACGTATCAAGTGTTTTTGTAATAAATTGGTAGGTACCCCATATAATCGGACACCATTTGTTAACTGTTAAAAAAGTATTAAAATGTAATCCTTATGAAAATTTAGAAACCAAACTGTCTGTAATAGGTTTTTACTAGTAATTAAACCAAACCAACCCATGTTAATTGATCAAAGTTTAAAAACAATATTTTATAAACTGGTTTTAATTGTAACAAAACCATGAAACACAAACCAACCAATTGTAATATTATTTAACAAGGGATATATAGATATATTTATAAAGAATAATTGAGGGGTATAAGTGAAGTCAAAGGTCAGCTACAAAGTTAGTCTACGACTGTGCACGTGGAAGTATAGTGCTTTTGGTTTCTACGCATTTTTTAAGGGGGAACGGGGCGTCATCAGAATTGGGTACGGGTACCTCGTTAACAGCACGGTAATACCGTAGTTACATGTGCTGGTAGGGTTCTCGTGAATCGTTTTCTGGTGCTTGTTACCGACTTACCGTGCTGGTACAAAGAAACGGTCATTTTCTTGACCAATGATAATATGCCACGTTTTTCTTTCACCTTTGACCGTGATTTTTTGACTGTGTTTTGTTTTACCCCTATACAAATCATACCTTCACATAAAATAATTGCCACGGTTAACTTTCATTAAAAATTTAAACACCATTACACAACAGACATTAAACAACCGTAAACATTAATTATTAAATAAATCTCGCAACATTCGCTATGACGCAAAATGGGTGAAGTTAGTCATTTGTGCACGGTAGTAGTCGCCGCGAGTGAGTTGGATTGCAATGTCTTCTTGAACATTAGGGTGTTTCTCCATCGTGGCTTCATAGAGGATGTTCCAACGCAGACACCTGGACCAGAGAAGAATCCACCTACGAACGAGCGGTCATTTGTGCTGGTTAAATTATTGAATATCCCCGACACCTGGTGCCAAAACGAAATTGGGGTATCGACTTCATGAACCCATGTGTTTCTCACTATCAGGTATGCCCTCGTTAATGTGATATCCTCATTTGCATTCTACGGGACCATTTTTACGAAACGATTAAAGTATAACCGGTTTATTGTGTGATTTTTTGTATTGAAGTTTAAGGTGTTTTTATAGACCAAACCGTAACGGTACAGATTCCAAATGGTTGCAACGGTACGGATTCCAAATGGTTGCAACTGTTTAAATGTAACGGTAACAAAATTAATTATCGCCTGCCTATACAACGGTTAGTTTTCTCATATTTAAGTGAAATATAATGAAATAATCAGTAGAGTGCTGCCTACAAAAAAGTGTTTCAGTGAAGTAAATCAGTGAAGTGATATAGTAGTGTATAACTGTTAAAATTAGTGAAAGAAAATATTTTTCTAGAAGTGCCCCTTATACCCTAAGATCAAATTTAAAATCCATACTATATAAGGCCACAAGGGGTACTCAATGAAGGTTTTTTTCTTTCACTGATTTAAACCAATCCTGCTTTGTCACATCACTTCACTGATTTATTTCACTGAAACACGTTTTTGTAGGCAACACTCACTAATTCTTTTATTTATTTTCATTTACATACCCAAAATAATAAATTAGAAAGAGATATAATTATTTTAGGAAAACGTTAATAAAGAAAATTGGGTATTGAGTGGATTAAACTAATGATTAAAAATGTATTAGGAAAAACCATGGAATTTTTATGAAGTTAAATATGACGAAAAGATAAAAGAGTGCAAACAGTTTTCCGTTTAATTCCTTTTTTATATCTAAATAAACTAGCTTATACCTCGGGAGCGTCCCGGGTTGAGAAATCTAAGTAAAGTGAATAAAATTAGAAGTATCTAAACTATAAAAATGACATCTATGTATCAACTTACATTAGATACTTTTAAAAAAAATATACTAAAAGATCCATTTCACCTTACAACATCAACACCTAAAACAGAATATTAAGATCCCAAGCACTTCAAGGGGACAAAGATTGTTTAGCACCAATACATTCAGTCAAAGGTCTTTAACTGCATACAATAAGATTTGAGCTATTTCAGAATATGGTAGAAAAAGAAAACATAGCAATTAGCTGTTGGAGAGCGTCCCGGGTTGAAATATCTAATATGACATAATAAGATATCTAATATGACAACATAATTAATGACTTGCCAATATATGATTAATGAATATTATTATTATTATTATTATTATTATTATTATTATTATTATTATTTTAAACAAATTTCTGCCATGAGTTATCATATTCTAATATAAAAAAAAGGTAATTGGGTCGGGTATCACCTAATCCCAAGCCCGACCCAAACCCACAATTTTTTTTAAACTAATATATCCCGGGAGCGTCCCGAGTTGAGAAATCTAATTTGAAATATCAATTTTATACCTGAAATAGACTGATGCGTTTTACAGTTACATGCAGGAAAGCTTCGGGTAGCAGTTAACCTAAATAGTCGTTTTTTTCTTCGTTTTTTATATAGCACTATGGTACCCGTTGGAAAGATAATAAAACGCTCGTTAATTTGGTGTAATTTTTTTCTTTAAAAAATCTCGTATATAAAAGATATTAATGTTTAAAAGTTATGGGAGAAAACATTAAAGATAAAAATCTAATTTTGTTTTTAAATTTTAAATTATTATTTTCCTAAAATAAAGCCCTTGCCACATGGGATGACACATGGCACACTCAATGAAGACAATACCCTCTTTGAGTGCCATGTCATTAAAATGGCTTTGGTTTATTATATGTATAGATAATAATAGTTTTTTAAAGTTTTCTATCTTGAAATTCTTTAATACACTTTAGTAATTTTCTTTAAAATAATATCAGAAAATCAAAAATTTTATTTTCCTTAATTACTTTGAGTTCTATTATATATTTTTTTAAAAAATATTTTCAAACCTTCTTACATACTATTGATTACTATACATTATATACTACTGACTACAATATATTGTTGATAACAATGATATGTTTAACCTATTACAACGTTTTATGTAACCCAAAACCGTATGTCTAACTTTTCTATTTTTAATTCGTCATTTATATTAAACAAGTATTGGAGGGCTACAAATAGACTGAAGTTTGATAATTGCACGATTTGGACGGAAGAGGTTATTGGAGAGGTTAAGGCGACGGGGTTTCCATGGGCTAAAAATAGAGCTAGATTGAAGTCATTATTTTGGGTTGATTGGTGCAATTTTTAATTATGTAAGTTGTCTTTTCGTCCTGTTTTATGGGTTGGTTGTTTTTTTAATGAAGTTTACCGTTTAAAAAAAATATTAAACAAGTATCATTTCCTGAATGCAACGATACTTAATTAGCCGGTTAAAATGATACCTTTGACATTACATTTGTGGTTCTAAAAAAATGTGTGTACTTAAATTGGGCAAGTATCCTTTAACATAAAATCATGTATATATGTCATATCCTAAAATATTTCTACGCTTTCCGCATAAAAATATATTCCTTTTTACACTAATCAAACTCTCAATGTATGATTCGGCTATGTTGTTTAATTTTCTCCATAATACACTTAAACTAAGGGGGATTTGTTTGGTGTTGGGTCTGCTGACCTGGATAAGAACAGATGATTGAAAAGCCAAAATATACTACTTAGTTGATTCTTAGAAATAAACAGCATTTACAAGATACTTCTCCTAAAAGATTGTTGACCCTAACATCTGCTGTACTCAACAACTGTTGGAAACAACTACTGCTGCAAAGGACTGCCGGATAAACAACTGCTAGAGAACAACTGCTGACTAAAGGTCTGATGAAGAACAACTGCTGACTAAAGTGCTGAAGACTAAAGGTCTGTTGGAGCCAACAGCACTTAGGCTTCAACAGATGATACAAGACCATCAGAGTTTTTCCCAACAGCAGTTTACCTTTCAGTGTTTTACAATGTAACAGTAGTTTGTATTTAACAGATGTTTTATGTTGTTATTATGTTAAAGGTCGCTGTCTTAGGTGACGTCAGCTTAGATCATCAGTGGTTTAGATTTGTCTATAAATTAAACAGTGCCTGTACTGTTCTATTCATCACTTAAAACATTCTCTGAGACAAACAATCACGGAGTGATCAGGCTGAGGGGGAGTATTTGTAATATTGTAATCTTTTAATTAATGAAAGCATTCGATTGAAAACAATTATTCTCTTGTTTTGATTTATAGTTTATCATTCCGCTGCACTTTCCATTTATAGTTCACTTCATTCTTCTCATCTTTACTTAAACAAATCAAAACAATCAAACTCAGATCCTATCAATTGGTATCAGAGCTTGGTCAATTAAATTCGATCTAACCAATCAATTTAATATAAATAGATCAGCTCTCAATTATTGATATCGTTTGTTTGTCGGATTGAAAACAGAGTAATAGTTTATTTTCGATTCAACCGTTTGTAAACAGACTTTGTTTTTGAAAAATCAGAGAATGGCTTCAATCAATCACGATTCACACAACACTGGCACGAACAACAAGCCACCGATGCTTGTCAGATCTGAATACAATATCTGGCAACGTCGGATGAGCCATGTTCTAGCTCAACAGAACACTGGATGTTGGAAGTCGGTTATCTTCGGACCACATGTTCCGATGGTGCCGAGTACTGAAGATCCCAAGGTTCAGGAGCCTAAGAAACTTGAAAACTACTCCTACCAGGATTTTCAGAAAATTGAGTTAGATGCTAAGGCCTTTAGTATTGTGGCCATGGCTCTACCCAATGATATATATGCTGGGCTGTTACACTGTAACAATGCAAAGGAGTTGTGGGATGCACTGAAAGAACAATTTGGTGGAACTGAAGAGGTTATTGAAAACAACCGTGAAATACTTAACCAACAATATGAAACATTGTAGGATCGACGAACGTGTCACCCGACAATCACGAGGCCTATATTCAAGGTGCGGAATCCCTTGAATATGTCTCAATAACAGAAACGAATATGAAACAATGAAAAATGAGTAATTACAACACACAAATGGGTCAAAAGATTCATGTTTATATCATTAAACAGAGCGCGAGTGTTACAATGATCAAACCTAGCAATCTCAGACCTGGGGAGGGTGTTTGGAGAGTGTGTGTGGCAAGAACTAATGATTAGGGCAATGATTGGGCCTATTTATACCTCCCGTACCCGTACAGGTTAGTATAGGCGAGTAGGATCCTATAAGACATGAAAAACTAGTGATTAGGCCTTAATCACTAGAGCAGACTGGCGAATAGCAGTCTATTCGCATGTATTCTGGGCGAATACACTTATACTCGCCAAAAGAATCCTCCTACTCTCCTGCAGGGTCCCAAACACCCCAAAACGCGTATAAACGTCTCCAAACACCCCGAAAATACGTCCAAACAACATATATACTAGCTTAGGGACATCATGCACTTACAGACTCCCCCTTGGACCAGGCTAGTATACGTACAGAGATTACATAAGACATCATTTATAGCAAACACCAACAACTTTACAGAATCAAAATTGAGAACATACAAAACAAACATAACATAACAAGACACGCAACATCTTCAGTCTTCATCAAATCGACATTGTCTTGATCCTTGAAAGTCTTGACCAGTCGCATCTAGCATGAACTTTGTTGGCGTGACAGAAACGAATCACCCTTTGAAACTTCATTGCTTGATCGGCTTCGGCCTTCAAATGCTGTATGGGATACAGGAACAGTGTCTCCACGTCTTTCTCTGAGCAGTTTATCAGCCACATCGGATCTCATATCCTGATTTTCCTGCACGGGTTTGGGGAGTTGCTCAAGACTATCACTGCTTCTGTTGTCTCTGCATCATAATGCCAGTAGTAGAACTTAGGAGAGAAGTCTTGTTCAACCGGAACCAATGGAATCTTTGAAGCGGTTTCAGGTGGCTTGATTTTGTGTTTCCAGATAGGACTGTTTTGTGACGGGATGAAGCTTTTTTGTCTTGATGGATCTAGGGTACTGTGGTCTGAACTGATCCCATCCTTCAGCACTTTCTCTTCTCAGTATATAGTAGAAGCCTCTAAGATCTCCGATAGCCTCATGATACAGAGGATAGTGCAATCTAACTAGATCACGAACATGCCAGAAAGGCAGATTGAGGACCTTCTTGTACGGCTGAAAATAAAGCAGACCGTCCTGCCATTTCACTCCCAACATCCTAGCATGCTTGATGCAGGCCCAGCTGATCACACTTCCCGACATCTTCACCAATTGCTTCTTGAAGATAGATGCTTGTACTGGATCTTTCTTCTTCTCAGACTCACCTCCAGATGGAAACCAATTGGGATACTTCTGTCTGATCTTGTCATGTCTTTCTTTTACTTTGTCTGGAACAGGCGTAGGATCAGACTTGAGCTTTTCTTTAGCCTCATTAAGCATCTTCTCGGAAACATTAGGTATCCCGGTGCCAGAATCACCAACTACATACTCGGGGGTAGGCACACTGGTTCCATCTTCCATTTCTACCTCATGGTTGTCTGGATGCAGTTCTGGAGGAGTGTGACTTGCACCGGAAGATTCTCCTGGTGCCAAGCCAAAGATCTTTTCTAAATCCTCAGGTGTAACCTCAGGAGGTATTTCACCTTCTTCTAAATCATAATCAGAGGACTCAGGAGGCACGTACAAGTTACCATCATCATCATAATCAAAATAGCTGTTCAGAGGCTTGACAATCTCTACAGCAACCATTGCTTGCTTCAGTGAATCTCGGAGTTGCTGAATCTTGCTCTTCATAGGATCAGGCTCCCCCTGAGCAGAAGAACCTGCTGCGGGATCCTTGCCCTGTCTGTCATGGCTCTTCTTCGTGCGCTTTGATCCAGATCCAGCCGATGATCCGCCACCACCTGTGGCTCCAGGATCACCACCATCACCACCCTTACCATCATCATCATCACCATCATCTGACGCATCATCATCGTCGTCCTCATCATCTTCTTCTTCATCATTATTATCTTCATCATCATCATCACCAGCACTAGCCTCTGCTTCTGAACTAGGACCACCAGTGAGTCTAGGTTGAGTTCCAGTCAACTCATCAATCCTAGCTCTCAGCTCTGTATTCTCTTTCTCAGTCTTGGTGATCCTTCGTTCATTGTTCACATTAATCAGTCGAAGCTCCCTATTTGAGGCCTCTACACCTGCAAGTCTCTCCAAAGTGTTTTGGTTCGACTGCATCAGCTGCTAATGAGACTCCATTAGCAGCCTGTTCGATTCTATAACCTGCTGGTTAGACAATGTGAGTGCATCAACTGTCGATCGCAGCTCTGTGTTTGACTGGATTGTTTCCCCGATCAGTTCAAGCATTGCTATCTCATTCTCTTCAATGTTTGCATTCTTCATTCTCAACTCCGCTATCTCATGTGTCTGCGTAGCAACTATAGCAGTTAACTCGCTGATCTTTCGTTGAAGTTGTTCATTTGTAGCTGAAGCTGAAGAAGAGGTCTGATCGGTTGACCCGGAAGCCGTAGGTCGGACTTTTTGTCTCATACTCCTAATCCTGTCACCAATAGGATTGGAAACAATCTGTGAACTAGTCGCTGCTTCGGTAACTGAGACTGGCTCAGTGAAGATTACCGAAGTACGCATCGACATTGTGACTCTGGCAGGCATAGCTGCACTAACAGAAATCGGGACTGATGATATCGTTGTTGTTGTTGTTGTTGTTGTTGCTGTTGTAGTTGTTGTTGTTGCTGCTTGAGAGGATTGAGTGTCTTGAGCCCCAAATGCTTCAGGAAGAGTAAACCGTCTCTTCCTTGAAGTCTTCTCCATTTGAGGTTTAAGAGACATCGTCTTCTTACCTCGAACACTATCCTTCTTGGCAGCCGTCTTATGTCTCTTTGCAGGAGGTGACCTCTCAAGCTGTGCATCTATGTCTGCAATTAACTCCCCCTCTCCCACAACATAGGTAGGATCTTCATTAAGAGCTCTAATCGCAGCTGCACTAGCTAACTCCTCCGCTGCCTTTCTCTTTGCCCTTTGCTGTTTTCCAGCAAAAGTATCGGGGGAATCGCTTTCAGTTTCATCTGAGTCATTATCTGCATCAGTTATGTTAACTGGCACGTCTTCATCAACATGTGCCTTTCCTCTGTCAGATTGAGAGGCTTCAGGTTCTTGTGCAGCACCAGAAGGTTCTGAGAAGTCTATAATATTCGGATCAAACTCATCCTCATCACCTTCAGCTGTATCAGTGGTCCTGCCTGGGGCGTTCTCTCCTAACTCGTCTGTTTCTCGCCCTATATTATCCCCCTCTTTAAACACCAACCTGTGAATACGGAAGTCATCCTTTGAATCACTATCATCATGTCTCCACCTGTTTCCTGGTGGTGACACATAATCTTCTTTCTTCAAATGCCCATATACTCGTCTACTTGGAAGATACTCAGACTTCGGTCAGCCTTTGTAACTCCTCATCCTGTTCATTTCTTTATGAGTTATATCTTCAACCACCATATACTCAGCAGGATGCTTCATCAAGTCAGGTATTTTTCTATCAATGATCATCTGTAGAAACTGGGGATAAACTATGAAAGACTTCTTCGTCGTCTTCGTTAATATGATCTCTTTCAAATGATGCAGGATCATCTTGGAGAAGTTGAATGGCTTGTGGAGTGTCAAAGCGACAATCGCAGAGGCCAACGTGTCCCTAATAGCATCAAAAGTACCTTTTCTCGGACCATTGCACTTCAGAACTACATGTGTCAGATACTTGATCTCTGGCGGAAACAACCCTTTCTTGAGCATCTGTTGCTTGTTGACTTTTCCCAAGTACTTCATCCTTAGAAAGCCGCCACGAATCAAAATGGCGTCAAACACTATGGGATCAGCATCAGTATCGCTAAACTGTGATTCTTCTCGGATGATCTGTTCAGTAATAATAACCTCCTTTCCTTGAATCGAACTGGTGATCACGATCGGAACAGCTTTGTAGTCAACTTGGGCGTTTCGGTAGAACTCCAGCAGGATATCCTTGTATGCAGCGTGCTGCTTGGTTATCGCGTAGTGGATTCTTGACCGCTTCAAGAAGTCAATAACGCCGTGAAAAATCTTGCATTTATCCATGGTAACGGGTCCGAGAAAAGCACAACAGTTGTGCTTGGGAGATGTTTTCCAATTCTCCATCCTGAACATCAAAACACGTAATAAGTATATCACGCAGATCGTATACGCATAGAACGAACAAAAACGGACAAAAACGGACAAACACATGGTGATCAGCTTGTAACAGGCGATTACAAGTTGTAATCGCCATTTACAAGTGGCGAGTAGACCAAATTATACACGAATGGTGTCTAATCGCCATACTCTATACGCAATTAGATGGCCAAAATTTTCATACTCGCTAACTGTTCACGCGAGTAGGGTTCTACTCGCATGAACAGTAGCTTGGATCACCATCTTTGTCGAATTTTGAAACGTCTTGATCTTAATCCGGATTTTGTCACATTGAAGTCTAAGACAACCCAACAACAAAACCCCTAACAATAATTATATTTACAGATCAAAACCCGGGGTCAATTGGAAGTTTAAAAATTAGGGTTCTTCATAGTTTAAAATTGGGGCTTTTTGTTTTTGAATGAATTTGTGAAAACTTTTGGTAGGATAAGATCCTAATAGTGCCGATTAACAAACCCTCATCAAGAAAAAAACCAATACAAATACGTATACAGCCTATCCGATCCGTTTTGTACAACCTAGAGTTTTGGTTTGAAAACCACGAATTTAACCCATCAAAACAACGAGATAGAGACTGAAAATTTGATATGATGTTACCTTTGATGTGTAGAACAATTTTGTAAGATCAAAAATTCACGGGCAAGAGGTTTGTTATGATCGGGTTAGAGGGAAACGGTATAGTGTGGGTATGTTTGAAAATAATGAGTGCAAAATGACTAAGTGTTGGTTATATACTTGAGTTCTATTCGCGTGACCTTACTAGCGAATGGGATTATATTCGCTTGAACTATCACACGAGATACATTACTCGCCAACAAAATGCACGAGTAGAAGTCCTATTCGCTATTCATGTTCAGGTATGTTATAAGTAGCCAAGTGTCCTAATCGCTTATAAGTTCAAGCAATTAGGATGTACTCGCTTTAACCTTTACACGAATAGGCCATAATCGCCCAAAGATACTAGCGATTAGAACTCTAAATGCATAAAGCTTTTCACACAAATTACCAAATTGCCCCTGCAACACCAAATCTCACATTTTTGACCCGTTAAGGTTTAAAACATGCGTTTTTCACCCCGTTTTAACATATGACACTGATGACGACTCATGACTTTGATAAACTTTCATTTTCAACCCCTGAATTTAAGAGAAAGTACGGTTTTGACCCGGCAAAAACACAATTTTCAACTAGTTGATTTTCGGCGTTTTATTTTTGAAGAAGTAAGATTACAATGGATTAGGATTCCATCATCGGCAATCAAGAATGATTAATTAAGCAAAACTAAGTATAAATAAAACAAAACGGGAGATCAACAAACTGTACACAATCATATTTTTGCGAGTTTCAACGGTTAGGGAATCATATTAGTGTACGGACTTTACTAGAACCCTTATATTTTCAATTTTTAGTTTAAATTACCAATAAGCATCCTACAACAACTGCCGATATTGTTGTCCACCTAAGCTCAAAATCAAGTTTTATCGCTAGGCACTTTAGATACGTTAAGGTAATATTAAGACTGATGTACAAGGTGTTCCCCGCCACGCGACACATTCCCGTATCAAGTCATGCACAAAGCTTCCTTGTAACCGGTGAGTAAGCTGCTGTCATCCGTATTTTACAAGGAATGGACTCAGTGGTGATCAGGTCTGCAGAAACGCTGCAACAGAGAGACCAGTGAGATCCAGACCAGGGTTCAAGTCAAATACCGTATATTTGATTTTTCATGGTACGATGCTTTAGGTATATGATTTGATACCTTAGAGCGAATTCTCTTTGAGAATAGGGTTTTGGCATATATGAATCTTTTTGCTCTTTTAGGATTCCCGGACGTCTCCTGATCAGAATTTATTCTATTTTTTGTTGTTTTTTTTTTCTTCAGGAAACGACATAGAGGTGTCTCAGTCGTAGGCTGCGACCCCAACGTACGACACGTGTGCCACTCCTATTTATTCTGAGAGACGTCCAGTTCACCCCGGATGTACCAACCTCTTAAAGACCATGAAACCTCGGATTTTGGCATGCTATCAAACGAGATTTCGGTACCAAGACCATATGCCAACGCACGTTGATCCACACATGTTTCAGTTGATTTAGGTTTATATCATCGTGCCGAACTTGGAAATGATTTTGAGCCTACCGACACATCATTGTAGAGGCTACCTATCAGTTTCAATATTTTTAAGATGATAAGAGTCCAGACAGTCCGACTGATGGGTTAATATCATCTTCCCATTTTCACCAAAGAAACTCATTTTTGCGTTTTTCAATTTTTTTTTTTGATTTTGGGATTTTCTCATTTTTTTTTGAATTTTTGCATTTTCTGATTTTTTTGTATTTTTCTGAATTTTCTCCCCCTAAAAATCTAAAAATTTGCGAAAAGACAATATTTTTGGATTTTTCTAATTTTTTATAAAGAAAAATATTTACAAAAACGATTACCGATGAGGATCTAATCCTACTTAACTTTTATGCCGTTTAAGATTAACAAGTACTCAAAACAAGGACCGTCAAAAGCTTTGGTGAATAAATCGGCACGTTGGTAATCCGTGTGGATTTTGACCATATCGATAAGTTTCTTTTCATAGCAATCGCGTATGAAATGATACTTAACCAAGATATGTTTCGCCTTGGAATGGTTAACTGAGTCTTTAGCAAGAGCTATTGCGGACTCATTGTCACAGTGAATGGGAGTATTAAGAAATTTCAAACCGTAGTCTCTCATTTGTTGTTGTAAGCAGTGGCTTATAAATCGGTACTAGAAGCCCGAGAGCTTGCCATCCAAAGAACCTGGGAGCAGCAGCTCGATGCTGCTACATATTCCGACTCGCAGGTGGATAAGGCTACTGAGGCTTGCTTCTTGCACTGCCACGAGACTAGTCTTGGTCCCAAAAACTAGCATCCAGCCGATGTGGATTTTAAGTCTGTCTTGCATCCGCCATAGTCAGCATCACTAAACGCGATGAGGTCAAACTTATCGTCATTAGGGTACCATAGACCTTTGGTCGGACAACCCTTTAGATAACGTAAGATCCTCTTCACAGCAACCAGGTGGGACTGTTTCGGCCTTGACTGGTATCTTGATAGTGACATGTCGCGAACATTATATCAGGTCTTGATGCAGTGAGGTACATGAGTGAGCCGATCATAGCTCGATAGAGAAAAGGATCAACGGTTTGTCCTTTCTCGTCAGGCCCAATCCCGTGATTGGTCTGAATCGGTTTGCCTACTGGAGTAGAGTCTTCCATCTGGAACTGGCTCAAGATGTCAGCAACGTATTTTGTCTGGTGGATGAAGATCCCCGACTCTTGTTGTTCTACTTGTAGACCGAGGAAGAATTGCATCTCCCCCATCGAGCTCATCTCAAATTTATCCTGCATAAGCTTTTCAAATTCCCTGCACATGACATCATTAGTAGACCCAAAAATAATATCATCAACATAAACCTGTACCAGAAGACGGTCACCACCCTTTTCCTTAGTGAATAAGGTGCAATCCACGAGTCCACGTTTGAACCCGTTGGATATTAGATAGTTGCTAAGCATTTGGTACCATTCACGCGGAGCCTGATGGAGTCCGTACAACGCTTTGTTCAATTTGTAAACTTTTTCGCGATAAAGCAGATCCTCAAAACCCGGTGGCTAAGAAACATACACCTCTTCCTTCATGACACCATACAGAAAAGCACTTTTCACGTCCATTTGATACACCTTAAACCGTTTGTACGAAGCGTAAGCTAAGAACATCCGGATAGCTTCAAGGCGCGCAACTGGAGCGTATACTTCGTTGTAATCTATTCCTTCGATTTGACGGAAGCCGAGGACAACTAATCGAGCCTTGTTTCTAATAATCACCCCGCGGTCATCCCGTTTACACTTATAGACCCACTTTGTTCCAATTTTCTTTGAGCCTGGAGGTAAGTCAAATAAGTCCCACACCCCTAGCTTTTGGAACTGCTAAAGCTCGGCTTGCATTGCTTCTATCCATGGTTCCTCCCTTAGTGCCTCTTGCACAGTTCTTGGTTCAGTTTGAGAAACATATAGAGCGAAGGACCAATCGTTCTGATGACCTGCTTTCCTGATATCCGAGTAGAGTGCCAAGGTACCTGTATTGTCACTTGGACTAGCATTTCTGAGCTGACTGCGCGTCATGACTCTGCTAGCCGGATCACCAATCACATTCTGCATCGGATGAGTGTCGTGAATCCGAGATTCCGAATGTGCCGACACTGGATCATCCGAATGCAGATTAAGGTTTTCCAAACCTTGAGATAGATTTGTCTCTGTGGCGCTTGAACTGGAGGGAGTAGCGGGTTGCATATTAAAACCTGAGAGATCGATCCGAAGACCTATCCCTGGAGCTGCTGAAGAAGAAGGACCAGCTTGATTGTTTCCTGTCGGATTAACTGGAGCTGTAGTGGTAGATTCACCATTTCCAGCGTGTTCTTCAGTAAGAGTTTCGTGAGACTCTACAAAATCGTCGTCTGAAGATGAAGATTCGAGAACCTCTGCTGACGCTTCCTGAAAGACTTCCTCAACTTCTGCTGCTGCGGTTTTACCAGGGGGACCCGTGGATGCAGAGGCATCAGATGGTGCAGGCGCAGGTGCATTCGCCATGATCGGACGTATTAGCGGAGAGCTAGCTGCGTTTTCACATTCGTAATACATTTGCGCTACAACATCATCCACCAAATTCTCCACGTTGAAGGAATCAAATAGACTCTTTTAGTCGAACAACCAATCAGGTCCAACACCAGGTGCATTGGCAATATAACTTTGAACATCAACATTTAGCCACTCTTCAACGTTGTTGGTTCTTTTGTTGTACACTCTTTTATTGGGAGTGCTGTAACCAACAAAGAAACCTTCTTCTGCCTTTGCACCAAACTTCCCATCGGGATGTATCATGGTGCATGGAGCTCCGAAAGGTTCCAGAAACTCTAAGTTTGGTTTCCTTTGGTTCAGAAGCTCGTAAGAAGTCTTACCAAGCTTCTTTACCATTAGAACCCTATTTAGAGTGTAACACGCGCAGTGAACTGCCTCGTTCTAGAAGATCACAGGCAAGTTCGAGTCTGGGAGCATTGTTCTGGCTGCCTCAATAAGAGTCTGATTCTTTCTTTCTGCAACCCCATTTTGCTAAGGAGTGTACGGTGCTGTGAATTCATGATGAATACCCTTTTCCGCACATAACGCCTCCATAGCATGATTCTTGAACTCTGTCCCGTTATCTCTTCTGATCCTTTGGATCTTTAGCTGATATAGATTTTCCAGTTTAGTAAACAGATTCTTCAAGTAATCAAAAGTTTCACTCTTGTGCTTCGGGCACACGACCCAAGAAAACCTAGAATAGTCATCCGTAACCACTAAGCAGTATAAGTCACCGTTCTTGCTCTTCCGATTGACTGGGCCAAACAGGTCCATGTGCAGCCGTTCGAGAGGTAGACTAACTGAGTTTGTCTTCTTAGGCTTGTGAGACTTCCTTTTCTGCTTCCCTTTCTTGCATGAGACACAGACGTCGTTTAGGTGAAAATTCTTAACAGAAACACCTTCCACCAGTTGATTCTGAACCAAATGGTTCATTTTCCTCAAGTGGATGTGCCCCATTCGTCTGTGCCACATTATCGATTCCTTTTCTCTCGCCTTAGACAGAAAACAAGTGACTTGAACTTTCGCTGTCATAGCTCGGCTCATATCCAGGACGTATAAGTTGTTGACCCTGGGAGCTGAGATCATGACCCACTCTTTCGGTATCTTGAATCCAGGTTTCAGAATGAAACATGCATTGTCATCAAAGAACACAGTGAACTTCTTGTCACATATCTGCGAGACGCTCAGCAAGTTGTGGTCTATTTGTTTGACAAAGCTTACAATACCATTACTCATACTGCCTTCTTTTGTGATATAACCCCCTTTATTACCAGCAAGAGCGATATACCCCCCGTTGATATTCTTTATGTCAAAAAGCAGGGATAAGTCGCCTGTCATGTGCCCTGAAGCTCCACTATCAACAATCCATAGGCTGCTGATAAGGCCTTGTGGAACTCCATGCACAAACATTCAAAGTTCAGTGGTTAAGGGGGACCCAAGCCTTCACGGTCTTGGGTCTACCATCTTCATCTAATGTCGGAAAGTCAACCCATCTTCCATTTGGAGTTGGTGTTGTTTTCGATGGTCCGGCAGTGTTCTCACTTGCAGATGATTCTCCACTTTTGGTTGGTGACTTGGGTCTCCAAACCTGTTCAAGTTTCTTTGGCTTGGGCTTCTTCTTCGCCTTGGGGCTAGAAGATCCAGCCTTAGATTCCTTTGGAGGAACAGATTTTAGATCCACTTCAGATTTAACTGTATGTGGAACAGCTTTGGGGTTGCCCTGTGGTTTAGCTGCAGCCTTTGCTGGTGGCTTAGGCGCTGCTTCAACCTTTGTGGGAACAGTGCTCCCCCTCAGCTGTGGACCCCTGCCATCAACTGGCTTTTGGTTCATAGCAATCTTGTTGCGGTTGTCATAAACAACCTGCTTTCCCTTTTGTTTCTCAGAGAGTTTAGGGGAAACAGGTTGCTTAGATTTGCTAGAACTGGGAGGATCATCCACTTTGATCCTTTCTCGTCTCAATTCAGGGCACGCAGCAACTAAATGCCCACGTTCCCCGCATTTGTGACAGGATCTGTATTCTTCAAATCTAGGAGATTCGGACTTGGTCTCCTTTTTGTTCTTTTTGCTAGATGAACTGGCAAATGAGTTTTTGTGCTTTAGATCCTCAAGGCATTTTCTTTGCTGATCGACTTGAGGATCGTCGTTTCTCTCATTGCCACTAGATCTAACAAACTCGGTAACATGCTTCTTCGGACTTTTTCTCTGAGCATGATTTTGAGGATTAACGGTGTTTGTCTTTTAATTTTTCTTGTTATTTTCATTTGGCTGATTACCCTGGTCTTTTCTACCCTTACCCTTACCCTTCTTTTTATTCCAGGTTTCCTTTTCCACGGTAATGACAGATTCTTGCCAAATTTTGGCAATTAGACCAGGGGCGATACATTTGAGAGGGACTTCCTCATCAAAATATACCTTTTCAGACCCTTTTAGTTTATAGCACACCTTAATCCTTCTGCCATCCTCGATTTGCACTTTCGGTACCAGTTCACTCAAGGTTTCAGTAGTAATAATATGGTTTTCAAGAGGAACATCTTGAGTTTTGACCGGTGCATACCTAGGAGGCTCATCAAGCTCATCATCCGACGAGTCAGTGTCATACACACTAATGTCATCAGCTTTCTCACTCAGATTGACAGCTTTAGCAGGAGTAGCAGCCTTAGTAACATCAGCAGGTTTAGCAGCTTCAGTTACTTTGGCCGCCACTGCAGCTTTTGCTGCTTCAGCTGCCACGTCCACAAGTTCCTCCTTCGGCAAGACATCAAAATTATGATTTTCGAATCTCACCGGAGGTGGGCACTGAGAATATTTGGGATGGTGGAAAAGCTTTCCTTTTCAGAGTGTTCAACTATGTGATCAAGAACATACTTGCAGTTTAGGTAACTTTCAAGTTTCTTCTTGATCTTTTCATAGTCGTAGTTGACAATGGCCAATTGTTTCTTAGTGTCTTCTACCTCATTGATGTAATTATTGATAGCAATTTTCTTGTTAGCTAAGGTTTTTGACATGTTAGAAACATCCTTTTTATAATTTTCAATTGTAATTAGAAAATTTTTCTCCTTTTGTTTTAAGGAATCAATTGACCTTTGCAATGGACCAACATCAGCTTTTAAATTCAGATTTTCTTCAGTTAATTCTTTAATTCTGAATTTTAGCTGATTACACTCTACACACTCTAGTTTAGAATCAGAAGAAGAACTTACCTTGTTCGACGATTCAGTAATGGCCATCAATGCATAATGAGCTGCAGTCTTCTGAGCACCAAAGAATTCGCCAAAGTTTTTCTCTGTGCAATCAGCATCCACAAGAAATGATCTTTTACCGATCAGCGCATCTGCTTTAGCTAACAAATCCTCCAAATCTTCTCCCATATCAGAATCGCACTCCGAGTCACAGTCAGACGCTTCGGTTTCAGAAGTAATAATATCAGACTGACTTGAAGTTTCTTCAACTTCAGCTGGTGCTTCAGACGCTTGTTGAGCAAAACATGCTGCACCACCCTGAGGAGCTTCTTCTCCAGTGCTCAGATGTTTCCAGTTGAAACCTTCATCAGCTTGAATAACCAGGGCTTGTCCTTGATTGTTGTTTGCAGGAGGCCTCTGGTTCTGGTTCTGGTTATTTACTGGAAGAATAGCACGCTCAGTATTTGGGTTAGGTTGAGCCTGAGCTTGTTGCCTCTGATTCTGATTTGCTCTGTTGTTGTTGAAGGGATTCTGATGTCCTTGCTGCTTAGGTCGGTCACATTCTCTTGCAAAGTGCCCTTTTGTGCCATTATTGTAGCACGTGACCTTCGTTTTGTCAAACCCAAACTTGGTGTTGTTGTTTATCAGAACATCTCTCCTACCCGTCCTGTCCATATACTCCTTTGCCCTTCTCACCACACTTGCGAAGTACCACTGTATGTCTATCAGATCCATGTCGTCTTTATCGATCTGCGAGTAATCCTCCTGTGTAAGATGAGGATTCCCGATCTGTCCAGCAACCAGTCCACTGTAGGAATTTACCAAGGTTGACAGCAGAGCCATGTGTTCTTGAGCTAGCTCTACCGTCACCTTCTCTAAACCTGCGGTGTTCAGCTGCTCTGGGACTGGGTTGGTCCGATAGCCACCTTGACTAGAAGTCGATGGACCTCCATATCCACCATAACTTGTAGTTGGAGCCCCACCAAAACCTGAAGTAGAAGGCCCACCAAAGTTTGCAGTTGCCTGCGCTGGTGCTGCAAGATGAGAAAACGAGTTAACACCAAAATGGTTAGTATTAAAATTCAAAGGATACTGGTTTGGTCCGAAAGGATATGTTGGAGGAGGAACATCAGCTGGGGGACCATAATTGTCAAATGCATAAACCGGGTCCGGGTTAACCACAAAAGCAGTATGTGGTTTGGTTCCACCCACCCTGGTGTCCTGAAGAGGGTTCCCAAAATAGATACTGGGATTCTATGGAATGAGCACCTTGTTTGCTCTCCTGATCTCCTCTATCTCCTTGTTCTCCAACTCGGTAATGAACTTGTTGATGGTGAGAGTCTGATAAGCATTGCTTGACTTCAGAATGTCCAACCATTGATGCCAATGAGGAGGTAGCGCCTCAGCAAATCTTTCTACAAGGTCTGCAGATGAGTATACGACCCCGTACTGATACATTTCAGACATCAGATGGTAGTATCTTGCAGTCATGTCTCTTAGTGATTCGTTCCCGATAGCATTGAAGTTCTCGAACTCCTTCTTGAGTTGATCCATTTTAACCTTCCGAGTCTTCAAATTTCCCTCATTTCGCTCAGCAAGTGCTAACCAAAGCATCTGTGATGTTGTGCACTGAGCGAATTGATGAAGTATATCCTTAGGAAAAGCTTGCTTCAATGCTGCCATCGCCTTCTTTTCATAGTTGTACTTCTTCCTCTGATCTTCATTCATATCTTCTAGTGAGATCGGAGTATTCAAATTCTCAACCATCGGCCTGCTGTACCCTGTCTCTATAGCTGACTATACGAGACCATCGATGCCTTCAACATACGTCTGAAATCTGCCCTTCCATCCATGGTAGTCGGACATGTATTGCAGTTTCGGCGCCCTATTCAAACTACCCATCTCTAAGTCACTCATGAGAACGGAAGACAGATGATTCGTCTGTGAGTTTGCAGCAGCCGCGAGTGCCCAAGGATTTGCATTCATTGCCTGTTGTTGAGCCGCTAGCGCCCATGGATTGATTCCGGCAACATTCGCTTGCATTTGCGCTTGTTGCATCCGTTGCGCGTTACGCTCGGCTGAGAATTGCCAAGGGTTCGTGTGTACATTTGTTTGATTGTTCATTTGTTGATTATATTGTTGCCTTGGTTGGTTCAGATGTCCCCACGGGTTTGCCATATGTTTAAATTCATTAAAAGTCCGATACTTAGTCAATTTTTCAGTTTCAGGTCCTTAATGGCGAATAGGAACTCTATTCTGGTGTAAACTGGCGATTAGGGTTTTGTAGGGGCGAGTACAGTTGTAATCACTAGTATTACACGCGATTAGGGTGTAATTGCTAGTGAACAGTTGAGCGATTAGAGATTTCAGGCGAGTAGGGACCCATTAGGCGATTAGGGTTCTATACCACATAAGAAAATGGTGATTAGAGCCCTAATCGCTAGTAGAACTGGCGAATACCTTCTATTCATGTATAATATGCTTCTATTCGCCTATATATAGGCGATTGGGAGAGATGGATCTGTGTAATCGCTAGTTCTGATCTGTAACCTCACTTTTGCTCAAAAACCACCGTTTTTGCCTCAAAATCTTATCCAAAACGATGTGTTTAAACCCCAAATGATTGGAAAAGTTTCCAAAACACTTTTAGAACAAAACCTAATAAAAAACACACGTTTTCATCCATAAACACACACCAAGAATTTGAAAATAAGGGTTTTTATTAAAAACTCAAAGTTTCAAACTTCAAACCAGGTTTTTGCTTAAAAATCACAACTTTCACACAAAAACCTACCTGTTTTCACTCGTTTTTGCTATCATAACACTCGTGATAAGAGCCTCGGCTCTGATACCACTTGTAGGATCGACGAACGTGTCACCCGACAATCACGAGGGCTATATTCAAGGTGCGGAATCCCTTGAATATGTCTCAATAACAGAAACAAATATGAAACAATGAAAAACGAGTAATTACAACACACAAATGTGTCAAAAGATTCACGTTTATATCATTAAACAGAGCGCGAGTGTTACAATGATCAAACCTAGCAATCTCAGACCTGGGGAGGGTGTTTGGAGAGTGTGTGTGTGGCAAGAACTAATGATTAGGGCAATGATTGGGCCTATTTATACCTCCCGTACTCGTACAGGTCAGTATAGGCGAGTAGGATCCTATAAGACATGAAAAACTAGCGATTAGGCCTTAATCACTAGAGCAGACTGGCGAATAGCAATCTATTCGCATGTATTCTGGGCGAATACACTTATACTCGCCAAAAGAATCCTCCTACTCGCCTGCAGGGTCCCAAACACCCCAAAACGCGTATAAACGTCTCCAAACACCCCGAAACACGTCCAAACAACATATATACTAGCCTAGGGACATCATGCACTTACAAACATTCAGTCATGTTAAGGGAGAGTCATTAACTCAACAATTTGAGAGGTTAAATTGTCTCATTAGTGAACTAAAACTGGTTGGTCTAACTTACCCTCATTCAACTTTGAACCATAGGTTTTTAAGATCACTACCAGATAAATGGGACACTATTGCTATAGTTATGAGAAACTCAATTGGATTCAAGGACCTATCACTGACCCAGCTTCATGGTAAGCTCTTGACCTATGAGAGAGAGAGCTTAACCAGAAAAAGAAGCTCCAGGACTCTAGAAAAGTGTCTGATGACTATGTATTTGGTAATACAACACTTCTGGGTCATGATGAGGTGCCTGGTAATAGTAAGGATCAGAGTTATGATCATTTCATTGACATAACTTTAGGTTTTAACTCTGATTCTTATTCACCAAACTATGCTTTTACAACAAGGGGTGGTGATATCCAGGCATCTGATAACATATCCTTTGAGTATGATGACTTAAAATACTTTAACCCTGATGATTTTGAAGAAATGGACATTATGCACCAATTGGTCCTTCTCAGTGTAAGAACTAACAATTTTTACAAGAAAACTGGGAGAAGGTTTCCAGGGTTAACTGGCAGGTCAAAAGTGGGGTTGGATAAATCAAAGATTAGGTGTTCTAATTGTCATAGACTTGGTCATTTTGCTAGGGAATGTAGGAGTCAACATGGTACACCTATGATTACCTATCCAAATCAGAGGCCACAGACCAACACTTATCAAGTTTCCCATAATTCCCGTGGACCAAATGTGCAAAACACTGTTCATTTTGCACAGTCCTTAAACACTGTTCCTGTCCAGTATGTCCAAACCACTGTTCCTCAGATCCACTATGTGCAAACACCTGTTGTTCAGGCACACGTGCCAATGACTGCTGCTCCACCCTCTGCCCCTATAGAGACCAGTCAACAGAGTTTCTTCACATAAGGCTTTGTTGATTGGAGCAGTCTACCAGATGAGTTGACAGATGAAAATTTTGCACTAGTTGCCAAAGCTGTAAATGAACCGGAAAATTTTTGTTCCATGGCTATGGTAGAAGAAATTGAATCTGAGGAGGTGGTAACTTTGTGACTGATGATATTGTTGATGAGTTAGTTGCAGGTGAAAAATCTGAAGAAGAGGTTGTGAGTCTCTTAGATCCCTGGGGTGCATCTGATGATTGTGAGTGCAAGTGTGATTGTGCATTGATGGCTGCTGCTAAGGTATTTCCTCAAATCCTTAAAGATTTGTGTTCTGACAAATGTGTAATAGCATTTTCTAACATCAAAGAGGTGAATGAAAACCTTAGAAAGAAAATTTTAGATGATGAAGTTCAATTTCAGAAACTTTCAAAAGAGTTAAAATCAAAATTGACTGAAAAAGAATCTGAAATAGGCAGCTTAAAACATGAAGCAACTATAACCAAAGACCAGCTCCAAACTATGATAACTAAATATCATAGTTGCAAAATTGAGCTAGAGACCACCCAAGTTGAATGTCAGAAATGGGTGGAATCATGTAAAGGTTTTGAGATGCTCCTCAACAAACAAGCCAAAAGTCATGTGAAGTTTGGTTTTGGTTTTGAAACCACTGCTCCAGCTTTTGAAAACACCAACAAAAGGGATCAAAAGTTTGTTGAGGTAGTACCAACTAATTTGAAGGGTCAAGAGATTAAAATCACTGAACCTAATGGTAAGAAAATTGTTCTTGAAAAACCAGAAGGTTCCTCATCATTCACTGAACTTGAAAAATATGAATTTAAACCTACTTGGTCTGATGAGTGTGGTACTCTTGAGAACTTCAAACCAGTTGAATTCAGAACCCCTGATGGTAAGAAAGCACCACAGGCAAAGGTCATTCCCTTGATAGATCTTCCAGCAGATGATCAAACATCTGTTGAAAAGAAGATTGAAAAAGGGAAAAAGAAAGAAAAGTCTGTTCACTTGTTCTGTGATTTCTGTGAAAAGAAGAATCATGTTACTAAAAACTGTGTTCTTTTAAAAGCATATGATATCAACAAAGGAACAAGTGTGTGTGATTGTAAGATCACATGCTCAATATGTGGTAAGAAGAATCACAAAACCAAAGAGTGCCTGTATCTCAAAAATTTTGATGTCAAAATACAAGAGTACAAGGCTAAAACTCTTGCAAACCAAGTGGTGAGTACTTCAAAAGGAAAACCCAAACAGACTTTTACTCCATTTCAAACATCTGTTACCAAAAATTTGGAAACATCTGCTTCCAGGGATCTTCAAGTAACAGATGCTCCACCCACCAACAAGTATCCAAGGGGATATAGACAACCACCTTGTCATAATCTTTCACATGTTTATGAAGAACCCAAAAGGCCTTCTAAGACAAGAGTGAACAGAAATCCCTATGGATACTATCACCTGTCAGGAAGTGATCAAACATCTGTTGCACCAAGAGTTGACATCCAAGCACTGGCAAATGGTCAGCAACAGTTGTTGAACTTGATTCAAAAACTAGTTCAAACCACTGATCATCTTCCTAAGCTTGAGGCTGAAAAGTCTATGGACCCATCCAAAGCCAACTTGGCTTTGGACACTCTCCAAAACTGATCCATTGCTGATGTGCAGGGAGCTTCTGCTTGCTTAGATAGCTTATGGTATGTAGATAGTGGAGGCTCCAGGCACATGACAGGATGTAGAGCCTTTCTTCTGGACTTCTTAGCTCATGGAGGGGGTGATATATCCTTTGGTAGTGATTCAAAAGGTAAGGTGTTGGGTTCAGGGACTGTTCAGGCTGGGAAACTCAAGTTTGAAAATGTCAATCTTATTGATAATCTTAAATTTAATCTTCTTAGTGTATCACAAATGAGTGACAAAGGGTATGGCTCATTCTTCACTAAGAAAATTTGTAAGATTATTGGGGCAGAAGTGGTGAAAAAGATTGATACCATCATTGCTGAGAGCAAAGCACAACTTGTTGCTCACAGGAGTGGCAATGTGTATGTGGTTGATATGTTGAAAGACAATCCTATGGCAAATGTTTGTCTGTTTTCTACTGCCTCCACAAAAGAGACAAAATTGTGGCATAGGAGACTGGGTCACACCAACCTTCAAACTATCAACTCACTCTTCAAACAAAGCCTTGTCAGAGGTTTACCATCAAAAGAATTCAAATGTGATGAGCATTGTGTTTCCTGCTTAAAAGGAAAACAACATAAATGCTCTTACAAATCCATTGATGAGTCCAAAACAAGTCAATGTCTACAATTGTTGCACATGGACTTGTTTGGACCAGTTAAAATCATGAGTCTATGAAGAAAGAGATTCTGTCTTGTCATAGTTGATGATTTTTCTAGGTTTACATGGACTTACTTTCTACACTCTAAGGATGAGACTGCAGGTATCTTGAAGGACTTTGTCACCAAAGTTGAAAAACAATATGACTTGCCAGTAAAAGTCTTTAAAAGTGACAATGGAACATAGTTTAAAAATAAGGAGTGGATGATTTCTGTGTGTCAAAAGGGATTGTGAGGCAGTACAACATCCCAAGAACATCAGAGCAAAATGGGGTGGTTGAGAGGAAAAATAGAACTCTCATTGAAGCTGCAAGAACCATGCTAGCAGATTCTGGTTTGCCACTGTCCTTCTGGGTAGAAGCTGTAAACACTGCTTGCTATGTTCAAAACAGAGTTTTAATCAACCCAATACATCAAAAGACTGCTTATCAAATTTTGTTCAAAATCAAACCACTAATCTCATTTTTCAAAATCTTTGGCTGCCCATGTTTCATTTTAAATCTTAAAGATTCCATTTCAAAATTTGCAGCCAAAGTAGATTGTGGATATTTTCTAGGATATTCTTCTAATGCCAAGGCCTATAAAGTGTTTAACACAAGGACCAAGACAATAGAAGAAACTCTAAATGTAAAGTTCAATGAACTTTCATCCCTAAAAATGCCAGCAAATCCTGCTGAGTTGTTTGATTTAGATAAATTCAAATTTGAAGATATTACTGTCAAAACTAACAGTGCAGGTATTTCACAATCTCCACAACAAGAATACAAAACAGATGTTGTGATTCCAAGTCACTATAAAGTCTATTCTGCATCAGGGGAAACAGCTGTTCAAAACAAATGTCAAAACTCTGTCACAACTGAGTCAGCCACTATTGGCCAGTCTTACCCTCAAACCACTGCTTCACCAATTACATCCACTGCTTAATCATCTGTTGACAAAAGTCAAACATCTGTTGACAAAAGTCAGTCCAGTTTCACACCACTTGGACCCATTCCCCCACCTCTATTTCAAACATCTGTCCTTCACCACAAAATGCCATCATACCATATCAGGGAGATCTAATCTACCTAAGAGCTCATCCACCAGATCAAATCATTGGAAACATCAGAGAGGGTGTGCTCACAAGAAGCCAATCCTCAAATATCTGTCTTTTTGCAGGGTTTCTATCTCTCACACACCCTGTCAAGTACCAAGAGGCACTAAAAGACAACAGTTGGGTAGAAGCCATTCAGGAAGAGCTCCTTCAGTTTAAAAGACAACAAGTATGGGAACTTGTTCCACTGCCTAAGGATGTTTGTCCAATTGGCACAAAGTGGGTCTTCAAAAACAAAACTGATGAAAGGGGGTATAGTTGTCAAGAATAAAGCCACACTTGTGGTTCAAGGCTTCAGATAAGAAGAGGGAATAGACTATGATGAAACCTTTGCTCCTGTAGCTAGGCTAGAAGCTATCAAACTCTTTCTAGCCTTTGTTATCAACCACAACATCAAGGTGTATCAGATGGACATCAAATGTGCATTCCTATATGGCAAAATTCAGGAGGAGTTCTATGTATGTCAACCACCTGGTTTTGAAGACACATTCCATCCTGATTATGTCTACAAGCTTAACAAAGCCTTGTATGGACTCAAGCAGGCACCTAGGGCCTGGTATGAAACTCTTTCCACCTTTCTCTTATCCATTGGTTTCACAAGAGGTAAAATTGATAAAACCTTATTTTTAAAATGGAGAGGGAAAGACTTAATGATTATTCAAATATATGTGGATGACATCATTTTTGGATCCACATGTAACAAAATGTGTGAAGAGTTTGGGGAACTCATGACAACAGAGTTTGAAATGAGTGCTATGGGTGAATTTCAGTGCTTCCTTGGTCTCCAAGTGAAGCAGCTGCAAAATGGCACATTTATTCATCAAAACAAATATGTGAAAAATTTGTTAACTAGATTTGAGATGAATAACTGCAAGCCATGTAGTACACCCATGAGTACAGTCAAGCTAGTCACTATTGATGACAAGGATGAACTGGTTGACCAGACACATTACAGATGCATGATTGGGTCTTTATTGTACTTAACTGCATCTAGGCCAGACATTATGTTTGCCACTTGTGTTTGTGCTAGATCCCAGGCTTCACCCAGAAAGTCAAACCTTATTGCTGTGAAAAGGATATTTAGATACCTAAAAGGTGCTCCCACACTTGGTATCTGGTATCCTGCTAATGGAAACATTGAGCTTTCAGGTTATTCAGATAGTGATTTTGCTGGCTGCCACACCACAAGGAAGTCTACATTAGGAGGGTGCCAGTTTCTAGGGAATGCCTTAGTCTTATGGCAAAGCAAAAAGCAAGTAGCTGTTTCAACTTCAACCGCTGAGGCTGAATACATTGCTGCTGCAAGCTGTATAGCCCAACTCATGTGGCTTCAAAATCAACTGCTAGATTTTGGGATAACTGCACTAAGAACTCCACTCATGTTGGACAGTTAAGCTGCTGAAAATATAATAAAAAATCCAGTATCTCACTCAACAACAAAGCACATAGACATCAGACATCATTTTGTCAGAGATAGTTATGTAAAAGGTTTGATTTCTATGCACCATGTTTCAACAGAGGATCAGTTGGCAGATGTGTTGACAAAAGCTTTAGACACATCTACCTTCACAAATCTGATTTCTAGAATTGGTATGCTAAACATGGACTAAACAACAAAGATGTTGTAAATAAAAACATTAAAATGTTTCAGATAATCAAAATTCATCCTTATAAATAGCATTTTGGTTGAAAAATCTGTTAAGGATAAAACAACCACTGTTTCATCCATTCTATCCACCGTTAGTTGAAAAATCTGTTTCAAACATCTGATCAGATAAAACAACCACTGTTTGGTTGAAAAATCTGTTTCAAACCTCTGATCAGATAAAACAATTGTTTCATTATATATATATATATATATATATATATATATATATATATATATATATATATATATATATATATATATACTAGTGGGAAGTCCCGCGCGTTGCTGCGGGTATTTATGTTTTTTTTTTCACAATGGGTTTCACGTAATCTATTTTTAAAAGTTAAAACCAATTTGCTAATACAACTAATATATCAATTCACAAAGAGTAATCAAGTATAAACAAAAGAATTGACATAAAAATAAAAATATAAGAGATGGTATGCAACAATATACATACGTAAATCATTACAAAACTGCACATCATGTTTTTGTTTCTAATTCGGTGATCTCCAAGTATGCGACACATCATAGTTATTGAAAAATATAATTCAGTAGGAAGCCTTGTTCCAAATATTAGTGTTTCACCTTCTTTCAAGGACCCGTCATCATTCACTACTTTTGCTTCCACATAAAAACAAAAATGTGGCAATCACACAAGCCTGTTGGTTTATCTAGCAACCACTTTGACCAATTACCAACCCATTATGTACAAAAAAATTAACGAGGACTTACCATAACACATCACCACCATATTTGAAATAAGATTCGCATGTTCCGTAAAAAAAAGCGAAAGGCAAATACAGGGTGTTCGGGATATTTTAACCAACCATAGTGTTGGGACCTACATAAATATATATTGTATAATGAGACCAAATAGACAAAAGAAAGTTTCTCAATATTAATAAGTTTTTTTAAAGCAAAGAAACAATACTATTCTCAGTTTGTGAAATCCAAAATTCCAAATCTAAAGTAGCTAGAAATCATTACCAAATATCATATATACTCTCGTGTCGTGGATGTATAGTATTTTGAAAATGATTATGATTTACTTGTACAATTCACATCATTTTCTTATCAAAACATGTCTAGTCTAGATAGTCATGTTGACATGTTCAATGCCTTCCGAATCAAGACATGTGACACAATCATTCAAAACATTGAATTTATACCAAAAATAATTATGTATCTAATAGAGTTACACGGGCACTGTATAATACATGACTATATATAAAGATTAAAGAATGTTATTACAATTGGAGGCATTTTATTAACATGATGATTGTGACTAATTTAAAATTCACCAAGCTAAAGACGTAAGTTTGGAGAAGTTCGATGGTTATAACAAAAATCCGACAAAAAATATATTTCCTTTCCCTATACAAGGTTCTTACAATGCGAGAACCATATTATTTGAAGATAGAGAACTGGGAATACAATGCGAGAACCATATTATTTCAACAATAATTTCTTATAAACTTAGCAATTTGAGGTCGTACTGACCTTTAAAGAGAAGAGGTAGCTAAAACTCTTGATCAATGTAGAAGAAACAGAAGTAGACATCCTCCAAAGTGTAAGCCAAGCAACAACTTTCAAAGGGGTGCCATAGCTTGTCAAGACGAAGTGAAAGAAACTCTCAAGAACACCTTCTTCCATTCAAAAATATAAAAAACCATGGAACACTTGAAACATATAACAAACATAAAAAGCTTCAATTGAGTAATTAAGAAATTTCAATTGAGTAGTTTGAGGAGTTTGAGAATTGAAAGAAGGGTGTCTTAGAGAATTGATTAGAGACCTTTGATTTGAATTGTAGGTTTCAAGATATTATAAATGAGGGTAGTATTGTACAAGTGTTTTGATATTGTAAAGGAAGAGGTGGGTAAAATGTCTATATTAGCCTCCTAAGTGTCTTAATTGTCACAATTATGCCCATAATACCCTTAAATTTATTGCTTAAACATGTTGTACATGTTGCTTGTTAAGTTGTATGAAAATGCAAATTACTAGGTTGACCATCACTCTTCCCTAATAAGATAATATAGATATAGATATATATATATATCTATAATAATACTAAAAAAACCAAGTGTTGTTAGTATCAGCACTTTGGTAAGACAACAGCTGTTTACATCAGACTTTTGGCAACAGCTGTATGCCACCAGATGTTCGGCCATCAGATGTTTGCCACGTCTGCTCTCAAAAGCAGAGTTTTGGCCACATCAGCGGTTTCACCAGAGCCTATAAAAACCCTGTTTTACCACAACAGTCGTTACACTATCTCATTGTATTCAAAATACTGAAACCGCCTTCTTCAACCTCAAACACTTACTCAAATTCATCTCACTCTCACACTCGAAATCCATTACAATGGATCTTCAAGCAAAAGCCACCCACAACTATCTCCCATATCTGGTGAAAACAGATGAAAACGTTCCATTCCATTCCATCATTGACATCATCCTTAATTCCAAATACCTGAAAACCCTAACCGCTGATGCTCCCATATATCCTGAGACACTCCAATAATTCTAGCTAAATGCTGAGTTTATTCTTCAAGACAAAAAGCCTACAACCATAATCTCAAAAATTGGAGAAACAAATGTCGCCATTACCATTGAACTGATATCCACTACCTTCTCACACAATGACTTGTCAGGTAACGACTCTTTTCCTAAGGCCGAGCTTCACACAGAGTTTCAGGAAAGAGGATATGATGCACAAATGACTGGGTCAACCCTGTTTAAAAATTTTTTCCCACCAGTCATGAAATTTTTCTTTCATACCCTCCTTCTCCGTGTCTCTGCTAAATCCACTTCCTTTAATCAAATCCCATTGAAGATTCAGTACTTGGGATATGCTATGCTGTCAGACTCTGACTTCAATTTATCCCAGGGGCTGTTTATGGACTTAGTATCAAATGTGAAGGCCATAAAGTCTGGGTCAAATAATGCTTTTCTACTTTACCCAAGAATTTTGAGTGTAATCCTTCAAAAGGTTTTACCAGAAAAAGATTTTAAAAAGGGTGAGTGTTAATATGAAAAGTCTAACTGATGAATCTTTCACAAGAATGCTGGGTTCAACCACCCACGATAAAGTATCAAAAGTGTCAAAAGTTTCTAAAACACAAACAAAGAAGACCAAGACAACAACTGTTGTCCAAACCTCTGTTGTTAAGCCCACTGCTCCTGGTGATAATGGCACTACATCTAATGCTGTGAAACCCACACCAGCCACCTCCAAAAGAAAACGTCCATCCACAAAAACCACCACTAAAACCAAAAAGGGGCCTTTGGAAGATGAGATACCAGAGGAAAACCCTGTTGCAACACAAAGGCAACAAGAAACCACTGTTGTTACTTCCTCACAACAGATGGATATATCTCAACCTGAACAAACTCCTCATGAATCCTCACAAAAGGATCATGTTGTTGAGGCTCAGGGCGATGTTGCGGATGCCGCAGTCCCAGCCCCTGTGGCTGCGGAGCCGCCAGCTGTGCTTCCACGTGTAATAGAGCCGCCCGCCGATGTGCCGGAGTCTTCCCACTCTTGTCGTCCGTTTCTTGGTGGTATGCGCACTGTATGCACCGCCAGGAAGCGTGTGCTCAGGCCCCAGCCCGTGGAGCCTGTGGCACCAGCCCAGCCTAGTCATGTTACTTAGGAGTAGGGATGAGCAAATGGTACCGGTACCCACATTTTGAGTTTTTCGGTACCGGTACTGGTTCGGTACGGTACCGGTTTTTTTCCGTACTGGTTTTTTTCGGTACTGAAACCGGTACCCACTTTTGTGGAATTTCGGTACCGGTATTTTCGGTACCAGTATCGGTTCGGTACCGGACCGGTACCATGCTCATCCCTAGTTAGGAGGTCCCAGACCCGCAAGCGGACCTTCCTACTTACTGTAGCAGGCTACTTGGCCCATAGCGACGAGGATTCCGACGACGACAACTTTATTTCTGCTCATGGTGTCGAGTTCTCCCAGCCCCCGTCTGACCCTCCTGTCCCCGGTCCCCTTGGTATGCGTACCTCCACTTGGTGTGTGGCATGATTGGTACCCATGACGATCTGATCCGTGATCATTGGGATCGTACGGATGAGATGGAGACCGATGTACAGGCTGAGGGTTCTGCGAGGGCCACCATCATCGAGCACCTCACTACTTTTCGAGTTCGATTGAAGGAGGCCGAGCGCGGTTGCGTGGAGGTTGAGTGTGGGCGTGCGGATGCGTGGAGACGTTTGGACATCCTCGATCAGAGGATGGGTGAGTTGGACCATGGGATGAGGGCTGCCCTAGCTGCCTTAGTTCTATTTTCCCTCCACTTCCCCAATGGTTAGGTTCTAGCTGTGATAGTCGTAGCTTTTGATACCTAACCTAATCAATGGTAGTATCTTTTGGGTCATTTCATTGTATGCTTTGGGTTGTAGCATCCTACATATTTTGTATCATTATCACAAACCGATGTATTAAAACGAAAATAATTAATGAAATGACGATGTTATGTTTTATTTATGTCTCATTACTATTATCTGTTTATGCCATGGTTTAGTTAGTTACTCTTGATATATGATTACATATGTATGCATTGCTGCTATTATATTTACCGGTTGGATGAAAACGCTTGTCACGGAAATCGTGATGTCCATGGTTGTTCATTCGAGCGCACATGATTGACAATATTTTTGATAAATATGTGTCTCATTCTTTTTATTCCTGGTGCAATAGAAAGAAGTCATGCCGCCCCGAAAGAACACCCGAAATACCGAGGACAGCACGTTCCTAACCACGTCCGAAGAGCTAGCCCGCGTGATTGCGCAGCACGATGCTAACCGCACAGACTCTAGTGGTGGATCTGGCGGTAATGGTAGGCGAAGGACAAACGACAACAAAACTGGTAAAATATCTATTCGCTATGCTCCCTATGGCCTTGTAATCACTACTATTGTTGATGATGGTTCATTATCTATGACACAGACGGTGAGAACATGGTTCATGGTTGTTCCTACAAGACTTTCATGGCTTGTAAACCATGGAGTTTCCGTGGGACGATAGGAGCGATCGGTATTTGTCATTGGATCGAGAAAATGGAATCAGTTCTGGATATCAGCGGTTGCGCTGAGAACCAGAGAGTCAAGTACTCTACCTGCACCTTCCAAGATGAGGCATTGACTTGGTGGAATCTGCAAGTCCAAACTCTGGGTAGATATGCCGCGTATGGTCTCTCGTGGAGCGACTTGAAGTCCATGTTGATGGAGAAGTACTGCCCTCGTAGTGAGCTGCAGAAACTTGAGTCAGAGTTCTAGAATCTGACCATGTCTGGAGCGGAGGTCGCTGCCTACACTACTTGTTTTCATGAGCTGTCGTGTCTAGTACCCCACATGGTTACTCCGGAATACAAACGGGTTGAAAGGTACATATGGGGTCTCTCTCCTAAGATTTGCAGTATGGTAACTGCTGCTGAACCCGCCACCATTCAAGGAGCCGTCACCCTCACGCATAGTCTTACGGATGTCGCAGTGCGTATGGGCGCATAGCTTAAGAAGGAGGTTGAGAAGAAAGGAACCGCGGGTGACAAAAGAAAGTGGTCGGATACCAGGAAGGGTAATAATAGTGGAAATCGGTCGGATAAGAAACAAGAGACTGCCCAAGCATTTGTTGCAACTTCTATGCCTGCGGTTGAACCCCGCAAGAAGTATAGTGGACCGCACCCATTTTGCAACAAATGTAACTATTATCATGTCGGGTCATGTGACAGCATACGTTGTGACTACTGCAAGAAGTTCGGGCATCAGACTTCCCGCTGCCGTGCTAAGGTTGCTGGTAACCCTCCCGGGAAACTAGGATGCTTTGAGTGTGGTGCTGCGGATCACTTCAAGAAGGATTGCCCAAAATTGCGGAACCAAGCGTGTGGTAGAGCTTTTGTGATCGGAGCTGGTGAAGCTCGTGAGGATCCCAACGTTGTTACCGATACGTTCCTCGTTAACAACACTTATGCTTCCGTACTTTTCGATACCGGTGCCGATTTAAGTTTTGTGTCGACCAACTTTAGAAAGACCCTTGGGGTAGGATCTAGTAAGTTGGGCACACGTTACTCTATAAAATTTGGCCAACGGTAAGGCTATTGAGTCGAAAGAAGTTGTTGAAGGATGTACCCTAAACTTGGGAGATCATGAGTTTCCCATCGACTTACTACCAATCGAGTTAGGTAGTTTCGATGTGGTAGTTGGCATGGATTGGTTGTCGAAGAACCATGTGAAGATCGTGTGCCGAGAAAAGATTGTCCGTATTCCCCTTCCCAGTGGTGAGGTTCTCTCGGTCAAAGGAGAGAACGGTCGAGCCACAGTACGGATTATATCTTGCATAAAAGTCAGAAGTGCCTTCGCAAGGGCTATTATGCGTTTCTAGCACACGTGACGGAGAAGAAGTCAAAGGAGCTGAAGATCGAAGACATCCCTGTAGTGAGGGATTTTCCCAAAGTCTTTCCGGAAGAGTTGCTTGGACTGCCACCTCTGAGGCAAGTGGAATTCCATATAGACTTTGCACCTGGATCTGCGCCTATTGCCCGTTCTCCCTATCGACTAGCGCCATCAGAGATGCAGGAGCTTTTGAGCCAGTTGCAGGATTTGTTGGACAAGGGTTTTATTCGCCCGAGTTTCTCCCCGTGGGACGTGCCTGGGTTGTTCGTGAAGAAGAAGAATGGATCCTTCCGGATGTGCATAGACTACCGTGAACTGAACAAGCTTACTATCAAGAATCGCTACCCTCTCCCAGGATTGATGATCTGTTTGATCAGCTGCAAGGCTCTAGCTACTACTCTAAGATTGATTTGAGGTCTGGATATCATCAACTTCATGTGCAAGAGGAAAGCATACATAAAACGTCTTTTAGGACGCGTTATGGTCATTATGAGTTTTTGGTGATGCCTTTTGGATTGACCAACGCACCAGCAATATTCATGGATTTGATGAATAGATTGTGCAAGCCGTATTTGGACAAGTTCGTGATTGTCTTTATTGACGATATATTGATATACTCACGAACTCAAGAGGAGCATGGGCAACATTTGAGGTTGATCCTTGAGCTATTAAAGAATGAGAAGTTGTATGCTATGTTCTCCAAGTGCGAATTTTGGATTCGCGAAGTTCACTTTCTTGGACATGTAGTGAACGAGAAAGGTATTCATGTCGATCCAGCCAAGATTGAGGCAATTAAGAATTGGGAAGCGCCCAAGTCGCCAACGGAAGTGCGACAATTCTTAGGACTCGCTGGATATCATCAACGGTTTATTGAGAACTTCTCTAAGATAGCTCAATCTCTAACCATTCTAACTCAGAAGGATAAGAAGTTTGAATTGGGTGAGAAGCAAGAAGCTGCCTTCCAGTTGTTGAAGCAAAGGTTTTGCAGCGCTCCTATTTTATCTTTGCCCGAAGGAACGGATGACTTTGTGGTCTTTTGCGACGCTTCACACCAGGGCCTAGGGTGTGTGCTGATGCAAAGAGACAAAGTGATTACGTATGCCTCTCGTCAACTCAAGGTTCACGAGAAGAATTACACTACACATGACTTGGAGTTAGGAGCTGTTGTTTTTGCGCTCAACATTTGGAGACATTACTTGTATGGAACCAAGTGTACTGTCTTCACAAACCACAAGAGCTTGCAACACATCTTCAACCAAAAGGATTTGAACATGAGGCAGAGAAGATGAGTTGAATTGCTGAACGATTACGACTGTGAGATCAAGTACCACCCGGGAAAGGCAAACATCGTAGCGGATGCCTCAAGTCGAAAGGAACGTATCAAACCCCTACGTGCTCGCGCACTAGGATTGACGATCCATTCGAATGTCACAGACTGCATTCGTGAAGCTCAACAAGAAGCTCTCAAGGAGGCCAACATCAAGGAGGAATCGTTACACGCCATGGTTAGACTATTGGAACCCAGGGCCGATGGAACATTGTACTACGCTAATAGGATTTGGGTTCCATTGTTTGGTGGATTGAGGGAATTGGTACTCGATGAGGCCCATAAGTCAAGATATTCGGTTCATCCAGGAGCCGATAATATTTACAAGGATTTGAAGGAACTATATTGGTGGCCTAACATTAAAGGTAGCATTGCTATGTACGTGGGAAAGTGCCTCACGTGCTATAAGGTCAAAGCTGAGTACCAGAAACCCTCCGGCTTGTTACAGCAACCTGAGATACCCGTGTGGAAGTGGGAGCATATTTTGATGGATTTTGTAACTAAGTTTCCAAGGACTGCAATCGGCCACGACGCAATTTGGGTAATTGTGGATCGATTGACTAAATCTGCTCACTTCTTGCCAATCAAGGAAACTGATAAATTGGCAAGACTCTACATTAAGGAGGTTGTATCTAGACACGGTATCCCAGTGTCCATCAGTTCGGATCGTGATAGTCGGTTTACTTCTAGGTTCTGGCAGTCGTTGAACGAAGCCCTAGGTACTCCATTGGACATGAGTACGGCTTACCATCCCTAGACTGACGGACATAGCGAGAGAACGATCCAGACGCTTGAGGATATGCTTCGTGACTAGTTGCTTTGGATTAACAATAAAAGTGTTTTGATGATTTACGAAGGGTCGAAGGAAGACTTTATATGGGTCGCAAGAAGATCTAAATGGTCGAAGGGAGAAGACTGTAGACATATTCTTGGTTCGAGCTTTGATGCAGGTCGAAGGTACACATTCGACCTTGTCAATAGGTCGAATGTGCAGAGCTATATAAGTTGGAAAGTTTGTTTAGTTCTTAACTTTTTCCATTTCATTGTGTGTGTTGAGTCTAGGTTTTCTCTCTGTGTCTAGAAAGTTCTGAAGTTGATTTATTTCATTATAAACCTAATTTGTAAGCAAAATTAACAAGTTTATTAATGAAACGGAGATTGAACACGTGATTGATTGTGTCTGATTTGATTCATATCATTTTGTAAACAATCTAGGGTTTCCGCACCTGGATTGTTAGACTTGTATAATCATATAACTGTTTTCATCAAAACCGGTCCTCTACAAAGTGGTATCAGAGCCATACGAGATCATACAACTACAAATTGATATGTTTTGAACAGATTTTGACCCAAAATTGTCCAAAATTTTTCTGTTTTGAATGAACATTGAGTTTTAATGGAGATTGATTGATTTGGATTAGATTTGACGGATAAAATCAAAATTTTTCATTCATTAAAGTTGATCTCCATCAAATCCGAAGCAAAACCGGATAAAGATCATCAAAATCCATAAACTTTTGAAAATTTTGGATCAAAACAATTGATTTTTGAAGTATAACCGTTTTTTAAATTGGTCAGGTCAAACCAGAGAGAATACGGTCGAACGTGTGTGTTTTTGGGTCGAACCAGGTTATTTCAGGTCGAATCTGAGTATTTTAGGTCGAACCAAAACTTTTCTTGTGTGTTGTTTGTTCATTTGACCAATTGTGATACATTCGACCTACCGGGAAGTCGAAGGTGAGTTGATTTTGGTCGAAGGAGTCTTGTGTGTTACATTTCTACATTCGAGTCCGATTAAAGGGGTCGAAACTAAGGGATTCTACATTCGAACCCACGGTTACTGATCAGAGGTAAAACGAAGTTTGATTTTGGGAAATTTTTCTAAGTGTTTACATTTCGAAAATCATGGACAACATATGGGGATTTCCTATGATACCTAGGCCTACAACAACACTGCAACAGCACGTTCCGATGAATCCATGGGCTGTAGCATCTCAGAAGACGAACACTCAGTCATCTCAACCGATTAACTACCTCGCCATTAGTAGTTCTATACCACAACCTGTTACTCAACCTCCACAACAACCAGTGACTGATTATTGGGGCGTTGCAGCAGCAGCGGTACATTCTCAAACTATTAATGCTATTTCCACACTAATCAATGATTTGTCTTCAGGTAGTGGAACTCACCCTCCGAAGTTGATGGAAATGGCAGAGTACAACCAATGGCGAAAGAAGTTCAAGATACATCTTGAGGGCATGGGATTGGAAGGAACTGAAGCTTGGCAGATGATTGCGAAAGGGTATGCTGCTCCGTGTCTAGAAAATTCAGGTGAACCTATTCCACTTGATGGTTTATCTGAAGATGAGAAGAAAAAGTTCACAGTCGAGAAGAAAGCTTTTTCACAGCTATCTCAAGCTTTGACTACCGATCTACTACATTAGTTTGGATCGTGTACTACATCTAAGCAGCTATGGGATATGTTGAAGAACAGACATGATGGGAACGATAAGACAAGAAGATTGAAGGTGGAAGAGCTAAAGAAAGAGTTTGAAAACTTTAGCTATGTCGGTAATGAAACTCTAAAGGAGCTTATTCCGAGATACTGTCATCTGTTAACCGAGTTGTCAAACTATGATATCAAGATTCCGATGTCAGGGTTGGTAGATAAGTTTGCTGATTCTCTACCACCATTTTGGAATCAACACATTGAAGTCTTGAAAGAGAAAGATGCATATCAGTACTGGACAATGAATGAGCTGATTCTGAAGTTGGAAAACAAGGAGTTAGAGGAGAAGAGAAAAGCAAGACGATCACAATTCCCACAAAATCCGGAATTGTATCATGCTACTTCATCTACGTCTGTGTCCAGTTCAAGTGTGGGAGGAAATGTTGCACCACACATAGCTTGTGTTTCTAGTGTTGTTGAACCACCAAGAAACCCAATTAAGTATCTTGCACAAACATCAACTTATCCACCAAACTACACCACAAATTCCTACATTACACCACAACCTCAAGTGTCTGCAACATGTTACACATCAAACATGAACACACCTCAACAACAATCATATGTTCCACCAATGACACAAGCCTCATCAAGCCAAAGTCCGGTCGTGTTGGAAACTTCCAACATGAATAATGTTACAGTTGAAGTAGCTCAACAACACATTTCTTTGGTTTCAGCAATGGTTGCATCTTACAACGGACTTGTGGCGAGTCAGATTGGGAATAATAACCTGACCAATGAAGATTATGCCCAAATTGATAAGGAGGAGATGGAATTGATAGATATTCAATGGGCTTTTGCAAGCGTGATGAGAAGGGCTACAGAGTTTATTGAGAAAACAGGTATAACGGATCTTGCTACCTCACCAAATACCACTTATGGCTTCAACAAATCCAAGGTTACATGTTTTAATTGTGGTACTTGAGGTCACTTCAAAAGAGAGTGTACTCAACCGATGCAGCAAGGTAACAGAAATTCTTTTAATTCCAACTATCAAAATCGTCAGTCACAAAACCAGGTTACATATCAAAGCCAAAACAACAACACCTATCCACAACAAAATAATTTCCAAAACCGACAAAACACCTCTCAAAATACCACTACTAGACAAACATCTACACCCAACCAAACTCGAACCCCAAATAACCCAACCAGAACAATTATTCCTATTTCTAAACCAAATAGCCAACCTCAAACCGAAAACCAGAATAAGGCGTTGGTGATTCAGAAGGATGAGGGTTATGATTGGACCGCTATGTAATTGGGAGTTGAGGAGATTATTAGTGGGAATGTGGCATGTTTTGCTAATGAGATGGATTTGGAGGAGTCGGTGATAGTTGAAGATGTTTTGGAATCTGAGAAAGTATCTGAGGTGGTGATTGAGGAGATAGTTGATGCCGATCAGGTTTCTGTTGCTGAGCAAGTTGAAGACATTACTGATGAGAAGGTTTATGGAACTATAATTGATTCTGTTAGTAAAGTTCCTGATGAGCCTGAATCTGTTTATTCTGATTCGGAAAGTGAAGCTAATTCGGAAGCGAGCATTAATTCGCTGGATGATGAGATTGATCAGTTATTAGCCGAAGTAGACTTTCTAATGACTAGGAAATCAGTTATTAGCGAGCATTAATTATGGATGACTCCTTCACAAAGATTGATTATTCGAAGTTCTTTGCTGGGAAGGAGGCTCATTTCCCACTGATGGCGATGACAGATCCACCCAAATCGGTAAGTTCTGATTCTACAATTGACATGAATAGTGATCAATACTGTGGTACTTGCGATATATTGACTGAGGAAAACAAGCAACTCAGGGTTAACCTTGAGAGTGCTAAAATCAACATTCAATCTTATCGTAAGGATGCACATGAATTCAACAAAACACTTGAAGGGTATAAAAAGGACATTTCAGAATTAAAGAAAACCCTTTCATTAAGACAAATTGCCATTAACAATTACATTAATGATCTTGAAAATACAAAATTGGAAATGGCCACTATCAAGTGTTTTGTTGAAAAGGTCAATAAAAAGTTGGAAAGCTATAAACTTATAGCTTATGTTGTTGACCACATAATTGAAGAACCATCACAATCCAGTAGTGTAATCTACAAATCTGTTCCCTCCCCAGTGTTATTTGAGAATCACAATTTTAACACAGTAACACCTGAGAGTTCAGTAAAATCAGACTTTGCATTAGATAATGAATCTAATACTTCAAGTATTGGAGATCCACATTCTGATGTAAGACCGATACTCTGATTGAATGATGAAGGGGTGGTTGCAGTGACTGATGATTTAGACACTAAAGATGAGAAATCTAAAGAAGGTAGTGATATTCCTTTGGAAAATCACATAATTATAAATGAACCAACATTACCTTCTCAGTTTTCACATCCTCAGGCAAATGCACACAGAGTGAATCAATCAGTGAAAAAGAATGTTAAAAATGATTCAGTTGACAAACCCGTCAAGTTTTTCTATCGGATGGAAGGATCCGATAAGATAATCTCTGACGAGGAGTATCCAATCAAATTTCCAAATTATTCAAAGATTGATAAAATCTGGCAGGAGAGTACCATCTGGTTTCCTAAACATGAAAGGACCAATGATATTCCTTCTGAACTTTTAAAGAAACTATATTGTGATACTCCTAAAGAACCAAAAGTTCATGTCACTAAATTCATAAGCCAAAAGAAAAGACAAATGCATATTTTGAACCGGCTTACTCAGTGGAACCAGCTCCAATGAGTTTAAGACGCAGATGTGTTGATGATCAATATCCGATCAATTCATATGCTAAGACGAATGCTAAAAATGTGTTTGAGCGTTTGCATATGGACCTTTTCGGACCTGTCAAGCGTAAGAGTCATTATGGAGAGCTTTACTGTCTTGTGGTTACTGATGATTACTCAAGATTTTCGTGGGTGATGTGCTTGCAATACAAAAGTGACACGTTCAATAACTTGAAGGTTCTGTTCACCCGCTTGGAAAACGTTTACGGATTGAAGATTAAAAGAATTCGTAGTGACAACGGGATGAAGTTTAAAAATTCTCAGATGGATGCACTCTGTGAAGACAAAGGAATTCATCACGAGTATAGTGCTCCGTACACTCCACAACAGAACGGTGTTGCTGAAAGGAAAAACAAGACTCTAATAGAAACGGCACGGACAATGCTTGCGGATTCGAATCTTCCAGTAATGTTCTGGAATGAAGCTATTTACGCAGCTTGTTACACCTTGAATCGTGTATTAACGGTGAAGAAGTTCGACAAAACTTCTTATGAACTGTTAAATAGACGAAAGCCGAATTTGGAGTATTTAGAACCTTTTGGGGGCACCTTGTACGATGTTGAATCCGACTGAGAAATTTGCACCGAAAGCTGAAGAGGGATACTTTGTTGGATATGCAACCCCGCTTAAACGGGTATTTAACAAAAGAACTCGACATGTTGAGGAGTGGGCTAATGTTGAAGTACAACGATACACTCAGAACGTACAAGGAAGTGGTCCTGACTGGATGTTTGATTATAAAGATTTATTTGAATCATTCAATCTAGATAACTTGGTTGAAGAGGCTGTACTACGACTTTACTACGAGCGTGAAAACGCAGTGACTTCACCGTTGGTGCATCCGATCACCGTAACTCCTCCTTCAGCTTCTAATGATACCAATGTTCCTGCAAATGAAGAAGAGGTTTTTCAAGAAACTTCTACTACTCTTGACACATCTGAATCGGAAGATGAAGATGAGATTTCTAGTGAAGCTATTCTAGATTATGTTTCGGAGGAAGCACCAGTGAACCCAAATCCAGATGTTGCTTCATCATCAAATACGGGTAATGATCTGGATATGGTAGAAAATCTAACTACTTAAACTGGAGTTCAAGTTCCCGATCATCCGGAATCTTGGATTCATCAGATTCATCCACTTGAGCAAGTTATTGGTGACCCCGGAAGCAGTGTCATGACTAGAGGACAACTTCGTCGGGCAACTTCACATGATAATATCAGAGCCCTAGCCCTTTATGCTAAAATTCAAAAGTCTGGTTGTCAAAATGACTGGTCCTTTGCTTGCTATGTTTCGCAGGTTGAACCGCGGACTTACAAGGATGCTTTACTAGATGATGTCTGGGTTGAAGCTATGCAAGAGGAATTGTTACAGTTTCAGAAACTGGGAGTTTGGACACTTACAGATTTACCTTCAGGAAGGAAGAAGATTGGTACAAAGTGGGTTTTTAAGTGTAAGAAAGATGATCGAGGAGTAATCATAAGAAACAAAGCTCGGTTGGTCGTTCAAGGATTTAGTCAAACTGAAGGAATACATTACAATGAAGTCTATGCACCTGTAACACGTATAGAAGCTATCCGAATGTTTCTAGCTTTTGGTTCATACAAGAAATTTAAGGTGTATCAGATGGATGTGAAGAGCGCGTTTCTGTACGGTGTGGTCAAGGAAGAGGTTTACGTTGGTCAACCACCAGGCTTTGAAGATCCTATCCACCAGGATAAGGTTTACGTACTCAACAAAGCACAAGAAACAAAGCATCTAAATAAATCTTAAAGTCAAGAAGAGGCTAATATTTGTGTTTATAATGGCCAACATCCACTTGATTATTTTTTAAACTTTGTAAAAGTAGTTTTGTCGTTTATTTTATTTAGTTGTTAACCATACATGTATGTAAGAGCTATAGTGTTTAGTTTCTTTGTATTTTGCCTATAAAAGGCAACCATTTCTTTCATTGTAGGTACACCAAGAAAACCATTGAAAGCAATAGAATTTTAACTTTCATGGCACACTAAAATCTCTCCGACGCTCCTTTACTAAACCTCCTTATTCTTCAGTTTGTCCAAGATCTTTATATTATATTCCAACAACTATAAAAAAAAATACTACTACTAATCCACCGCTGTTCATACTCTTTACCATCTATTCGATGTGCAAATCTCATTGTAAGTGTTATGATTACTTTGCTTCTTTATTATATTTTAGTGTTAATTCTACTTTATATATGTATTTATTTAAAAAGAATTAAGTTTTTTTTTCGTTTTAAACATAGCAATCCATCACCCCCTCTAATGAAAATTTAAAATTTTTGTAGAAATATGTGGTTGTAATTTTATTTTCCCATTTCCAATTTTTAGATTTTAGGAATGCCTTTGCTCTGATACCAATATATCAGAGGGGGTGGTGAAATTACTATGTTTAAAACGAGACAAAACTTAATTAATTTAAAATAAATACATATATAAAGTAGAATTAACTTTAAAATATTATAAAGAAGCAAACTAATCATAACACTTATATTGAGATTTGCACAACGTATAGATGGTAGAGAGTATGCACAGCGGTGGATTGCGGTGGATTAGTAGTAGTATTTTTTATTTTCTTTATAGTTGGTGGAATATATGATCGCGTGTTGAGGTGCTAATCAAAAAAATATTTTAAAAACTACTTCTTAGCTACAACTGACTGCAGTATAGGAAGTAGGGTTGTCGAACCTCAGGGAGTTTGTAGAAAGTGCTAAGTTACTAATTTCTAATTAAATTAAGATTAACTAAAGTAATTTTATAAAGTTTAATGTAAAAGTGCTTCAGTGCTGCAAAACGGATTGATAAGAGAGTTTAGAAAAGACAATAATATGGAAAAACGGTCACTCCGGGTTTCTGACTCGGTAAATGTAAAGACAATCTGAATTAACCTAGCTAGGCAATCACATAGACATGACTCTGTTTAAATTGTTCAACCCAATTCAACATCAAAACACAAATCACAAAGTTAAATTATTCCTAGTGCAAGAAAACCAAGAAACGATAACGAATTGTAATTGTGAAAATCAGTCAAACTGTTCAAATCAGTCAAACATACAACCAGATTCAAAGACACATAAGTATGTTCATGAAACCTGATCCTAAAACATAGTTCAAAACAGAAAAGTCCTTACAAAATAACCGAATCTTTCACCCGGAGAAACCGCAGGATGTTTAGCCGTGCATAATCATGATTTCGGCTTCAAAACTTGTTCTGGATTCCTCTGGCATCAACTGGAATGAATGGAACTGCCAAGATGCTTCAAAATCGTCCCTTAGAGGCTCTGAAGTCGAAGATAGCATCCCCATACGGCTGATTAGGTTTTGATTGCGAAAATGGGCTTTTTATGGGCTGAAGAGTTTTTAGAGACCCATTAACAACTATTTCTGGAATTAGAGGGTCTCTAACAACCTAAAAGTGTCGCGAGGGCATATTCTGTAATTACGCCAATTCATTAAGGGTAAAACCGTCATTTTCCTCTATTTTACTTCCTGGAGACCCGCGAATAACTTTTACTGAAATTAGAGGGTCTCTAATTTCAGTTCTTCCAGATTTGTTTCTTTTTTGATTTCCAATTTCATCGAATGCTCGTCTCCTCTCCAACTAAGCTCTTTTTCTCTCGTTTTAGCCCACGAACACCTGCTTAACACCAAGACACAAATAAGTATCTAAGACACGATATAAACGAACGATAAACGATTAAAAACTATACAAAACTAATATATAAATGTTATGCATTTGGCAACACATCACACCCCCACACTTACCTTTTGCTTGCCCTCAAGCAAATCTGCTCAGAACACTACCACGAACAAGTAACAAATACCTCAAACGCCCCCGCCATGCACTAGTTAGGGTCCAAAGTCATACCCCATTCATAGATCATCATTAGATGTGTTAATTCAACAGGCAACCGTGATGCACAATTTTTAAAACAGAACTCGCCCAACTAAGCCTAACATGCTTTCGGTTTTTATTCTCATGCAACACACCCCCTCACAATTTTTCACTCCACTCGGTTTAATATCTGGACTAGCATGTAATGCACTAGTATTATTCACTCAAAACCAAGCATGTAACTATGTTATCATAGGCTTGTATAACAATCACACCTCAACTATAGACAAATGCACATATCTAAAGGACTTACGGGTTTTGGGCTTCGGGTAAAGGTAGGATAAATTTGGCTAACAATTGGTTTAAAAACAAGGGTTTCAACACGCTTGAATGATCATCCTTATTCACTAAGCAACATAATACAATAATCACACAAATTTGGGCATATTTGACCCATAACACATACTTCTATTATTTTTTTTCTTTTTTTTTCATATATTTTTTTTCTTTTCTTTCACAACTTAAACATAACTCAATCACTTGAACAAAACATAAACACAATGGATGTCATCAATTTATTTCACAAAGGTAAACAGGTCAATTTGGGTAATAGGTTTAATCAAATGAAAGGGTATAGGCTCAACATGGGTTACTAAGGGTGATTTTAGGTAAACGGGTCAACACATAACAATTAAATGGGTATCAAAAGAAAAAGGGAAAACCTAAATTGCCTTTATCATCTATGTGCATATCTAGTCTACAACCTCGGCATGTATCAAATCACACAAGTTCTGCAACAGAGAAACATCTGGCCTACACTCAACAAATAAAAATATATATATATATATGTATCAATCTATCATCAAGTAGGCTCAAGATCTCACCAAAGTGTGGAAATGGGTTACCGATGTGTGCATGCATTTATTACCGACAACTCGTTACACCTAATCGGGCAAATTCTAAACATTTTTTTTCTAAAATACCTGCTGAAAACGGTTCATATGTCTGTTCTAAAGAATTGGACCATGATTAAGGACCCACACACCACAAGCAGAGACAGAATGAACGCATTGAAACGGTCGCTTTCATGCCCGATCAGACCGCTTTTAGGACATTTTTTATTTATTTATTTTGTTTTTAATTTTTTTTATATATACATGACTCAAGACTAACACAAAAACACACTCTAAAGACGTATAGCCACCGCCCACACTTGCGCGACACATTGTCCTTAATGTGCTAAGGGAATAGTAACACAAAAAAAATCAAATACGAAAAGAAAAATAAATAAATAAATACAGAAAATCGGAACAGACTCCCCTGATAAATGCGACGATGTTGTTGAAAGTCGTGCTCCCCTGCCCTCCAACTTGTCCGTATAGCATTCCGTTCGCGGACAAAAGCGGCAATTTTCAATATTCTAACAACCAAAACACACAAATAATAGCAACGTATCATATAATATAATATAATATAATATAATATAATATAATATAATATAATATAATATAATATAATATAATATAATATAATATAATATAATATAAACCACCCAACCGGTCTCCCCTTACAATTTCCCTTGATATGTTAGTTTAGATACAGACATATGATAATCAAAACAAAATAAAGGGAAAAGTACACCAAAAACACAAAATAAACCGGTTGGCGCTGCTGCGAGCTATCACTCCTGCTGCCCAGGCTCCTCAGACTAACTGCCTCCCTCCTGCTCAGCTCCTGCAGATGTACCTACTAGATCACCTATACCCCTGAAAAGCTCGGGTATCTTCAAACCCATGCCCTGCATCATGAACCTCATCATATCCGTAAACATAACAACCTTTGCGTCTAACCCATCAATCTTCGCTTCCAACCCATCAATCCTCTGCACTACATACTCTAATGTCACAGTCTCTGGTGGTGGTGCACACAAGGGGGGTACGGGACTAGGGCGCTCCATAGATGGTCTAACTCGCTGTCGGGCGATAGGCACGCTCCTCTGTATAGTCTCAGCAGCAACTATCCCCTCAAGTAGTGGCACCTGTAGCCTTGGCTTCACCGGTTCCCACTCCGGTGGCTCATCATATGTCACTATCTGTGCAGCCCTCAAATCATCTACACTATAATAAATGGTCGACGGTCCCTCTGTCAACTGCTCTCTCGGATATCTCTCAAACACCCCCAAACTCTGTGCAATCTGTGTCACATAAGGGCCTAAACTCAAATAACCTTCAGCTTCACCTCTAGCACCTCTGGCAAATGACGATAATAAGATAGTCGCCAAATTGGCCTCCCGTCGACCAAAGATACAATACAAACAAAACGCATCCAACACAGTAACCTTATCTCCTCCCTTGCGACCGACAAGAGTACATGCTATGATCCTATGAATATATCTAATAACTGGATCGCGAATACTCGACTCAGCACCTTGGCCACTAAATGCCCCCTCAGCAATCGTCTCCCAAAACACACTCAGATCACTTGAAGATACCCCACCTGTCCTCTTCTTCTTATAACTTCCTCTCAGTAACTTAACAAATCCAGGTGCTTGTGCTTCCTCCTTGGTGTAAACACCCATAGCTACTGCAAATCTAGGCACACTCAACTCATAAAGTTGCCTCCCTAGTGAAAAGGACACTGCGTGTTGCTCGTGAAACAGGTCGGCATTATACTTAAAAGTGGAATAAAACTCTACTGTCAACTCTCTGTACTGTGGCCAATCACACTCTAACAAAGTCATCCATTTAGGCCCCAATAACTCCTCCACACTCTCATGCTCCCTAAAATTCCAACCAATTCCATATTAATACTCCTATGCTTCAACTCTGGAATCAATATATATTTCTGACAATTATTCAACTCCTTAGACTTAACAGCAAACTGCAATAAAGTGTGCTCCTCTAAAATCCGGTCCTCAACGGGCTCTACTGGGTCCCCAGGCTGTGGCCTAACCTCAGGTTATGCATACCGAATACTCCTAGAAAGCCCTGTAACACGTGGTCCAGGTTCACCCCGTGGCCACTGTTGTGGTCCTCTCTTTCGCTTGGCCCCTACGACCGCACTAGATGATCCCTCACCTGACATCCTGCAAAACAATTTAAAACCATACAAATCAGTCAGGTAAACATGAATAAGCAACTATTTTTGGTATTTTAATTTTTCAAATTTTTTTTAGCTGAAAAACATTGCGACCATATAGCATTTCGGTCGCGGTCGCACCTGAAAAAAAATAAAATAAAAAAAATAATAATAAATAAATAAATAAATAAAATAAAAAAAAATTTACAAAAAAAATTTTGGGATACCCATTTGTGTATATATAATATCCAAAACATCCCCGCCAGAATGGAGATTGAGTACGAGCGAGGCGTCTAGACGTGCAATTACTTTCAAGACAACTCATCCCAACGACTCCTTAAAAACTCTAACCCGACTACCACACAAGGAAATAACTTAAGCCTTTTCAAACCTCACTTCACTTGATCATCCAAACTCGCCTACTAACCATCTTTGCACATGCGCCAATTAATTACTTATGACTTTATGCCTAAACATCTCATCCTTGCGACTTCAACAAAATGATCTTACTAGGTCCAAAACTTCAAACGACTCCCCCCCCCACACTTAAACTCATTTGCCCCCAAATGGCCTCAGCACACAGCGCGTAATTGGCAAACAAATTCAATACTTCTGACATGATATCAATTTAGCAAGGCGCCACATTTAACTTATCGACTTGTATAACCAAAAGCAAAACAGAATCCTCGTCACTCTTATATCATCACATCTACTTCAGAACAAGAAAACGCCTAAAGCATAAGCTCCTAACAACTCTACTCTAGACCACTGTAACAAGTCAACCTTGGAAATAAGAAGGCGCCTATATCGAAAGGTACCCAATGAGCCTACATGAGACACTTCATTGGCATAAGCCGACACAAACCAACAAATCCTCGCAAAAGCCACAATAAACCTATACTAGACTCGACTAAATCAACTAGCATTATTACAAAACCCAAAACTCGATACTGTTATCACATAACACACACTAAAAACAATAAAAATTACAAAAATAAGCGGAACGCACCTGGTCTTCGACACGTGACTGAGATGACAGGAAGCAAACAAAACTAAACCTACATACGCCTGGTCAGGGTTGGTTTTGGTGGTGGTTCGGATCTGTGACGGGGACCGGGTTTTGGGGTCGGGTCTGGTTTGGAGGTAGAAGTGAAGGGTTGCAGTCGGGGTAGTGTTTGGGCAGAGGTGGGTCTAGGTCGGGTTAGGTTGGTGACAGGTGATGATGGAGGCAGTGGTGGTTCAGTGGTGGAAGGCGGCGGCGGTGGTTATGGTGAGGGTTGGTTTGCAGGTTGTCGTCGGGTGGAGAAGAAGGTTGGTTCGGGTTGGGTTGAGGTCGGGTTAGGGTTTGGCTGGTTTGGGTGGAATGGATGGCGGTGACAGGCGGAGGTGAATGTTGCAGAGGTTGTCGGGTTGGTTCGGAGGTGGGTCTGGGTCGGGTTATTGCTGGGTAGAGGTGGAAGGAGGGTGGTTCGGAGGTGGTTGGGGCGGCAGAGGGTGGCCAGATGGTGGTGGAAGGGTACTGTGGCGGGTGGTCTTGGAGAAGGTGGTTGTAGGTTATTGATGGAGGAAGAAGGTGTGATTTGAGAAGAAGGAATGGAGGTTTAGACTTTGGGGAAAAGGAAGCAGGAAACGTTGGTTTTTTTTTTTTTTTTTTTTTTTTTTTTTTTTTTTTTTTTAAATTAAGGGATGATCTTAGAGACCCATGAATGGTATATCAAGATATTAGAGGGTCTCTAAGAACTGTGTTGACAGAAAGTTTTGACGTTTTTGTACTTAGAAAAATTTTTAACTTCTCAATTCTAACACTCCCAAACCCCTTAAAACCTATTCCAATGCCCCCATTAACATGTAAACTTACCTGGACTCCTGTTAGTGATGATTCCTCGTGTCGAAATAGATACGAATACCTGAAAAACTCAAACACACAAAAAACGCAAAACCGAAAACAACGAAAATACACAAAAAAATTGTACAAACTCTACAATTGCACATACCGAATGCGTTATCACTTACCTTCATCATCCGGTTCACTCGTCAAAAAGCAAACCGGCTATTCTGTTGCTCCGTGGATGTCAGACGAATCCAGGTACGGTTTAAGTCAATGTCCATTCACTACTTGACGTAAATGATCATCAAAGTCTTCAATCTCGACATCACCGTATTCACCAACTCTCGTAATTAAGTATGGCCCCGTCCACTTGCTTTTCAACTTCCCTGGGAATAATTTAAGACGGGAATTGTACAACCATACCTTTTGGCCTACCTGGAACTTCTTCAACCGAAGCTTGGCATCGTGCACCTTCTTCATCTTGTCCTTATATGCCGATGCACTCTCATATGCTTCATCTCTCAGCTCCTCAAGCTCACATAGATTCAACTTTCTTTCTTTACCTGCAACATCATAATCAGTATTAACTCCTTTAACAGCCTATAATGCCCTATGTGCTATTTCCACCGGTAAATGGCAACCCTTCCCATAAACCAATCGGTATGGTGTGGTGCCAATTGGTGTCTTATAAGCTGTATGGTAAGCCCATAATGCATCATCTAGCTTGGTGGACCAGTCCTTACGATCTGGTCTTACCGTCTTTTGTAAAATCTCTTTAATTTGATGATTTGACACCTCAACTTGCCCAGTTGTCTGTGGGTGATACGGGGTTGCAATTCTGTGATCCACACCATACCGTTTAAGCAATTTACCGAATTTAAAATTCTTGAAATGCGACCCCCCATCACTGATGATCACACGGGGAAGTCCAAATCGTGTAAAGATGTTTGATATTACAAAATTGCAAACAACGGTATGGTCGTTTGTCCTGGCGGCTATTGCTTCTATCCATTTAGATACATAATCGACAGCCACCAAGATATACTGATAACCCCTGGAATTTGGGAATTGGCCCATGAAGTCGATCCCCCACACATCAAAAATATCAACCACGAGGGTAGGCTGCATGGGAATCTCATTCCGTTTAGTTATGCTACCCATCTGCTGACACTTGGTGCAGTTCTTAGCAAACTCAAAAGCATCTTTAAAAATGCTTGGCCAATATAACCCCGATGATAGCACTTTGTGTCCTGTTTTCTGCCCGCTGAAGTGTCCTCCACAAGCAGATGCATGTACAAGTCCCAATACGCATTGAACTTCCGATTCTGGGATACATCTTCGAATTATCTGGTCAGCTCCTATCTTAAACAAGTCTGGTTCATCCCAAATGTACTGCTTCGCTTGAGCCTTCAAGTGAGTTCTCTTTTTCTTTGCCCAATGCTCTGGGATGATACCTGCAGCCAAATAATTAACAATGTTAGCATACCATGGTGAAGTAGATACTTCGAATAACTGCTCATCAGGAAAGGTCTCATTGATCTCATTAGTGACTTCAGCGTCTATATGGGGCAATCTAGACAAGTGATCTGCCACCACATTTTCACTTCCCTTCTTGTCTCTGATTTCCAGATCAAACTCCTGAAGCAGGAGAAACCAACGGATCAATCTGGGTTTCGCATCCTTTTTCTCCATCAAATAACGCACCGCGCTGTGATCTGAATACACAATCACCTTGCTTCCCCAAATGTAAGACCTGAACTTATCAAGAGCAAACACAACTGCAAGTAATTCTTTTTCAGTAGTAGTATAATTCAATTGTGCCCCATCCAATGTCTTACTTGCATAATAAATGACTACTGGTTTTTTTATCTACCCTTTGTCCCAAAACAGCCCCAATTGCATAGTCACTCGCGTCACACGTGATTTCAAATGGTCGTGACCAATCGGGTGCTTGCAAAATTGGGGCTTCAACCAGTTTTTCTTTCAAAGTGTTGAAAGCTTTGACACACTCTTCATCAAATACAAAAGGTTCATCTTTTAAAAGTAACTTGCAAAGTGGTTTTGTGATTGTGCTAAAACCTTTTATGAACCTTCTATAAAAACCAACATGTCCTAGAAACGACCTAACCCCTTTAACATTTGTGGGAGGAGGTAAAGTTGAAATAGCTTTAATTTTTGCGTGATCAACCTCAATCCCACGTTTTGAAATCACATGCCCTAACACCACCCCTTCTTGAACCATAAAATGGCTCTTTTCCCAGCTTAACACTAAGTTTGTTTCAATACATCGTTTCAACACCTTAGTTAACTGTTCTAAGCAAGATTCAAAGGAGGTTCCAAAAATTGAGAAGTTATCCATAAAAATTTCAAGTGAGTCCCCAACCATATCTGAAAAGATACTCATCATGCACCTTTGAAAGGTGGCTGGGGCATTACACAACCCAAATGGCATTCGCCTGAATGCAAAGGTACCATAAGGGCAGGTAAATGTAGTCTTTTGTTGGTCTTCAGGGTGGATGGCAATTTGATTATACCCGGAATAACCATCAAGAAAACAATAAAATTTCTGACCTGATAACTTCTTGATGATCTGATCAATGAACGGCAAAGGGAAGTGGTCCTTAGATGTAGCTGCATTCAGCTTCCTGTAATCAATGCATATTCTCCACCCAGTGACTGGTCGGGTGGCAATTTCTTCCCCTTTTTCGTTCCTGACTATCTGAATCCCTGCTTTCTTAGGAACGGTCTGTGTTGGGCTTACCCAAGTGCTGTCAGAGATGGGATAAATGATACCCGCATCCAGCCACTTCAGAACTTATTTCTTTACCACTTCTCTCATGTTTGGGTTAAGCCTTCTCTGTGCATCTCTTGCCGGTTTTGCTGCCTCCTCTGTTATGATTTTATGCATCACTATTGAGGGACTTATTCCTTTCAGGTCTGCAATTGTCCACCCAATTGCAGCCCGGTGTGCAACCAAAACTTCCATCAAAGCTTTCTCCTGTTCCTCAGTCAAACCAAAAACACTTAACCGCATCTTACGGTTACTGAAAGTCATATCCATAGTACCAGTCCTGCAATTAATCTGAGAGTCAGAAGTAGCTAAAAATGGTCTGCCAAGAATCTCAGTCGGTTGCTTGGTTTTATCAACAGAAACATAATCAAGGACCAAGAAATCGACCGGATAATAAAACTCATTAACCTTCACAATCACATCTGACAATACTCCCCGGGGTAGCTTAGGAGTCAAATCAGCCAACACCACAGTGGTATCAGCTTTCTTAAGTGGACCGAACTCATACTGGTCATACAAGCTCCCCGGTAGTATACTCACACTCGCTCCAAGATCCAAAAGGGCTCGTGTCATTTGAAAATCACCAACTTGAATTGAAATAATTTGTGCCCTTGGATCTTGTAACTTTTCAGGCAGAGTACCTGAAATTATTGCACTCACATCTGCTGGCATGTCAAGTTTCTTTGGAATTTTATGATTTCTTTTCTGAGTGCACATATCTTTCAAGTACTTTGCATAGGCAGGAATTTGTTTAATTGCATCTAAAAGAGGAAGATTGATTTTAACTTGTTTGAAAACTTCCCACATTTCATCCGATTGTGGGCCTCTTTTATTGACTGTCTTTTTCTTACCAGGATCAATGAGAGCTGCAGGAAAAGGGATGGTATTACCCTCGACACCCTTTTCTACAACCTGGTTGGAATTATTGATCAAAACACTTTTATTTTTATTTTTTTCTTTTTCTAAGGCAGTGTTAGGTGTTTTGTTCAATTCAACAAATTCCTGTTCATCTTCACTATCATCACTACCCAAATCCTCTACCACACCCTCAACAAACTGTGGTGGAGTTCCCACTTTATTATCATAAACCTTACCATTGCGCAGAATACTTACCTGGTTAATTTGCACATTCCTCGAATTCCTTGAGCTTGATTGCTGATGTTGAGGATTAATGGCGGTGTCACTTGGTAGCTTCCCTGGATCTCTCTTAGACATATCTGCAGCCAATTGCCCTACCTGCTTGGACAATGCTTCCACAGTCTTATCCCTCACTTCATTGTCTTTTCGCATTCCCTTGACCTCTTCTTGAACTGTCCTGACCTCGTTCTGTACTGTCCTGACATCGTTCTGTACAGCTTTAATGGCATCCAAGATTGCACTCAGTTGATCATTACCTCCTCCTGATGTGCCTTGTTGATTTCCTCTCTGCTGCTGACCACTCTGATTATAGGTATTCTTTGAGTAACCCCCTTGATTATATCCATACTGCCTGTTCTGAGACTGTTGTTGATTTCCTCCCTGCACATTAGAACCAGAAAAGTTAGGATTTAATTGATTATTAGGATTACCATACCTGAAGTTTGGGTGGTTTTTGAGCCCAGGATGATAGGTGTTAGAATTCATGTCATATTGCTTCCGTTCTCCATAAACTTGATTCACCTCTTTTGTATTCTCCAAAGGCCCCTGGCAATATTGGGCTAGATGTCCCAACTCCCCACAATTAGTACATACCGAAAAAGCATTAGCTGCCTTCGCCTCACTACTCTTCCCCAAATTAAGTTGAGCTACCTGTTTTGCCAAGAGTAAATTTTGCTGCTTCAACTTCTCAATTCTTTCTTCAGCCTCATAGTCTGCTGCCTTGACAGATGATGGTCTCAACTTCCTACATGATTGTGCCTGTCTCTTTGAAGTGGCACTCATCCTTTCCAAGTGTCCCCAATCCACAGCTTCAGTGTTAGTAAAGAATGTGCCATTGCTAATGGCAGTCAAACCCCTAACATCCTCTGGTGTCAGTCCATCATAAAAAGCTTTTATTAGTTCCCATGTTTGAATCCCATGATGAGGACATTTTCTCAATAGCTCTTTGAATCTAGTAAAAGCCTCATGGAATGCTTCCCCCGAATTCTGTTGAAATCCTCTTATTGCATCCCGAGCCTCAGATGTTCTGCTCATGGTGTAATACTCTTCCAAGAAAATTATTTGCATATCCTGCCAAGTGTATATACTACCTGGGGGTAGTGTAGCAAACCATTGCCTTGCCCTGTCCTTCAAGGTGAACTGGAACATCATCAACATTACCTGGTCCTTAGTAAACCCTGATCCTCCAATCATATTGCACACAGACTCAAATGCTGATATATGTAAGTAAAGCTCTTCAGATCTTTTTCCATAGAACTCAGGCAGATGACCCAAATATTGGGGTCTCACTTCAAATGCTCTCCCATTCCTACTAACAGGTGTGACTACAGCTGAGGAATTGGGTACAATAACCGGCCGAAAATGACTATCAACGCCCTGAACCGGTGCTCTCTGACGTATTGTGGGACACCATCTACTAACTGTAACTCATCTCCTATCCCCATATTTCCAACATTAAATTGAGGAACCCCTTGTGGCGCTTGATTATTTCTGTATCCTTGAACACGGTTCCCCTGATTAACCCACTGTGGTGGCTGCTGCTCATACTCCATGTCATGCCCATAATTACCATATCTCCCATCATACGGTTCCTGTTCGTCCTCTTGATCCCATTCAGAGTCCCAAGTATGCACACTTCCCTCATCATATCTCTGTTGGTTCTGTTGTTGGTTGGGTGGGATAACTGCTTGTTGTGGACGAGGTTGGTTTCTTGGATTTTGTTGGTTTTGTTGTGGACGTGGGTTAGCAGCTTGAAAATACTCACCAGGATGGAATTGTTGTTATGGTGGTGGCGGGTTTGGAATGGGTTGGTTTGGTAGAGCAGGTGGAATAAGATCATTCGGTTGGTTGGGTATTTGGTCATTTTGGTTATCCTGGTCAGCCATCTCAATAGCTGCTTCTTCAATTCTCTGAGCGACTGTTAAAGAACTTGATTGATTCTTTACTGCTGAACAAAAAACAACACGGTTTTGACGTGCTGTCTTCTCAATCTCTGGATCGAATAACAATGGGGATGATTTCTTGGAAAACCTAGTATGCATGCAACACAGAAGTCACCTGCACACACAAAAACAAGAAAACAAATAGAGTAGTACTGAACGAAGAAGAGAAATAAAATACGGAAACAAATTACTAAAAGACAACTTTTTTTTTTAAGAAAATAAATAAACAAACTAAACTAAACTAAACACTAAGCGCACAAACTCCCCGGAAACGGCGCCATTTTGATCGCATGTCGAAGTGCTAATCAAAAAACTAAATAAAAACTACTTCTTAGCTACAACTGACTGCAGTATAGGAAGTAGGGTTGTCGAACCTCAGGGAGTTTGTGGAAAGTGCTAAGTTACTAATTTCTAATTAAATTAAGATTAACTAAAGTAATTTTATAAAGTTTAATGTAAAAGTGCTGCAGTGCTGCAAAACGGATTGATAAGAGAGTTTAGAAAAGACAATAATATGGAAAAACGGTCACTCCGGGTTTCTGACTCGGTAACTGTAAAGACAATCTGAATTAACCTAGCTAGGCAATCACATAGACATGACTCTGTTTAAATTGTTCAACCCAATTCAACATCAAAACACAAATCACAAAGTTAAATTATTCCTAGTGCAAGAAAACCAAGAAACGATAACGAATTGTAATTGTGAAAATCAGTCAAATTGTTCAAATCAGTCAAACATACAACCAGATTCAAAGACACATAAGTATGTTCATGAAACCTGATCCTAAAACATAGTTCAAAACAGAAAAGTCCTTACAAAATAACCGAATCTTTCACCCGGAGAAACCGCAGGATGTTTAGCCGTGCATAATCATGATTTCGGCTTCAAAACTTGTTCTGGATTCCTCTGGCATCAACCGGAATGAATGGAACTGCCAAGATGCTTCAAAATCGTCCCTTAGAGGCTCTGGAAGTCGAAGATAGCATCCCCATACGGCTGATTAGGTTTTGATTGCGAAAATGGGCTTTTTATGGGCTGAAGAGTTATTAGAGACCCATGAACAACTATTTCTGGAATTAGAGGGTCTCTAACAACCTAAAAGTGTCGCGAGGGCATATTCTGTAATTACGCCAATTCATTAAGGGTAAAATCGTCATTTTCCTCTATTTTACTTCCTGGAGACCCGCGAATAACTTTTACTGAAATTAGAGGGTCTCTAATTTCAGTTCTTCCAAACGCCCCCGCCATGCACTAGTTAGGGTCCAAAGTCATACCCCATTCATAGATCATCATTAGATGTGTTAATTCAACAGGCAACCGTGATGCACAATTTTTAAAACAGAACTCGCCCAACTAAGCCTAACATGCTTTCGGTTGGGCGAATAACTTTTACTGAAATTAGAGGGTCTCTAATTTCAGTTCTTCCAAACGCCCCCGCCATGCACTAGTTAGGGTCCAAAGTCATACCCCATTCATAGATCATCATTAGATGTGTTAATTCAACAGGCAACCGTGATGCACAATTTTTAAAACAGAACTCGCCCAACTAAGCCTAACATGCTTTCGGTTTTTATTCTCATGCAACACACCCCCTCACAATTTTTCACTCCACTCGGTTTAATATCTGGACTAGCATGTAATGCGCTAGTATTATTCACTCAAAACTAAGCATGTAACTATGTTATCATAGGCTTGTATAACAATCACACCTCAACTATAAACAAATGCACATATCTAAAGGACTTATGGGTTTCGGGCTTCGGGTAAAGGTAGGATAAATTTGGCTAACAATTCGTTTAAAAACAAGGGTTTCAACACGCTTGAATGATCATCCATATTCACTAAGCAGCATAATACAATAATCACACAACTTTGGGCATATTTGACCCATAACACATACTTCTATTATTTTTTTTCTTTTTATTTCATATATTTTTTTTTCTTTTCTTTCACAACTTAAACATAACTCAATCACTTGAACAAAACATAAACACAATGGATGTCATCAATTTATTTCACAAAGGTAAACGGGTCAATTTGGGTAATAGGTTTAATCAAATGAAAGGGTATAGGCTCAACATGGGTTACTAAGGGTGATTTTAGGTAAACGGGTCAACACATAACAATTAAATGGGTATCAAAAGAAAAAGGGAAAACCTAAATTGCCTTTATCATCTATGTGCATATCTAGTCTACAACCTCGGCATGTATCAAATCACACAAGTTCTGCAACAGAGAAACATCTGGCCTACACTCAACAAATGAAAATATATATGTATCAATCTATCATCTAGTAGGCTCAAGATCTCACCAAAGTGTGGAAATGGGTTACCGATGTGTGCATGCATTTATTACCGACAGCTCGTTACACCTAATCGGGCAAATTCTAAACATTTTTTTCTAAAATACCTGCTGAAAACGGTTCATATGTCTGTTCTAAAGAATTGGACCATGATTAAGGACCCACACACCACAAGCAGAGACAGAATGAACGCATTGAAACGGTCGCTTTCATGCCCGCTCGGGTATCTTCAAACCCATGCCCTGCATCATGAACCTCATCATATCCGTAAACATAACAACCTTTGCGTCTAACCCATCAATCTTCGCTTCCAACCCATCAATCCTCTGCACTACATACTCTAATGTCACAGTCTCCGGTGGTGGTGCACACAAGGGGGGTACGGGACTAGGGCGCTCCATAGATGGTCTAACCCGCTGTCGGGCGATAGGCACGCTCCTCTGTATAGTCTCAGCAGCAACTATCCCCTCAAGTAGTGGCACCTGTAGCCCTGGCTTCACCGGTTCCCACTCCGGTGGCTCATCATATGTCACTATCTGTGCAGCCCTTAAATCATCTACACTATAATAAATGGTCGACGGTCCCTCTGTCAACTGCTCTCTCGGATATCTCTCAAACACCCCCAAACTCTGTGCAATCCGTGTCACATAAGGGCCTAAACTCAAATAACCTTCAGCTTCACCTCTAGCACCTCTGGCAAATGACGATAATAAGATAGTCGCCAAATTGGCCTCCCGTCGACCAAAGATACAATACAAACAAAACGCATCCAACACAGTAACCTTATCTCCTCCCTTGCGACCGACAAGAGTACATGCTATGATCCTATGAATATATCTAATAACTGGATCGCGAATACTCGACTCAGCACCCTGGCCACTAAATGCCCCCTCGGCAATCGTCTCCCAAAACACACTCAGATCACTAGAAGATACCCCACCTGTCCTCTTCTTCTTATAACATCCTCTCAGTAACTTAACAAATCCAGGTGCTTGTGCTTCCTCCTTGGTGTAAACACCCATAGCTACTGCAAATCTAGGCACACTCAACTCATAAAGTTGCCTCCCTAGTGAAAAGGACACTGCGTGTTGCTCGTGAAACAGGTCGGCATTATACTTAAAAGTGGAATAAAACTCTACTGTCAACTCTCTGTACTGTGGCCAATCACACTCTAACAAAGTCATCCATTTAGGCCCCAATAACTCCTCCACACTCTCATGGTCCCCTAAAATTCCAACCAATTCCATATTAATACTCCTATGCTTCAACTCTGGAATCAATATATATTTCTGACAATTTTCCAACTCCTTAGAGTTAACAGCAAACTGCAATAAAGTGTGTTCCTCTAAAATCCGGTCCTCAACGGGCTCTACTGGGTCCCCAGGCTGTGGCCTAACCTCAGGTAATGCATACCGAATACTCCAAGAAAGCCCTGTAACACGTGGTCCAGGTTCACCCCGTGGCCGCTGTTGTGGTCCTCTCTTTCGCTTGGCCCCTACGACCGCTGTTGTGGTTACAGATAAAACATTTCATAAACCTTGCAGAAGATGAGGAAATAGAAGACTGTTCAAGTCCACAGTCGATAGACAGTATACACAGGGATTTCTAAAAACAAACGTAAGCAGTGACGTCACACAAACATGGAAGACAGTTGTACAACAAGACACAAAGCCTCTCTACAAGAAACAAAGCATCTAAATAAATCTTAAAGTCAAGAAGAGGCTAATATTTGTGTTTATAATGGCCAACATCCACTTGATTATTTTTAAACTTTGTAAAAGTAGTTTTGTCGTTTATTTTCTTTAGTTGTTAATCATACATGTATGCAAGAGCTATAGTGTTTAGTTTCTTTGTATTTTGCCTATAAAAGGCAACCATTTCTTTCATTGTAAGTACACCAAGAAAACCATTGAAAGCAATAGAATTTTAACTTTCATGGCACACTAAAATCTCTCCGACGCTCCTTAACTAAACCTCCTTATTCTTCAGTTTGTCCAAGATCTTTATATTATATTCCAACAACTATAAAAAAAATACTACTACTAATCCACCGCTGTTCATACTCTCTACAATCTATTCGCTGTGCAAATCTCATTGTAAGTGTTATGATTACTTTGCTTCTTTATTATATTTTAGTGTTAATTCTACTTTATATATGTATTTATTTAAAAAGAATTAAGTTTTTTTTCGTTTTAAACATAGCAATCTATCACCCCCTCTAATGAAAATTTTAAATTTTTGTAGAAATATGTGGTTGTAATTTTATTTTCCCATTTCCAATTTTTAGATTTTAGGAATGCCTTTGCTCTGATACCAATATATTAGAGGGGGTGGTGGATTACTATGTTTAAAACGAGACAAAATGTAACACCCCAACCGATGGCGGAATCATCGAGGTGCCACGTAGTGACGATTGTTCAAAAGCACATGGTACTAAAATATAAATATTATTGAATAAACCAGAATTGTCTTACATGAAAATGGAAATTACATTGTCTAAATGAAATGTAAATATTGAAATAACTGAATTAAAATAAAGCACAAAATGTCTCTTGCTAAAGCATTAGATCATACTGCACCTGAAACATGTACAAAAATAGGTTTGGTCAACATAAGAAATGTTGGTAAGCATTCCTAGTTTTGATATATATAGTAAGTTAAAAAGATATACAATTCAAGTGCAAGCTACAGTGCAATTATGTAAACTATGTATCGTACAAATGAGCGAAATCAACCCTGTGACTGTATAATGTACTGTATGAACTGTAGTGTACTTATCCAATAAATGGATAAAAGCTTAACACTGGCCACAGATTCTCCGATGAAAAGGGGGAGAATCAATCTAGGCGGGTTGTCAATCCAAATAGCGCTATCCAATGTTAAGATCGGCTTGTACAATGTAAATGATTTCACTAAGTACAAATGTATTCTACATGTAATGTCTAAGCATAAAGCACGTTTGTAAGCAAATGCACATAGTACTAGAATTGTATTGTAAAAATGTGAACTTGTATTTGTAATTTGTATAAGTGTACATGTAACACCCCAAAAATGAGTAAAAGCAAAAAAGGGATAGGAAATACTCACAGTTCACGTAATAACTTGAAATTGGACTTGGACAACGAAATATGAATTGAGATTACTCCCAAATGATCAACCTAAAGAATTCGATAATGTGTAAGGGAAATAACTCTAGGATATATGTATCTCTAGGGCTTCGAATTGGGGATAAACGTTTATTTGTTTATTAAACAAATTGTTTATTAATTATGAGAAATTTAATAAATAAATAAATAAAAGTTTCTTGGTAAAATTTTAAGTTGAATATAGTCACAATATAAGGTTTTAAGTATGAAAATAATTTTTATAAAATTATTTTCTTGAAAATAGAATATTTAATCTAATTATTTCAAATTGTCAAAATATGACTTTAATATCTAAAAATATTAAAATCAAAGAATTTCTGAATTAAAAATTGTATTTCAGTTCTAGATAGTTAGAAATAATTTATATAAAATTTTGGTGCAAAAATATTGAAAAATGAATTTATTATGATTTAATTATGATTAAAACTAACAAAAATTAATTAAAAATATGAAATGCACGGTTTTTCTGAATTAAAAATAATTTTTGAAATGTTTAAGGATGTACAAGTTTAGAATAATTTTTGTGAGATTTAATAAAATCGTTTAGATATTTTTATAGAATTTAATAAATATAAATGATTAAACTTGTATTATTAATAATATATATTAAATAAATTATTTTTGAAAAACTAAAAATTGAGTGATGAACTTTATCACTTGAAGATCATATAATAATTTTTATAGAATTTATAAACCACGTTTAGTATTTAAAAACTATTTTAAAAAAAATAATATGTTAAATATATATATAATAAAGGTAAGAAAAAAAATAGGTTGTTGGTTGTGGGGCTCGAACCTGAGACCCCATGCTGTTAAGAGACGCCCCTGACCAACTGGTCTGGGCATCAGACTTGGTTATGTTTCAACATTCAATTTATTTAATAACTGTTTAACATGGTCATCTTCCCCAATTTAAATGATAAGAACCCTAGATTATTCAATACTTTGATTTAGCAAGCAATAGCCCCTGGTATGATGGGGCTATTGTTTGTGAGTATTCGGTGAACAAAACCCATCAAGAAAACATAACTTACAATTACGAATTCGCGTCTATAAGCCCGGTCAACAGAAAAGTCAAACTCTTTTGATTGAACACGAATGAGATAATATCAGAAGAATGTGAGAGTGGGGATATGATTTTCGGCATCTATGGACTGTTAAACAATGTTCAATTTATAGTTAAAGGTTCGGATCGATGGATTGGAAAGGTTTGACCAAGCTTGAATGTATACGCGTGATTTGTGTAAGAATTGAATTGCCTTGACCGTGTTAATACGTGTAATCAGTTGTTAGTCCATATCTCGAGTCAATCACTGATCATATGCCATGTTTAGCTTTTAAAAAAAAAATCGATCAGCCCCTTTTTTTTTTGTTGATTGGTGCGTTCGACAGCAGCACAAGGAAAGAAGAAGAAGTTGGATCGCTAGATGGCTTTTATACAATTAAGGTTGGGGTTAAAACAAGATTGAGGTCTAGCCCAGCTGGTTGTGGTATGTGTGTGTTTCTTGTGACCCGGCCTTCTGCTCCGGTTCGAATCCGGGCAGAGGCGGTTTTGTATTTTTTTTTTTAAACAGCTTAAGGGATGGGCTGACTGCTGGGCTTTGGGCCTGTGTGTGGGCTGGCTTGTTTCTGGGCTCAACAATAACAAGGGAAGGTTGGGTTGGTCTTGGGTTATGTTTCAAGTGAGTGTGGTTATGATTATATATATAATCTGAATTTTTTTTATTATTAATATTATTATTATTATTATTATTATTATTATTATTATTATATAAAAAGTGACGGATGTCACACAAAACTTAATTAATTTAAAATAAATGCATATATAAAGTAGAATTAACTTTAAAATATTATAAAGAAGCAAAGTAATCATAACACTTACATTGAGATTTGCACAACGTATAGATGGTAGAGAGTATGCATAGCGGTGGATTAGTAGTAGTATTTTTTATTTTTTTTATAGTTGTTGGAATATAATATAAATATCTTGGACAAACTGAAGAATAAGAAGGTTTAGTTAAGGAGCGTCGGAGAGATTTTAGTGTGCCATGAAAGTTAAAATTCTATTGCTTTCAATGGTTTTCTTGGTGTACTTACAATGAAAGAAATGGTTGCCTTTTACAGGCAAAATACAAAGAAACTAAACACTATAGCTCTTACATACATGTATATTTAACAACTAAAGAAAATAAACGACAAAACTACTTTTACAAAGTTCAAAAAATAATCAAGTGGATGTTGACCATTATAAACACAAATATTGGCCTCTTCTTGACTTTAAGATTTATTTAGATGCTTTATATCTTGTAGATATGCTTTATGTCTTGTTGAACCACTGTCTTCCATGTTTGTGTGACGTCCCTACTTACGTTTGTTTTTAGAAATCCCTGTGTGTACTGTCTACCGACTGTGGACTTGAACAGTCTTCTATTTCCTCATCTTCCGCAAGGTTTATGAAATGTTTTATCTATAAGGTTTCTCCTTCGCCTAAAAAAGGTAGAAGAACAAGCCAACCTTACAGATAAAACATTTCATAAACCTTGCAGAAGATGAGGAAATAGAAGACTGTTCAAGTCCACAGTCGATAGACAGTATACACAGGGATTTCTAAAAACAAACGTAAGCAGTGACGTCACACAAACATGGAAGACAGTTGTACAACAAGACACAAAGCATCTCTACAAGATACAAAGTATCTAAATAAATCTTAAAGTCAAGAAGAGGCCAATATTTGTGTTTATAATGGCCAACATCCACTTGATTATTTTTTAAACTTTGTAAAAGTAGTTTTGTCGTTTATTTTCTTTAGTTGTTAACCATACATGTATGTAAGAGCTATAGTGTTTAGTTTCTTTGTATTTTGCCTATAAAAGGCAACCATTTCTTTCATTGTAAGTACACCAAGAAAACCATTGAAAGCAATAGAATTTAACTTTTCATGGCACACTAAAATCTCTCCGACTCTCCTTAACTAAACCTCCTTATTCTTCAGTTTGTCCAAGATCTTTATATTATATTCCATCAACTATAAAAAAAAATACTACTACTAATCCACCACTGTGCATACTCTCTACCATTTATTCGCTGTGCAAATCTCATTGTAAGTGTTATGATTACTTTGCTTCTTTATAATTTTTTTGTGTTAATTCTACTTTATATATGTATTTATATAAAAAGAATTAAGTTTTGTTTCGTTTTAAACATAGCAATCCACCACCCCTTCTGATGAAAATTTAAAATTTTTGTAGAAATATGTGGTTGTAATTTTATTTCCCCATTTCCAATTTTTAGATTTAAGGGAAAGCCTTTGCTCTGATACCGATATATCAGAGGGGGTGGTGGATTACTATGTTTAAAACGAGACAAAACATAATTATTTTTAAATAAATACATATATAAAGTAGAATTAACTTAAAATATTATAAAGAAGCAAAGTAATCAAAACACTTACATTGAGATTTGCACAACGTATAGATGGTAGAGTATGCACAGCGGTGGATTGCGGTGGATTAGTAGTAGTATTTTTTATTTTTTTTTATAGTTGTTGGAATATAATATATAGATATTGGACAAACTGAAGAATAAGGAGGTTTAGTTAAGGAGCATCGGAGAGATTTTAGTGTGCCATGAAAGTTAAAATTCTATTGCTTTCAATGGTTTTCTTGGTGTGCTTACAATGAAAGAAATGGTTGCCTTTTATAGGCAAAATATAAAGAAACTAAACACTATAGCTCTTACATACATGTCTGGTTAACAATTAAAGAAAATAAACGACAAAATAACTTTTACAAAGTTCAAAACATAATCAAGTGGATGTTGACCATTATAAACACAAATTTTGGCCTCTTCTTGACTTTAAGAATTATTTAGATGCTTTGTTTCTTATAGAGATGCTTTGTGTCTTGTTGTACCACTGTCTTCCATGCTTGTGTGACGTCACTACTTACGTTTGTTTTTAGAAATCCCTATGTGTACTGTCTATCGACTGTGGACTTGAACAGTGTTCTATTTCCTCATCTTCTGCAAGGTTTATGAAATGTTTTATCTATAAGGTTTTTCCTTCGCCTAAAAAAGGTAGAAGAACAAGCCAACCTTACAGATAAAACATTTCATAAACCTTGCAGAAGTTGAGGAAATAGAAGACTGTTCAAGTTCATAGTCGATAGACAGTATACACAGGGATTTTTAAAAACAAACGTAAGCAGTGACGTCACACAAACATGGAAGACAGTTGTACAACAAGACACAAAGCATCTCTACAAGATACAAAGCATCTAAATAAATCTTAAAGTCAAGAAGAGGCCAATATTTGTGTTTATAATGGCCAACATCCACTTGATTATTTTTTAAACTTTTTAAAAGTAGTTTTGTTGTTTATTTTCTTTAGTTGTTAACCATACACGTATGTAAGAGCTATAGTGTTTAGTTTCTTTGTATTTTGCCTATAAAAGGCAACCATTTCTTTCATTGTAAGTACACCAAGAAAACCATTGAAAGCAATAGAATTTTAACTTTCATGGCACACTAAAATCTCTCCGACGCTCCTTAACTAAACCTCCTTATTCTTCAGTTTGTCCAAGATCTTTATATTATATTCCAACAGCTATAAAAAATAAAAATACTACTTCTAATCCACCGATGTGCATACTCTCTACCATCTATTCGCTGTGCAAATCTCATTGTAAGCAACCAACCACTACACCATGCTAGTGTTTTGTGTTATCTTTGGAAACAATTTACATATAAACAAACCGAATTAATGTTTCAGTCAATCAAAAAGTCGAAACCCATTTGCCAAGACACATTGATTCAAAATCAACGCGCCTAAACCTGTTAATGGAAACTATCTTGATTAATTCTTGGTCGAAATGTGTACCCTCGTCAATTACATCTTTCAATTTCACATAATCATTCCTAAATTAAACAACTTTTACGCGTTCATATTAACTATTTAGTCAAATTTCCATTTCGATGATCTGAGACATTATACTATAAATTGAAACATCCTATGCAACCTAAAAGGGCCGAAAATCATTTCCCGTCTCTCAAATCTCTCTCCATTACACTCTGTATCATGGATTTGAAGTTTTTTTGACCCGTCTATTGACTCGTCGTGCGGGACAACTCCACGCTTTGTAAGTCTCAATTAAAATCGTGTTTTTGTTCCTTTTTTTGGGTCCGAACAATAGCCCCATGAATTCAGGGGCTATCGTTTGATATTTATGTCGATTGGAAAATTTAGGGTTCTTAGACATTTTGGGGAATATGACTAATAGTTGAATCTGTTTAAATAACATGCGAAACAAAACAAAACACAAACTGATCAGCAGATCAGTTGGTAAACCCACATGTGATTAAGTGTCGGGCCGGTGTTGCCTGGAGTTCGAACCCAGGCACACTCTTTTTGTTTTGTAATAATTATGAATTGTTACCAAGAAGCTTATACATATAATCGAATTCAAATTAGTTCGTTCTCAAGGTCTAGCCGAGTAGGGGCTTGGCTTGTGATTAAGCCACGAACCGGTCTCAGACCTGGGTTCAATTTCTAGCACACTCAAACATTTTTTTTATCCTTTTCTTTTGTATCTTTTTGTTATTATCTTTAAAAACGATTTAAAAATACCAAATATGATTTATAAAGTCTATAAAATTTATTTTATGTTATACAAATGGTAAATTTTATTATATATTTTTTAGTTTTACAAAAATCATTTATTTAATGTATATAATATATATTACAAGTTTATTCATAAATAAATTAAAAATTCTAGAGAAATATCTAAACAGTTTTATAAAATTCCACAAAAAATAATTTAAACCTATAAACCAATAAACTTTTCAGAATCGAATTTTAATTTCAGAAAAATATTTATTAAGTATTTTTGATTAATTTATGCTATTTTAATCATAATAAATTCACAATAAATCCATTTTTCATTATTTTTGTATCAAAATTTCACATAAATTTTTTTTATTCATTTAGATCAGAAATTTAATTTTATGATCTAAAATTTATGAATTTTAATACTTTTAGATATTAATACTATATTTTGACAAATAAATTATAATGTATTATATATTCATTAGTTAAGAAAATAATTTTATAAAAATTATTTTCACATGACAACATTTTAATACAACTACCTTTAATCAAGATCTTACAAAAATTCTTTTTTTTATTTAATTTTCTAAATTTCCTTATTTAGTATTTCATTAACTATTATTCTAAATTAACTATTAAACAATTTTTGATCCCCAAATTAGGAACCCTAGAATACTTTTAGACTAGAAAACTTAGACTTTTAAGTTTTCCCAACACTTATTTTATTGCCTTATACATAGGATGATAGTTGGATACACTCGAGCCACATTTATTCTATATCAAGAGATTCGATACTATTGTTAAGGTGAGTTTACATAGCCCATTTTCACTATTTTACAATTTTTGGGGTGAAACATGTTATAATTTCAAATACAATTCAATATTAGTGCCTATGTGTTATTCTATGTTGCATTATATCTTAAACAATACTTTGGTAAGCATAATTAGACTAGCATAATCATTAACATTGATCAAGCCGACGATATACAATGATAGATCTATTGGATTGACAACCCCACCCGGATACGTGTACCTCCAGTATGGGTAGCGTGGGTGATTATTATCGATCATATAACAAAAATGAGTGAACCATATGCGTATGGGATGGACCACAATAATCATGTCACAAGGTTTGATTATGCAAACAATTCACCTGGTAGTGTTGTTTTCACATATGGACTAGATTTGCCATGACTCTAGAATTGTACAAGCTTTTATACTCATGATACAATATTCAAATCTATGTAATTCTCACCAACTTTTGTTGACCCAAAATATTTTCAAACTTAACATGTTTCAGGTTATAGCTTTGCTTGAAGATTAGAGTTAATGCTTGAAGATTTTGATTTAGCGTTTCTTAGTTGATGTACAAATTGTTTTTAGAACAATTGTATGTAATTCATTTAATCGATTATTGAAACTTATTATTTACCATGAACTACTGAAAAATCGTCACTACGTGACACCTCGATGTTTCCGCCATCGGTTGGGGTGTTACATCAAGTTTCCCGATTTTAATAACATAATGAAGACATGCTTTAGCCTATAAGTGAACACTCATCCCAAAAATTCCCAGATAGGCATCCGGGTCCCTCGTCTGATTGGGATTTATGCGCAATGCCAGTTCTACACAGAAAACTCAGAATACAGGCATTCACCCTTCCAGATTGCACGTGTTCATTATTAAAATATAGAACTTCGACGAGATTTTCAAGGTGGTTCAGGCTATACCTGAGGATTTTGTCCTATTAATCTAAGGGTAGATCCTGTAGTGGAGAGTAATCATCCTGTAGGGGCTAAAGTAGGGAATTGAGTAGGATGGAGATAGAGAATAGAAACAAGTGGAGTTGCAAGTAAGAGGAGCAAGTACTGTTTAAAATCCTAAGGTTGTAGACTAGATTATTTTTCTAATAACCTAATTCCCTATAACCAAGGCTCTGATACCAATCTGTAACACCCCAACCGATGGCGGATACATCGGGATGTCACGTATTGATGATTGTTCAGTAGCTCATGGTAAATAAAAAGTTTCAATAATTAATTAAATGAATTACATACAATTGTTCTAAAAGGAATTTGTACATCGAATCAGAAAACACTAAATATAAATCCAGGGCCTAGGGTGTGTGCTGATGCAAAGAGACAAATGATTACGTATGCCTCTCGTCAACTCAAGGTTCACGAGAAGAATTACACTACACATGACTTGGAGTTAGGAGCTGTGGTTTTTGCGCTCAAGATTTGGAGACATTACTTGTATGGAACCAAGTGTACTGTCTTCATAAACCACAAGAGCTTGCAACACATTGGTGGCCTAACATTAAAGGTAGCATTGCTATGTACGTGGGAAAGTGCCTCACGTGCTATAAGGTCAAAGCTGAGTACCAGAAACCCTCCGGCTTGTTACAGCAACCTGAGATACCCGTGTGGAAGTGGGAGCATATTTCGATGGATTTTGTAACTAAGTTTCCAAGGACTGCAAGCAGCCATGACGCAATTTGGGTAATTGTGGATCGATTGAACAAATCTGCTCACTTCTTGCCAATCAAGGAAACTGATAAATTGGATAAATTGGCAAGACTCTACATTAAGGAGGTTGTATCTAGACACGGTATCCCACTGTCCATCATTTCGGATCGTGATAGTTGCTTTACTTCTAGGTTTTGGCAGTCGTTGAACGAAGCCCTAGGTACTCTACAAAGTGGTATCAGAGCCATACGAGATCATACAACTACAAATTGATATGTTTTGAACAGATTTTGACCCAAAGTTGTCCAAAATTTTTCTGTTTTGAATGATCATTGATTTTTAATGGAGATTGATTGATTTGGATTAGATTTGACGGATAAAATCAAAATTTTCATTCATTAAAGTTGATCTCCATCAAATCCGAAGCAAAACCTGATAAAGATCATCAAAATCCATAAACTTTTGAAAATTTTGGATCAAAACAACTGATTTTTGAAGTATAACCGTTTTTCAAATGGGTCAGGTCGAACCAGAGAGAATACGGTCGAACGTGTGTGTTTTTGGGTCGAACCAGGTTATTTCAGGTCGAAACTGAGTATTTTAGGTCGAACCAAAACTTTTCTTGTGTGTTGTTTGTTCATTTGACCAGTTGTGATACATTCGACCTATCGGGAAGTCGAAGGAGAGTTGATTTTGGTCGAAGGAGTCTTGTGTGTTACATTTCTACATTCGAGTCCGATTAAAGGGGTCGAACCTAAGGGATTCTACATTCGAACCCACGGTTACTGATCAGAGGTCAAACGAAGTTTGATTTTGGGAAATTTTTCTAAGTGTTTACATTTCGAAAATCATGGACAACATGTGGGGATTTCCTATGATACCTAGGCCTACAACAACACTGCAACAACACGTTCCAATGAATCCATGGGCTGTAGCATCTCAGAAGACGAACACTCAGTCATCTCAACCGATTAACTACCTCGCCATTAGTAGTTCTATACCACAACCTGTTACTCAACCTCCACAACAATCAGTGACTGATTATTGGGGCGTTGCAGCAGCAGCGGTACATTCTCAAACTATTAATGCTATTTCCACACTAATCAATGATTTGTCTTCAGGTAGTGGAAATCACCCTCCGAAGTTGATGGACATGGCAGTGTACAACCAATGGCGAAAGAAGTTCAAGATACATCTTGAGGGCATGGGATTGGAAGGAACTGAAGCTTGGCAGATGATTGCGAAAGGGTTTGCTGCTCCGTGTCTAGAAAATTCAGGTGAACCTATTCCACTTGATGGTTTATCTGAAGATGAGAAGAAAAAGTTCACAGTCGAGAAGAAAGCTTTTTCACAGCTATCTCAAGCTTTGACTACCGATCTACTACATTAGTTTGGATCGTGTACTACATCTAAGCAGCTTACAACAGACTTGTGGCGAGTCAGATTGGGAATAAAAATCTGACCAATGAAGATTATGCCCAAATTGATAAGGAGGAGATGGAATTGATAGATATTCAATGGGCTTTTGCAAGCGTGATGAGGAGGGCTACAGAGTTTATTGAGAAAACAGGTATAACGGATCTTGCTACCTCACCAAATACCACTTATGGCTTCAACAAAGCCAAGGTTACATGTTTTAATTGTGGTACTTGAGGTCACTTCAAAAGAGAGTGTACTCAACCGATGCAGCAAGGTAACAGAAATTCTTTTAATTCCAACTATCAAAACCGTCAGTCACAAAACCAGGTTACATATCAAAGCCAAAACAACAACACCTATCTACAACAAAATAATTTCCAAAACCGACAAAACACCTCTCAAAATACCACTACTAGACAAACATCTACACCCAACCAAACTCAAACTGAAACCCCAAATAACCCAACCAGAACAATTATTCCTATTTCTAAACCAAATAGCCAACCTCAAACCGAAAACCAGAATCAGGCGTCGGTGATTCAGAAGGATGAGGGTTATGATTGGACCGCTATGCAATTGGGAGTTGAGGAGATTACTAGTGGGAATGTGGCATGTTTTGCTAATGAGATGGATTTGGAGGAGTCGGTGATAGTTGAAGATGTTTTGGAATTTGAGAAAGTATCTGAGGTGGTGATTGAGGAGATAGTTGATGGCGATCAGGTTTCTGTTGCTGAGCAAGTTGAAGACATTACTGATGAGAAGGTTTCTGGAACTATCATTGATTCTGTTACTAAAGTTCCTGATGAGCCTGAATCTGTTTATTCTGATTCGGAAAGTGAAGCTGATTCGGAAGCGAGCATTAATTCGTTGGATGATGAGATTGATCAGTTATTAGCCGAAGTAGACTTTCTAATGACTAGGAAATCAGTTATTAGCGAGCATTAATTATGGATGACTCCTTCACAAAGATTGATTATTCGAAGTTCTTTGCTGGGAAGGAGGCTCATTTCGCACTGATGGCGATGACAGATCCACCCAAATCGGTAAGTTCTGATTCTACAATTGACATGAATAGTGATCAATAGTGTGGTACTTGCGATATATTGACTGAGGAAAACAAGCAACTTAGGGTTAACCTTGAGAGTGCTAAGATCCCTTCAATCTTATCGTAAGGATGCACATGAATTCAACAAAACACTTGAAGGGTATAAAAAGGACATTTCAGAATTAAAGAAAACCCTTTCATTAAAACAAATTGCCATTAACAATTACATTTATGATCTTGAAAATACAAAATTGGAAATGGCCACTATCAAGTGTTTTGTTGAAAAGGTCAATAAAAAGTTGGAAAGCTATAAACATATAGCTTATGTTGTTGACCACATAATTGAAGAACTATCACAATCCAGTAGTGTAATCTACAAATATGTTCCCTTCCCAGTGTTATTTGAGAATCACAATTTTAACACAGTAACACCGGAGAGTTCAGTAAAATCAGACTTTGCATTAGATAATGAATCTAATACTTCAAGTATTAGAGATCCACATTCTGATGTAAGACCGATACTCGGATTGAATGATGAAGGGGTGGTTGCAGTGACTGATGATTTAGACACTGAAGATGAGAAATCTAAAGAAGGTAGTGATATTCCTTTGGAAAATCACATAATTATAAATAAACCAACATTACCTTCTCAGTTTTCACATCCTCAGGCAAATGCACACAGAGTGAATCAATCAGTGAAAAAGAATGTTTAAAATGATTCAGTTGACAAACCCGTCAAGTTTTTCTATCAGATGGAAGGATCCGATAAGATAATCTCTGACGAGGAGTATCCAATCAAATTTCCAAATTATTCAAAGATTGATAAAATCTGGCAGGAGGGTACCATCTGGTTTCCTAAACATGAAAGGACCAATGATATTCCTTCTGAACTTTTAAAGAAACTATATTGTGATACTCCTAAAGCACCAAAAGTTCATGTCACTAAATTCATAAGCCAAAAGAAAAGACAAATTAATTTTTTGAACCGGCTTACTCAGTGGAACCAGCTCCAATGAGTTTAAGACGTAGATGTGTTGATGATCAATATCCGATCAATTCATATGCTAATACGAATGCTAAAAATGTGTTTGAGAAATACCGTGCGTGTTTTAAATGCGGGGAGAGAGGGCATTTACTTGCCCACTGCCCGTATGTGAGACATAAAAGGCACGAAGTTGAGAACAAGTAGCCTTATAGAAGTCCAGTTGACAATCATAGATATCCACAAAGTCATTTTGTTCCTCAAAGACCACCTTTTTATAATCAAAGATTATTTTCAAATGAGGGAAAATCATCAATTTGTCTATGATAATATAAACCGGATTGCTATGGAGAAGAACCTAAAGAAACCATTGGTGAACACAACTAATGATAAACAAAAGTTTTTCCAAAACCAGCTGTTAAGTTATCAGTTGGACCTGTTTCTGTTAAATCAGATAAGGTAACTAAGAAAGTTTCATTTACGAACGATACAAAGAAACCTGCTGAGACACAAAAATCTCAGATTAGGATACTTAAACGTTCAGAACAATCTTGGTCACTAGTGGGTTGTCAAGGTGCTTCTACTTCAACTGCTAATGTCAAAACTCAAAATGAAAAAAGGTTTGAATGATAAGAAAAAGGTCGATTCAAAACCAAGTGTTTCTGAAAATGAATCTTTAAAGTTTAACACCTAAAGACCCAAGACCAAACAGGCTTGGGTCCCCCGAAAGATCTAATCATTTCTTTGATTTGTGCAGGAAGCTCCAGCTGGCACTGTTAGCAGTCTTTGGATTGTTGACAGAGGAGCTTCTGGGCACATGACCGGAGATCTAACACTGCTATTTGACATCAAGAACGTAAATGGTGGGTATGTGGTGTTTGCGGGAAATAAAGGAGGTTATATCACGATGGAAGGGAGTGTTAGCAACGGGATTGTGAGTTTTGAAAGAATTTCGTACGTGAAGCAAGTTTATTACAATCCGTTGAGTGTCAGCCAACTTAGTGGCAAACAATTTTCTGTATACTTTGATGATAAATCTTGCTATATTCTGAAACCCGTTTTCGTCATACCAAAAGAATGGATCATGTTAAAAGCACCAAGAGTGAACAATTTGTACATTCTTGATATGAGCAAGGCTATGACAACCCAGGGCCAAGTTACATGTTTTCTATCCAAAGCTACAGAAAAAGAATCGATAATGTGGCATAGAAGGATGGGACATATTCACCTACGAAAGATGAATCATTTGGTGAAGAAAGGGCTTGTAGAAGGGGTTAATGTGAAGCATTTTCATCTCAATGATAAATGCATGAGTTGCAAAAAGGGGAAACAACACAAACAGTCCCACAAACCGAAGAAAGTGAACTCTGTAGAAATGCCATTTGAGCGTTTGCATATGGACCTTTTCGGATCTGTCAAGCGTAAGAGTCATTATGGAGAGCTTTACTGTCTTGTGGTTACTGATGATTACTCAAGATTTTCGTGAGTGATGTGCTTGCAATACAAAAGTGACACGTTCAATAACTTGAAGGTTCTGTTCACCCGCTTGGAAAACGTTTACGGATTGAAGATTAAAAGAATTCGTAGTGACAACGGCACGAAGTTAAAAAATTCTCTGATGGATGCACTCTGTGAAGACAAAGGAATTCATCACGAGTATAGTGCTCCGTACACTCCACAACAGAACGGTGTTGCAGAAAGGAAAAACAAGACTCTAATAGAAACGGCACGGGCAATGCTTGCGGATTCGAATCTTCCAGTAATGTTCTGGAATGAAGCTATTTACGCAGCTTGTTACACCTTGAATCGTGTATTAACGTTGAAGAAGTTCGGCAAAACTTCTTATGAACTGTTAAATAGACGAAAGCCGAATTTGGAGTATTTAGAACCTTTTGGGGCACCTTGTACGATGTTGAATCCGACTGAGAAATTTGAATCGAAAGCTGAAGAGGGATACTTTGTTGGATATGCAACACCGCTTAAACAGGTATTTAACAAAAGAACTCGACAGGTTGAGGAGTGGGCTAATGTTGAAGTACAACGATACACTCAGAACGTACAAGGAAGTGGTCCTGACTGAATGTTTGATTATAAAGATTTCTTTGAATCATTCAATCTAGATAACTTGGTTGAAGAGGCTGTACTACGACTTTACTACGAGTGTGAAAACGCAGTGACTTCACCGTTGGTGCGTCCGATCACCGTAACTCCTCCAACAGCTTCTAATGATACCAATGTACCTGCAAATGAAGAAGAGGTTTTTCAAGAAACTTCTACTACTCTTGACACATCTGAGTCAGAAGATGAAGATGAAATTTCCAGTGAAGCTATTCTAGATTATGTTTCAGAGGAACCACCAGTGAACCCAAATCCAGATGTTGCTTCATCATCAAATACGGGTAATGATCTGGATATGGTAGAAAATCTAACTACTCAAACTGGAGTTCAAGTTCCTGATCATCCGGAATCTCGGATTCATCAGATTCATCCACTTGAGCAAGTTATTGGTGACCCCGGAAGCAGTGTCATGACTAGAGGACAACTTCGTCGGGCAACTTCACATGATAATATCGGAGCCCTAGCCCTTTATGCTAAAATTCAAAAGTCTGGTTGTCAAAATGACTGGTCCTTTGCTTGCTATGTTTCGCAGGTTGAACCGCGGACTTACAAGGATGCTTTACTAGATGATGTCTGGGTTGAAGCTATGCAAGAGGAATTGTTACAGTTTCAAAAACTGGGAGTTTAGACACTTACAGATTTACCTCCACGAAGGAAGAAGATTGGTACAAAGTGGGTTTTTAAGTGTAAGAAAGATGATCGAGGAGTAATCGTAAGAAACAAAGCTCGGTTGGTCGTTCAGGGATTTAGTCAAACTAAAGGAATACATTACAATGAAGTCTATGCACCTGTAACACGTATAGAAGCCATCCGAATGTTTCTAGCGTTTGGTTCATACAAGAAATTTAAAGTGTATCAGATGGTTGTGAAGAGCGCGTTTCTGTACGGTGTGGTCAAGGAAGAGGTTTACGTTGGTCAACCACCAGGCTTTGAAGATCCTATCCACCAGGATAAGGTTTACGTACTCAACAAAGCACTTTATGGGTTGCACCAAGCTCCACGACAATGGTATGAGAAGTTAAGCACATACCTACTTTCAAAGGGATTCAAACGAGATTTGGTAGACTGTACTCTGTTCACAAAAAGAACAGAGGATGACTTGCTTCTTGTTGATATATATGTAGACGATATTATTTTTGGTTCTACTAACGAGCTTTTGTGCAGAGAATTTGAAAGAGTCATGCAACAAAAGTTCGAGATGAGTGCAATGGGGGAAATGCAGTTTTTCCTAGGCTTGCAGGTGGATCAATTGCCAACGGGCATTTTCATTCACTAGACTATATACGTATCTGAAGTCTTGAGCCAGTTCCAAATGGAAGATTCAAAGCCTATTTAAAATTTTTGTAGAAATATGTGGTTGTAATTTTATTTTCCCATTTCCAATTTTTAGATTTTAGGAAAGCCTTTGCTCTGATACCAATATATCAGAGGGGGTGGTGGATTACAATGTTTAAAACGAGACAAAACTTAATTCTTTTTAAATAAATACATATATAAAGTAGAATTAACACTAAAATATTATAAAGAAGCAAAGTAATCATAACACTTACATTGAGATTTCACAACGTATAGATGGTAGAGAGTATGCACAGCGGTGGATTGCGGTGGATTAGTAGTAGTATTTTTCATTTTTTTTATAATTGTTGGAATATAATATAAAGATCTTGGACAAACTGAAGAATAAGGAGGTTTAGTTAAGGAGCGTCGGAGAGATTTTAGTGTGCCATGAAAGTTAAAATTCTATTGCTTTCAATGGTTTTCTTGGTGTACTTACAATGAAAGAAATGGTTGCCTTTTATAGGCAAAATACCAAGAAACTAAACACTGTGGCTCTTACATACATGTATGCTTAACAACCAAACAAAATAAACGACAAAACTACTTTTACAAAGTTCAAAAAATAATCAAGTGGATGTTGACCATTATAAACACAAATATTGGCCTCTTCTTGACTTTAAGATTTATTTAGATACTTTGTATCTTGTAGAGATGCTTTGTGTCTTGTTGTACCACTATCTTCCATGTTTGTGTGACGTCACTGCTAACGTTTGTTTTTAGAAATCCCTGTGTGTACTGTCTATGGACTGTGGACTTGGACAGTGTTCTATTTCCTCATCTTCTGCAAGGTTTATGAAATGTTTTATCTATAAGGTTTCTCCTTCTCCTAAAAAAGGTAGAAGAACAAGCCAACCTTACAGATAAAACATTTCATAAACCTTGCAGAAGATGAGGAAATAGAGGACTGTTCAAGTCCACGGTCGATAGACAATATACACAGGGATTTCTAAAAACAAACGTAAGCATTGACGTCACACAAACATGGAAGACAGTTGTACAACAGGACACAAAGCATCTCTACAAGAAACAAAGCATCTAAATAAATCTTAAAGTCAAGAAGAGGCCAATATTTGTGTTTATAATGCCCAACATCCACTTGATTATTTTTTAAACTTTGTAAAAGTAGTTTTGTCGTTTATTTTCTTTAGTTGTTAACCATACATGTATGTAAGAGCTATAGTGTTTAGTTTCTTTGTATTTTGCCTATAAAAGGCAACCATTTCTTTCATTGTAAGTACATCAAGAAAAACCATTGAAAGCAATAGAATTTTAACTTTCATGGCACACTAAAAATCTCTCCGACGCTCCTTAACTAAACCTCCTTATTCTTCAATTTGTCCAAGATCTTTATATTATATTCCAACAACTATAAAAAAAATACTACTACTAATCCACCGCTGTTCATACTCTCTACCATCTATTCGCTGTGCAAATCTCATTGTAAGTGTTATGATTACTTTGCTTCTTTATATATTTTAATGTTAATTTTACTTTATATATGTATTTTATTTAAAAATAATTAAGTTTTGTCTCGTTTTAAAACATAGTAATCCACCACCCCCCTCTGATATATTGGTATCAGAGCAAAGGCATTCCTAAAATCTAAAAATTGGAAATGGGAAAAATAAAATTACAACCATATAGTTCTACAAAAAATTTTAAATTTCATTAGAGGGGGGTGATGGATTGCTATGTTTAAAACGAAACAAAACTTTATTCTTTTTTTAAATAAATACATATATAAAGTAGAATTAACACTAAAATATTATAAAGAAGCAAAGTAATCATAACACTTACATTGAGATTTTGCACAACGTATAGATGGTAGAGAGTATGCACAGCGGTGGGATTGCGGTGGATTAGTAGTAGTATTTTTTATTTTCTTTAAAGTTGTTAAAATATAATATAAAGATATTGGACAAACTGAAGAATAAGGAGGTTTAGTTAAGGAGTGTCGGAGAGATTTTAGTGTGCCATGAAAGTTAAAATTCTATTGCTTTCAATGGTTTTCTTGGTGTACATACAATGAAAGAAATGGTTGCCTTTTATAGGCAAAATACAAAGAAACTAAACACTATAGCTCTTACATACATGTATATTTAACAACTAAAGAAAATAAACGACAAAACAACTTTTACAAAGTTCAAAAAATAATCAAGTGGATGTTGACCATTATAAACACAAATATTGGCCTCTTTTTGACTTTAAGATTTATTTAGATGCTTTATATCTTGTAGAGATGCTTTATGTCTTGTTGTACCACTGTCTTCCATGTTTGTGTGACTTCCCTACTTACGTTTGTTTTTAGAAATCCCCTGTGTGTACTGTCTACCGGACTGTGGACTTGAACAGTCTTCTATTTCCTTATCTTCCGCAAGGTTTATGAAATGTTTTATCTATACGGTTTCTCCTTCGCCTAAAAAAGGTAGAAGAACAAGCCAACCTTACAGATAAAACATTTCATAAACCTTGCAGAAGATGAGGAAATAGAAGACTGTTCAAGTCCACAGTCGATAGACAGTATACACAGGGATTTCTAAAAATAAACGTATGTCAGTGACGTCACACAAACATGGAAGACAGTTGTACAACAAGACACATAGCATCTCTACAAGATACAAAGCATCTAAATAAATCTTAAAGTCAAGAAGAGGCCAATATTTGTGTTTATAATGGCCTACATCCACTTTGATTATTTTTTAAATTTTGTAAATAGTAGTTTTGTCATTTATTTTCTTTAGTTGTTAACCATACATGTATGTATAAAGCTATAGTGTTTAGTTTCTTTGTATTTTGCCTATAAAAGGAAACCATTTCTTTCATTGTAAGTACACCAAGAAAACCATTGAAAGCAATAGAATTTTAAACTTTCATGGCACACTAAAATCTCTCCGACGCTCCTTAACTAAACCTCCTTATTCTTCAGTTTTGTCCAAGATCTTTATATTATATTCCAACAACTATAAAAAAAAAAATACTTCTACTAATCCACCGCTGTGCATACTCTCTACAATTTATTCGCTGTGCAAATCTCATTGAAGAGTGTTATGATTACTTTGCCTCTTTATAATATTTTTGTATTAATTCTACTTTATATGTATTTATATAAAAGAATTAAGTTTTGTTTCGTTTTAAACATAGCAATCCACCACCCCCTCTGATGAAAATTTAAAATTTTTGTAGAAATATGTGGTTGTAATTTTATTTTTCCCATTTCCAATTTTTAGATTTTAGGAAAGCCTTTGGTCTGATACCAATATATCAGAGGGGGGTAGTGGATTACTATGTTTAAAACGAGACAAAACTTAATTATTATTAAAGAAATACATATATAAAGTAGAATTAACTTTAAAATATTATAAAGAAGCAAAGTAATCATAACACTTACATTGAGATTTGCACAACATATAGATGGTAGAGTATGCACAGCGGATGGATTGCGGTGGATTAGTAGTAGTATTTGTTTATAGTTGTTGGAATATAATATAAAGATCTTGGACAAACTGAAGAATAAGGTGGTTTAGTTAAAGAGCGTCGGAGAGATATTTAGTGTGCCATGAAAGTTAAAATTCTATTGCTTTCAATGGTTTTCTTGGTTGTACTTACAATGAAAGAAATGGGTAGCCTTTTTATAGGCAAAATATAAAGAAACTAAACACTATAGCTCTTACATACATGTATGGTTAACAACTAAAGAAAATAAATGACAAAACAACTTTTACAAAGTTCAAAAAATAATCAAGTGGATGTTGACCATTATAAACACAAATATTGGCCTATTCTTGACTTTAAGATTTATTTAGATGCTTTGTATCTTGTAGAGATGCTTTGTGTAACACCCCCAACCGATGGCGGGAAACATCGAGGTGTCACGTATAAATGATTGTTCAGTAGCTCATGGTAATACATATGTTTAAATAATCCTTTATTACATTACATTATTGAATTACATTAAGGTCTAATACATCAAACAAACAAATGAAACTTAAAAACTTCAAATAACTCCTCATGCTAGCTTTAGACTCCAAGCATCAATATTTCCTGTTGAGTTTGGAAAAATGTGGGGGGGGGGGGGGGGGGTCAACTAGAAGTTGGTGAGATTACATAAGCCATGTCAAGCAAATAAGTTTAAGAATAAAAGTTTAGCAATTCAAATGTCTATTGTAAGTTTAGAGTCTACATGAATAAACATGAAGTGTTGAATCCACATAATCAAACCTCCGACTAGTTTAGGTCCATCCCGTCATCCACGGTTCACCTTAATATTATGTTGGAACGATAACAATCCACCCGCGCTCCCTATAAAAGATGGTCAACGAATCTAGGGTGGGATTGTCAATCCAATAGATCCATAGCTAATGATTATGTATGTTGAAGCGGTAAGTCTAACTGTTGTTGTTGTCTAAATCATGAGGCATTAAAGTTTACAACTAGACATGTATGTAGAATTGCTTAAGTATAATGTTGCAAGTATAAAGAATTGCATAAACATGGTTACGTAAACTCACCTTAGCAAAGTATTAAGTCTCGAGAAAAGTATTAATGTAGCCCCAAAGTTGCCAAGTATTACCCTATGTATAAGGTAACAAATAAGTCTAAGTCTATCTAGTCTACAAGTATATTCTAGGGTTTCGAATTGGGGATAAGTATTTGTTTGATTAAGAATCAAATTGTTTATTAAATATAAGAAATTCAATAAATAAATAAACAAAAGTCTTTGTGAAAACTTTAGATTAAAAATGGTCACATTATAAGGTTTTAAGTATGAAAATAATTTTTATAAAAATTATTTCTTAAAAATAGAATATTAAATCTATTTAATTCAAATTGTCAAAATATAAACTTTAATATTTAAAAATATTAAATTTAAGAATTTTATAATTAAAAATTGTATTTCTGTTCTAAATATACAGAAATATCTTATATAAAATTTTTGATGCAAAAATATTGAAAAATGAATTTATTATGATTTATTTATGATTTAAAACTAACAAAAATTGATTAAAAATATAAAATAAATGATTTTTCAGAAATAAAAATCATTTTAGAAAAGTTTAATGTTATATAAACTCAGAATAATTTTTGTGGGAATTTATATAATCGTTTCGATATTTTTATAGAATTTTATAATTAAAATAGAATAAATTTGAAATATTTATTATATATATTAAATAAATAATTTTTGGAAAACTAAAAATTGTATGATAAACTTTTCTTCTAGAATAACTTAAAAAATAATTTTTCTTGAATTTATAAAAGAGTTTTAGTATTTTAAATCCAATTTTAAAAATATAGGTGAATATATATAAAGCTTAAATGGTTAAAAAAAGTATTTTGTTGATGCTGGGAATCGAACCCGGGTCTGGGACCGGTTCGCGTTTTAATCACAAGCCTAGCCACCAACTGGGCTAGACCCTGAGAACGAAATAAACTAGGTTTGAAATTAATTATATAGTATATATAAAACTGATTTATAAATCTTTTAAAAGAAAAGAATAAAGTTTGTGGGATACGGGACTCGAACCCATGTCCCTTTGTTCACAAACAGACAGACACAACCACTTGATCTAGATCAGTGTTTGTGTTTGTCTTGCTTCTGTTTTAATTAAATAACTTATGTCTGCAGAAGTGTCTTCCCCAAATCATACCCTATGAACCCTAGTTTCTTAATAATCACAATTGATAACCAATAGCCCCTGATATGATGGGGCTATTGTTTGTATGGTGCCGAAGATCAAAACCCATCAATAAAATGAAAACTTTACAAGCGTAATCGTGATCTTATGGACGGTCAAAACGAAAGTCAAATCGAGCTTCAATCGCAAAATAGAGAAAAGGAAAGAGAAAAATTATAGTGAGGGTGTGTTTATCGGTGCTTGGAAGTGGTTCGGGAGACCTCAATTTATACTATGATTTCGAATATGGAAGGCTTTGAAATTTTGGTCAATGCTCGGTCAAACCGAGTATGATGACACGATTTGCGTGATTCCTGGTTTAGATTGACGCGAAGTTTATGGTTAATCAATTACATGTCCTTTAATTTAATTAAGGTTACCTGAAATAGCTCAATTAAACGATTTAGGGTTGGGTTTTCTCCTTTCTTTCCTGTTTCGCGTGGCTGAGCGTGAAGAAGATAGCAGACGAGTGCTGTTGGGCCGGGTTTAGTGGGCTAGGGGCTAGGTAAAGGTGATGGTAAAGATGGGCTGGCTCCCATGGGCCTCTGCTACTGGGCTACGCATTAACAAAAGGGAAGGGTGGGTTTGGCTTGGTTGGCAAATTTTGTAATAGATACACTCCATAAAAGAAAAAAAATCTGATTTTATTATTATTATTATTATACACATTTATATATAATATATATATATATATATATATAGGTTGTGAATTAGGAAAATAAAGACTTTGCCACCTTTGTATAAAATTAAAGATGTATAAAATGAGGGTTTTTATATATTAAAATTTGGGGAAAAATTTTGCGATGTTACAGTCTCCCCTACTTTTGGAAACTTCGTCCCGAAGTTTATTGAAAACACAGGGTTTGAGGTGATTGGGTAGAAATGAAAATAATTTGGAAAAATTTTGGTTATAGCATGACATGAATAGAATAATCTGTTTTGGATAAGAGGTTTGATATGTGTGAGATTTAAGGGGTTGGATTTAAGTTTGCCCGAAATAGCAAGGAGAGTAAGAATTTAGTAAAACATTAAACTTAGGTTTTATGAATCTTAAAAGAAATGCATGGGTTTATTAACTATAGAAAGACTAAATGAACTACCAGGCAACTAGAGTTCATAATTGGTTATATACCGAAAATCTTGATAGAATTTCACACTACCTTGACGTACATGTAAATTCGTGATTACGTTCCGGACCGCAATCACCACTTTACCTTACATTAGGGTTTTGTGTCCTTCTATGACTCAACCGATCGGACCGCAATCACGAATTTACATTACATTAGGGTTTTGTGTCCTTCTATGACTCAACCGATTGTTGAGCAGGTTCGTTAGCCTCCACCAGTCGTTGAGCAGGTTGTAGGGCCTCTCCCGACTGTTGAAAGGCTTGATGACCTCTACCAATCGTTGAGTAGGTTATTTGGTACACAACTAATTGTTGAACAAGTACTTCATCCTCTATCAGTGTAGCATTTATTGCCAACTGTTTATGAAAGCAAGTTTATAAGTATAACGAGTATGGTTTAGATATTGATATAACAATTAGTTCACATTCAAGTAAGCATGCATCCAAGTATTGTGATCATACTAGATAAACAACTCTCATGTAAAAGATAAAAATTCCAATACTTGAATCAAAGCGTCAATACATAGAATTTTAAATGCAAAAATAACATTCAACGGTGGAACTTGTTGTTAAGTGGCTGGAGGGTCCCTAGCAGGATTATTTGGAGCAGCAAGGGCATTTGCAGCAGGAATTCGACAAACATCCGCAAGATGCCCATACCTTTGACAATTGGAACACTGACGGCAGGGCACTTGGGTTGGGTGGTGATACTGACAGGTGTCACACTTAGGTTGGTTCCCGTTATATTGTTTCTTGTTGGGTGGGACAGTGGCGTCTATTGCAAAATTCCTGACCTTGCGCCTTCCATTGGTTGAGGCCTCAGTTTTAATTTCAACGGCAGGTTGGGGAGTATCCTTCGCAACAGTTTTCTTTTCCCCTTTCCGAGTCAGGGTTCCTGCCTTCACATGATTATCTGTTAGGGTGGCCGCCAAACGCTTTGCTTCCTCCAGAGTAGCAGGGTTCCTTCCCCACACCGTGTCCTGAATCTGCATGGGTAAGCCACCAATGTATTTTTCGATTGCAATAGGCAAGGGGGTGACCTTGTGTGGTAGCAGTAGACTAAGTTCGTGAAAACGAGTGTTGTAGGCAAGGTTTTCTCCACTATATTGGGCAAGATCATGAAACTCATCTTCCAACTTCTTGATTTCATTACGAGGGCAGAACTCTGCCTTCATAATGTCTTTAGCTTGATCCCAAGTTAAGGCTAGTGCGACTTCAGCTCCACGGGTGCGCTTTTCCTCATTCCACCAAGTGAGTGCTCGTTTGTGAAGAACACTCATAGCATAATGGACCTTGAGGTTATCGGGACACTCACTATTTATGAACGTATTCTCGATACCCTTGAACCATTGTAGGAGACCAGTAGCTCCTTCATCCCCACTAAACTTAGGAGGATTGCGGGTATTAAAGTGTTTTAGAGTGCAGGCTGGGAGACCATTCCCGTTCCCATTGTGGTTTCCATTGCCGTTTCCATGTCCATTTCCATGTCTATTTCAATTTCCATTTCCATTCATCTGGATGACTTGAGCCACCAAGTTAGGAACCAGAGTCGCTATTTGTTGCGCCATTTGTTGAGAAATGATCGCGGCTAGTTGGGCATCGACACCATTGTTGTTGTTGTGGTTGTTGTTGTTGTTGTTATGGTTGTCGTGGTTGTTATTGTTGCTATTTCCTTCCTCATGATTACCACCACTGTTATTGCGAGTGCTGCGACGTGGAGGCATGATCTGTAAGAGACACAATGAATGTTCAATGAGATGTGGAATGAATGAAGGACAATGAGGTAATATAATGAATGTATTCATTTATCCCTTAATTAAAAACAATAAACGAAAACGTTGACTTATCAAAGATTCTAGATTCTAATAACATAGTGAAGACATGCTTTAGCCTATAAGTGAACACTCATCCCGAGAATTCCCAGGTAGGCATCCGGGTCCCTCGTCTGATTGGGATATATGCGCAATGCCAGCCTAGACAGAAGACTCAGAATACAGGCGTTCACCCTTCAAGATTGCACGTGTTCGTTATTAAAATTCTAGAACTTCGATGAGATCTCAAGGTGGTTCAGGCTAAACCTGGGGATTTTGTCCTATTAGTCTAAGAGTAGATCCAGTGATGGAGAGAAATCTTCTTGTAGGGATTAAAGTAGGGATAAGAAGTAGGAGGGAGATAGGGATTAGAAACAAGTAGGGTTGCAAGTAAAAGGAGCAAGTACTGATTATAATCCTATGGTTATAGACTAGATTATTTTTCTAATAACCTAATTCCCTATAACCATGGCTCTGATACCAATCTGTATCACCCCAACCGATGGCGGAAACATCGAGGTGTCAAGTATAAATGATTGTTTAGTAGCTCATGGTAATACATATGTTTAAATAATCCTTCATTACATTACATTATTGAATTACATTAAGGTCTAATACATCAAACAAACAAATGAAACTTAAAACTTCAAATAACTCCTCATGCTAGCTTTAGACTCCAAGCATCAATATTTCATGTTGAGTTTGGAAAAATGGGGGGGGGGGGTCAACTAGAAGTTGGTGAGAATACATAAGCCATGTCAAGCAATTAAGTTTAAGAATAAAATTTTAGCAATTCAAATGTCTATTGTAAGTTTATGTCTACATGAATAAACATGAAGTGTTGAATCCACTTAATCAAACCTCCGACTAGTTTAGGTCCATCCCGTCATCCACGGTTCACCTTAATATTAGGTTGGAACGATAACAATCACCCGCGCTCCCCATAAAAGATGGTCAACGAATCTAGGTGGGATTGTCAATCCAATAGATCTATTATTGAGTATCGCCGGCTTGACCATAGCTAATGATTATGTATGTTGAAGCGTAAGTCTAACTGTTATTGTTGTCTAAATCATGAGGCATTAAAGTTTACAACTAGACATGTATGTAGAATTGCTTAAGTATAATGTTGCAAGTATAAAGAATTGCATAAACATGGTTACGTAAACTCACCTTAGCAAATTATTAAGTCTCGAGAAAAGTATTAGTGTAGCCCCAAAGTTGCCAAGTATTACCCTATGTATAAGGTAACAAATAAGTCTAAGTTTATCTAGTCTACAAGTATATTCTAGGGTTTCGAATTGGGGATAAGTATTTGTTTGATTAAGAATCAAATTGTTTATTAAATATAAGAAATTCAATAAATAAATAAACAAAAGTCTTTGTGAAAACTTTAGATTAAAAATGGTCACATTATAAGGTTTTAAGTATGAAAATAATTTTTATAAAATTATTTTCTTAAAAATAGAATATTAAATCTATTTATTTCAAATTGTCAAAATGTAACTTTAATATTTAAAAATATTAAAATTAAATAATTTTTAAATTAAAAATTGTATTTCTGTTCTAAATATACAGAAAAAATTTATATAAAATTTTGATGCAAAAATATTGAAAATGAATTTATTAGATTTATTTATGATTAAAACTAACAAAAATTGATTAAAAATATTGAATAAATGATTTTTCAGAAATAAAAATCATTTCAGAAAAGTTTAATATTATATAAACTCAGAATAATTTTTGTGGGAATTTATATAATCGTTTCGATATTTTTATAGAATTTTATAATTAAAAGAGAATAAATTTGAAATATTTGTTATATATATATTAAATAAATAATTTTTGGAAAACTAAAAATTGTATGATAAACTTTTCTACTAGAATAACTTAAAATAATTTTTCTAGAATTTATAAAAGAGTTTTAGTATTTTAAATCCAATTTTAAAAATATAGGTGAATATATATAAAGCTTAAATGGTTAAAAAAAAAATATTTTGTTGATGCTGGGAATCGAACCCGGGTCTGGGACCGGTTCGCGTTTTAATCACAAGCCTAGCCACCAACTGGCCTAGACCCTGAGAACGAATAAACTAGGTTTGAAATTTATTATATAGTATATGTAAAACTGATTTATAAATCTTTTAAAAGAAAAGAATAAAGTTTGTGGGATACGGGACTCGAACCCATGTCCCTTTGTTCACAAACAGACAGACACAACCACTTGATCTAGTTCAGTGTTTGTGTTTGTCTTGCTTCTGTTTTAATTAAATAACTTATGTCTGCAGAAGTGTCTTCCCCAAATCAAACCCTATGAACCCTAGTTTCTTAATAATCACAATTGATAACCAATAGCCCCTGATATGATGGGGCTATTGTTTGTATGGTGCCGAAGATCAAAACCCATCAATAAAATGAAAACTTACAAGCGTAATCGTGATCTTATGGACGGTCAAAACGAAAGTCAAATCGAGCTTCAATTGCAAAATAGAGAAAAGGAAAGAGAAAAATTATAGTGAGGGTGTGTTTATCGGTGCTTGGAAGTGGTTCGGGAGACCTCAATTTATACTATGATTTCGAATATGGAAGGTTTTGAAATTTTGGTCAATGCTCGGTCAAACCGAGTATGATGACACGATTTGCGTGATTCCTGGTTCAGATTGACGCGAAGTTTATGGTTAATCAATTACATGTCCTTTAATTTAATTAAGGTTACCTGAAATAGCTCAATTAAACGATTTAGGGTTGGGTTTTCTTCTTTCTTCCTGTTTCGCGTGGCTGAGCGAGAAGAAGACAGCAGACGAGTGCTGTTGGGCCGGGTTTAGTGGGCTAGGGGCTGGGTAAAGGTGATGGTAAAGATGGGCCGGCTCCCATGGGCCTCTGCTACTGGGCTACGCATTAACAAAAGGAAGGGTGGGTTTGGCTTGGTTGCAAATTGTGTAATAAACAAACTCCATAAAAGAAAAAAAATCTGATTTATAATTATTATTATTATTATTATTATTATTATACACATTTATATATATATATATATATATATATATATAGGTTGTGAATTAGGAAAATAAAGACTTTGCCACCTTTGTATAAAATTAAAGATGTATAAAATGAGGGTTTTTATATATTAAAATTTTGGGAAAAATTTTGCGATGTTACACTTTGTGTCTTGTTGTACCACTGTCTTCCATCTTTGTGTGACGTCACTACTTACGTTTGTTTTTAGAAATCCCCGTGTGTACTTTCTATCGACTGTGGACTTGAACAGTGTTCTATTTCCTCATCTTCTGCAAGGTTTATGAAATGTTTTATCTATAAGGTTTTTCCTTCGCCTAAAAAAAGGTAGAAGAACAAGCCAACCTTTCAGATAAAACATTTCATAAACCTTGAAGAAGTTGAGGAAATAGAAAACTGTTCAAGTCCACAGTCGATAGACAGTATACACAGGGATTTCTAAAAACAAACGTAAGCAGTGACGTCACACAAACATGGAAGACAGTTATACAACAAGACACAAAGCATGTCTACAAGATACAAAGCATCTAAATAAATCTTAAAGTCAAGAAGTGGCCAATATTTGTGTTTATAAATCCAACATCCACTTGATTATTTTTTAAACTTTGTAAAAGTAGTTTTGTCGTTTATTTTCTTTAGTTGTTAACCATACATGTATGTAAGAGCTATAGTGTTTAGTTTCTTTGTATTTTGCCTATAAAAGGCAACCATTTCTTTCATTGTAAGTACACCAAGAAAACCATTGAAAGCAATAGAATTTTAACTTTCATGGCACACTAAAATCTCTCCGATGCTCCTTAACTAAACCTCCTTATTCTTCAGTTTGTCCAAGATCTTTATATTATATTCCAACAACTATAAAAAATAAAAATACTACTACTAATCCACCGCTGTGCATACTCTCTACCATCTTTTCGCTGTGCAAATCTCATTGTAAGCAACCAACCACTACACCATGCTAGTGTTTTGTGTTACCTTTGGAAACAATTTACATATAAACAAACCGAATTAATTTTTCAGTCAATCAAAAAGTCAAAAGCCATTTGCCAAGACACATTGATTCAAAATCAACGCGCCTAAACCTGTTAATGGAAACTATCTTGATTAATTCTTGGTCGAAATGTCTACCCTCGTCAATTACATCTTTCAATTTCACATAATCATTCCTAAATTAAACAACTTTTACGCGTTCATATTAACTATTTAGTCAAATTTCCATTTCGATGATCTGAGACATTATACTATAAATTGAAACATCCTATACAACCTAAAAGGGCCGAAAATCATTTCCCCTTTCTCAAATCTCTCTCCATTACACTCTGTATCATGGATTTGAAGTTTTTTTGACCCGTCTATTGACTCGTCGTGCGGGACAACTCCAAGCTTTGTAAGTCTCAATTAAAATCGTGTTTTTGTTCCTTTTTTTGGTCCGAACAATAGCCCCATGAATTCAGGGGCTATCGTTTGATATTTATGTCGACTGGAAAATTTAGGGTTCTTAGACATTTTGGGGAAGATGACTAATAGTTGAATCTGTTTAAATAACACGCGAAACAAAACAAAACACAAACTGATCAGCAGATCAGTTGGTAAACCCACATGTGATTAAGTGTCGGGCTGGTGTTGCCTGGAGTTCGAACCCAGGCACACTCTTTTTGTTTTGTAATAATTATGAATTGTTACCAAAAAGCTTATACATATAATCGAATTCAAATTAGTTCGTTCTCAAGGTCCAGCCCAGTAGGGGCTTGGCTTGTGATTAAGCCATAAACCGGTCTCAGACCTGGGTTCGATTTCTAGCACACTCAAACATTTTTTTTATCCTTTTCTTTTGTATCTTTTTGTTATTATCTTTAAATACGATTTAAAAATACCAAATCTGATTTATAAAGTCTATAAAATTAATTTTATGTTATACAAATGGTAAATTTTATTATACAATTTTTAGTTTTACAAAAATCATTTATTTAATATATATAATATATATTACAAGTTTATTCATAAATAAATTAAAAATTCTAGAAAAATATCTAAACAGTTTTATAAAATTCCACAAAAAATAATTTAAACCTATAAACCAATAAACTTTTCAGAATCGAATTTTAATTTCAGAAAAATATTAATTAAGTATTTTTGATTAATTTATGCTATTTTAATCATAATAAATTCACAATAAATCCATTTTTCATTATTTTTGTATCAAAATTTCACATAAATTATTTTTATTCATTTAGATCAGAAATATAATTTTATGATCTAAAATTTATGAATTTTAATATTTTTAGATATTAATACTATATTTTGACAAATAAATTATAATGTATTATATATTCATTAGTTAAGAAAATAATTTTATAAAAATTATTTTCACATTACAACATTTTAATACAACTACCTTTAATCAAGATCTTACAAAAATTCTTTTTTATTATTTAATTTTCTAAATTTCCTTATTTAGTATTTCATTTACTATTATTCTAAATTAACTATTAAACAATTTTCGATCCCCAAATTAGGAACCCTAGAATACTTTTAAACTAGAAAACTTAGACTTTTAAGTTTTCCCAACACTTATTTTATTGCCTTAAACATAGGATGATACTTGGATACACTCAAGCCACATTTATTCTATATCAAGAGATTCGATACTATTGTTAAGGTGAGTTTACATAGCCCCTTTTCACTATTTTACAATTTTTGGGGTGAAACATGTTACAATTTCAAATACAATTCAATATTAGTGCCTATGTGTTATTCTATGTTGCATTATATCTTAAACAATACTTTGGTAAGCATAATTAGACTAGCATAATCATTAACATTGATCAAGCCGACGATATACAATGATAGATCTATTGGATTGACAACCCCACCCGGATACGTGTACCTCCAGTATGGGTAGCGTGGGTGATTGTTATCGATCATATAACAAAAACGAGTGAACCATATGCGTATGGGATGGACCACAATAATCATGTCACAAGGTATGATTATGCAAACGATTCACCGGGTAGTGTTGTTTTCACATATGGACTAGATTTGCCATGACACTAGAATTGTACAAGCTTTTATACTCATGATACAATATTCAAATCTATGTAATTCTCACCAACTTTTGTTGACCCAAAATATTTTCAAACTTAACATGTTTCAGGTTATAGCTTTGCTTGAAGATTAGAGTTAATGCTTGAAGATTTAGATTTAGCGTTTCTCATTTGATGTACAAATTCTTTTTAGAACAATTGTATGTAATTCATTTAATCGATTATTGAAACTTATTATTTACCATGAACTACTGAACAATCGTCACTACGTGACACCTCGATGTTTTCGCCATCGGTTGGGGTGTTACACCAAGTTTCCCGATTTTAATAACATAATGAAGACATGCTTTAGCCTATAAGTGAACACTCATCCCAAAAATTCCCAGATAGGCATCCGGGTCCCTCGTCTGATTGGGATTTATGCGCACTGCCAGTTCTACATAGAAAACTCAGAATACAGGCATTCACCCTTCTAGATTGCACGTGTTCGTTATTAAAATATAGAACTTCGATGAGATTTTCAAGGTGGTTCAGGCTATACCTAAGGATTTTGTCCTATTAATCTAAGGGTAGATCCTGTGGGGGAGAGTAATCATCTTGTAGGGGCTAAAGTAGGGAATTGAAGTAGGATGGAGATAGAGAATAGAAACAAGTGGAGTTGCAAGTAAGAGGAGCAAGTACTGTTTAAAATCCTAAGGTTGTAGACTAGATTATTTTTCTAATAACCTAATTCCCTATAACCAAGGCTCTGGTACCAATCTGTAACACCCCAACCGACGGCGGATACATCGGGATGTCACGTATTGATGATTGTTCAGTAGCTCATGGTAAATAAAAAGCTTCAATAATTAATTAAATGAATTACATACAATTGTTCTAAAAGGAATTTATACATCGAATGAGAAAACACTAAATATAAATCCAGGGCTTGGGGTGTGTGTTGATGCAAAGAGACAAAGTGATTGCGTATGCCTCTCGTCAACTCAAGGTTCACGAGAAGAATTACACTACACATGACTTGGAGTTAGGAGTTGTGGTTTTTGCGCTCAAGATTTGGAGACATTACTTGTATCGAACCAAGTGTACTGTCTTCATAAACCACAAGAGCTTGCAACACATCTTCAACCAGAAGGATTTGAACATGAGGCAGAGAAGATGGGTTGAATTGCTGAACGATTACGACTGTGAGATCAAGTACCACCCGGGAAAGGCAAACATCGTAGTGGATGCCTCAAGTCGAAAGGAACGAATCAAAGCCCTACGTGCTCGCGCACTAGGATTGACGATCCATTCGAATGTCACAGACCGCATTCGTGAAGCTCAACAGGAAGCTCTCAAGGAGGCCAACATCAAGGAGGAATCGTTACACGCCATGGTTAGACTATTGGAACCCAGGGCCGATGGAACATTGTACTTCGCTAATAGGATTTGGGTTCCATTGTTTGGTGGATTGAGGGAATTGGTACTCGATGAGGCCCATAAGTCAAGATATTCGGTTCATCCAGGAGCCGATAATATTTACAAGGATTTTAAGGAACTATATTGGTGGCCTAACATTAAAGGTAGCATTGCTATGTACGTGGGAAAGTGCCTCACGTGCTATAAGGTCAAAGCTGAGTACCAGAAACCCTCCGGCTTGTTACAGCAACCTGAGATACCCGTGTGGAAGTGGGAGCATATTTCGATGGATTTTGTAACTAAGTTTCCAAGGACTGCAAGGGGCCACGACGCAATTTGGGTAATTGTGGATCGATTGACCAAATCTCCTCACTTCTTGCCAATCAAGGAAACTGATAAATTGGATAAATTGGCAAGACTCTACATTAAGGAGGTTGTATCTAGACACGGTATCCTAGTGTCCATCATTTCGGATCGTGATAGTCGGTTTACTTCTAGGTTCTGACAGTCGTTGAACGAAGCCCTAGGTACTCGATTGGACATGAGTACGGCTTACCATCCCCAGACTGACGGACATAGCGAGAGAACGATCCAGACGCTTGAGGATATGCTTTGTGACTATTTGCTTTGGATTAACAATAAAAGTGTTTTGATGATTTACGAAGGGTCGAAGGAAGACTTTATATGGGTCGAAGGAAGATCTAAATGGTCGAAGGGAGAAGACTGTAGACATATTCTTGGTTCGAGCTTTGATGCAGGTCGAAGGTACACATTCGACCTTGTCAATACGTCGAATGTGCAGAGCTATATAAGTTGGAAATTTTGTTTAGTTATTAACTTTTTCCATTTCAGTGTGTGTGTTGAGTCTAGGTTTTCTCTCTGTGTCTAGAAAGTTCTGAAGTTGATTTATTTCATTATAAACCTAATTTGTGAGCAAAATTAACAAGTTTATTAATGAAATGGAGATTGAAAACGTGATTGATTGTGTCTGATTTGATTCATATCTTTTTGTAAACAATCTATGGTTTCCGCACCTGGATTGTTAGACTTGTATGATCATATAACTGTTTTCATCAAAACCGGTCCTCTACAAAGTGGTATCAGAGCCATACGGGATCATACAACTACAAATTGATATGTTTTGAACAGATTTTGACCCAAAATTGTCCAAATTTTTTCTGTTTTGAATGAACATTGAGTTTTAATGGAGATTGATTGATTTGGATTAGATTTGACGGATAAAATCAAAATTTTCATTCATTAAAGTTGATCTCCATCAAATCCGAAGCAAATCCTGATAAAGATCATCAAAATCCATAAACGTTTGAAAATTTAGGATCAAAACAACTGATTTTTGAAGTATAACCGTTTTTCAAATGAGTCAGGTCGAACCAGAGAGAATACGGTCGAACGTGTGTGTTTTTGGGTCGAACCAGGTTATTTCAGGTCGAATCTGAGTATTTTAGGTCGAACCAAAACTTTTCTTGTGTGTTGTTTGTTCATTTGACCAGTTGTGATACATTTGACCTACCGGGAAGTCGAAGGAGAGTTGATTTTGGTCGAAGGAGTCTTGTGTGTTACATTTCTACATTTGAGTCCGATTAAAGGGGTCGAACCTAAGGGATTCTACATTCGAACCCACGGTTACTGATCAGAGGTCAAACGAAGTTTATTTTGGGAAATTTTTCTAAGTGTTTACATTTCGAAAATCATGGACAACATGTGGGGATTTCCTATGATACCTAGGCCTACAACAACACTGCAACAACACGTTCCGATGAATCCATGGGCTGTAGCATCTCAGAAGACGAACACTCAGTCATCTCAACCGATTAACTACCTCGCCATTAGTAGTTCTATACCCCAACCTGTTACTCAACCTCCACAACAACCAGTGACTGATTATTGGGCGTTGCAGCAGCAACGGTACATTCTCAAACTATTAATGCTATTTCCACACTAATCAATGATTTGTCTTCAGGTAGTGGAAATCACCCTTCGAAGTTGATGGACATGGCAGAGTACAACCAATGGCAAAAGAAGTTCTAGATACATCTTGAGGGCATGGGATTGGAAGGAACTGAAGCTTGGCAGGTGATTGCAAAAGGGTATGCTGCTCAGTGTCTAGAAAATTCAGGTGAACCTATTCCACTTGATGGTTTATCTGAAGATGAGAAGAAAAAGTTCACAGTCAAGAAGAAAGCTTTTTCACAGCTATCTCAAGCTTTGACTACTGATCTACTACATCAGTTTGGATCGTGTACTACATCTAAGCAGCTATGGGATATGTTGAAGAACAGACATGATGGGAACGATAAGACAAGAAGATTGAAGGTGGAAGAGCTAAAGAAAGAGTTTGAAAACCTTAGCTATGTCGGTAATGAAACTCTAAAGGAGCTTATTTCGAGATACTGTCATCTGTTAACCGAGTTTTCAAACTATGATATCAAGATTCCGATGTCAGGGTTGGTAGATAAGTTTGCTGATTCTCTACCACCATTTTGGAATCAACACATTGAAGTCTTGAAAGAGAAAGATGCATATCAGTACTGGACAATCAATGAGCTGATTCAGAAGTTGGAAAACAAGGAGTTAGAGGAGAAGAGAAAAGCAAGACGATCACAATTCCCACAAAATCCGGAATTGTATCATGCTACTTCATCTACGTCTGTGTCCAGTTCAAGTGTGGGAGGAAATGTTGCACCACACATAGCTTGTGTTTCTAGTGTTGTTGAACCACCAAGAAACCCAATTAAGTATCTTGCACAAACATTAACTTATCCACCAAACTACACCACAAATTCCTACATTCCACCACAACCTCAAGTGTCTGCAACATGTTACACATCAAACATGAACAAACCTCAACAAGAATCATATGTTCCACCAATGACACAAGCCTCATCAAGCCAAAGTCCGGTCGTGTTGGAAACTTCCAACATGAATAATGTTACAGTTGAAGTAGCTCAACAACACATTTCTTTGGTTTCAGCAATGGTTGCATCTTACAACGGACTTGTGGCGAGTCAGATTGGGAATAATAATCTGACCAATGAAGATTATGCCCAAATTGATAAGGAGGAGATGGAATTGATAGATATTCAATGGGCTTTTGCAAGCGTGATGAGAAGGGCTACAGAGTTTATTGAGAAAACAGGTATAACGGATCTTGCTACCTCACCAAATACCACTTATGGCTTCAACAAAGCCAAGGTTACATGTTTTAATTGTGGTAGTTGAGGTCACTTCAAAAGAGAGTGTACTCAACCGATGCAGCAAGGTAACAAAAATTCTTTTAATTGCAACTATCAAAACCGTCAGTCACAAAACCAGGTTACATATCAAAGCCAAAACAACAACACCTATCCACAACAAAACAATTTCTAAAACCGAAAAAACACCTCTCAAAATACCACTACTAGAAAAACATCTACACCCAACCAAACTCAAACTGAAACCCCAAATAACCCAACCAGAACAATTATTCCTATTTCTAAACCAAATAGCCAACCTCAAACCGAAAACCAGAATCAGGCGTTGGTGATTCAGAAGGATGAGGGTTATGATTGGACCGCTATGCAATTGGGAGTTGAAGAGATTACTAGTGGGAATGTGGCATGTTTTGCTAATGAGATGGATTTGGAGGAGTCGGTGATAGTTGAAGATGTTTTGGAATCTGAGAAAGTATATGAGGCGGTGATTGAGGAGATAGTTGATGCCGATCAGGTTTCTGTTGCTGAGCAAGTTGAAGACATTACTGATGAGAAGGTTTCTGGAACTATCATTGATTCTGTTACTAAAGTTCCTGATGAGCCTGAATCTGTTTATTCTGATTCGGAAAGTGAAGCTGATTCGGAAGCGAGCATTAATTCGCTGGATGATGAGATTGATCAGTTATTAGCCGAAGTAGACTTTCTAATGACTAGGAAATCAGTTATTAGCGAGCATTAATTATGGATGACTCCTTCACAAAGATTGATTATTCGAAGTTCTTTGTTGGGAAGGAGGCTCATTTCGCACTGATGGCGATGACAGATCCACCCAAATCGGTAAGTTCTGATTCTACAATTGACATGAATAGTGATCAATACTGTGGTACTTGCGATATATTGACTGAGGAAAACAAGCAACTCAGGGTTAACCTTGAGAGTGCTAAGATCAACATTCAATCTTATCGTAAGGATGCACATGAATTCAACAAAACACTTGAAGGGTATAAAAAGGACATTTCAGAATTAAAGAAAACCCTTTCATTAAAACAAATTGCCATTAACAATTACATTAATGATCTTGAAAATACAAAATTGGAAATGGCCACTATCAAGTGTTTTGTTGAAAAGGTCAATAAAAAGTTGGAAAGCAATAAACATATAGCTTATGTTGTTGACCACATAATTGAAGAACCATCACAATCCAGTAGTGTAATCTACAAATCTGTTCCCTCCCCAGTGTTATTTGAGAATCACAATTTTAACACAGTAACACCGGAGAGTTCAGTAAAATCAGACTTTGCATTAGATAATGAATCTAATACTTCAAGTATTGGAGATCCACATTCTGATGTAAGACCGATACTCTGATTGAATGATGTAGGGGTGGTTGCAGTGACTGATGATTTAGACACTGAAGATGAGAAATCTAAAGAAGGTAGTGATATTCCTTTGGAAAATCACATAATTATAAATGAACCAACATTACCTTCTCAGTTTTCACATCCTCAGGCAAATGCACACAGAGTGAATCAATCAGTGAAAAAGAATGTTAAAAATGATTCAGTTGACAAACCCGTCAAGTTTTTCTATCGGAGGGAAGGATCCGATAAGATAATCTCTGACGAGGAGTATCCAATCAAATTTCCAAATTATTCAAAGATTGATAAAATCTGGCAGGAGAGTACCATCTGGTTTCCTAAACATGAAAGGACCAATGATATTCCTTCTGAACTTTTAAAGAAACTATATTGTGATACTCCTAAAGAACCAAAAGTTCATGTCACTAAATTCATAAGCCAAAAGAAAAGACAAATGCATATTTTGAACCGGCTTACTCAGTGGAACCAGCTCTAATGAGTTTAAGACGCAGATGTGTTGAAGATCAATATCCGATCAATTCATATGCTAAGACGAATGCTAAAAATGTGTTTGAGAAATACCGTGCGTGTTTTAAATGCGGGGAGAGAGGGCATTTACTTGCCCACTGCCCGTATGTGAGACACAAAAGGCACGAAGTTGAGAACAAGCAGCCTTATAGAAGTCCAGTTCACAATCATAGATATCCACAAAGTCATTTTGTTCCTCAAAGACCACCTTTTTTATAATCAAAGTCATTATTTTCAAAAGAGGGAAAATCATCAATTTGTCTATGATAATAGAAACCGGATTGCTTTGGAGAAGAACCTAAAGAAACCAATGGTGAACACAACTAATGATAAACAAAAGTTTTTCCAAAACCAGCTGTTAAGTTATCAGTTGGACCTGTTTCTGTTAAATCAGATAAGGTAACTAAGAAAGTTTCATTTACGAACGATACAAAGAAACCTGCTGAGACACAAAAATCCCATTTTAGGATACTTAAACGTTCAGAACAATCTTGGTCACTAGTGGGTTGTCAAGGTGCTTCTACTTCAACTGCAAATGTCAAAACTCAAAATGAAAAAAAGGTTTGAATGATAAGAAAAAGGTTGATTCAAAACCAAGTGTTTCTGAAAATGAATCTTTAAACTTTAACACTTAAAGACCCAAGACCAAACAGGCTTGGGTCCCCCAAAAGATCTAATCATTTCTTTGATTTGTGCAGGAAGCTCCAGCTGGCCCTGTTAGCAGTCTTTGGATTGTCGACAGTGGAGCTTCTGGGCACATGACCGGAGATCTAATGCTGCTATTTGACATCAAGAACGTAAATGGTGGGTATGTGGTGTTTGCGGGAAATAAAGGAGGTTATATCACGATGGAAGGGAGTGTTAGCAACGGGATTGTGAGTTTTGAAAGAATTTCGTACGTGAAGCAAATTTATTACAATCCGTTGAGTGTCAGCCAAATTAGTGACAAACAATTTTCTGTATACTTTGATGATAAATCTTGCTATATTCTGAAACCCGGTTTCGTCATACCAAAAGAATGGATCATGTTGAAAGCACCAAGAGTGAACAATTTGTACATTCTTGATATGAGCAAGGCTATGTCAACCCAGGGCCAAGTTACATGTTTTTTATCCAAAGCTACTGTAGATGCAAAAGTGCGACTAAAGCTTTGGATTGTACAGCACATTTTGTTTTGGTAATATCGAAGGTGCGAAGGAGCTGATTAGAAGGTGCGAAGGAGGACTGAAAGGTGCGAAGGAAGATTGTTTGGACGAATGAAGATTAGATTATTGTAAAGCTTGGTTCGACCAGTTGATGTGGGCGAACCTGCACATTCGTATGAACAGTTTGGGCGAATGTGCAGTCTATAAAAAAACAAGTTTGATTTTTGAATGTTACTTTTGATCATTATTATTCCCTCCACTTTCAGAAACTCTCTCTAGTGTTTTGTTAAACCTGTTTATCGTTCATACCTTGATTGTATCTATATTTCAACGTGTAAACAAGTGTTTTATTAATGAAAACGTTTGAAAATGATGATCTGTGTGTTTGAATCTGTTTGATTATTATTTTGTGATAGTTTTAGGGTTTCCGCACCTGAAACTAACTTGTTTGATCAATCTTTGTTTGTTATCGATCCTTTCACACACATACAAAGTGGTATCAGAGCCATTTCAGATCAAACAACCACAAATTAATAATCTCTCAGTTGATTTGGACCCAATTTTGATCAAAAAGTTTCTGTTTTCAATGAACAAACTGATGTGATAAGATTTTGATCGATTACACCTTGATTTCGAGTTTAAATCGGATAATTCTCTTCATTAAAGTTGTTCCAAATCAAATCTGATTCAAAACCTGATTAAGATCATCAAAATCCATCAACATTTGAAAAACATGATCAAAATTAACTGATTTTCAAAGAATAACCGTTTTTGAAATCACAGGGGTCGAACGAGAGAGTTTGGTCGAAAGTGGAATTCATTTGGGTCGAAAGAGTGATTTTGTGTACGAAGGAGGTGTTTTAGTGGTCGAAGGAAGACTTTGATTGCTTATTTTTCACATTCGCCCCTTTATTTTACCTTCGCCTGATCAAACGGTCGAAGGACCTGTAAAACGGTCGAAAGAGAGTCTTAAGTGGTCGAAGGAGTTTTTGTTGTTTAGTTCACATTCGTATCAATCATAAACGGGCGAAAGAGAACTTTATTTCTCATTCGCACGTCCGTATATACGAAGGAGCATTCTGTTTTGAAACATTTTTAATCTTTTCGTGTTTAATCGTTTGCAGGACAAGATGTGGAACTTTCCAACAACGCCTAGACCTACTCAAGCACCACAACAGCAGACAACACAAGATCCGTGGTCCATTGCAGCTCAGAAGACTAGTCAACCATCACAGCCGATCAATTATATGGCAATGACTAGTTCGGCACCACAACAAGTTGTTCAACCATTACCACAACCGATCGACAACTATTGGGGAGTCGCAACAGCAGCAGTCCATTCACAGACGACCAACGCTATATCCACTCTTATTCATGATCTATCTTCTGGAAGCGGAAATCGTCCACCGAAGCTAATGGACATGAAGGAGTATAATACTTGGAAGACGAAGTTTAAGATCCATGTTGAGGGACAAGGACTTGAGGGAGCCGAGGCATGGCAAATGATTGTGAAGGGTTACGTTGCTCCTATTCTGGAGAATACTGGAGAACCAATCCCTCTGGAGAATTTGGCGGATGACGAAAAGAAAAGGTTTGCGATAGAGAAGAAGGCATTTTCTCAGCTATCTCAGGCGATCAACACTGATCTATTGCATCAGTTTGGATCGTGCACAACATCCAAACAACTATGGGATATGCTGAGAAATCGACATGATGGAAATGAAAAGACAAGGAAGCTTAGGATGGAAGAGCTTCGAAAGGAGTTTGAAAACTTCAGTTACATGGGTAATGAGACTCTAAAAGAGTTGGTTCCACGATACTATCATTTGCTCACTGAATTGTCAAGCTATGAGATCAGCATTCCAATGTCGGAGTTAGTTGATAAATTTGCTGATGCTTTACCACCTTACTGGAACCAACACATCGAAGTATTAAAGGAGAAGGATGCTTATCAGTATTGGACTATTAACGAGTTCATTCAAAAGCTGGAAAACAAAGAGATGAAGGAAAAGAGAAAAGCTAAGAGAGCTCAGATTCCACAGAATCCTGATTTATATGTGAGTGGTACATCTAACTCTCTTTCTGCTTCAAGCACCACCTCTAATGTTGCACCTCACATAGCATGTGTGTCTAACGTTGTTGAACCAACAAAAGCACCCATTAACTACCTTGCTCAAACTTCATCCTACACACCATCATACACACAACAACCTTATCAAACACCAAACTTTATTCCACCATTTTCACCATTACAACAAGCCGCATGCTACACATCAAGTCAACCTCAACAACAACAACAATATCCTCCTCAAATGAATCAGATGCAGATTACTCAAGCACAGTCAAGTCAAAACCCGATTGTGTTAGAGACCTCAAACCTTAACAATGTGACTGTTGAAATTGCTCAACAGCATGTTGCTCTTGTATCTGCTATGGTTGCTTCTTACAACGGTTTGGTAGCAAGTCAAATTGGTAATAACAATCTCACCAATGAGGACTACGCTCAAATCGACAAAGAGGAGATGGAGTTGATGGACATTCAGTGGGCTTTGGCAAGCATTATGAGGAGAGCCACTGACTTTATTCAGAAGACTGGCAGGACTGATCTCTCAACCTCTCCCAACACCACATACGGATTCAACAAAGCAAAGGTTACATGCTTTAACTGTGGTGAGAAGGGACATTTTAAAAGAGAGTGCACACAGCCAGCACAACAAGGTAACCGAAACCCTTTCAATTCAACATACCAAAATAGACAAAACCAAAACCAAAATCAAGTGTCATACAACAGTCCAAACATCTCAAGCTTTCAACCACAAAACACTTATCAGAACCGTCAACAAAACAACAACACTAGACAATCTACATCTCAAAACCAACCTCAACAAAATCCAAACCGAACCATTGTTCCTATCACCACACCTAACACACAAAACCAAAACCAAACTGATAATCAAAACCAAGCACTTGTGATCCAAAAGGGTGAAGGTTTTGACTGGACTGGTATGCAATTGGGGGTGGAGGAGATCACTGCTGGGAATGTTGCATGTGTGGCACAGCAGATGAGTTTAGATGAGAATGAGGAATTGGAGGAAGAAGTTGTGATTGAAAAGGTGTCGGAGTTGAAGATTGAGGAAGTGAATGAGGATGTGATTGCTGAAGGTGAAGACAAGAGATCGGGGATGATTCTTGATTCTGTCACTGATGTTGGAGACCAAGACGATTCAGCTTACTCGGACATGGAGAGTGAATCTGATTCAGAGGCTAGTGTGAATTCACTAGATGATGACATTGACCAACTACTAGCAGAAGCTGACTTCCTGATGACCCGCAAGTCATGTATGGTGGATGATGCATGCACCAAGATTGACTACTCCAAATTCTTCGCAGGAAAGGAAGCTCACTTTGCTTTAATGGCCATGACAGAACCTCCTAAGCCGGTAAGTTCTGAAACTCAATCTCAAGCGTGTGTTAAATGTGATAAATGTGCTGATTTTGAAAAACTGACTGATGAAAACAAGCTTCTCAAGGTCCAACTTGAGAGTGCCAAAATCAATTGTCAGATTTATCAAAAGGACTTAAAAGATTTCAACAAAGTTCTTGATGGTTATAAAAAGGATGTGTCTGAACTGAAAAAGACATTATCTATTAAACAACTTGCCATTAATAATTACATCAATGAAATGGAAAACACTAAATTGGAAATGGCAACCATCAAGTGCTTTGCGGAAAAAGTTAACAAGAAATTAGAAAGTTACAAGCACATAGCATATGTAGTCGACCATATCATTGAAGAACCCTCCCAGACGAATAGTGCAAACTATAAGTCAGTCCCATCTCCGGTATTGTTTGAGAATCACACTTTACATGCAATACCACCGGAGACTTTAATCAATCCTGATTCCACACCAGAAAATGAGCCTAACACTTCTAGTGTCGGGGATCCATATTCTGATGTGAGACCAGTACTGGGAAATAGTGAGGGTGTGGTCGCTACTGATGATTCAGATGAAGAAGATGAGTCATCTGAGACGGTTGAAAGTGATAGAGATATTCCTGATGAAAATCATATAATCACTACTGAGCCAGTCTCACCGTCTCAGATCATTCATCCAATGGCAAATGCTCATCGTAAAAATGAGATTAAGAAAAATGAAAAATTTGTTGGTAAGAGTTTTGAAAAGAAAGAGGTAAAGAAGGTTGAGAAAAATGTGAGGAAACCGGTTGAAAAGAAAGTTGAAACTAAAATTGAGAAAAATTTGGTTAAACCGGTAGCAAAGAAAAATGAGCTAAAATATGAGAAAACCGTTGATGTGAGCAATGAATCGTGTGATAAACCTGTCAAAATCTTCTATCGGATGCAAGGTTCCGATAAGATTTTATCAGATGATGAATATCCGATTAAGTTTGTCAATTATTCAAAAATAGAAAAGATCTGGCAGGAAAGTACGATTTGGTTTCCGAAATTTGAAAGGACCAATGACATTCCTCAAGAGATTTTAGACAAAATTTATTCGGATAAAGAAGCTAAGGTCAATGTCACACAATTTGTTTTGCCTGTTCATAAAGAAAACAATTTTATTGAACCGACTTACTCAAAGGACCCAGCTCCTGAGAGTTTAAGGAAACAATGCATGGTCGATCGATATCCCATTGCTAGCTTTTCCAAGTCGCCGATCAAGGAAAACTATGAGGAATACCGTGCGTGTTATAAGTGCGGGGAACGGGGACATTTACTTGCCGCCTGCCCGTACGTACGACACAAAAGGCACGAGGTGGAGATGAGGCAATATCATGAGTATCCGGTTGACAACTACGGCTATCAACAGAGACGGTATTTTCCCCAACAAGAAATTTATCATAATCAAAACAGTTTTTATAACAAGAGGGAAAACCATCCAATGACGTATGATAAGCGCAACCTGATGACCACTGATAAATCTGTTAAGAAACCTATGATGAACTCAACTGCTGATACCAAAAAGGTAGCTCCTAAACCTAATGGTAAACAATCAGTTGGACCTGTCTCTATTAAATCAGAGAAGGTAACCAAGAAGGTTGCTTTTAAAGAAGAAGTAAAGAAACCGACTGAGACTTCAAAATCTCAGATTTGGATCTTGAAACGATCTGAGCAATCTTGGTCATCTAAGGAATCTGAAGGAGCCTCTACTTCACAGAGTGAGAAGAATGAGAAAAAGAAAATTGTTAGTGAGAAGAAAGGGGTTGAAGTAACCCAAGATGTTTGTGATTCAAAAGACTCTTTGAAACAACCTGTTCAAAGACCCAAGACCAAACAGGCTTGGGTCCCCCGAAAGAACTAACTACTTTACTTTAAATGTGCAGGGAGCTCCAGCTGGCCCTGTTAGCAGCCTATGGATTGTTGACAATGGAGCTTCTGGTCACATGACAGGGGACCTCACGCTACTCTTTGACATAAAAAACATTAACGGAGGTTATGTGGCATTTGCTGGTAATAAGGGAGGCTACATTACTATGGAGGGTAGTGTAAGCAATGGGGTCGTAACATTTGAGCGGATTTCTTATGTGAAACAGATAGACTATAATTTGCTCAGTGTTAGTCAAATTTGTGATAAACAATTTTCTGTGTATTTTGATGACAAATCCTGTTACATCTTGAAACCTGGGTTTGAGCTACCGAAAGAGTGGGTGATGCTGAAGGCACCGAGAGTTAACAACTTGTATATTCTCGACATGTCTAAAGCAATGACCACCCATGGCCAAGTCACGTGTTTCCTCTACAAGGCTACAGAAAAAGAATCCATTATGTGGCACAGGAGAATGGGACACATCCATTTGCGAAAGATGAATCAGCTTGTGAAGAATGAACTTGTCACGGGAGTTAATGTCAAACACTTCCATCTAAATGACAAGTGTATCAGTTGCAATAAGGGAAAGCAGCACAAACAATCCCATAGACCAAAGAAAGTTAATTCTGTTGAGCTGCCACTTGAACGTTTGCATATGGATTTATTCGGTCCAGTCAGACGTAAAAGTCATGCCGGGGAGTTATATTGTCTTGTGGTGACAGATGATTATTCAAGATTTTCATGGGTAATGTGTTTGCATCAGAAGAGCGACACTTTTGATAACTTGAAGGTTTTGTTTACACGTCTGGAGAATATATATGGTCTGAAGATCAAAAGAATCCGGAGTGACAATGGGACGGAGTTTAAAAATGCTCAGATGGAGGATCTTTGTGCAAACAAAGGAATTCATCATGAATATAGCGCTCCATATACACCCCAACAGAACGGTGTCGCAGAGAGAAAGAACGGGACTCTTATAGAGACGGCGAGAACTATGCTTGCGGATTCAAATCTTCCAGTCATGTTCTGGAACGAAGCTATTTACGCGGCATGTTATACTCTTAACCGTGTGTTGACAGTGAAGAAGTTTAGCAAGACTTCTTATGAGCTGTAGAACCGACGCAAGCCGAATCTGGAGTATCTAGAACCATTTGGTGCCCCATGTACAATGCTGAATCCTTCGGAAAAGTTTGCACCAAAGGCTGAAGAAGGTTATTTTGTTGGATATGCAACCCCATTAAAACGGGTATTCAACAAAAGAACTAGAAAAGTCGAGGAGTGGACTAACGTCGAAGTTCAAAGATATACACAAAATGTACAGGGTGGAGGACCAGATTGGATGTTTGATTACAAAGACTTCTTTGAATCATTCAATCTAGATAGCATGGTTGAAGAAGCTGTACTTCGCTTATACTACGAGGTCGAAAACGCCGTAACTTCACCGTTAGTGCGTCCGATCACGGTAAACCCCCAAGCAGCTTCTAATGATACCACTGCTCCTGTATTGGAAGAAGAGGTGTTCCAAGAGGCTTCTACATCGCTTAATTCATCCGAATCAGAATACGAAGACGATGATGCAACAAGTGAAGCTATTCTGGACAACGCTACAGTGACACCACCAGTGAACCCATCTAATACTGATGCTTCAACATCGAATGTGGGTAATGATCTGGTTTCTACAGAGAATTTGACAACTCAAACGGGAGTACAAGTACCTGATTATCCGGAATCTCGGATACATCGGATACACCCGCTTGAACAGGTTATTGGTGATCCTGGTAGCAGTGTGATGACAAGAGGACAGCTGAGAAATGCTCAAGCACCAGAAAACATTGGCAACCTTGCTTTATATGCCAAAATTCAGAAATCTGGTTTTCAAAATGACTGGTCATTTGCTTGTTATGTGTCGCAGGTCGAGCCGCGGACATACAAGGATGCTCTTTTGGATGACGCCTGGGTGGAAGCAATGCAGGAGGAGTTATTACAATTCCAGAAACTTGGTGTATGGACCCTGACAGATTTGCCCCCTGGAAGAAAGAAAATTGGTACCAAATGGGTGTTTAAGTGCAAGAAGGATGACAGAGGAGTCATAGTGCGAAACAAAGCTCGTTTGGTTGTTCAAGGTTTTCATCAGGTTGAAGGAATCGACTACAATGAAATCTATGCACCGGTTGCACGCTTGGAAGCCATCAGAATGTTCCTCGCGTTTGCATCATGGAAGAAATTTAAGGTGTATCAGATGGATGTAAAGAGCGCTTTTCTTTACGGTGTGGTCAAAGAGGAAGTTTACGTAGGTCAACCGCTGGGCTTTGAGGACCCTATTCACCGGGATAAGGTTTATGTGTTAAACAAAGCTATCTACGGGTTGCACCAAGCTCCGAGACAATGGTATGAGGAGCTGAGCACGTATCTTCTCTCGAAAGGATTCAAACGCGGACTGGTAGACTGCACACTGTTCACGAAACGAGCAGGAGATGATTTGCTTCTAGTACAAATTTATGTTGATGATATTATTTTCGGGTCAACTAACGAACTTCTGTGCAGGGAATTTGAACAAGTTATGCAGGAAAAGTTCGAAATGAGCGCTATGGGAGAAATGCAGTTTTTCCTCGGCTTGCAGGTGGAGCAAAGACCAACGGGGATCTTTATTCACCAGACGAAATACGTTTCTGAAGTCTTGAGCCGATTCCAGATGGATGATTCGAAGCCGATGGATACCCCAATACAGCCCAATCACGGGATTGGAGTTGACCTTAAGGGGGAGCTGACTGATCCATTTACATACAGAGCAATCGTCGGATCTCTGATGTATCACACAGTGTCAAGACCTGATATAATGTTTGCGACATGTCTTTGTGCGCGATATCAATCGAAGCCGAAACAGAGTCATCTTGCAGCTGTCAAGCATATCCTTAGATATCTGAAGGGTTGTCCATCGAAAGGACTTTGGTACCCTCATGATGATAATTTTGACCTAATCGCTTTTAGTGATGCAGATTGGGGCGGCTGTGACAAAGACAGCAAATCCACAACGGCTGGATGTCAGTTTATGGGGAGCAGGCTTGTGACCTGGCAATGCAAGAAACAAACCGCAGTTGCACTATCCACATGTGAAGCAGAATACGTTTCAGCATCGAGCTGCTGCTCACAGGTTCTTTGGATCCAACAGCAGATGGTGGATTACGGTTTGCAATTTCTTAAAACCCCTATTTACTGTGATAATGAGGCCGCAATCGCATTAACAAAAGACTTAGTAAATCACTCAAAGGCTAAACATATCCGGATTAAATATCATTTTATCCGTGATTGTTATGCTAAAGAGTTGATCGATATGGTCAAAATCCACACTGATTATCAACGCGCAGATCTTTTTACCAAAGCTTTTGACAAATCCAGATTTGATTATCTTTTAAAAGCTAATGGTATTAACGAAAAACAGGACTGATCACCACCTCAGTCTATCACTTTTTAGTTTAAATTTTTACTGTTTTTCAGAAAAATTTTGAAAATCCAAAAACATTGAAAAATTTCAAAAACCATAAAAATTGGAAAATTTCTTTGCTGACTGCTATATCTTCTTCCCTTAGATTAATGCCGTCAGATTTCTGTGAACAAACGATATCTAGGCAGTCACATATTTGAAATGCTCCAGCTTATCCTTGGGAACAGTAAATTCGAAAACCTATAAAAAACAGAAAATTCTAAAATGATTTCCTGGAGTATAAAGGGAAATGATAGTACATCAGTGGGGATCTGACACATTCTAAATAATGTAATGCTATATAGGGCGTGTGTCTGAGTCTGTGCGATGTGCTGATAGGCTTCGTAGACCTATTACTGCGTGCCTGATACATACATATCAAACGATTTGTTGTGTGGATGAACTCCTCATGGGCATATGGTCTTAGTACCGTAATTTCGTTTGATAGGGTATTTGTACAAAACTCGAAGGTTTAGGGTCGTTATGTTATTAGTTGTCTGGGGATAGCCTCTCTGATCTTCTGCTGTAAGTCATTACGGACCTAGATCAGACAGGGTGTCTTTATAAAAGAGCTATATGCCAAATCCTAAAGTTACCGAATTGAGGAACTTTCCATGTTGTATGATGATCAAAGATTATCTATTACATCGTATTGATCATTGATGCAAATCATGATTAATATCAGTCCTCAACCTGGTATAGTGCATATGTTACTTTGCTGCATTAATTTGCTGACCTGTATACCTCTATGCATTATATCTTGTACAATTACAGACGACGAAAGCATAATCACGCTTTACAATGAGTCTTTATGCATTTACTTCTTGATACGGGAGTATGTCGTGTGCGTGGGAACCACAGACAATTGCGTTCATACTATAAATATCAGTATCAGTATAAAGCACTGCACAAAAGTCTGCATGAGAGTTTATGTGGATCACAATATCAGCAGTTTCCAGATCACACATTGTCTTTAATGATAATAATTTCAAAAAGATCAACGGTGTGATCAGTTTTCTCAAAAACTGATATGATCCCTTTACCGGAAATCACAAAAATATTTACAGTTTTTCATTTACATTTCTGCATTTTATTTTCTCGTCAAAAAAAAATTACAAAACTCAAAAAGATTTTAGGTGTGTTTTAGCATAAACTTTAGAAAATCCAAAAAGATTTTTCATTTTCATCTTATTTTTGATAACTGATGGTGGTTGATGTCGATTTTCTAAACCTGGATACACCATTTGAGCTTTGTAACTTTTAAAATGTGAAAACATGAATGTTGAATGCTTAAAAGTTGGAAAATAGTTGAACCGAGACTCGTTTTTGAGATTTGGAAAATTTTCAAAAATCCCAATTCTCATTCGTCCATTCGTTTGGTCGAATGTGGGATTTTCTTTGTTCATTCGTATGCTTTGTTGGGCGAAGGAGAGTGTTCATGATAATTATCTCATTCGAACCCTTTTATCTCATTCGAACCCTTTCAATAGGGTCGAAGGAGACAAAAGTTTCTCCTTCGTATGATCAAAACGGGCGAATGTACAAGCCTATATATACCCAACATCTCATTCGACCCTCATTCATAATTTTTTCCAGATTTTCATCAATACCTCACCTTATTGCTCATTTCTTTTAAATCCTTTCATTGTGTTCGGTATCATATACTGATCATTGTGCTATATTTTTTACAGGTTATCATCCAGATTTAAGGGTTTTAATCTCTGTTTACAGTTCCGAGCCCTAACAGTCCAAAAATGCTTTAAATCATCATAATATTCACAATTGATGTATAGGGTTTATTGTGTGTGTGTTTTAGGGGGAGAAATTATCAAAAACATGGTTTAAAACAAGTCAGATTGATCTATCAGTGTTTAAACCCTAGTTTTTGGGTGAAAACACAAACACAATGCAAAATTGTTGAATCTGTTAGTCTAGGAATGTTTATCGGCATGATTAGGCTTGAATACAATCAAATGGACATGTTCAGAAAGATTAGATTTCAAAATTGAAATTTCAAAAACATGAACTGGTTCCTTCGACCAAATCGAATGGGCGAAGGAAGAAATTCATTTGGGCGAAAGAGAATAAGATGGGCGAATGAAACATTTTTATAAAAACTATTATATTCGTACCTTGTAATTCTCATTCGTACCTTTACAAAACCACCTTCGTACCCCCGTTTGGGCGAAGGAGGAGGTTTTTGACCAAAACTTTTCAATTTTGATATTTTGTCGATTTTTAACATGTGTTTTTGTTTGTTTTGCAGATTTAACGATGTCTGATCAACAGAAGACGACGGAACAAGCAGGATCCTCATCACAGCCTGCTAAGCAGCTAGATTTTGAGAACGCACACAACTGTTGCGCATATCTTGGCGATGTGAAGAAGCACACAGAATTTCTCGGCATCATTGAGTTTTTGAAGAGAAGCAGAGTAATAGATGCCATTGTTACGCCGACAGTGATCTACAGAGATATGATACAGGAATTCTGGTCTAATGCTAAACTAGATTTCTGGAAATGCGAATCTTGCTTGACGAGCAGAATTCAGGGACAACGAGTCATTGTGTGCGAAGAAGATTTAAGAGAAGCATTGAATCTGGATGATGATCCGAAAGATCCAAAGGAGTTTACATTCATGGATCAAAGAAAGTGCTTTCTCAGGATGAAGTACAACGGACCAATCACTGACGGTTCGTTGCATAAAGGAAAACTGTGCCCACAGTTCAAATATCTGGCACATGTTTTGATCCACGTATTCGGATCTGCAGCGGGAGGTTATGACTTGATGAGGAAGAGCATCAGTTCGATGATGGTTTCTTTAGTATTGAACAAACCGTTCAATGTCTCTGGCATGCTGATGTCTCACTTACTGGAGCCCGTGAATGGAACGAGGAACCTGAAGTTTCTTTTATATCCTCGTTTTCTTCAAATGATATTCGATCACAAGTACAAAGAGCTGAAGAGAGATCCTAAACACATTGTTGTTCAGGAACACATGTCATTGAATACACTAGCTAATGAAAGCTTATAAGGGTTTGTCTGTTGAAGAACGTCCTCCAGTTAGACGTTTGTTTGGACACCTAGCTAGGGTGGATTATAAAGATCCGGGTGAGGGGCTTGTTAGAAGTGTTAACAGTGATTCTGATGCTGATAATCCTTTACATCATGTTGATCCTGACGCTAAGCGCAAGAGACAAGTTGTGAATGTAGGCGCGAAGAGTGGTAAGACAAAGAAACCAGAGATAAGGATTGAGGTTTCTGAACCAGAGAAGAAGAAAAATACTCAGAGAAGGAATAAGAGTATGGCGAAAAAGGGTTTACACATTGTTGAAGAAGCTTCCATTGATTCAGAAGAGACAATAGAGGAAGAACAATGGAATTCTGATGCTGAAACTATAGAGACCACCTTGCCCAAGGCCACTGAGGCTGGTGCGTCTGCTAGCCAAAAAGAAGAAGATCAAGGGAACAAAAGCCCTATTCCTGTTGATGTAGAAGATTTGGGTTTTAATGTTGAAGAGACGTTTGTTGGATCTCCTGTGCAAGCTGCTAGAAAAGAGAAGAAGAAACAGGAGAGGCCAAGCATTAAGAGGAAGAAAGAAATAGAATCTTTGATAGCTGGTAAGAAATTGCCACCAGCTACAAGTTCTCAATCACCGGTTACCGCACCAGTTCAAAAGAAACAAAAGACTGCAACAACATCTAGCACACCACAAACTGAAGAAATTCCAATGGATGATATGAATGAAGCATTGGATAATGTGCTAAAGAAAATCAGAAAAGGTAAATTGCCTGATGCTGTCGAACCACCAAAGAAGACAAAAGTATCGGTGGACAGTGACATCATGACTGCTGTGAATCAGAGACTTTCTGAGATGATGAATCTGATTAACAAACAACAGACAGAGATTGAGCAGTTAAAATCCAATGACAAGAAAATGTTGGAGGTTGTAATCACATCGGCAGATGATAATGAGACTTTGAAGAAGACAATCAAGAAATTGAAGAGAGAAAACAAGAAGTTGCTGAAGCATGAGCAACGTAATACCAGGAGGATCATAGTCTTGAAGGAGGAGAACAAACAGCTGAAAAAGAGTAACAAGCATATGGATGATCTGATCAAGAACTTGTACTCTCAAGCTCCTCAACTTCAAGCTGGTGAAGTGGAAAAAGAAAGAGAAGAAGAGCTAGTTGATTACGAACTGTCTGATGAAGAGGAAGATGATGAACTAGATGAAGATGCTGGTAACGATACAAAGAAGAAGAAAAAGGATGATAAAGATGATGGAGGATCGGATGATAGTTCGAGTGATGGAGACGGCTCTGCATTTGATGATAGTAGTTATGACGATGATGATGATGTTGATAAGTTTACTTACGAGAAACGTGACTCAGATAAGGGCGGTGAATCGAGCTCTAAAGCTCCTGGTGAGAATGTTGACGATGAAGATATTTTTTGGAACGAGAAATTGCAGTCATTGTCTGAAGAAGATAAGAACAAGTATCGCCAGATGCTCACTGATCGGGTCTGGACGATCGACATGACTAGCAGGTTTCCAGAAATATTTGAATCTAACAATAAACTATTCGAGTTGGAGTATGATGACCCTGATCTTGAGGATGGGGAAGTTTCTGCGGCTATTTCGAAAGAGATTCTTGAAGGTTTAGCAAAGCAAGTTGGCAAAACGTTGGAAGAATTACTTGCAGACAACTTTATTCCAAAGATTCCTGAGAAAGAAGCTGGAAATCATTCGGATGATCGTGATGTTCCTGCATTCGAGGAAGTCGAAATGGAAGATATTACGAGCGAAGAATATCCACAATATTTCAGTACAAATCAAGATTGTGGATTTTCTTTCTCAGATGAACTGCTAAACCATGCAGAGAAGCTAGCAAAAGAAATGAGCAAAGTCTTTGAAGATGAAATCTTTAAAGGGCATAACAAGCCACGGTTCGAGCAATCAGAAAGCTTAAAAGAGTTGTTGAAGAAGTTGAAAGAAAAGGAAAATAATCGTCCGAAACCTGACATTCAAGGCAGTTTTTACAAACTTCACAATAGGATTTTCAAAGGTCGTGCATTGGCCTGGAAGTTTGTTAAAGAGTTGAGGTGTTTCGCAGTAAAGTGGGAGAAGGGGATTCTGTATTTCGAGAAGTTTCATCACTTGAAGACCCTTCCGTATTGGGCAATCAGAGACATTTGTCGTCACCGTTTAACGGGAGCGTCAAATAGTCAGATTACTTACTTTGCTGAAAAGATGACTAGGGAAAGCCGAACCCAGTGGGACTTGTTTACACCACAATATCCAAAGCGAATTGTTCATAAGAAGGATATTGATTTGATAACTGGTATGCCCAGAGTGACGTTGAAATACAAACCACCGCAAGTGTTGAAAAAGATTCCTTTGATGCCTATTCCGCAACACTTTGCAAAAGACTTCATCTGGTGGTATTATGATTGGAAGATTGCAGAGGCCGTGATTGTGTTGAAGGATGGAGAGACGAATTACAAGAAAGTGCATATCTTTGATCCCATGTGGTTGATAAACTGTTCACATGAGGATATCATCATGCTATTCTATAATCCGATCTATTCAGATGCAAAAGATGCTGAGCAAGCAGGAAAGTACCAACGTGTGGTATTTCTGTGCTTTGCGTTTGATATCAATGCTGGATGTGATTATGATGAGAAGTTGGGAAAGTATGTGGAGAAGCAAAAGGTGCCAGAGCTGAAAACGAAGAAACAAAAACAATTTTAGGAACCGGTGTTGACAAGAGAACAAATGATTCAAAGACATATCAGACTGTGGAACAAAAGGATGGACGAACAACGACGAACACAATCCAAGCAATAGTCGAGGGGGAGTTTGTAGATGCAAAAGTGTGACTAAAGCTTTGGATTGTACAACACATTTTGTTTTGGTAATATCGAAGGTGCGAAGGAGCTGATTAGAAGGTGCGAAGGAGGACTGAAAGGTGCGAAGGAAGATTGTTTGGACGAATGAAGATTAGATTATTGTAAAGCTTGGTTCGACCAGTTGATGTGGGCGAACCTGCACATTCGTATGAACAGTTTGGGCGAATGTGCAGTCTATAAAAAAACAAGTTTGATTTTTGAATGTAACTTTTGATCATTATTATTCCCTCCACTTTCAGAAACTCTCTCTAGTGTTTTGTTAAACCTGTTTATCGTTCATACCTTGATTGTATCTATATTTCAACGTGTAAACAAGTGTTTTATTAATGAAAACGTTTGAAAATGATGATCTGTGTGTTTGAATGTGTTTGATTATTATTTTGTGATAGTTTTAGGGTTTCCGCACCTGAAACTAACTTGTTTGATCAATCTTTGTTTGTTATCGATCCTTTCACACACATACAGCTACAGAAAAAGAATCGATAATGTGGCATAGAAGGATGGGACATATTCACCTACGATAGATGAATCATTTGTTGAAGAAAGGGCTTGTAGAAGGGGTTAATGTGAAGCATTTTCATCTCAATGATAAATGCGTGAGTTGCAAAAAGGGGAAACAGCACAAACAGTCCCACAAACCGAAGAAAGTGAACTCTATAGAAATGCCATTTGAGCGTTTGCATATGGACCTTTTCGGATCTGTCAAGCGTAAGAGTCATTATGGAGAGCTTTACTGTCTTGTGGTTACTGATGATTACTCAAGATTTTCGTGGGTGATGTGCTTGCAATACAAAAGTGACACGTTCAATAACTTGAAGGTTCTGTTCACCCGCTTGGAAAACGTTTACGGATTGAAGATTAAAAGAATTCGTAGTGACAACGGGACGAAGTTTAAAAATTCTCAGATGGATGCACTCTGTGAAGACAAAGGAATTCATCACGAGTATAGTGCTCCGTACACTCCACAACAGAACGGTGTTGCAGAAAGGAAAAACAGGACTCTAATAGAAACGGCATGGGCAATGCTTGCGGATTCGAATCTTCCAGTAATGTTCTGGAATGAAGCTATTTACGCAGCTTGTTACACCTTGAATCGTGTATTAATGGTAAAGAAGTTCGACAAAACTTCTTATGAACTGTTAAATAGACGAAAGCCGAATTTGGAGTATTTAGAACCTTTTGGGGGCACCTTGTATGATGTTGAATCCGACTGAGAAATTTGCACCGAAAGCTGAAGAGGGATACTTTGTTGGATATGCAACCCCGCTTAAACGGGTATTTAACAAAAGAACTCGACAGGTTGAGGAGTGGGCTAATGTTGAAGTACAACGATACACTCAGAACGTACAAGGAAGTGGTCCTGACTGGATGTTTGATTATAAAGATTTCTTTGAATCATTCAATCTAGATAACTTGGTTGAAGAGGCTGTACTACGACTTTACTACGAGTGTGAAAACGCAGTGACTTCACCGTTGTTGCGTCCGATAACCGTAACTCCTCCAACAGCTTCTAATGATACCAATGTTCCTGCAAATGAAGAAGAGGTTTTTCAAGAAACTTCTACTACTCTTGACACATCCGAATCGTAAGATGAAGATGAAATTTCCAGTGAAGCTATTCTAGATTATGTTTCGGAGGAACCACCAGTGAACCCAAATCCAGATGTTGCTTCATCATCAAATACGGGTAATGATCTGGATATGGTAGAAAATCTAACTACTCAAATTGGAGTTCAAGTTCCTGATCATCCGGCATGTCGGATTCATCAGATTCATCCACTTGAGCAAGTTATTGGTGACCCCGGAAGCAGTGTCATGACTAGAGGACAACTTCGTTGGGCAACTTCACATGATAATATCGGAGCCCTAGCCCTTTATGCTAAAATTCAAAAGTCTGGTTGTCAAAATGACTGGTCCTTTGCTTGCTATGTTTCGCAGGTTGAACCGCGGACTTACAAGGATGCTTTACTAGATGATGACTGGGTTGAAGCTATGCAAGAGGAATTGTTACAGTTTCAGAAACTGGGAGTTTGGACACTTACAGATTTACCTCCAGGAAGGAAGAAGATTGGTACAAAGTGGGTTTTTAAGTGTAAGAAAGATGATCGAGGAGTAATCATAAGAAACAAAGCTCGGTTGGTCGTTCAGGGATTTAGTCAAACTGAAGGAATACATTACAATGAAGTCTATGCACCTGTAACACGTATAGAAGCTATCCGAATGTTTCTAGCGTTTGGTTCATACAAGAAATTTAAGGTGTATCAGATGGATGTGAAGAGCGTGTTTCTGTACGGTGTGGTCAAGGAAGAGGTTTACGTTGGTCAACCACCAGGCTTTGAAGATCCTATCCACTGGGATAAGGTTTACGTACTCAACAAATCACTTTATGGGTTGCACCAAGCTCCACGACATTGGTATGAGAAGTTAAGCACATACCTACTTTCAAAGGGATTCAAACGAGATTTGGTAGACTGTACTCTGTTCACAAAAAGAACAAAGGAAGACTTGCTTCTTGTTGATATATATGTTGACGATATTATTTTTGGTTCTACTAACGAGCTTTTGTGCAGAGAATTTGAAAGAGTCATGCAGGAAAAGTTCGAGATGAGTGCAATGGGGGAAATGCAGTTTTTCCTAGGCTTGCAGGTGGATCAATTGCCAACGTGCATTTTCATTCACTAGACTATATACGTATCTGAAGTCTTGAGCCAGTTCCAGATGGAAGATTCAAAGCCTATTTAAAATTTTGGTAGAAATATGTGGTTGTAATTTTATTTTCCCATTTCCAATTTTTAGATTTTAGGAAAGCCTTTGCTCTGATACCAATATATCAGAGGGGGTGGTGGATTACAATGTTTAAAACGAGACAAAACTTAATTCTTTTTAAATAAATACATATATAAAGTAGAATTAACACTACGATATTATAAAGAAGCAAAGTAATCATAACACTTACATTGAGATTTGCACAATGTATAGATGGTAGAGAGTATGCACAGCGGTGGATTGCGGTGGATTAGTAGTAGTATTTTTTATTTTTTTTTATAGTTGTTGGAATATAATATAAAGATCTTGGACAAACTGAAGAATAAGGAGGTTTAGTTAAGGACCGTCAGAGAGATTTTAGTGTGCCATGAAAGTTAAAATTCTATTCCTTTAATTGGTTTCTTGGTGTACTTACAATGAAAGAAATGGTTGCCTTTTATAGGCAAAATACAAAGAAACTAAACACTATGGCTCTTACATACATGTATGGTTAACAACTAAAAAAAATAAACGACAAAACTACTTTTACAAAGTTCAAAAAATAATCAAGTGGATGTTGACCATTATAAACACAAATATTGGCCTCCTCTTGACTTTAAGATTTATTTAGATACTTTGTATCTTGTAGAGATTCTTTGTGTCTTGTTGTACCACTGTCTTCCATGTTTGTGTGACGTCACTGCTTACGTTTGTTTTTAGAAATACCTGTGTGTACTGTCTATGGACTGTGGACTTGAACAGTGTTCTATTTCCTCATCTTCTGCAAGGTTTATGAAATGTTTTATCTATAAGGTTTCTCCTTCACGTAAAAAAGGTAGAAGAACAAGCCAACCTTACAGATAAAACATTTCATAAACCTTGCAGAAGATGAGGAAATAGAAGACTGTTCAAGTCCACAGTCGATAGACAGTATACACAAGGATTTCTAAAAATAAACGTAAGCAGTGACGTCACACAAACATGGAAGACAGTTGTACAACAAGACACAAAGCATCTCTACAAGAAACAAAGCATCTAACTAAATCTTAAAGTCAAGAAGAGGCCAATATTTGTGTTTATAATGGCCAACATCCACTTGATTATTTTTTAACTATTTAGTCAAATTTCCATTTCGATGATCTGAGACATTATACTATAAATTGAAACATCCTATACAACCTAAAAGGGCCGAAAATCATTTCCCCTCTCTCAAATCTCTCTCCATTACACTCTGTATCATGGATTTGAAGTTTTTTTGACCCGTCTATTGACTCGTCATGCGGGACAACTCCACGCTTTGTAAGTCTCAATTAAAATCGTGTTTTTGTTCCTTTTTTTTGGTCCGAATAATAGCCCCATGAATTCAGGGGCTATCGTTTGATATTTATGTCGATTGTAAAATTTAGGGTTCTTAGACATTTTGGGGAAGATGACTAATAGTCGAATCTATTTAAACAACACGCGAAACAAAACAAAACACAAACTGATCAGCAGATCAGTTGGTAAACCCACATGTGATTAAGTGTTGGGCCGGTGTTGCCTGGAGTTCGAACCCAGGCACACTCTTTTTGTTTTGTAATAATTATGAATTGTTACCAAGAAGCTTATACATATAATCGAATTCAAATTAGTTCGTTCTCAAGGTCCAGCCCAGTAGGGGCTTGGCTTGTGATTAAGCCACGAACCGGTCTCAGACCTGGGTTCGATTTCTAGCACACTCAAACATTTTTTTATCCTTTTCTTTTGTATCTTTTTGTTATTATCTTTAAAAACGATTTAAAAATACCAAATCTAATTTATAAAGTCTATAAAATTTATTTTATGTTATACAAATGGTAAATTTTATTATACAATTTTTAGTTTTACAAAAATCATTTATTTAATATATATAATATATAAGAACCCTAAAATTTTAATATGTTTAAACGCGATAATAGAGGCTGATTAACCATGGGGTAAATGGTTATCCAGGGCCGATTATAGTGCGGAAAGAACGAATTTTATCATACCCGAGTGTAGAGCTTCCAGATCACGAGGCAAAGAAATAGTCAACAAAACTCGATTACTTGCACATTGATGAAAAACATAATGAATTGAGGGTGGGGGTAGGATTTTTGGCACTTTTAGTTTGTGGAAGAGGGTCAAATTTATAGTATAACATACGGGTTCCATGAATTAGAAAGTTTGACTAGTCCTTTATTAAGAAACGCGTAATTGTTCGATTTTAAGGAATGATTTGGTGTAATTGGACTTGTAAGGCACGACAATGATCTGTCAATCACGTCTGTTTCCATTCTTGGATCATAAAACGCGTCAATTGATTGTTCTACAATGGTTGACTTTTAGTCTTTGACTTGGAGGTTGTTGACCACGAGTTTTAAAGAGGTGTTAAGTTCAATTCATTTCCAAAATAAATACAAATCCAGGCTTGGTAGAGTGGTTTGTTCCTGTGATGTTAAGTCTTGAACCGGGTTGGGGCGCGGGTTCGAGTGCCGGCCCAACCAATATTTTTTAATATAATTAAAAATAGTATTATTTATTTAAATCAAGTTTAACACAACTTAAACACCAAATAATTAACCTAGCATAGGCAAATCACAATGAGAAAAGTAACGGGGATTTTATTATTTTATAAAGGTTATAAATCAGAGAAAAAATACGAACGGTTACAGTCTCCCCTACTTTTAGGAACTTCGTCCCGAAGTTGTAGTCTGCTGGAAAGAGGTGCGGGTATTTGATACAGGCTAAGGTGTCCGTAGTAAAAGTTTAAGAGCGACATGATCAAGGTTTTGAGTAATATTGGTCTGAGATAGGGGTCCTATGGAGCACTAAAATGTAGGTTTTAAGAATGCACAAGATGACTATTAAGGTTAAATGGACCATTAATTAACTATGGTTTATAATTGGGTACCTCCTAAAAACCTTGATAGAATTTCACACTACCTTAATGTACCTGTAAATTCATGATTACGTTCCGGACCGCAATCACCAATTTACCTTACATTAGGGTTTTGTGTCCTTCTATGACTTTGAATAATAAAGCATAACGACCTCACGACTAAGTTTTTGTATCAAGGAGTATAATGAATTGAATTGCATGTTCAATGAATCAAACAAATGAGTCAACTGTTGAGCAGACAAGAAGACCTCTACCAGTCGGTAAGTAGGAACCTCTACCGATTGTTGAGCAGATACAATAGCCTCTACCAGTCGTCGAGCAGGTTATTAGAACCTCTACCGACTGTTGAGCAGGCATGATGACCTCTACCAATCGTTGAGTAGATTTTTAGAAATCTTTACCAACTGTTGAGCAGGTACTTCTTCCACTACCAGTTGTTGATTAAATGTAACAATTGTTTCACACATAAGTTGCAAATTGATAACATGTATATGTAAGCAAGTTTATAAATGCAACAAGTATAGTATGTGAGTTGTAATTGTATAGGTCTAGGTGTCAATATAGCAATTAGTTCATATTCAACTAGGCATGTATCCAAGTGTCATGAATAATCATACGTTCAAATATACTAGATAACTAAATTCTCATACAAGAGGAAACAATTTTTAATACCAAGATTGATTACTTGAACCAAAATGAGTCATTACATAGAATTCAAAAGTAAATAACATTCCAATAGTAGGAGCTTGTCATTAAGCAGTTGGAGGGTCTTGGTCTCGATTTAGGTTAGGGCATTGGTTACGGAAATGATTGGGGTCACCCCACTCTTAGCATTGTCCTCGTGTAGGCCTGCTAGGTTGGGCATTAGGTGTCTGGGCATTCTGAGCAGCAACAAGAGCATTAGGGGCAATAGGAGATCGATAAACATTTGCGAAATGCCCATACTTTTGGCAGTTGGTACATAGACGACAAGGCACATGAGTTGGGTGGTGATACTTGCAGGTGTCATGCATAGGATGGTTCCCGGTATACTGTTTCCTGTTGGGCGGGGCAGTGGCAACCATTGCGAAATTTCTGGCCATTCGTCTTCCGTTGGTTGAGGGCTTAGATTTAAACTAGATAGCAGGTTGAGGAGTATCTTTCAAAACACTTTTCTTTTCCCCTTTCTGAGTCAGAGTTCCTGCATTCACGTGATTATCTGTTAGGATGGCTGCTAAGCGTTTTGCTTCCTCGAGAGTAGCGGGGTTCCTTCCCCACACCGTGTCCTGAATCTGCATGGGTAAGCCACCAATGTACTTTTCGATTGCAACAGGAAGGGGGTGACCTTATTTGGTAGCAGTAGGCTAAGCTCGTGGAAACGAGTGTTGTAGGCCAGGTTCTCCCCACTGTCTTGGACAAGAGTGTGAAACTCATCTTCCAACTTCTTGATTTCATTACGAGGACAGAATTCCGCCTTCATAATGTCTTTAGCTTGCTCCCAAGTCAAAGCCAACGCGACTTCAGCTCCGCGAGTCCATTTTTCTTTGTTCCACCATGTGAGTACCCGCTTGTGGAGGACACTCATAGCATAGTGAACTTTGAGGTTGTTAGGGCACTCGCTATTGATGAGGGTATTTTTGATACCTTCGAACCACTGAAGAAGGCCAGTAGTTCCTTCATCCCCGCTGAACTTGAGAGGGTTGCAAGTGTTGAAGTGCTTGAGGGTGCAAACAGGGTGAGCATTCCCGTTCCCATTGCCATTCCCGTTGTGGTTTCCGTTGCCATTTCTACTGCCATTTCCATTCACTTGAGCGATTTGGGCCACTAAGTTAGGGAGTATTGTCGCTATTTGTTGAACCATCTATTGGGTAATGATCACGGCGAGTTGGACATTACCAGGGTTACCGTTGTCCTGGTTGTTGTTGTTGTTATCGTGGTTGTTGTTGTCATTGTCACTGTTGTTGCTGTTGCGAGTGCTGCGACGAGGAGGCATTTTTTGAAAGAGACACAATAAAGGTTTCAATGAGACATAGGATAAACAAGGATAATGGGGTATAGTGAGGAGTGTAATCATTTATTCATTAATTAAAATGAATAAACGAAAACGTTGACTTATCAAAGTTTCTAGATTCTAATAACATAGTGAAGACATGCTTTAGCCTATAAGGGAACACTCATCCCGAGAATTCCCAGGTAGGCATTCGGGTCCCTCGTCTGATTGGGATATATGCGCAATGCCAGTCCTAGACAGAAAACTCAGAATACAGGCGTTCACCCTTCCAGATTGCACGTGTTCGTTATTAGAATATAGAGCTTCGACGAGATCATCAAGGTAGTTCAAGTTGGGACCTGAGAATTTTTTCCTATTAGTCTAAGAGTAGACCCAGTGGTGGAGAGTAATCATCTTGTAAGGGCTGAAGTAGAGATAAAAAGAAGAATGGAGATAGAGAAGAGAAACAAGTAGAGTTTCAAGTAAGATGAGCAAGTACTGGTTAAAATCTTAAGGTTATAGACTAGATTATTTTTCAAATAACCTAATTCCCTATAACCAAGGCTCTAATACCAATCTGTAACACCCCAACCGATGTCGGAAACATCGGGATGTCACATACTGATGATTGTTTAGTAGCTTATGGTAAATAATAAGTTTCAATAATCAATTAAAAGAATTTCATACAATTGTTCTAAAAGAATTGTACATCAAATGAGAAACACTAAATATAAACCTTCAAGCATGAACTCTAATCTCCAAGCAACACTATAACCTGAAACATGTTAAGTTGGAAAATATTTTGGGTCAACAAAAGTTGGTGAGAATTACATAGGTTTGAATATTGTATCATGAGCATAAAACTTGTACAATTCTGGTGTCATGGCAAATCTAGTCCATATGTGAAAACAAAACTACCAGGTAATTCATTTGCATAATCAACCCTTATGACATGTTTATTGTGGTCCATCCCAAACGCATATGGTTCACTCGTTTGTGTTTATGTGTTCGATAACAATCACCCACGTTACCCATACTGGAGGTGCACGTATCCGGGTGGGGTTGTCAATCCAATAGATCTATGATTATGTATCGTCGGCTTGTACGGTGTTAATGATTACGCGAGTCTAATTGTGTTTACCAAAGTATTGTTTATGACATAATGAAACATCGAAATCACACAAGACACGTAATAGAATTATATATGTTGAGTATAAGTGTTTAACATGTTTCACCCAAAAAATGTAAAGCAGTAAAAATGGGCTCTGTAAACTCACCTTAACAATAGTATTGAATCCTTCGTAACAGTCTAGATGCGGTTCAAATGTTTCCAAGAATCACCCTATGTTTAAGACGATAAAATAAGTGTTGGGAAAACTTAAAAGTCAAAGTTTTCTAGTCTATAGGTATTCTAGGGTTCCTAATTTGGGAATTGACGATCGTTTAATAGTTAATTTAAAATAATAGTTTATTTAAATAATAAGTAAAGAAATTAAGAAAATAAATAAATAAAAAGAATTTTTGTAAGATCATGTTCAAGGATGGTTGTACGAAAATATTATAGTGTGAAAATAATTTTTATAAAATAATTTTCTTAATTAAAGAATATATAATACATTAAAATTTATTAGTCAAAACATGGTAATAATATTTAAAAATATTAAATTTCATAAATTTCAGGTTATAAAATTATATTCCAGATCTATATTAATAAAAATAATTTATGTGAAATTTTGGTGCACAAATGATGGGGAATGAATTTATTATGAATTTATTATGATTAAAATAGTATAAATTAATTAAAAATACTTAATAAATGTTTCTTCGAAAATAAAATTTAGTTTTGAAAAGTTTATTAGTTTAGAAGTTTAAAATAATTTTTGTGGAATTTTATAAATCTGTTTAGTTATGTTTCTAGAATTTTTAAATTATTTATGAATAAACTCGTAATATTTAATATATATATATATATATATATTAAATAAATGATTTTTCTAAAAATGAAAATTGTATAATAAATTTGACCACTTATACATTTTTTTTTATACTTAATATTCTTCTCATTAATACAAAATACGAAAGTTACATCATAATAGCAGGTAGACGGGCAACAAGCTGCGTCGCCACCCTTTTTTGAATTGCAAACCCTAGTCTACTAAAGACAAAACCTTGCCCCCCTGGGGATGAAACATTGCTGTGGACGACCCGTTGGACCCTGGTCAAGAAACGAATAGCTTCTGGCGCCAGGGAGCCAAAAGTGTCGAAGGCCAGAGGGATAAAGACATGTTGATTATCTGCACAAGCTTTAGCATGTTTATCTACTTTCTTTCATTCCGCCTTTCTTGATGCTTGCCCAGCTACGAACCCTGTTTCCCTTAACCCAACCAGCGGAGATACCCCGGTGAGGTCCACACAGGCATGTTTCCCCCTCTCCCAACCAAAGACAAGCAGATCTGCGGATCTCCCTTCCGTGGGGTCTGTGAGGAAGTTTGCAGGGGCCTCCTTTTTGGCAGAGATCCCAGCTCTTCTCAAGATATCCCACAAAACGTCCCTCACCCAGTCATGCCGATATTTAAAACCAGGGAGCTCCTTACAATGAATTGCATGCTCCCCGTATTTATCCATGCAAGTTTTACGGCAGATGGGGCATGTTTCATCTTCCGGGTACATAGGGATCATCAATCGGTACTTGAGTATAGCCCTGTACTCTACTGCAGACATGCATTGACCCAAACCCTCAATCGGGATAACGGTCAAAAAATCCTGAGCATGAGGCCCCTTTAGGCATTCAATCACCGCCTCCTGGCGAGTGGACAACTCAAAAACTTCTCCCGGGCTCTGAGCAGTTTTGCTAAAAAGAGCATTCGCCAAAGTTTTTGTGGCTTTGGGGGGGGGCGATGTCCTTGTTAGAAAAACCGTCAATATCAAAGTCCGGGAGATAGACATTTAAGCGTTCGAGTGCCTGTTGATAGTCTGGGTCAGTCCAATGACCCCACTGTTTCGGAGGATATGATCCTGAAGTTCCCAAGACTGAGCTCTAGACGCCACAAAGGCATAGACCCAAACATCTCGAGCTGAAAGGAGGCCCAAACCACCTAAACGCATCGGCAAGGATGCCAAGCGCCACTGGAAGTCCCCGAACAAGGGGCCGCCACACACAACTATATATTCAATAGCTTCGCGGAGACCATCATCGAAAAGGGATACCGCATCCACCATGAAGTGGGGTTGGCAAGTTCGTAACCCAAAAAGTAACTTAGCGACCCCCATGCATGACCTGAGCAGCAGGAGTTCACTCTGGGGATCTCTAAGGCGGGGCAGTAGTTTCATGAGGGCAACCGCACTCGTAGCCCGCCGCCCTGCCAACTCCCCGATAAAGGTAGGATCTTGGCTAACAGCCCCACCAAGGAGCTTAACCCCTTTCTCAGGCCTACCAATCCCTGTCGGGAAAAGCCCTTCCTGACTTTTCAACCCGTCACACGTCGGCCAAAAGACCTCTATTTTCTTAATATTGAGATGAAGCCCCAGAGATGGCCCATGCGCATTGATAATGTCTAAAGCCTTAGCAACCTCCACTGCGTTGCCTATAATCGTCCCATCATCCAAATACCAGGCATGAAACGGTAGGTTACAGTATTCCTGAATCCGCATGATAAGGGGATGTAAGGCAAGGGCAAAGAGAAGGGGCCCCAAAGGATCTCCTTGTTGCACTCCGGTGGTAGCCCCAATACAATCATTGCCCACATACAGCCTAGCTGGCTGGGCATAAAGGAACTGGACCCACGGATAGATGGACGGGCATCGCTGGTGAGCCTCTTGGATAAAAACTGTACGGTCGACCATGTTGAAGGCATTGGAGAAGTCTACTGTAAGCATAGCTAGAGACCTTTCCGCATGAAAAGAGTTGAGGAACCTGTTGGCACTGTGAAGCACCGCCTCTGCCCCATTTGGTACCCCTACTCCAAATTGAAAGTCCCCCAGGTACTGGGCAATGTCTTTCCCAACCTTCTTCATTGCCACCTTAGAAACTAGCCTTCGCCAAATGCCCCCCACAGCAATAGTCCGAATTCCATTATCGGGCTTCAATAAGGGGGTAAGGGGGGCCGATGCAATGAACTCGGCCAACATCTTAGGGCAGGCCCCCCTAAGCCATAAGTTGACAACTTCAGTGATGGCCGCGAGCAACCCCGAGGAAGTCACTGATCCTTCACCCCCAATAGCATCCAACAGGTGTTGGGCCCGTATCCCGTCCCTACCATAAGATGTCCCTTTAGGGAAAGATCGGATACATTTAAGCACACAACCCTCATCTACTGATAGAGCGGGTTGGGCAATGGGGTTAGAAGGAAAGGATGGAGGCGGCACCACTGGGTGTTTATCAATGAGGGCCTTCATGGTCGATTCACATAGGGGGGCGACTCCACTAGAGCACAACACCTTTACCGCCGCCGTGAAATGACCATCCCTGACTTTTTGAAGACATTGTTTTATGTTAGGTTCGCTTGCGTTGTCCTTTCCTATTTTTGCTTCTCCCCTAGATACTGAGACCTCCCCTGTGCTATCCAAAAGAGAAGAAACCAAGACCGCAAACCCAGACCCATCTTTCCATTCTCCAAGTGCTTGCATGGTGCTACTGCACTGCAGAGATTTCCTGTTCCCTGATCTTCGTTCTTGCCTGGAGGACGGTCTGATCACCCTCAGGGTTAACCGTGGAAGCAATAGCAATTGGACCCAGCTGTCCACCGAGCTTGGCGACGCCACTACTTTGCGTAAAGCACCTGTTAACGCTTGAGCGAACATCAGACGACAACTAGGGGGGATGCTTTTAACAGTCTGAATAGGGAGGGAAAAGACACACTCGAGGAGGGAAACATCCCCAACCCTCCCGGTTGGGTGGCGTGGGTTTGCGTCGTCTACCGTTGGACATGGTTTCCGTATCCCAACAATGAAATCTTCGACATCTTCGGAGACCACGGCGAACGATACAACCTCATCGTCATGCTTGCATCCTCTACTGAGAGCATGCATCACCATGCACCTCCCACATAACCACTTATCTCCTTCCCTGAGAACTTCCCCGACATCTAAAAAAAGGTCCCGATCCTTCGAGATAGCCTCCTTCAGAGATAGCCTTCGGTTTTCTGTGTTGAGGTGGGTACTTTGGATGTGTCCAAGAAGGCGCAGAAAACCGCCATGCCCCGGTTTGCCATTTTAAAAGTTAGATTTGGTATTATAAAATCATTTTAAAAGTTAATAACAAAAAAAATATAAAAGAAAGGGTTTAAAAAAAATGTTTGAGGTTTATGGGAATCGAACCCGGGTCTAAGACCAGGTGGGACTTTATAACAAGTCCAACCACCAACTGGGCTGGACCATGAGAACAAGGTTGAATCAGATTTAAAAGATTATATTGTGTTTTTGAATGATAATATGATTCAAAATAAAAAAAACGCTAGGGGTCTGGAATCGAACCCAAACCCAACAGTTTGAACACGCATCACCAAAATCTGCTTTACATCAGATGTTTGTTTTGAATTCATTTCTGTAAACATTTAAACTGGCATGAACTAGTATCATCTTCCCCAAATTTAACATAAGAACCTTAAAATTCTAATCTGTTTAAACACGAAAATAGAGGCCGATTAACCATGGGGTAAATGGTTATCCATGGCCAATTATAGTGTAGAAAGAACGAATTTTATCATACCCGAGTGTAGAGCTTCCAGATCACGAGTCAAACAAATGGTCAACAAAACTCGATTACTTGCATATTGATGATAAACATAACGAATTGAGGGTGGGGGTAGGATTTTCGGCACTTTTAGGTTGTGGAAGAGGGTCCAATTTATAGTATATCATATGGGTTCCATGAATTAGAAAGTTTGACTAGGACTTTATTAAGAAACGCGTAATTGTTCGATTTTAAGGAATGATTTGGTGTAATTGGATGTAACACCCCAACCGATGGCGGAAACATCGAGGTGTCACGTAGTGACGATTGTTCAAAAGCTCATGGACTAGAAATGTAAATTTTAGTACATTGAATTGAATAATTTATTACATTGAAAGGAATACAACAATTAAAACTAGAAATCTAAACTAAAATACAGTAAATCTCAATCTAAGCCTAAGTTCCAAAAGCTTAGAAGTGATTTCATAAGAACCTGAAACATGTACAAAAATAATTTTGGTCAATACAAAAATGAATTGGTGAGCATACCCGTTTGATACATATAGTAAAGAAAATTTAGCAATTCATGTGTTATTTTGAAAAATGTAATAAGTGATATCCGGGTCAAATCAACCCTATGAAAAGAAAGCAAATATATAATATGCGCTAGTAGTAATGTAATACATATCCCTTCTGTTATTCTAGAGTTAAATCTTGTTAGATCCAAACTTGTAAACACGGTTTTTGATTAATCAATGAATATCAAACATTTATTTACTTGTTGATTGATTTTTTTGTACAATTTGGATTCCGCACACATCACACACTTGGTACACATAGAGTAGAATCTAGATCCGATCCGAAAACCGGACCTACAGGTGGTATCAAAGCATTAGGCTCGATTCTACAGTGTATATTGATTATTTGATTGTGTTTTTTTTGTTGAAAATTGGATTGGTTTTTGATGTGTTTCAAAAACACCTGCTTTTATCATATGTATTTTGTATATTTTTGTATATGTTTTTATTCTTTTTATTTGGTTTTTAGCTTGTATTTATTTGTTTAGGTCTTTTATAGGTGTTAGTGTGCAAAAGGAACGAAAAAAGCTTAAATCATAGAAACAAGCACACATACGGGGGGAAACCATTTAAGATTGAATGTGTTTTTATATAAGCCAAATGGATTATAAATGAAGATATTAAATAATGATGTGATAAAGGGTTGAAATATGAAGACGTGGCAGCAAGAACGAAGGAAAACGGAGTTAAAACGAAGATATCATTAAGAAAACAAGAAATCAGGTTTTTGTTGATTCCCAATACGCGAAAATTTGATCACCAGATCTCCGCGTACTGCATAAAAATCCTAGATCGGAAAATAATTTGTTTTGAGCCCATAGATCGTTTCCAGGCCATCTAAACCTAATTAAAACATCCTAACCGACCATTATTTAGGGAAGGGCGACTGAAACAAAGGGATAACACATCTTGGAGCTAGAGAGGATTTCCTGAAGCTTTAGCATCAAGATTCGAAGGGCTCTCGGTTAGATTCGGTTTCTATTATAAGTTTTTATCGTCGAAGACATTTTTACCTTGGTTTTTCTAAACTTTATGATTATGTTTCTGAACTTTATAATAACTAAATGTTTTCGGGGTTGCCTAAGATTAATGAACTAGATATTTTCCTAGGGTTTTAATCATTAAGGTTTAAGTCTGCTTCGTAGTTTGAGGGTTTTTTTTATCTGAGATATGGCGATTACTTGATTTCTATGGAATTTGGTTTCGCTAGAGCGATCCATATTCGTCTTAGCATTTCTTCACTTGTCCTGCCTCGACCCTTAGGAGAAGGTTTATTAGGTAAGAACATGGTCTTCAGTCAGTTACATGAGTTAGGAATTTTGCTTACATCTAGGGATTTTCACCTAGGTAACGAGTCTTCATCGTATATGAGTTCTCCAATTTCCTAGTTTTGTCTTAGCTATCAAGTTTACTTTTATTTAGTTTACTTAGGCAAGTAATTCAGTTGAGGTTCTGATCTAAATTAATTTCTTTGGTGACAGATTTTCAAGCGATCATTATACGAAAGAACCCACCTAAAGTTGTTATCTGAAGAAAAAAAAATGAATTTGTATTTTTCTAATGTCATAAAATGGTAGGCCTCCTTGTTAGAGATGCGCTACTCTCGGCTATATTTGAATATGCATGTCACACCCTCAAATTTCCACTGCGGGGTTTTACCGCGAGGCGCATGACAAACCAGGATTCAAGTCAACGGTCACAATAAACGACACTATATGAAGTACGTAAACCCAAAAACATAGATTTCATAAGCGGAAGCATTTAAAGAATTTAATCTCTACAAAACAGTGTTCCCAAGTATCCAAGAAACTTATTACAAAACTTGCTACTAATCCTAGACGCCAATGCAGACCCGTGCGCCTAGTCCAACCGGTGCTACCTTAGCGACCTGAGAAAACATGCCAAAAGAGACGTCAACATATAAAATGTTGGTGAGTTCAAAGGTTTGTTCAAAATGTTACCAAGAGTTACCAAAACGTTACCATGTCCTTACTATATCAATGTTACCGAGTACGCTAGCTAGGCGTATGTTTTATTACTACTACGATTGGAAAACCATTACTAGACTGTTACTAGTGTTCGGCCCGAGTGTGTTTAGCAATGTTACCAATGTTACCAGTTCGAGACAATATGCACCCGCCCGGCCCTCCAAGCCGTCGAGTGGGGTCTGTTAAACCCAATAGATCTATCCACATTTCCCCCGTTGTGCAACCCCGCACATTCATGGTTTTCCCTGGGACTTTCAAAGATCGTATGGCATATGTTACCAAAATAGTTTAGCGCATGTTTTCTCCCCCAAAAGTTAAAGCAGTAAAAGTGGGGTCGTGAACTCACCTTAGGCTGTGTTCTTCAGTAATATAAGAAAGCCAAGCCCTTGATAATCCCACTACCGGAGATCTATCAAAATGTTCACATAAGTGTTCCGACTAATAACCATAAGGTTATCTAGTCCCCGATTGTCCAGATCGTGACCAAGGTTATCTAGACCGACCCGACATCCCGTTGGTGACCCATTACCCTAACTAAGCAAGTACACATAGATTACACACAAGGTTCAAGCATAAAACACTTAGTTTGTATCAAAAATCTCATTTTTGAATCCATAGGGTCGAACCAGGAAATCATGTTCCACCTTCGCCCCGTTTTAAACCACATTCGACCCTTTGGAAGCCATCTTCGACCCATTTGAAGTCACATTCGACCTTTTGAACTGATTCGACCAATACTGTCCTGGTTCGACCCTGGGATTCCACTTTCGACCACCCGATTGGTCGAAGGTGCCCAGGTTCGACCCTGGCAGAATATTTTTCCCAAAAACGCTTCAAAAACATCCGAAACATCGCGAAACATCACCAAACACAGCAGTTGAATATGATTAACATATCCCCACAAAACCCCACCAATTTTGCCCCAAAACCTGTTCATTTTAGCCCTTTCCCAAAATGGCAAAAATTATGAAAACATCACATCATGCATGAAATCTTTACCCAATTTGGAAACTTTTTGAAATCAATCCATAATCACCTTAATAGTGCTCAGTTTGTCATATGTTTGAAAACCTCAAAAAGTTCTATTGATTATGCAAGCATGCATCGAGCCCTAGCTTTATTAAAAACCCCCAATTTAGGCATGATATTATTAATCATCTAACTGTGACCATAAACAACCCTAAATTAACATCAATATCAGCCCTAGATTATGCTTCTAGCATTAGTACAGCAGCAAATCATCAAACAACACATAATATCACATAACACATAATTAACATATGTTTATTGATATGAAAACCTATGTTTAATGATAGGGTTTTGGTTTGGAAAGATGTTTAAAAGGTTTTTATTGATAAAAAGATCCTTAGAACAGATCTGGACCTTTAGGGTTAGATGAATACGAATTAAAATGCTTTTAAAAGGTTTAGGATTAAGAAAACACCTTGGATTCTTGATTAGATGTTGTTGGTAGGTTAGATTATGAAAAACAAGAGAAAAACTCCTTCCTTAGTGAATAAAATCGTTTGAGAGTGTTTAGAGACGAATAGGGTTTGTGAAATGGTAAAAATGACAAAGTTTGGTATTTATACTAGTCCACATTCGCCCCTTTCACCTGGTGGAACGTACCCACATTCGCCCCTTTCTCAGGGTCGAATGTACCTTAACTGGTCGAAAAAAATTCTATTGTTTTCACATTCCAGGTTCGCCCCTTCCTCAAAGGTCGAACCTAGATCATTTTACAGGTTCGCCTCCACGCTGTGGTCGAACCTAGATCTATGTTTTCTAGTTTTTCCAATTTGTCGTGTTTAACGTATTTTAACGCATCCTAACACATGAACATGCAATCTTAATCTATGTTTAACATATATAGGCATGGATGATCATCTACACATCGTTTAAACACGAATTTGCATATAATCCACCATATAAGAATTAATCTACACATAGCACTTAATTCAGTTTATGTAATTTCACCAACAACGGGACCCGGTACTATTGTAATCCCAAAATGACTCCCAATGGTCCTCCAGACCATTGAACACTGGACAATCCTATCCTGACCTTACTCAACTAAACTGGTTAAGTCCGTTTATAAATGTTTCTCGCTAAGGTAGACTTAGGTGTTACTAAAATGTTTAAGCCAAACATGTCGGGTGTCACATCATCCACACGTTGAAAGAATTTTCGTCCCGAAAATTGCACAAAGCCCAAAGATGAAAGAGACAGAAAGAAGGAAACGGAAAGAAAATTTACCGGGTATCACATCATCCCCACGTTAAAAGGAATCTTGACCCGAGATTCGTTTAGCTTCAGCAGTAACATGCCTAGATTTGAATGCACGTTTCGGGAAAAGATGAGGATGTTTAGCTTTCATCTGATCCTCTCGTTCCCATGTGAACTCCGATCCACGATTTGAGTTCCAACGAACCTTGACGATGCGGATTTTACTCCGAAGAAGGCTACGAATCTTGTAGTCGAGAATCTCGACAGGTTCCTCCACAATGCGAAGATGATCGTCAACCTTGATCTCTTCCAGTGGTACAATAAAAGATTCATCAGCCAAACACTTCTTTAAGTTAGACACATGGAAGACGTTGTGAACACTACCGAGCTCCGCCGGTAAGTCAAGTCTGTATGCCACGGGTCCAATCGGTTCCAGGATTGCGAACGGTCCGACATACCGAGGGTTAAGCTTGCCACGCTTTACAAAGCGTATGACGCCCTTCCATGGTGAAACTTTCAGAAGTACCCTGTCCCCAACCTGGAACTCCAAAGGTTTGCGACGGTGATCGGCATAGCTCTTCTGAAGATCCCGCGCAGCTGCCAAACGGTTATGAATTTGTACGATTTTCTCCGAAGTTTCGTACACCAGTTCCGGACTAGTGAGCTGGCTCTCGCCCACCTCGGTCTAACAAAGAGGTGATCGACATTTCCGTCCGTAAAGAGCTTCAAACGGAGCTGCCTTGATGCTAGAGTGATAGCTGTTGTTGTAGGAGAACTCCACCAATGGTAGGTGAATCTCCCAACTTTTGCCAAAATCGATAACACATGCCCGAAGCATGTCTTCCAAGGTTTGAATCGTCCGCTCACTCTGTCCATCAGTTTGCGGATGATAAGCCGTACTCATATCCAACTGAGTACCCAAAGCCTTGTGCAAAGCCTTCCAGAAACGCGAAGCAAAACGAGAATCACGATCAGAGATAATACAAACAGGCGCCCCGTGCCGAGTAACCACCTCCTTAAGGTAGAGTCGAGTTGATCGCTCGAGTCCATCAGTTTCCTTAATAGGTATGAAACGCGCCGATTTTGTCAACCTGTCGACAATCACCCAAATCATATCGTAACCACTTGGTGACCTCGGTAGCTTAGTGACAAAATCCATCGTGATTCGTTCCCACTTCCATTCTAGAACCTCTGGTTGTTGCAGGAGACCAGACGACTTCTGATACTCCACCTTGACTTTAGCATAACTCAAGCATTTGCTCACGTATGAAGCTATATTAGCCTTCATGTTTGGCCACCAATAAAGTATCTTCAAATCCTGATACATTTTATCGGAGCCAGGGTGAATAGAATACCGGGATTTACGAGCTTCATCCAAGACAAGCTCACGTAATCCCCCGAACAAGGGAACCTAAACACGTCCTGCGAAATAGTGTAAGCCATCGGACCTAAGCTCAAGGTGCTTGTCAGCACTTGCATAGTTTCAGCTTTAAGGTTTTCCTCCTTCAAAGCTTCTAATTGTGCAGAACGGATTCGGTCAGGCAAAGAGGAATGAATGGTGAGTTGTAAGGCTCGAACACGACGAGGTTTCACAAACTCCTTCCTACTCAAGGCGTCCGCCACAACGTTTGTCTTGTCAGGATGGCACTTGATAGCACAGTCATAATCGTTCAGGAGTTCAACCCAGCGACGCTGCCGCATGTTTAACTCCTTCTAGTCGAAAATATGCTGAAGACTCTTGTGATCGGTGTATACTTCACATTCGGTACCGTACAAGTAATGTCTCCAGATTTTCAACGCAAAAACCACCGCACCCAATTCCAAGTCATGAGTAGTGTAGTTCTTCTCATGAACTTTGAGTTGACGAGAAGCATAGGCGATAAGCTTCCCGCGTTGCATTAACACACAACCGATACCACGAATAGAAGCGTCACTGTACACAACGAAATCATCCGTACCCTCAGGCAAAGACAGAATAGGTGCAGAACAAAGTTTAAGCTTCAGCATCTGGAATGCTGATTCCTGTGGTTCACCCTAGTCAAACTTTTGGTCTTTCTGGGTAAGAGTGGTGAGGGGTTAAGCGATCTTCGAAAATTCCTCAATGAAACGATGATAATAACCCGCAAGACCTAGGAATTTCCGCACCTCAGATGGCGTCTTTAGTGCTTCCGAGTCTTTAATAGCTTCGATCTTAGCCGGATCGACATGAATTCCCAGTTCATTAACCACATGCCCTAGGAATTAAACTTCACGTAACCAAAAATCACACTTTGAGAACTTAGCATACAACTGTTCTCGTCTCAAGAGTTCCAAGACCAACCGTAAGTGTTCCTCATGATCCGTCTTGTTCTTAGAATAAACCAGAATATCGTCAATAAACACAATGACGAATTTATCAAGGTAAGGCTTGCAAACACGGTTCATCAAATCCATGAACACCGCCGGTGCATTAGTGAGACCAAAAGGCATGACCAAAAACTCAAAATGGCCATAACGAGTGTGAAAAGCAGTCTTCTGAATGTCGGCTTCCTGAACGCGCAATTGGTGATAAACAGACCGCAAATCAATCTTCGAATAGTAACTAGAGCCCTGGAGCGGGTCAAAGAGATCATCAATGTGAGGGAGAGGGTAACGATTCTTGATGGTCACTTTGTTCAGCTCACGATAATCAATACACATGTGAAGACTTCCGTCCTTCTTCTTCACAAACAAAATAGGAGCTCCCCACGGGGAAGAACTCGGTCGGATGAAACCCTTTCCAAGAGTTCATGTAACTGGCTGGACAACTCTTGCATCTCGGGAGGTGCAAGACGATACGGAGCTTTGGCAATAGGAGCTGCACCCGGAGTAAGATCAATGCCAAACTCAACCTGACGATGGTGAGGGAGACCAGGTAGATCATCAGGAAACACATCGGGAAAATCACGAACCACCGGAATATCCTCGATCTTCTTCTCATCGTCAGTCGAAACAGTCTCAAGTGCCAGAATGGCCGAATAACCCTTTCGAAGATACTTAAGGGCTTTCATGCTAAAAATGATACTCAGCGGAGCACCGTCCATCACGCCATGAACCGAAAGAGTCTCTCTATCAGGGAGAGGGATCCGAATGATCTTATCGAAACAAACGATCTCCGCACGATACAATGATAACCAATCCATGCCGACAACGACATCAAAACTACCCAGGGGTACCGGCATAAGGTCAATGGGGAAAGACAAACCCGACAGTTCCAAGCGACATTCCCTAAGGGTGTGTGTCGCTTCGATTTTCTTACCATCAGCCAATTCTATTAAGTACCTAGCCTCTAAAGGTGTGGGTACTATATCTAGCAATCGACTAATGTCCACAGATATGAAGCTCTTATCGGCACCAGAATCAAACAAAACATAAACATAGCGATCATTAAGAAGGAACGTACCGGTAACTGTGTCTGGATCCTGCCTAGCCTCTGCAGATCCAATGACGAAAGCACGCGCAGTCCTGTCGCCGCCTCCGTTATTCCCGTTACCGTTCCCGCCCCTCCCATTATCGCCCTACTTCAGCTTGGGACATTCACGCTTGAAATGTCCCGTGTCACCGCAGTTATAACACCCCTGCTTCCCTGGGGTCCCCTGAGCAGCAAGAGCAGGAGTAGCAGCATGAGTTTGGGTCGAGGCAAGTGATGCCCTGCAATCCTTAGCAAGATGCCCAAACTGATGGCACCGATGACAGCGAGCTCGATGACAATTCCCAGTGTAGTTATAACCACACTTGTTGCACGTGGGATGCTTCCCAATATATCCACCCGACGTCTGCCCCGAAGAAGACCCAGACAAATCAAACTTCTTCACCGGTCGAGATGGCGCCGGCACGGCACTCTTCCCCACATTATCCCACTTCCTTTTGTTCCCCTCCGAACCCTTCGCAGTAGTACCCTTAGGAGGCAAAACACCTTCTGCCACCTTTAGGTTAGTCATTCGATGAGCTGATCGAACAACTTCAGCAAGAGTGGGAAGATTCCCAGCAGCCACTAACCCTGCAATCTCCGGCACTAACCCAGAAACGTAGTGCTCAATCCTCCTATACTCGGGTGTGTGCAAATCAGGGCACAACACCGCTAGCTCGTTCCTCCTCATAGTGTACTCCTCAATCTCGGACCCAAGCATCTTGTAACTCCAGACCTCATGCTCCAACTTCTGTACTTCCTCCCTTGGACAGTACTCACTCCTCAAAAGGTGCACAAAATCTGCCCAAGGCATAGCAATAGCCTCCCCCAATCCCATGTTCTGAGTAGTAGCATTCCACCATGACAATGCAGGCCCCTCAAATTTCGTAGTAGCATACTTAACCCGGTCCCCAGCGGGACAGTTACACATGACGAACACAGATTCTACCTTCTCCAACCATCAGAGCAATCCTACCGCTCACTCAGTTCCAGCGAAGTTATGGGGCTGACAATCCCGAAACTTCTTATAAGAGCACTGAGGTGGAGTTGGATTGACAGCGATACCACCCATGGCATTAATCCCAGCCTGGAAGGTAGCCATGGCCATATTCACTTGCTGCTGCAACAAGTCATTCAGTTCAGCTTGGGTCATGTTGATGTTACCACGACCACCACCGCCAGCACGGCCACGGCCGCCGCCGCCACCACGACGTCCACCACCACGAGCACCAGACATGATCTGACAATCCAGAAATCGAGGGATTCAGGTTCACCTCTAGTGTTGACCACTAGAAAGTACAAGAGTTAACCTATGGACAAACCCAGGACTGTACATCCAAACTCGAAGTCCACCGGGATTTTCATGCATTTCAGTTTATGATTTCGTGTGCACCCGAATTGATAAACTGCTCTACATGGTCCTCCAAATGTACTCCTAGTTCAGATTCCGGTCACCGATTTTCATCACCTAGTAACGTGTTACGATAGGTGCAAGTGTAAGAAAGCATGTGTGTGACAGAGTCAACAAGTCAGCTTCTTCCTCTTCAATCCCGAAGAAGAAAAACAAGAGTAGGTAGGAACCCAAGTAAAAGCGGATGATGTAACACAGAAGTATGATGATGATGTAAGGACACCCCGACAAAGTTAGTACGTATCCCCACTAAGCGACTCAAAGTATGTGACCGTCTAGTGTGTGTGACTCGGCTATAGACCAGACTCTACATGTAGTCCTAGTTCACTATAACCATTGGCTCTGATACCAATCTGTCACACCCTCAAATTTACACTGCGGGGTTTTACCGCAAGGCGCATGACAAACCAGGATTCAAGTCAACGGTTACAATAAACGACACTATATGAAGTACGTAAACCCAAAAACATAGATTTCATAAGCGGAAGCATTTAAAGAATTTAATCTCTACAAAACAGTGTTCCCAAGTATCCAAGACACTTATCACAAAACGTGCTACTAATCCTAGACGCCAATGCAGACCCGTGCGCCTAGTCCAACCGGTGCTACCTTAGCAACCAGAGAAAACATGCAAAAAGAGACGTCAACATATAAAATGCTGGTGAGTTCACAGATTTGTTCAAAATGTTACCAAAAGTTACCAATAGATCTATCCACATTTCCCCCGTTGTGCAACCCCGCACATTCATGGTTTTCCCCGGGACTTTCAAAGATCGTATAGCAATGCAAAGTTAAAACCATAGTATGGCATATGTTACCAAAATAGTTTAGCGCATGTTTTCTCCCCCAAAAGTTAAAGCAGTAAAAGTGGGGCCGTGAACTCACCTTAGGCTGTGTTCTTCAGTAACATAAGAAAGCCAAGCCCTTGATAATCCCACTACCGGAGATCTATCAAAATGTTCACATAAGTGTTCCGACTAATAACCATAAGGTTATCTAGTCCCCGATTGTCCAGATCGTGACCAAGTATGTTTTAAAACGTGTTTAAGTGTTCAACCGACACACTAGACCGACCCGACATCCCGTTGGTGACCCATTACCCTAACTAATCAAGTACACATAGATTACACACAAGGTTCAAGCATAAAACACTTAGTTTGTATCAAAAATCTCATTTTTGAATCCATAGGGTCGAACCAGGAAATCATGTTCCACCTTCGCCCCTTTTTAAACCACATTCGACCCTTTGGAAGCCACCTTCGACCCATTCGAAGTCACATGCGACCTTTTGAACTTATTCGACCAATACTGTCCTGGTTCGACCCTGGGATTCCACTTTCGACCACCCGATTGGTCGAAGGTGCCCAGGTTCGACCCTGGCAGAATATTTTTCCCAAAAACGCTTCAAAAACATCCGAAACATCGCGAAACATCACCAAACACTGCAGTTGAATATGATTAACATATCCCCACAAAACCCCACCAATTTTGCCCCAAAACCTGTTCATTTTAGCCCTTTCCCAAAATGGCAAAAATTATGAAAACATCACATCATGCATGAAATCTTTACCCAATTTGGAAACTTTTTGAAATCAATCCATAAGCACCTTAATAGTGCTCAGTTTGTCATATGTTTGAAAACCTCAAAAAGTTCTATTGATCACACAAGCATGCATCGAGCCCTAGCATTATTAAAAACCCCCAATTTAGGAATGATATTATTAATCATCTAATTGTGACCATAAACAACCCTAAATTAACATCAATATCAGCCTAGATCATGCTTCTAGCATTAGTACAGCAGCAAATCATCAAACAACACATAATATCACATAACACATAATTAACATATGTTTATTGATATGAAAACCTATGTTTAATGATAGGGTTTTGGTTTAGAAACATGTTTAAAAGGTTTTTATTGATAAAAACATCCTTAGAACAGATCTAGACATTTAGGGTTAGATGAATACGAATTAAAATGCTTTGAAAAGGTTTAGGATTAAGAACACACCTTGGATTCTTGATTAGATGTTGTTGATAGGCTAGATTATGAAAAACAAGAGCAAAAACTTCTTCCTTAGTGATTAAAATCGTTTGAGAGTGTTTAGAGACGGTTAGGGTTTGTGAAATGGTGAAAAATGATAAAGTTTGGTATTTTTACTAGTCCGCATTCGCCCCTTTCTCAAGGTCGAATGTACCTTAACTGGTCGAATGAAATTCTATTGTTTTCACATTCTAGGTTCGCCCCTTCCTCAAAGGTCGAACCTTGATCATTTTCCAGGTTCGCCCCCACGCTGTGGTCGAACTTGGATCTATGTTTTCTAGTTTTTCCAGTTTGTCGTGTTTAACGTATTTTAACGCATCCTAACACATGAACATGCAATCTTAATCTATGTTTAACATATATAAGCATGTATGATCATCTACACATCGTTTAAACACGTATTTGCATATAATCCACCATATAAGAATTAATCTACACATAGCACTTAATTTAGTTTATGTAATTTCACCAAAAACGGGACCCGGTACTAGTGTATTCCCAAAATGACTCCCAATGGTCCCCCAGACCATTGAACCCTGGACAATCCTATCCTGACCCAACTCAATTAACCTGGATAAGTCCGTTTATAAATCTTTCTCACTAAGGTAGACTTAGGTGTTACTAAAATGTTTAAGCCAAACATGTCGGGTGTCACAATGCAGGCGACAATCCCTCAAAGTCGGAAAAGGTAATAAATAAGTTTTGATTATAAGGGATTGAAACTGTTCACACTTTCCATGATTTCATGCTACGTGCCTCAAGAAAAGTGTTAATAAGTTTAAATCAAGTCCTTGCATATCGAGGATAGGGAGTACTGAGCTACACTCACTATGCCCGACCATTCCCACTAGTAACTTTACAATCAATGTATAGAATAATTTAGATTCATTCGTGACATTAGGTGTACATTTTTCTATGCTAAAGGGGGTTATGTGACACCTCTATGTGCAAGTCAATAACTTAACCCAAACCACACTTCAAACCTCTTCCAAGTAACTAACGCGATCTTATAAAGATGTAAAACATGAATTCTTGACTCAACAAAACACAAAGTAATGGTAGGATTAAAGCTTACTTTCAATATAACAAAATCATATTTAATGTCATTAACAAACATCAAATGAAAAGTCCAAAAAAAAAAAGAAATTAAAATTAAAAAAGACATTAAAGCTTCATCTTCACCAAATAATGTAAAACTTTAGCAAAAAAATGACCATACTAATAAACCTTATCAATATTGAATGAATAAACAAGTTAAGAAACAAGACTAAATTGTTATAAATATAAGTTCTTACAATCTTCGATCCTAAGACAAGACAAACTAAACCCAAATAAGATGGAAATGGTGGTGGATAGTGGTGCAAAATGGGAGAAAATGGATGCTTCAAATTGAGACCTTGAATCTTTAATTGTAGATTGATCTAATGGTCTAACACGACCCTATGTCACCTTTGACACAACCCCGTGTCAAAGACTTTTTTTTTAGTTTTTGTCAAGGGGCCGTGTGAGATGAGTCATGGCCCAAGTCAACTTTCTGGGTCTCTGATGTGTTGCAAGACACACTTATTTTCCCTTGCATTTTGAGTCAGTTTTAAGTCTTTCAGATATGGTTTTTATTAGTTTTAGTTGTGTATTTTATTATTTCACTATTTTATCGTTTTACTAGATTTTTATTAGTTTTCTATTGTTTTTAGTAATTATTTATTTATTTTGTATTTGGTAGGTGTTTATGAGGAGAGGAGCTAAAAAATAGAAATTATTATCAAGACCTTCAATCGGGATAACAATTAGGAAATCTTGGGCGTGGGAGCCTTGCAAGCATTCAATAACTGCCCTCTGGCGGGGGAACAGTCAAAAAACTTCACCCATGTACCATTCTTAAATATCGTTTGATGATCCCCATGTACCAGGAGGATTAAATGTGTCTGATTTGCCGTAAGGCCTGCCTAGATGAATACGGGGAACATGCAGTTCACTGCAAGGAGTTACTCGGGTTCAAATATCGGCATGATTGGGTTCGGGACGTTCTGTGGGACATTTTAAGACGTGCTGGGATCTCAACCAAGAAGGAGGCCCCTGTGAACATCCTCTCGGATCCCGCAGAAGAGAGATCCACCTTGCGTCCAGCAGATCTACTTGTCTTTGGGTGGGCTGGGGGAAGCATACTTGTGTGGACCTGACAGGTGTATCTCTCCTCTAGTTGGATTGAGGGATAGTGGGGTTGTAGCAGGGCAAGCGGTCTGGAAAGCAGAGGCGAAGAAGGTAGAAAAGCATATTAAAGCCTGCGAGGAGAACCAACACGTTTTCGTACCCCTAGCTTTTGATACATTTGGCTCATTGGCACCGGAGGCTACCCGTTTCCTGACCAGGGTCCAGCGAGTTATTCATAGTAGTGTCTCGGCTCCGGGTGGGCAAGGTTACGTTTTTAGTCGGTTAGGGTTTGCCATTCAGAAATGGGTGGCAGCACAGCTTGTTGCCCGCCTTCCCGCTATCTTAATGTAATTTGTAATGTTTTTTATTTAATAAAAATATTTAAAAAAAATGATAATGATAAATAAATAAAGTAATAATAGTAATATTAATAATAATAAATAAATAAAATACTAATAATAATAATATTATAAAAGAGAAAAAAAAGAAAGTAAATAAATAAAGAGACTTAAGTCTGAAAGCAAAAAATATATAAAGAGCATGCTTCAGTTCACAATCACAAGTAACAGCCCATTGAACAGGCCCAAGCAACGTTCAGCGTGAAAGAAACAGGCTAGCCAAAGTTACTAATAGGCCAAGCTCAGCTGATCTGTCTTTAGTGCGGCCCAATGAAGCTGTCTTGAGCCCAGATCGCTGTTATTTGTTATTTTTGATGTTCGAAAAACCATAAGTCTACATTCAGACAAAAAAAAAAAAAAAAAAAAAACCTCGACTTTACAATACAAACTCGATCAGAACCATAATTATCGAGGAGAGGCTTCTATGAACGAATCAAGAGGTTTTTAGAGCAATTTTAGAGACAGAGAATGATCCGGGAGCATTAAACATTAATTGAAGACCATCGTGTGTTGAGTTACATGGTTTAGCCTTGTTGATTGATTTTGGATATTTGTGTACTGGTGTTTGTTGATTTGATTATTTGTTTGTTGGTTTTGATGGTTAGCCATATAGGAATATTCCCTAGATCTAGAAATTATTATGGTTTGATAACTTATGTTTTCCGGTCAGTTATTGCAGTTAGAAATAGCGCATGTCTAACAAGTTCTTAAAACCAATTAACTAAGGTGTAAAATCCATCCCCGAAGGTTAGGAATATAATTCAGGATTGCTAGGTTGACTAACTAGGCATTGTTTGGTATTTAGGTTATCGCTGGGGTGAGGTCAGCTGCTTATTCGCGTTTAAAGTTTTCCTAGGTTTTCTTTCACTAAGGTTTAGCCTGCTTCACACTTTGGGAGTTTTTGATCCAAGAGTGGTCAATTAAAGGATTTTTGTCGGATTTGGTTTTGCTGGGGCAATCCACTTTCATTTTAGCATTTCTTCACTTGTTCCGCATTGAGTCTAGTCAGCTATCCTTGACAGAGGGTTTATTAGATAAGAATAGGGTTTCCATTTAATTACTAGATTCAATATTTCTTGCTAGTGTTTAGGGATTTTACGTAAGTAACTAATCTTCTCCTTATCTAATTTCTTTAGTTCCTTAAGTTCGTATCAGCTATCAAGGTTAACTTAAATTTATTTTATTTAGTTTATTTTAAGTTGATTTTATTTTTATAAGTTTAAAACCCCACATTTAAGTACCTATTTCTTAGGTTAGTATTTCGATTTTTATTATTATTATTTTTAGTAGCAGTAGCAGTAGCAGCAGCTAGCAACAGCAGTAGTAGTAGACGCGGTTAGGAGTTGGGAGAGGCCGGGGAAAGTGGGGCAGAGACGATGGGCTCGTTTGGTGTATTTAAGAGCTGACTTAAGGTCCGATGAGGTGTAAGTTTGCTCGGCTAGGGTTTTGAGGTGACGAGATTCACATTTGTTGATGCTTTGCTCTTCTAGGTAGTCGCCTGGTGAAGTGGGGTCGGTGGCGGTTGCGGTCATTTCTTGTCGGTTAATGTCCGAAGCTTGGTGGGGATGGCGCTGATTTTTCTTTTAGGTTAGCACTGATTTAATTAAAAGATAGTAATCTTGACAGAAGATACAGAGATTAGGTTTTATAAATAAAAAAATATTTAATTAAGGTGAAATGATATAATTGCCCCTCAATATAACCAGGTTTTTGAACAATCGTTAGACTAAAGGACACATGGTGTAGCAAAGTTAAAAAAGAACAAATATAAGGAGTGAAAAATTAACATAAGCGGCATAAAATGCAATTTCATTAATAACTAAAGGATAATTTATGTAATTCTCTAAAAAAATGCAAATAATTGAAGAACACACATTAATTTTACACACATAAACATGTGGGTTCTTCAGTGTATTGCTACTACCATGACCAGTAGCGTGCTATCACTTATTTATCGCTTATCTTTTTTGTTAGATAAACATCAAACATATTTGAATAGCATTAGTTAAATTTTGCCTTTTCACTTGTTGCAAAATACATATCTTGAAGAGATATGTACCCACGCGTGCGGACAGCCCCACATCTCCACACACGTCAGTAGAAGCGCTGACAGAAGCTTCTAGAAGCCTTCGCACGTTTCCTAGTACATACCAGCTGTGACCCCACAAAGAAAGGGACGTGCAGCCAATCAGAGGCCTTTATTCCCTGTTCCATGATTACTTGCAGGTACGAGGTACAGAGAAAGGGCAGAAAGGACGATTGCAAGACATATGGACCTATCATTGGAATGAACCAATCACAGGACGACTCATAAGCCTATAAATACCCCTTCTCCCCTAAGGAGAACGATTCATTCTGTTTTACACTCATAAACACTTAGAGAATTCTGTAATAGTTGAGAACAGTGAAATTATAGTCGAAACATTGTAACTTTTGTATTCGAGTATTTGTAATCGTCCAGCCATTGTCAATAAAATTATATATTTATTATGCTCGTCTATACAAATTGTTAATCCAGTGTTTCTACATTGGCGCCATCCGTGATTGAGCATTTAGAACAACAAACTTCTTTCTTTCTAAAAACCAAATATGAGTTCTCTACCACCACCACCACTGTCCTTCCTTGGGAGCGCCTCAGGTACCAGTGCTGCTCATGCCGGCACTGGTCAACCCGACTACACCTAAGGAGGACAGAAAAATACAAATGAGACTTTCCAGCACACTACGCCGTCCTCAGGTACTCGCCAAACTCCTTCCTTCCATTTTGCTATTGACAACGTCAATCCAAGTGCTCCCACTGGAAATGTTGCGCCGATGCTTAGTCCGGAGGTGTGGTACGCGCAGGAAAAGGAGGCCCTGAAGCGCCAGTATGCGCAAAAACTCCGTGAACACCGTCTTAGAGAAATCTCTCGATAGTTGTCTTATGAGGAAGGAAGGGCTATCACAGTGTCCGAATGTCCTTCCAGGACCGCAGGATACGTCAGCGGAAGCAAACAAAGATACCCAACCTAGAGGGAAGATTCTGATGAATCTCAAAGTCACTTCCGCAGTGAAAATAGCCAGTCCATCGCCAACACTGTTGCACGGGGACAGTATCTGTCCGGTGAAGATGACCTTACTAAATCATACTATCCTCCATCCTTTAGTGAAAAATCCAAGTTTACTCCACGCATTGCACTAACTCCACTGCCACCAAAAACGAGGATCCCAAGTAACCTGGGGAAATACGATGGCACGGGTGACCCTGATGACCATTTGTTGAGTTTTGAAGTGGCAGGGAAATGCGCAAGGTGGACATTACCAGCTTGGTGCCATATGTTCGCGCAAACACTTACGGGTGCTGCGCGAGCGTGGTTTGATAGTCTGCCTAATGGAAAAATTGACAGCCTCAAAGAGCTTACTGACAAGTTCTCAGGCTATTTCAGTCAGCAGCGCAGGGTGGAACCTGACTCAATCAATATTTTTCAAGTCGCAGACATGACAGTGAATCAATTGAAGATTACATCACCAGGTTCAACCGGGAGGCGCTCCAAATAGGGGCACGGGAATGACAAACACTTGGGAGGAAATCATGTGTGGGTCCAAGACCTATGCACCCGCCGAGAAAAAGTTGTTTGTCTGGAGTAGGGTGCAAGCGTCGCAGTACACGGACGCCCAAGCCCAGTCCGCAAGAAACAAATACAATCGGCAGGATAGAAAAGGGAAAGGATCTATTTGGAACTGGCTTCAAGGAGCATCCCTTTCAGACTCCAAACCCTTCAACGCAACAAAATACAAAGGAAACCAGTCATCTGATCATAAGTCCGCAAGGCGCAGTCACAACTCTTGGACGCCCTTGACAAAAAAACTCCGGCTCAAGTCCTAGCAATAGAGAACATCGATTTCCCCGATCCAAGAGTAATCAAGAAGAGGGACGACATGAACCCTAACAAGTTCTGTGCCTATCACCAAGACATTGGTCATGAAACAAATGCATGTTTCCACCTCAAAACTGCAATAGGAATGGCTCTAAAGTCCGGCAAGTTGGGGCATCTTCTGAAAAAACGTACAACAAAAGCAAAACGAGGGACCACCTCAAAACAAGAACAAGAATGTCAGCATGATGATATAGGGTGGCAAGCGTAGGCGCAACAAGCACAAGACAGATCAAACGGTGGAGTGGAAGGAACAACAGGTCTGTTTCCCTATCGTCAAGGGCGGACCATCTTTGATGCAAACTAAGTGTTTTATGCATGAACCTTGTGTGTAAACTATATGTACTTGATTAATTTCTGTAATGGGTCACCAACGGGATGTCGGGTCTGTCTGGTGTGTCGGGTCAACGTTCAAATACATTTTCAAACATAAGTAGTCATGATCTAGACAATCGAGTTAACCTACGTGTTATTAGTCAAAACACTTATACAAACTTTATGATAGGCCGCTGGTATTTGGGACTATCTGGTTGTGTCGGTAATTCTATTTTAGAATACACAAACTAAGGTGAGTGTCACAACCCCATTCTTTCCTGTTTTCATATCTCGGGGAGAAACATGCGGTACAAACTTACGAACTTTTAGACCAACATATACATTATATCACATGGATACTTAGTGACACTTCATCATTAAAGTCCTCCTAACATTTAGTGAACCATTAATATATGGATACATAGTGGGGAAAGTGTGAATAGAGATCTATTGGGCCCGGCAAGCCCCACTCGGGTTGACTGGAGGTCGGACGAGTGCATATCTGTCCTATCTAACTTACGACACCGGGTGATGACCGGTGGTGGGTATTGAGGCATTCTGACGTTCAGCAGTGGTTCACGACACTTTAGTATCATGTAACGATATCTAGCTAGTATCAGGTATAGATGTAAGGATTGTTGGGTCTGGTATTACAAACGTTACAAACTTTTGCAAACTTTATCTCTGTGACTCACCGGCAATGTATGTGTTGACTAACATTGCATGTTTTCTTAGGTCGCTAAGGTAGCAGGAATTCTAGGCGCACAGGGGTCTGACCGCGTCTCATCTTTTCATGCACGTTTGGAACTTTGTTTGGTTTTAAACTACTTCCTTTTGGATTATGGTTTTGTAAACTTATGTTGCTTCCACTGATGTCTTTTGCTATTGTGGAACTTTTAAAACTGTGTGGTTGGTTTTATTACGTTATTTTCATATCATATAGTTGTCGTTTATTCTGACCGTTGACTTGGATCCTGGTATGTCACGCGCCTCGCGGTAAGACTTCACAAGTGGAATTTAAGGGTGTGACATATCCGCTTCCAGAAATCGATCTCAAGGTTGATTCCCTAGCTCCATTCTGGTTCAAATGTTTTCCGGATGCCTACAAAGGCTATCATCAGATCTAGATACCAGCATAACTGAAAAGACAACATTCAGAACTGACAGGGGTGTTTTCTACTACACAAAGATGCTGTTTGGGTTAAAGAACGCAGGCGCCATATACCAGTAGTTGATGGATCGCGCGCTCGCAAATCAGATTGGTAAGAATCTGGAAGTGTACGTGGACAACCTCATCATCAAGAGTAAAGAAGAAGACCAAATTTTGAAAGACATCGAGGAGACATTTCAATAGTTGCACGAAATCCATATGAAGCTTACTCCAAGAAAGTGCGCATTCGGTATGGAAGAGGGCAAGTTCTTAGGGGTGACTGTTACTAAAGATGGTTTTTGCCGAAGCCCAGAAAAGATCCAAGCCATTGCACGCATGCCCTTTCTTTTAACCTTGAAGAAAGTGCAAACATTGAATGAGCGCTTAGTAGAAATAAACAGTTTCTCTCGCATCATTCAAGCAAAACAATTCCCTTCATCGAAATGCTGAACAACTGCTTGAAGAAGAACCAGTTTAAGTGGACCCCGGAGACAGAAGGGGCATTACAAGAAATGAAAAAATGTTTGATGGACCTGCCAACGTTGATCGCTCCTCTCCCATAGGAACCACTCACGTTATATTTGTGCGCAACAAAGAAAGCAGTCAGCGCAGTCCTGATGGTGGATAGAAAGCTGGTCCGAACTCCCATCTATTACATTAGCAAAGTCCTTACAGATGTTGAAACAAGGTATTCCACAATGGAAAAACTGGTCCTAGCCCCGGTACACGCTTCAGGCTGCGCAGGTATTTCCAAGGCCACCTAATAAATGTGCTAAGTGACTACAAGCTGAATAACGTCTTAGCAAAACCAGAGCTGTCGGGAAGATTGGTTAAATGGGCCATTGAAATGGGCGAGCACACGATCTATTACAGGACCTGCCCAGCCATCAAAGGTCAGGTCCTGGCAGATTTCATTGCGGAAGTACCCCAAGAAAAAATTGAAGAGTGCAAGGCAGAGTAAGAAGTTCAAGTCGTGGATGAGGAAAAAGCGGTGCGTTCGCTTTACACTGACGGCGCATCCAACAAAGATGGCACAGACGCATGCCTCAGAATTTTAAGCCTAGAGGGTGCGGAGTTCACTTATGCAATCCGGCTCGAATTCAAAACTACAAATAACGAAGCCGAATATGAAGCCCTGCTAGTTGGCCTGCGGATTGCGCAGAAGCTTGGCGCCAAACACGTCACGGCACATGTCGATTCTATGTTGGTAGCCGGCCAGATCACTGGGAAGTATGAAGCAAAAGACCCATCCATGATCATGTACCTCTAAAGAGTAAAAGAACTAATGAAAAACTTCGCATCCTGCACCATCATCCACATCAGCCGCAGTCAAAACAAGCCAGTGGACGCTCTAAGCAAAATGGCATCAAACAGCTTTGGCCAGTTAGTAAAAGAGGTCCACGTAGAAGTCATGAATGAGCCATCGGTTCCACACAAGGAAGTCAATGTTGTTCAAACAGGTGTTGACAACTGGATGACACGGATCATATCATATCTCAGTGCGGGGGTGCTCCCAGACAAGCGCGTAGATGTTAAGAAAATACAACACAAGGCCCTACAGTATCAAATGCAAGATGGTGTGATGTACAGGAAATCATATTTGGGACCGCTGTTGAGATGTGTCGATGCATATGATGTTGATTATCTGATCCAGGAAATACATGAAGGTATTTGTGGACTTCATGCGGGGCCATGCATGGTGGTGGCAAAAATTATGAACGCGGGGTACTATTGGCCGGGCATGCACCTTGACGCCCTAAAAGTAATACGACGCTGTGATTCATGCCAACGCCATGCACCTAATACCTTGCGCCCCAAGGATGACTTGTCTCCAATGACATCTGCCTGGCTTTTCCAGAAGTGGGCAATAGACATTGTTGGCCCGTTCACCATGACCACAGGGAAAGAAAATATCTAGTGGTAACCATCGACTATTTTACAAAGTGGGTGAAGGCAAAGCCTTTGGCAGAGATCACAGTAGCCCAAGTAAAAAAGTTCATATGGGAGTTTATCATTTGCCGCTTCGGTCTCCCACTCAGCATCGTCACAGACAATGGCACCCAGTTTGCGGATAAGGGATTGTTTAATTTTTTACTACTTCACCAGATTTATTAGTTCACATTTATTAATTTTTTTATTTAATTGTCAATTATATATGTATTTTTAATTTTTGTTACAAATGTTTTGCAGCGTTTTCAAAACTTTTTGCTTAGAAATGTGGATTTCATAATGTTAATGAGTTGCAGCTATAGTTTGAAAACGAAAATATTGGTAATAAGAAGATCTGTGTTGAAGGACCTGGGAGTAAAAAGAGGTATGATTTGACTGAATGGAAGACGTGCATGAAGAAACTTGGTTTACGGAATGGTAGAAGGTATCGTATTACGTATGTCTAAAAAGGAAGGTATGTTGGTTATTTCACGTCCTTAGTTAGAAGCTATATATGTAGGATGTTAAGTTTCGTCTTTTTTATATGGGAATGATATTATGGTAGTAGGGCCTGACTAAAACATGATGGTTTTGAAGGTTGTCATGTCCCCAAATTTTGTTGGTTTAGTGTTAGGGGATGTGAATGGCAGGTTTTGTATGATGTATGGGGTAAAAACTTTTGTTGGTCTTTTAACGATGTATTAAAACATGTTTAATGGTTAATATAAGATTTGGTTTGTATGCTTAATGTTTAATGTAACCTTTGTTTATTTGTTAATATTTTTAAACAAACTATTACGATAATTTCCTAAACAAAACATAAGTAATAAAATATTGCTCACAAAGCTTAGTAATAGTTCATCACAAAAGGAATTAAATAAAGTACGGAAAAAAACTAATTATGAAGACAATCATAACATCCATTGCAGCATGGTAATTTCCTAGGATTTCCGCATGGATACTTGCAAGCAAAACATGTCTCCACATCATCTTGTTCAACGTATTTAGCCTTCTCCATGCTTACGTGATGCTTTCATTTATTGTGCATCTTAAGGTTTTTGGAACTTGATAAAAAAAACATTGCACAATCCACAATAAAAAATCTGCTTCACCCGTTGCTACAAGCACCTGAAAATAATAAATTGTATGCATAAATGTTTGATAAACAAAAAATAAAAAAACATATAAATAAAAAAGATATAACAGTAACATACAATTTTGTACCTTTTGATTGTGTTTTTAGGAACCAACATTATTCTTGTATTGGTTCCTATCAAGACAAGTAACGTTACATATTTGACAACGCACAAACTCATTTACCTTGCCACCATTTAAAAGCATATTCTTTCTTTTACGATCTATTAGACTCGATGCCTTAGGAACAAACAGAGTAAAATTTAAAATATTAACCATAATAGAAACCTTTAAACAAAAAAATAAGAATAAATAAATAATCTACAAAACAAAGTTTTAGAACAAAAGTTATTATAAATTATTACTTGTGCTTGATTAATATAAAACGTATAATGCAGATGAAATTTTTGTTAAATGTTGATGTGCTTATATAATAATAGGTTATGAATTTTAATATCCATTTAAAAACTATATCCACAACTTACAACATATCCTAAATAAGGAAATGCTAATCTTTAACGTGACTTCACCATCATTGCTCGAAATTGCATTGTAAGTATTTTTGTTCATCTTTATTTAACCTCATTAGTAACTTATTCAAAAAGTTTGTTTACTGATATGATATTTTAGTTTTCATTATAAATGATTATATCTTTACTTTACTTAGCGTCTGCCAAGGAAAGTTGTTGAGATGGCAAAACTTGAACAAGGTAGTTACATGAATGTAAGGAATCTTCAAAGTGATGGAGTTCAAATGCCGTTTCGGATTGAAAAGTCAAAAGAAGAAACCATGTTTGCTGTTCAAAATTGAGTTGCATGGTTGAAAGCAAACAGAATACAAAATGGTAATACTGCCACGTGTAGGTACATCAAGACTGAAGGTATGTTGGTGCTAACTTCAATTTCCAAAAAAGTAGAAGCAACAAATTAAGAAGCGCTAAGGACAAACTTTTGATGTTGGATAACTGGGTCATATTGTTTTTTTTTTTTTTTTTTGAAAGTTATCTTATTAGTTTGAACAATGGCTACTATGTGAAGTTAGCAATGTGGGCACCAAATTATGTTTGGTTTTATTTTTTCATGGTACTTGGTTCCTTGTTTTGGTATTGCATGTTAATATAATGTTAGACATGGCAACATCTACCTTTAAATGAGTCTTTATGTAGCCCACTAATTTTGGCACTTTAATTGAAATGTTTATATTTTTTTAGATTTGCGTTTTTATTGTCATGTATAATCATTTTTATCATCAACAACGTTTACCTTTAATGCTTTAGTCGACACAAAATATAATATATTTAAACAAATCATATAATTCGTATATGAAAACGTATATGTTGAAAACTTATGTGTAACTAACAGTCATTAGTAAAATATATAGAAATCATGTCAAGTTATTTAGAATATTCATTAATCCGAATAATATTGGTTAATCTGAATATGTCAATAATCAATTAACACCGTAAGTTATTTTCTTTATATAATAATTTATATTCATTATGAATAATAATGTTGATAATCCTGTGCATCGCACGGATTCTAACCTAGTTGATATAAAAATACACAAAACGGATGTATAAGTACATGAAATGGAGGTATATAATATGAAATACATGAAGTAAATGTATAAAAGCTAGAAATATATGATAACGAGAATAGTTTGGTTAATTTATGATAACTGAGGGTATAAAAAATTACAACCGATTTACGGTTAACTCGGTTTTTGGTTAATGTTTATTTGGTTTTGTATTTTTTTAATTTTGTTTTGGTTTACGGTTGGATTATTACTCATCCTTAGACACTGTTCATCACATAACATATCAATCTTTTTAATTAAAAAAAAGTAACAGTACCGAACTCAAATTAAAGAGAATGAGCACAATTGTAGTTATTGTTTATAACCGAAAGTTGACGGTTAAAATATCTAAGTATTGTTTAAAAGACATATTTAACCAAAAAACGTTATTAACATATACATTATGACTTATACCTTAAACATTGTAAATTTAAGATGTTATGCATTATAATATAGTATACACACATGCCACTAGACAATAAAAAGACTGCTTAACATGTGTTATATAAGAAAAAGAATAAAAGACAGAGTCATCTTATTAGAATACTTTTGAAAGTTGGTTACTTTCTACAAAGTTACCGCTATTTTTATAAGCAAAATATTTTCTAGTATTTTAGGCAGTTAGTAACTATTTTTCTAGATACTTATCATTCAATAGGCATGTCTTGGAAACAAACCGAATGTTCAGCGAATTGTTTAACGGAAATTTCATTTTTCGTAAAATATTGGACCGGTAAATGTAAATTCACTGAAAAAAATCTTTGTGAGATTGTCAATATTGTACCAAAGGCGTCTTTAGAGTATACCGAAGCACGGGTGGTTGTTTGTTAGGATTTATGATGGGTTTAATGGGCCGGATGTACGAGAGTTTTTAATGGGGAATTTGTAGTTTGCTTATTAAATAAACCATCAAACAATATAAACATACTATTTTGTTCTTCTCTATTACCTTATTAAGACAAAATGTGGGTAACAAGGTAATTTTATCACTCTTTTTTAAGATGGGAGACCAAAGTGTGGAAGTGGATCCTTGCCCTTTCCTTTGATTTCATTACATTAAATAGTACAATTGACCTCCTCTATTTTGGGAGGTTGTAATTACAAATTAATTGTATGACATAAATACATATTGACTATACCAATCAATCACACTAATTATGCACGCCAATCACAATAATTATGCATGCTAATATACCCCCGCAGTCTTAGCGGGAGGAGACCGAATGCTGAGACTGTCCCTGAAATCCTCAAATAGTACCCGAGGGAGACCTTTTGTGAAGATGTCTGCAATTTGGAATCGAGATGGGACATGCAAAATGCGAACGTTGCCTCTTTGAACCTGTTCCCTGATGAAATGAATATCTAGTTCAATGTGTTTGGTGCGTTGGTGTTGCACCGGGTTGCCAGAGAGGTAAATGGCACTTACGTTGTCATAGTAGACGAGCGTTGCACGAGAGAGGGGGCGAATAAGTTCAAGCAATAGGTCGCGGAGCCAACAAATTTACGCTACAACGTTAGCAACACCTCTGTATTCCGCTTCAGCACTTGATCTGGAAACTGTGCTCTGTCTCTTGGAGGACCAGGATATAAGATTGTCTCCAAAATAAATGCAGTATCCACTAGTTGAGCGTCGTGTGTCAGGGCATCCAACCCAATCCGCATCGGTATAGGCGACAAGTGATGAACCTTAGGAGTTGAGGGTGAGACCTAGGGACGCCGTGCCTTTGACATATCGGATTATACATTTCAAAGCATTCCAATGATCGGTGTGCGGGGAGTGCATATGCATGCAGACCTGTTGGACTGCGTATGTGATGTCAGGCCTCGTGAAGGTTAGGTACTGTAGAGCACCGACCAAGCTGCGATATAAAGTCGGATCATGGAATGGAGTACCGGATGTGGCTCCCAGTTTGGTGCTAGTGTCAACTGTGGTAGCCACTGGGTTACAAGACTGCATGCTTGCTCTGTTGATGATATCTTCAGCATAGGCTTGTTGTGAGAGAAACATGGTGTTGGCCATTCTTTTAACTGAGATGCCAAGAAAATAGCTTAGAGGACCAAGGTCCTTCATGGCGAATTCCTTAGCAAGTTTTGCCATGAGTTGGTGACGCAGATGAGCAGAGGAAGTGACGAGCAAGATGTCATCTACATAAAGAAGGAGATAGGCAGTGTCACGGCCTTGATGCAGGGTGAATAAGGAGGCGTCACAGCGGCTATGATGAAACCCCAATGTCAACACGCAGTCAGTAAATCTTTGCTACCATGCCCTGGGTGCCTGTTTCAATCCGTATAGTGATTTTTTAAGAGAATAGACGTAATCCGGATAGTTCTTGTCACAGAATCCCATTGGTTAGTACATATAAACCATCTCATGAAGATGACCGTGTAAAAAGGCTTTGGTAACGTCTAGTTGATGGACGTCCCAACCCTTAGATAGAGCAATGGATAGAACAGTCCGGATGGTAGCTGGCTTGACCACCGGACTAAATGTTTCCCCGCAATCCACTCCAACCTGTTGTAACCTGCCATCACAAACAAGACGCGCCTTATAGCGCTCTAAAGAACCGCCAGACCTGAATTTATGCTTGAATAACCACATACTACGAATCACATTCATGTTAGGTTGACGAGGTACCAAGTCCCAAGTACCGTTTCTAATAACTACATGATATTCTGTAGTCATGGTGGCGTGCCATTCCGGTATATTAAGGGCATCGGTAGGGTTCTTTGGGATTGGTTTGATGGTTGGGGTAGTGGTGGAGGTGTGGAGATTAAATTGATGTTTGGGTTTGTGAATGCCGCTCATGGAGCGTGTTTGAATTGTGCAATAGGAGGGGGCAGTAGGATTTGAGGTTAGTGGGGCAGTACTGTTGGGTTGGGGTGGCTGGACAGGTTGGGAGGATTGGGCCGCTGGAATATTAGGCGAGTGGGTTGGTGAGGAATTTGCGGGTGTTGTATTTGTTGAAGTGTGGGTAGGTAGATTGGGTGTTGGGCTGTGGGATGTGGGAGTAGTATGTGGATCAGTGTGGGTGGCCGAGGTTGGGTGTAGGTTAGAGTTAGGTGGGCTTGGCTTGGCTGAGAAGGGGTGGATAGGTGAGGCCAAAGGTGGAGGGGTAGTAGGTCCATAACTAAGAAGTCATAGGAGGGTTTACGTGCTTGGGTGAGGGCGAATGGGAAAGTTGTCTTGTCAAATGCGACGTGACGTGAGAGAATGACTTGTTTGGTTTGAATGTGAAGGCATTTATACCCTCGATGGGTTGAGGGATAACCAAGAAAGACACACGGATGTGACCGATGATCAAGTTTGTGTATGGTGGGGGAGGGTGTGAGAGGGTAGCAAAGGCAACCGAACACCCGAAGGTGGTCGTAAGTGGGGGTTTGTAGGTATAGGAGTTCGGTGGGTGTCTTGTTTTTGGTGATGGGAGAGGGTAGAATGTTGAGAAGATAAGTGGCGGTGTCAACAGCGTGGTGCCAAAAATTGGTGGGTAGGGATGCATGGGCCAATAAGGTGCGGACCATGTTATTTATTCTGCAGATTTTTCTCTCAGCTTTGCCATTTTGTGAGGAAGTGTGTGGACACGACAGACGATAAAGAATACCGTTTGTTTTAAAAAAATGTTTGCAAGGCTGAGTTAACGTATTCACCGCCATTGTCACATTGAAAAATTTTAATGGTCCGGTTAAATTGTGTTTTAATTTGTTTAGCAAATTCCGAAAAAATGGTGAAGGTTTGTGATTTGTGGGCCATTGGGTATACCCAAAGAAAGTTGGTGTAATCGTCGAGAAATAAAACATAATATTTGTGGCCCCCGAACTGATGATCGGGAATGTCCAGAGGTCACTGTGAATGATATCAAAGGGGTGAGAAGTAACATTAAGAGAAGGACTAAAAGGCAAACGAGTACTTTTTCCATAAACACACGACTGGCATAGATTATTATTAAGTTTATTAATGGAAATAGAACTAGAATGTTTTAAAGACTGCAAAGAGGGGTGTCCTGTGTGTCCAAGACGTTGATGCCAGAGTGAGGAAGAAATAGCAGCAAATGCGGACAGTGATGTGTAGGTGGGGCCAGTACCAGGGGGTACAAATCACCGCTGCTGTTGCATCTGAGCAGGGGGGTCTTGGTCTTGTAATCCTTCACAAGAAAACCAAATTCGTCAAACTCAATAGAAACATAATTTTCTCTAGTAAATATACAGACAGAGATGAGATTTTTTAAAAGTTTAGGTGAATAAAGGACGTTTGTGAGAAGGAAGGGTGGGAAAGGTTTGGGTAGGTATTTGGTGCCCTGTCCTAATACTGGGATGGTGTCGCCATTACGTACAACAATATTATTAGACATGTAATTAGTAGAAAAGGTATGATAATCACCTGATTCATGAGACATAGTGGAGGATGCACCGGTGTCAAAATATTGAGTCGGATCCGGTTGATTGAGAGACATGGTGTATAGTGCATGTTCTATGTCGGTGGGAGAGTAGGCATAATTGGCTGAAGTGGGCCGAGACCCAAGAATGCCGGCTGAAGAGGGGTTATTGGGCCTGGCAGAAACAGTTGGATATGGGCAGGGTGGGGCGGCCCATTGGCTGGAAGTTGAAGATTGGGCCGGCTGAGATGCAGCATGTTGTTGAGCTCATTGGAAAAATTGCCAAAAAGCCTGTGGAGTCCAAGACGCATAACCAGGTTGTCTTCCACGGCCAAAATTGTTGCGTCCGCGTCCTCTTCCTCGCGAACCACGACCACGGCCACGCAAATAGGATCGGTCATCCGACCGAGCAGTGGCAGAGTATTCCCTGGAGTCAGAAGGTGTGTGCTTTGTGGAGGCGGCTAATGCGGTGGCAGCGTTCTTCGAGGAATGAATGGCTTGTTCGGCTTTCCGGTTTTCGACTTCGATAAGCTTGGACCGGGCTTTATATAAGGATGGTAACGGTTCTGTTTGAGTAAGAATTGTGCCGATTCCTTCATACTGCTCATTAAGACTCGAGATTAGTTGTAAGACGAGACGGTCGTTATCAACCGGGGCGTCAACATTGGCGAGTTGATCCGCCAATGTTTTTAATTCCTGACAATATGCCGAGATGGAGGAGAAGTTATCAAGGCGAGTGTTTGTAAACTTATTCATAAGATGTATCGCACGGGCCGCTCTGTTATCTTGGAAGAGATCCTCGATAGCGACCCATGCTTCGTGTGCAGTGCTAGTTTTGGTTATGATGGTGTTCAGGAGATCGGAAGAGACGGTGCTGTATAACCATTGAAGAACGATAGCGTCGAGACGCTCCCATTCATCAAGTGGTTTGTTCGGGTCAGACGCTGAGGTGGTAGAATCAGAAGCGGGTCGAGGCAGAAGATGGTCGTAAACAAGGCATGTTTTGTAGTGAATTTTGAATAATGTAGACCAGGTTATGTATTGACTGGATTCTATTTCGAGAGTAATGGGGATGTGGTTTTTGATGTTTGATATGGTAGTAGCGGGATGGATTTTTGATTCGAGTGTGATTTGAGGGGTGGTAGATGAAGGTTGGTCGGACATGGTGAATTGGCAGAGGAAGCAGCGGCGAGTCTGCTGGAATAACAGAAAAAAAAATCGTGAAAGAAAGGAGGAGGAAAGGGTTCAAGATTAGTCTCTTGATACCATGTGGAAGTGGATCCTTGCCTTCATTACATTAAATAGTACAATTTCCACACAAATGTCTAATACTTTAAACCATAGATTGTGTTTTATCGATGATTTTCTTTCAGATTTCAAAGCAGGTAGATATTTATAAAACAACACAATGTGTTGTTAAAGATACTGATTTTGTCAAAATATGCATGAAACTATTAGTTTTTTTTTCTTTTGCATTGAATAAGCCCTGAAAAAGTTGAATACATATTGATATAGAAGAAAATGAAAATATATTTTTACCTTTTCTTTTATTAGATTCCATTAACAAATATTCATGCTTTATTAGTAGTTGGGGGCATATTCCATAAAAGAGGAACCAATTTCCACTATTAAACCGAAGGATGTTGTGGACGAACAAACATTTACTCTGAGGTTTACATATAAAAGGTAAGGAAATAATTGTTGCAAACCGAATAGTTCTTTGGCAGTCCAAGGTTTTTGTTCCATAAGGTAATATGCTAATAAATAATTTAATATGACATTTTATTGCATTTTTTTTGCAGTTTAAATCTCATTTTTAAAGTTGTATTTTGGCATGATAACCAGGTTTATGTTAATAAAGGTCCCAAGCTGTAGCCATGGTACATCAATAAATTTTAAAATTTAATTAATCAAATTTTATTCGCTAATGAGTTGTTAATATTCGATAAACTTTTGTTGTTATAATTGTACAAGTTTTCCTCATTTGATGTGGTCAGAGCTAGACATGCCTTAATTAACGGGATGCTATCTTTATCAATCAACTTAAACTAGTAATTTATGTTTTAATTTATTTTATCATTGGTTTTTATTTAAGGGGAAATTACATATATCCCCCCTTCGAACTTCATAAATTACATGTATACCCAAGTCAAAATTTTATTTACATATTTCCCCTTCTCAAAAACTAAAAATATCAAATATACCCATTCTATTATTAAGCACCTCATATCATTATATGATGATGAATGTAATGATATTAGGGCTTAGTAATGATTATGTAAGAGTGTTAGAGTACTCATTTTGGTGAAATCAAGTTGTAGGATGCATGAAAACATTTTGCATGTTACATATTCTTGGTGTTCATAACTTACTAAGTTGGAAAGATTGTATGTGATATAAGTTGTAGGATGCAAGGAATGTGTTGTCTGACTTGTCGTTAATACAATTTAGTAAAGAATTGGGGTAAAATAGTTATTTTCCAATTTATTTTTAATAGAATGGGTATATATGTAATTTGTGAAGTTTTGTAGGGGGATATATGTAATTTAAATATTGGGTTAGGTATATATGTAATTATAGTTGAAAATAGGGGGATATATGTAATTAATACTTTATTTAAACCCCGCGGCATTGCGCCGATAAATTCCCTAGTTTAATTAAACGAATTTTTTATAATTTTTTTAGATAGACGAATTTTTATTAAAACAAAATACGAAAGTTACATCACAATAGAAGGTAGACGGGCAACAAGCTGCGCCGCCACCCCTTTCTGAATTGCGAACCCTAGTATACCAAAGACAAATCCTTTGCCCCTGGAGATGAACTATTGTTGTGGACGACCCGCTGGACCCTGGTCAAGAAACGAATAGCTTCTGGCGCTAGGGAGCCAAAGGTATCAAAGGCCAAAGGGATAAAGACATGTTGGTTCTCTGCACAAGCTTTAGCATGCTTATCTACTTTCTTCGATTCCGCCTTCCTCGATGCTTGCCCAGCTAGAAATCCAGTTTCCCTTAGCCTAACCAAAGGAGATACCCCTGTGAGGTCCACGCAAGCATGTTTCCCCCTCTCCCAACCAAAGACAAGCAGATCTGCCGGTCGCAGGGTGGATCTCCCTTCCACAAGATCTGTGAGAAAATTTAAAGGATCCTCCTGTTTGGCAGAAATCCCAGCTCTTCTTAGGATGTCCCACAAAACGTCCCTCACCCAGTCATGCCGGTATTTGAATCCACGGAGCTCTTTGCAATGAATTGCATGCTCCCCGTATTTATCCATGCAAGCTTTATGGCAGATGGGGCATGTTTCATCTTCCGGATACATAGGGATCATCAACCGGTACTTGAGTACAGCTCTATACTCCACTGCAGACATGCATTAACCCAAACCCTCAATCGGGATAACGGTCAAAAAATCCTGAGCATGAGGACCCTTTAGACATTCAATCACTGCCTTCTCGCGGGAGGACAACTCAAAAACTTCTCCCAGACTCTGAGCAGTTTTTGCTAAACAGAGCATTCGCCAAAGTTTCTTGTGGCTATGACGGAGCGGTGTCCTTATTAGAAAAACCGCCAATGTCAAAGTTCAGGAGATAGACATTTAAGCGTTCGCGCGCCTGTTGATAGTCCGGGTCTAGCCCGATGACCCCACTGTTTCGAAGGATTTGATCATGAAGTTCCCAAGACTGAGCTCTAGACGCCACAAAGGCATAAACCCCAACATCTCGAGCTGAAATGAGGCCCAAACCACCTAAACACATCGGCAAGGATGCCAAGCGCCATTGGAGGTCCTTGAAGAAGGGGCCGCCACACACAACTATATCTTTAATAGCCTCCCGGAGGCCATCATTGAAAATGGATACCACAACCACCATCAAGTGGGGTTGACAAACTCGCAACCCAAAAAGTAACTTAGCGACCCCATGCATGATTTGAGCAGCTGGAGTTCCCTTTGGGGATCCGTAAGGCGGGGCAGGAGCTTCATAAGGGCAACCGCAACCGTAGCCTGCTGCCTTGCCAACTCCCCAATAAAGATCAGATCTCGGCTAACAGCCCCACTAAGGAACTTAACCCCCTTCTCTGGTCTACTAATCCCTCTTGGGAAAAGCCCATCCTGACCTTTCAGCCCGCCACACGTCGGCCAAAAGACCTCTGTTTTCTTAATATTGAGATGAAGCCCTAGAGATGGCCCATGCACGTTGATAATGTCTAAAGCCTTAGAAACCTCAGCTGCGTTGCCTATAATCGTCCCATCATCCAAATACCAAGTGTGAAATGGGAGGTTACAGTGTTCCTGAACCCGCATGATAAGGGGATGTAAGGCAAGAGCAAAGAGAAGGGGCCCTAAAGGATCTCCTTGTTACACTCCGGTGGTAGCCCCAACACAATCATTACCCACACACAGCCTAGCAGGCTGGGCGTAAAGGAACTGGACCCACAGATAGATAGACAGGCATCGTTGGTGAACCTCTTGAAGAAAGGCTGTGCGGAGACCATGTTGAAGGCATTGGAGAAGTCTACTGTAAGCGGAGCCAAGGACCCATCCGCATGAAAGGAGTTGAGGAACCTGTTGGCACTATGAAGCACTCCCTGTGCCCCATTTGGTACCCCTACTCCAAATTTAAAGTACCCCAGGTACTGGGCAATGTCTTTCCCAACCTTCTTCATTGCCACCTTAGAAACCAACTGTCACACCCTCAAATTTCCACTGTGGGGTTTATACCGCGAGGCGCGTGACATACCAGGATCCCATAGCCATAAGTCACATGAACGACTCTAAATGCCCAAACCATTTAGTTCGTTATTGTAAAACAAGTTTCATAGATAATCAAATGTTTCAATAGTTGCGGAAGCGAAAATTTAAAGATAATAGTTATCCAAATGGTCTGCGTATAACAACGCGTTCGAAATCGTAATAGATAATTAAACATTCGAAAATAGATAAGTATTCATATCCCCATTATACTATATGATGCATGCCCTACTCGTGCTTCGAACTAGTGTCCTGCAAAAAGGTATAATAATCGTGAGTCAACACAAAGTTGGTGAGTTCACAAAGTTAAGTAAATACGTAGGTCCTCCAGACCATGTTTTTGAGTAATAGCTAATTCACATGCCAGGGGTAGCTAACCCACTCACTGTAACTAAACAACTTATTATTGGGAACATACAGTGTGTTAACTTTCGCTATGCTGCCTTAGTACCAGTGTCTATCAACACTAGTCAGCTCCTCAAGAGCGTGGTCAAAAGTTCATGCCCGTGACACAAGCACGCAAGCATGAGGTTGCTGCACAACCTAATAGCGCTATCAACTAATACCCCATTCGCCTTCAGCGATTAACCTAATAATATAATAAGGACTTTAGAGTGATAGTGTGTGCTTAGTTCACAAAGGACATAAAACATGAATTAGTGAATCATAGCACCCCAAACCCGGGATGTGTATGAGTAGTCCCAAACCGGACTATGAAAAAGTTTAGAAAGTTATCTCCTTCCGAGACGTATGATTTTGAGAAAAAGAGTAGTGAAACTCACCTGGTGTTTGTACGAGAGATCTAGCAAAGCAGAGAAAGTAACTATCGTTCTGACAAAGATCTCACTATGAGTATTAAGACATATTAAACTATGTTCTTGTTTATCACACAAGTTCGACACCCACTTTTGTGAACCACATCAAGTTGTGTAGATCATGTTTCATGTATAAGAAGTTTGATCTAAAAATGTTTCATGAATCCATGTGTAATGTGTAACCAATTATTTTAACACTAGATAATATAATTGATCATATAAGTGAAACAATATGTGCATAATAGAAGCTTGATTACTAAGTGCATAATAACCAACTTATGAACACTTAGTTGAGGGCCGATACCTATGATCAAAAGTCTAGATTCGGGTTCACAATAGGGCCGATGACACTTAAGAATACAAGCGATTAGAACTTACCTTAATACTAAGCGACTAGGTGTGACCTTTAGAGCTTCTTGGTGGCTTTCCTTGGCTCGGCGATTGGAAGAGGGAGGGGTGAGTAAGAAACGAAACTATGGAGAGTTTTGGGTGAGTGTTTGGTGCAAGTTGGAATGTTTCATGAGCCCTCCTTATATAGTGGTTTCTAATGCAAGTCTCCACCATTCTTTCCTAGCTATGTGTTTAGGCTTTATGCTACTTTGGTGATTATAAATTAGCAACATGTCTAATGCTTGTCCCATGAGTTGGCCGTGAGTTGGCAAGCTTATTCATCCTTCCATTTGTGGCCAAGACTAATCATGGTTAACTCCTAGAGGTTCACTAGAGGTACATTATGGTGTAAGTAGGATTAGTTGTCACCTTGTCTTGTCCCTTTTCTTTGCTTTCTAGCCGATTAGGGTGTAGGAATGTAGGACAATTAGCTAATGAAAGTGATGGATCATACATGCTTCCTCATGCTATCTTAGAAGACCTTTGGTGGTGATAGGGGTACTTGGTTGCTAATCAAGGAAACAAGAAAAGTTTTCATGCTTAGGGTATGTACTAAGGCTATAGTTGTTTCTAGTTAGTACCTATTATGGTGTAAGTAAGCATGCTTTCCTTAGGATAGCTAGTTTGTGCACATGGGATTTAGGTATAGCTGAAATTCCATAAGGTTTGGGGAAAGATGATTAAGAAAACTCATAGATGTAGTTGTAGGATGGTGATGTCTTAGAAGTTTCTTGGGTACTAGGGTCTATGGCCAAAAATATTTAAAGAGAGTGGAAGATTTTGTCTAGCTAATCTAGTTTAGATATTAAGCATGCCTGGATAGTGACCTTTCATAGATCCAAGAATTTCTCCATGTGCTATATAGACCACTAATTAATAGAGTAGGAATGTTTGTTTCCCACTAGGGTGGCTACTAAGGACAAAAGGAAACTTCCAAGTGTGTGGGAGTGTAGATGCATGTGTGCGTGTGTTTATATATGTATGTATGTAAATTTAACCAACATTCCCTATGTTTACTAATAGACTTGGATAGTGACATTTACATGCCTAGGTCCTAAGAATAGGCATGTGTATGTGCATTTTTGTGTATGTATGTATGTTGGCTTCTAGAAGGTGTTTAACAAAAATATAGTTTTTCTTGTCAAAGCCTAGTGTATGTATTGTGTATATTCATATATATATATATATACAAGCACATATAGGAATATAAGAGATTGATTTGCATGTACACACATAGATTAATGTTTGTAAATTTTCATAAGTTTAGTCATGTGTTTGTCAAGTGATGATACTCATAGATACATATACATCTAGTGTGTGCACGTGTGACTTATCTAGTTAACTCTAGTCAAGTAGAATGCAAGGAATCTAAGTGCAAGTAACTAGAGTTTAGTTATAATAAGAACCTGAAATTGCGGGGTATCACATCATCCCCAAGTTGAAAAGAATTTCGTCCCGAAATTCAGTAAGTAAACAGTAAAGCCAGCTAGAGAAGTGTGTGCTTGGTTTCTGGATGTCACACCAACCTTCGCCAAATGCCCCCCACAACAATAGGCCGAATTCCATTATCGGGATTCAATAAGGAGGTGAGGGGGCCGAGGCAACAAACTCGGCAAGTGTCTTAGGGCAGGCCCCACCAATAGCATCCAACAGGTGTTGGGCCCATATCCCGTCCCTACCACAAGACGTCCCATTAATGAAAGATCGGATACATTTGAGCACACAATCCCCATCTACAGATAGAGCGGGTTGGGCGATAGGGTTAGAAGGAAAGGATGGAGGCGGAACCACTAGGTGTTTATCAATGAGGGCTTTCATGGTCGATTCACATAGAGGGGCAACCCTACTAGAGCACAAAACCTTAACTGCCGCCGTGAAATGTCCATCCTTGACTTTTCGAAGACATTGCTTTATATTTGGTTCCCTTTCATTGTCCTCTTCCCTTCTGACATCTCCCCTAGATAACACAACCTCCCCCACGCTATCCAAGAGGGAAGAGACCAAAACCGCAAACCCAAACCCATTTTTCCATATTGCACGCGCTTGCATGATGCTACTACACTGCAGAGATTTCTTGTTCCCCGATCTTCACTCTTGCCTGGAGGATGGTCTGACCACCCTCAGGGTTAACCACGAAAGCAATAGCAATTGGACCCAATTGTCAACTGAGCCTGGCAACGCCACCACTTTGCGTAAGGCACTTGTTAACACTTGAGCAAACATCAGACGAAAACTAGGGGGAATGCTTTTAACAGTTTGAATAGGGAGGGAAAAACACGCTCGAGGAGGGCAACATCCCCAATTAACCATCCCGGTTAGGTGAAGTTGGTTTGCGTCGTCTACCACTTGACATGGTTTCTGTATCCCAACAATGAAATATTCGACATCTTCCGAGACCATGGCAACCGATACAACCTCATCGTCATGCTTGCATCCCCTACTAAGAGCATACATCACCATGCACCTCCCACATAACCATTTATCTCCTGCTCTGAGAACTTCATCAACATCCAAAAAAAAAAGGTCCTGATCCTTCGAGATAGCCTCCTTCATAGATAGCCTTCGGTTTTCTGTCTTGAGGTGAGTGCTTTGCATGTGTTCAAGAAGGCGGAAAAATATGCCAAACCCCGGTTTACCATCTTTACAATCATGAAAATGTTTAAAGGGGCAGGCGCTTAAACCACTAACAGAGCCCTGCGTAGAACCTCCTGACTTGACATTTCGGGCCTTCCTGGCACGAGCCATGTGCGAATGCAAACCGGCGAACAAAATCCCTTTACGAGACGGTGAGGGTAGCAACCACAGGTTGCCCACCCTCTAAGCGGAACCCCACATAACCCCTTACCCCATTATAATTATGATTATAAAATATTAATTATTATTATTATTATTAAACGAAACAAAGTCAACAGAAAACTTGGAAACCTTAATTAATATATTATTATATTATTATTATATCATAAAAATCACAGCCAGTGGAAAGGGGTTGAAGGTTTGAACGGGATAAAACAAGTCGAAGGGGATACTCCAGGTTCGAAGGTTCGAGTGGGGTCGAATGAGAAATTAAAAACGGTCAAATGAGATTTCACACTGACAATAGGGTCGAATAGTTTTGATGAGGGGTGAATGAAATTCGAATTTTGAAAATAATCCGTTGGAAGGGAAGAAGGTGGAGTAGAGGTGGATGGGTGGCTGAACGGAAGAAGGTGTCGGTGCTGTGAACAGAAGTGGGGTTTGGTGGCTGACGAGTTGGAGCAGGTGTGGGTTGGGTTTTGGTGACGGTGGGTCGGGGGCGGGTTGCAGATGGAGGGTTGCAGGTGGTGATTATGGTGATGGAGGAGGACGACATAGGAGGTGGATGGTGGTGTTAGGTGGTGACGAGTGGTTGTGGGTCGGGTTAGAGGGTGGAGGGTTAGGTTTCGGTGGAGGCGGTGTCAGGTGACGAGGGTCCGATCTAGTCGGAGAGGTGGTTATGAACACAAATGTTTCATTCCTTCAATTTACATTCGTGAACATTCATTTAAATATTAATAAAACGTTCTATATATATGTTTTATTTATTTTAATACATAAGTTCATGTATATTTGTATTTGTTCATTTATGTTTGTTTGTAATTGTTTGCTATAAAGTGATTAGCGTTCAAAAAAAAATATTCGTTTGCGTTCATTTGTGTTCGTTGATGTTCATGAGTTGTTCGTTAAGAATGTCACAAACAAGCACAAACACGTTTATTTTCTTAACGAACGAACATGAACAAGAAGATTTATTCATTTAATTGGTGTGTTCGGTTAAATTTAAATGAACGAACACAAACATGTCTCCGTTCTTGTTTATTTGGTTCGTTTATAGGCCTAAGAGGCGTGTACTAAATTTAGATAAGAGATTATATAGTTGTTGATTACCGAACATTTAATACAATATCTTGAACTAAAAATATAAACAAAACCAAACAATTGTAACATGAAAGTAATTACAATTGTATTGAACTAAAACTCTATTTGATTGAACTAAAACTCTATTTGAGACGTGTTTCTAACAATTAACCAACTTGAATGGTAAAATAATCAAAAATATTTTATAATTTGTTACCTTTCACTACCCTTATAAATATTGGTTTATTAGAACCACGAAATATCAAAGGTTTCCAACCACACATGGCAACCAAATCCTTAATTTCACTCATGTTCTTTCTTCAGGCAATCATCAATGGTGTCAATATCATCATAGCTCAAAAACCAGGCCCAACTCAACAATCCACCAAATGCAATAACAATGGCTTCAGTTCTGATAAAGTACTAGAAGAACGAGATTACGCATTCAATATACTCTACCGAAACTTTGGAGCTCCAGGAGCTTACAGCGGTTATGAAACCGGCAACGGTGATCTAGTACACACAACCGGTCTTTGCCCGCCCAATATAAAAAGAGAAGCATGCCGCGAGTGTATCAACAACACTGTCCCGTTACTTAAAAAAAATTGCCCTAGACAAAAGGAAGGTGTTGCATGGACAGCCTTACCAAAAGTAACATGCATAGTGCGTTATGCGGAATATAAAATCCAAGGATTGCTTGCTGAGTGGGCTTGGACCAGCTTCTCTACACCACCAAACCAAACTCCTAATAATGCGGCGGATTTGGAAAAGGGGTTGAACAATTTGGCAAATAAGTTGAAGGAGACTGCAGCCGGAGGTGGTGTTACAACGAAATTCGCGTCTGGTTCTGTAGTTTATAGGCCGGGTTCCTACAATTTATACGGGTATATGCAGTGTACACCCGATATAGGAAAGGATAAGTGCATGAAATGTTTGTCTGATGCAACTAATGCGATCCATAATTGTTGTAGCAAAGGAAGAAAATTGTCTGGGATAGCCATGTCTACGAATTGTTATTTTTGGTATGCGCATTATAATTTTTCGCCTAAAACACTTCCGACTGTCTCCTCCACATCTTCTTCGACTTCAGGTAATGAACTTGGCTAAAATATATGTATATATTGTTACGGATATAAATATGGTTATCAATACGACAATACTATTGTGTAACTTCCATTTGGTCAATACTAGTGTGCAATTTCGTTTTGGTTCATCATTATATCATTAACTTTGTAATAATGTTATAGGCCTGTAAATAGAGGCTTCGTGTACTTTGTTTTACACACAATCAATTAATAAGAAATCTCTCATTTCTCTACATCTCATTCTCTCTATGTTAACTCTATTATCATATACATTGGCGAATCTTGACCCGAAATTTTGGGGGGTCGAAACCTTATATATCCAAAAATTTCTATACGAATACTACATAATCGGAACTTTTAAGCGAAATTTCGGGGGGTCGGCCACCCCTCCCCTCCCCGCCCCTATTAAGGATCGCCCCTGATCATATACACATTCCATGATGCTATTAGGTCGTTTTATAACACGATATCAGCATGAGTTGTTGAATTTACGTTGTGGCGTACGAGTGAGCTCGCGCTAGTGATCGTTCAATTCACGTGGTTTGCGAACACCACAACATAGCTATGCGACACTGCCGGTGAGCGAGCATATGCTACCCAACTCGCGTTGGCTAGCATGAGAAAAATGACCGTCGGCGACTGTTGACCATCGCCAACGGCTATTTTTTGGTTTAAAAAAACATTTTTTAACTTTATAAAAACCATCCAAATCATTTCTAAACTCACAAACATTCAAGCCTTCAAACATCAAACTGAAAAAATCCGCGACGTTTTCTATAAAGAAGTGGGGAGTGAAGCTCATTTTCCTGATATGATATTCGGCCAGTGGGCCAAATTTTGAAATTACGTGGGCTTGTTTACGAGTATTCATAATAGGAATAGTAACCGAATGCGAGCAAGTGGTAGTATCGATCTTGAAGTCTGCAAATTTACTTGGAGAATTCTTTGCAATTGCTCAAAATGTGTCGAGCTAATTACGGTCGAAGAAATGAGTGAAGAAGCATCAAAGCGGACAGAAACTACTTCTTCAGGTGGGTTCGTCTCCTCTACAAGCTCGGATGCTTATGTGGGGATAGACCTAAACGTTGAAGAGGCTGTTGACCCGTCTCCACGTAGACCAGTTGGTATGGACCGAAAAAAAAAAAACAAGTTAATGAAGCCGATGCCGAATTCTCGACGAAGATTAGAAAAAGCTCAAGTAGTATGGAGATTACGACGCAAGCGAAAGCTTCTAAAATAAGAATGAGGAACATGGACTTTCTTACGAAGGACTTTATATCTCCACATTAGTCGTCGAACGATAATTGAACGCGAACATGAGCGTATATTGCAAAGGAATTTGAAGACGAAGAAAACAATAACGAGTGTTTTTGTAGTTTTTTATGTTTTTTTATTAATGATGTGTAATGTATTTTTATTAGTTTTAATATTCTATGTCTTATTATTTAATTTTTCTTTTAATTATAATGTTAAATCACATTTTAAATAATAAAATTAAAAAATGTGGATAAAGCCACTGCTCACCTTGAGCCACAACAAGGTCAAGTGAGTGAGCTACAACTTTATCAACAAGTCACGTCAGCGTCCAGTTAACATAAACAATAGGATAAAGTGTGTGCTCAGCTTTAGCCACAACACATAGGCTTCTGAGTTAGATCATATTAGCGTATGGTCAACTATACACATCATAAATTGGTGGGGTTTAAAATTGACCTGCTAAAGCGAACGTCCCACTAAAGTGACTAAATCACCGTTAATTTGCTGGAAAACAATACATAACAATAAGGTACTCTCATTTTATTTCTTAAAGGGGAATCATATTTCTCAATCTTTTTTACGCAGATGATGCCATGATATTGGGTAAAGGGGATGAGGCAAATGTGAAGACCTTGGCTAGAATCCTAAGGTGTTTTTATGCATGTTTGGGGTTGAGAATAAATTTAAACAAATCCAATTTCTTCGGAGTTGGCCTTGAATGTTCCTATGAATATAAATGAGAAGTTAATGATTGAAGATGGAGCTCAGAAGATCAATGAAACAGTGTATAGAAGCCTGGTGGGAGGTCTTATTTATCTTACTCATTCAAGGCCCGATTTAGCTTATGCTGTTGGGATGGTGTCAAGGTTTATGCAGGTACCATCCAAGAATCATTGGGGTGCAGCCAAAAAGATACTTAGATATGTTGTTGGGACTGTAAAGCTTGGTATTTAGTATGCAAAAGATACAAGGATGGAGCTGATTGGTTACACAGATAGTGATTGGGCTAGCTGTGCTGATGATAGGAAGAGTATTTCTGCAAATATCTTCTTCTTAGGCAGTGGGGCTGTTACTTGGAGTTCAAAGAAACAAAGTACAAGTACTGAAGCAGAATACATATCTACAACAGCTGCTACTTGTCAAGCAGTATGGATAACAAGGATATTGGATGATTTGGGCTATGAGCAACTTAGTGCAACAACTCTCTATTGTGACAATAAGTCAACAATCAATTTGAGTAAGACTCCAGTATTGAATGGTAAAACAAAGCACACAGAATTGAGGTTTCATTTTGTGAGAGATATGGTGACTCAAGAGAAGATCAAGTTAGAGTGTTGTGACACCAATGAGCAACTTGCTGATTTATTGACTAAGGCCTTGAGTAGAGACAAGTTTGCATGGTTGAGGTACAGGATTGGTTTTATGGAGTTTGGTTCAAGGGGAGGTAATGAAAAGTGATCCAAACTCAGTCGTTGGTTGTTGATGATTCTCAGAAAAAGGTGGCCGACTTGCATGGAATTTCATTTACGTATTCAAAATAAGTTTGTTACTTCTTGTAGGTTATTGTTCCTATTTTTAAGCTTTTAGCCGTTTGATCTTTTTAGTATAAATAGTCGTATGCATTTCCTTTCCATGTACACCTTTCAATTCAGTTAATAAAAGAGAGAATCATTTGAAGTATTTTGTTCTTGTGAGTGTATTGTATTGCTTTGATTTACCAACAGATTATTGAGGTGTTCGAGAAACGCCTTGCGGGTTGGAAGGCTAAAACTATTTCCATTGGTGGTCGGATTACCCTAATCAAGTCCATTTTGGTTAGCCTTCCTATTTACTATTTTTCTCTTTATAAAGCTCCCTTGACTATTATTAACACTTTAGAGAAGATAATGAGACGCTTCCTTTGGTCAGGTGGCTCGGTAGTTCAAAAAATTCATTGGGTGGCATGAGAACGGGTTACTTTGAATAAAAAGGAGGGAGGCTTAGGAGTGCCTTGTTTGAGGGAGGTGAATAAAGTGTTATTGTTTAAATGGGGGATGAGATTCCGGAAGGAACATGATAGGATTTGGAAGCGGGTGATCCTTGCTTGTCATAAGTCTCGGATGTCCTTTTTTCTCCTTTCCGGTAAATAATCAAATAAGAGGTTGTTGGAGGTTCATTGTGAAGACGTGTGATGGGTTAACGGTTCAAGATAGGCCATTGAGGTACAACTTCGTGGCTGATATGGGTGATGGCAGATCTGTCAGATTCTGGCAGGATACTCGGTTTGGGTATACACCTTTCTTTTTAAAATGGCCTAATCTTTATGATGCAAAGATAAATTTTTTTTGTCTTGTGGCTGATAGGATAGACGTTCCGGACCAGCAATGGGAAGATTTAAGAAGGTATTTTCCAGGTCCTTTAACCGAGGCTGCTGATATAGAGCTTGCGGACATAATATTGATGGCTCGGGGTCTTGTTAGGCGCCTTGGTGATGATAGGGGGAAGTGGCATGGGAAAGATCTTGTTGAGTGTACCTTTCAAGAAATTAAAAAGATGATGCACCACAATAGAAGATTGGTTAATATATTTTTTTTGATGTTTTGGGTGGGGTGGGTTCTATCCAAATGTAATGTGCTCGCGTGGAGAGCTGAGATAGGTCGCCTACCTACAAAATCGGAATTGAGCAAACATAATGTATATGTTGTTAGTGCATGCTGTCCCTAGGCTAGTATATATGTTGTTTGGACGTATTTCGGGGTGTTTGGAGGTGTTTATAAGCGTTTTGGTAGGGTTTGGGAACATACAGGCGATTAGGATTTGGGAGCTGGCGATTGACTTCCAATCGCATGTATCATCATGCGATTAGCTTCCTAAATGCATGAAACTTCTAGCGATTAGACTCCAATCGCATGGTATGTTTAGGCGATTAGGCCAATCGCCTATACTGCATGTTGCATAGTCTCCTAATCGCCTGTAATGGGCTGTACGAGTACAAGGGGTATAAATAGGCCCAATCATTGCCCTAATCATTAGTTCTTGCCACACACACTCTCCAAACACCCTCCCTTGGTCTGAAAGGTCTGGTTTGATCATTGTAAACACTCGAGCTCTGTTTTAATGATAAATCTTTAATCTTTTGACCCGTTTGTGTGTGTTAATTACTCGCATATCATTGTTTCTTGGTTGTTTTTGTTATTAGAACATATTTAGAGGATTCCGTACTCTGAATATAAACCTCGTGATTGTCGGTTGACCCGTTCGTCGTTCCTACATATGTGAACAACATGGATTGCAATATATGCGAGTCGGGTATAGAATCGACAAACCATTTGTTCTCTAGCTTCTTAGTGGCTCAAGAGGTGTGGTCGGCTATCGCTTCGTGGTGTGGTTTACAACCGGTTTTTGCTTTTAGCGTAAGGGACGTTTTGGAGAATCACAAGACTTTGGGGGGGGGGGGGGGAGATAAATGGAGATGAAGAATTATTCAAGGTTGATCACGATGTGGTGCATTTGGTTCGCCAGGAATGAGAAGATCTTTAGAGACAAAGTGGTGCACGATAGATTTGTTATTGCTAATATTAAAAATCTCCCTTTTTTGGTTCCGTCATAGAACAAAGTTTAAGGTTTGTCTTGGGTCGAAATCGCCGTTGCATATGGTGTAGCCTTTGCCAGGTTGTCCTCACTTTGAGGACTCGGCCGATTTTTGGTTGAATGAAATTGAATTTCCAAAAAAATAAATAAATAAATAATTGTATTTCTGTTTTACTTGATTTTGGTTCTTAGAATTAACTAGAATTGTGACCCGCCGCGCGTTGCAGCGGCATCGAAAGCTGTTGTTATTCGAGTCATTAACAGCATGGCCAACTTGAAATCGTAAACCGAAGTATCTTAGCACTTGCGAGCAATGTATTGTACCTAATTCTACTACACACAACAACATCTGTATAAACCTTCCTTCACATAATCAAATGTTACCAACAGATACCAAAAGAAATAATTTCTATTTCTTTGAATAAAAACTCAAGTAAGCATCACTAATCAAATCAAAATGGCGTGAACATAAGCCTCAACAAACTCAACTGTAACCATACTTCTAAAGCACTGTAAGAATCTCCACCACCTAAGGCCGATAATGTAAAAAAAAAAAAAAACAAACTCACTGCATCAGCAGGTTGTACCAGCTGCATCAATGGTTGTACAGACGACAACCACCACACCGGCCTGAGAGGAACCCGCCGCATTAGGCGGCATTGATGAGTCATCGACATCGCCACCTTCACTTATCGTCCACCAGGTAACCTCTTAACACCGAACCCTAAACGCCGCCCATCTTTACCGGCCAGGAAAACCTCGTGCGTTGTGTCCTTGTCGTCGAAATTTAAGCGGCTTGACTTTATCATCACCAACAATTACAGCGTCAGTAACACCAAATCAGTAGTATGTTTCACCTGCATCATGACATAAGATGTAAGCATGGTTAAACAATGGAGCACATAATTAAGGACATAAAATCCAAGTATATGAACAAATGGGCTAGTTCAGATCAAATATATTTCAAAATCATCTTGCACTTACAGAGAGACCACATCTTGAGTGGAAGGTAATTTGGGAGACCTAAGAAGAAGTCTTCTAAAGCATGTAGTGGAAAGAGAAGTCTTATAAGTGTCAACAATGAGTTTATCTTTACTTGACTGGCTTTCCATATCTGATTGCAATAAATTAATATTAGTATTTCAACATCAATACCTACACTGATCTTCTCTAACAAACTGAATGAACTGAGTTGCATACATAATCAACGGTTCAAGGCCATTTGCTATATCACATCATAGCTTGTTAACTTGCATCTTGTAATACAATCAAGTAAGATCTATTTTTTTCTTGGTAAAGGAAACATAATAAGAGTACATCCAATGTTGAAGTAGGACATCTTCAGCATTCTTGATGAGGTTGATGGATTTTTTAACAATATCTACAAAGTTTAAGAGTATATAATAACAAATAGTCCCTTAGAAAAAATGAAGAATCAATACAAATAAGTAAAGCTAAAGTTAGGTAGTGAGTTGTCATACCAGTAAGTAGCATCAATTTAGGATTAAGAAAACTAAATGAAATATATTAAATCTTGAATATAACTTTAGAAATAGACAACCACCTTGAGACATAGAAGAATCCGTTGAAAAGCAAGTCCGGGATAATGAATGTGATCGAGTTTAGTGACTCTACCGGCTGTTGCAATACATACATCTGCAGCAGCAAAAACTTATACTTGCAAGGTTGCAAACCAAATATAAATTAACCATCAAGCCACGCAACTTCTTAGAAATTATAAACACCATTCCATATTTTTTAAAACATACATTGTAGTCGGCTATATATAATTGATATAACAACCGGAACGATTTCAACCGTGCATTGTGAGACAGCTGCGATTTGGCGATTAGAGAAAGGAAATTACAGTAATCCACTGCTACTTTAGAGCCATATTCTTCAAATATAACAATCATATTATGCATCAAATATAACAATTATATTATGCATCAAATATAACAATTATATTATGCATCTCACTGTTAGCTTAAAGTCATGTTCCACAGCAATTCATGCCACCATAAGCAGTACCATAAGTTCGGTAGCTGAGAAAAACACTCAAACAAAATTTAGCTTCAAAGCCTATAACAAACCTAGAGAAAAAAAAAATCTAGTCTGATATCAATATCATGAAAAGACGACAGGCTCAGATTATGCAGGCAGATAAGATCACAATGGCTGCAAGGGTGGTTGCAAGTAAACACTGCCATCCAACAACCTTGCCACGCCACAGTTAAATCTTCATTCAAGTTTAAGTCAACCCTAAGAAAATCATCATAGCCTTGTCAAGCACCATCACAACAAAAAATTCCAAACCAAATCAAGTAAGAAACATATCAAAACTATGAACTAAGAAAACCCCCAAATATTAAGAACATGATTTCCTATCAATATAATCAACCAAGAAAGACACACAGGTGAGATCTATAGTCCAGTTTGTGAATGGAGGTGGGGGGGTGTAAGAGGATAGCAGAGGCATCCAAAAACACGGAGATGGTCATAGGAGGGAGATTGCATGTAGAGGAGTTCGGTGGGTGTTTTGGATTTGGTGACGGTATTGGGTAAGATGTTTAGAAGGTAGGTTGCGGTTTCCAAGGCGTGATGCCAGTAGGAGGGGGGTAAGGAAGCGTGAGCGAGAAGAGTTCGAACCATATTATTGATGGTGCGTATCTTTCGTTCAGCTTTGCCATTTTGTGGAGAGGTGTGTGGGCAGGAGAGACGGTAGGTGATGCCGTTAGTGTTAAAAAATGTTTGAAAATTATGATTAACGTACTCACGGCCATTGTCACATTGGAAAGTTTTAATAGTGCGTTCAAATTGTGTTTTAACATATTTGGCAAATTGGGTGAACATGGTAAAGGTTTGGGATTTGTTGGTCATGGGGTAGGTCCATAGGAAGTTGGTGTGGTCATCTAAAAATAAAACATAATACTTGTGACCACCTGAACTGAGGACAGGTGACGTCCATAGATCGCTATGTATAATATCAAAGGGTTGCTTGGTAACAGTAAGAGAAGACATAAAAGGTAAACGAGTACTCTTTCCAAAAACACACGATTGGCATACATTATTATTAAGTTTTTCAAAAGAAATAGAACTAGAATGTTTTAAAGAATGTAAAACTGGATGTCCCGTGTGTCCAAGACGATGATGCCAAAGTGTGGAAGAGATAGCAGCAAAAGCGGATGGTGTATGGGAACCGGATCCAAGTACGAGTGGGTACAGATCACCGCTGCTGTTGCATCGAAGCAGAGGAGCCTTGGTCTTGTAGTCCTTCACAAGAAAACCAAATTCATCAAATTCAATAGAAACTTTGTTTTCTCTAGTGAATTTACGAACAGATATTAGGTTCTTTAAAAGTTTAGGGGAGTATAGGACGTTTTTAAGGACAAAAGGTGGGAAGGGTTTGGGTAGGTATTTGGTGCCCTGTCCTAATACCGGAATGGTTTCGCCATTACCTACAATAATATGTTTAGATATGCAATCATTAGAAAAGGTATGGTAGTCACCTGAGTCGTGATTCATAGTGTTGGTGGCACCGGTGTCAAAATACTGAGTAGGGTCGGGCTGCTGCAGAGACATGGTATAAAGAGCCGTTTCAATGTCTGTGGGAGTGTAAGCATAGTGGGCCTGTGAAGAAGGTCGCGGCCCAAGTAATCCAGCAGCTGAGTTTGGGCCATTGTTGGGCCTGTTAGAGTTTGTTGGGTAGGGACACGGTGGAGCAGCCCAAGGAGAATAAGAAGAGGCCTGTTGTTGCTGCTGTGAGTGTGGAGCCCAAGCCTGAAGCATGTTCAAAACCTGCTGAGGAGTAAAGGACGGCTGGTAGAAAGACCGGCCACCACGTCCTTGACCACCACGTCCCCTGCCCCGGCCACGGGGACGGTTGTTACGAGGCCGAAATTGACCCGAGTAAGATCCGTCAGATCTGTTGGTGTCCGGAGCCGGAGGGGAACGGGCGGGCTGTCCAGCGGCCGTATGCAGTGCTGTGGAGGCGGTCTTCGAGGCCTGCAGAGTATGTTCCGTCTTGCGTTATTCGGCCTGGATTAACGTCGATCTGGCCTTGTAAAAATTGGGCAGCGGCTCGGTGCCAGTGATGATTGCAGCAGTGCTTTCATATTGTTCATTCAGTCCGGCGATTAGTTGTAAAACCAACCGATCGTTGTCAACCGGTGCATCGACATTCGACAATTGATCAGCAAGGGTCTTCAGTTCCTGACAATAAGAAGACATAGAAGAAAAATTATCAAGTCGTGTGTTAGTAAACTTGTGTAGCAGGTGAATCGCTCTGGCCGCCTTATTATCTTGAAACAATTCTTCGATTGCGACCCAAGCTTCATGAGCAGTATAAGTTTTCTGGATGACGGTATGAAGGAGATCGTTTGAGACCGTGCTGTACATCCACTGGAGTACAATACTGTCCAAGCGATCCCATTCATCCATGGGTTTGTTCGGGTCAGACGAGTTAGCAGCAGAGGAGGAAGCGGGACGCGGCAGCAGATGGTCATAGACCAAGAAGGCTTTGCAATGGATCTTGAAAAGAGTTGACCAGGAGCCGTATTGAGAGGAGTCGATTTCAAGTGTGATTGGGATATAATTTTTGATATTGGAAACTGTTGTTGCCGGGTGAAGTTTGGTGTCAGCGGGTGGTGGGGTAAGGGGAGTTTGAGGATCTTGATCACCAGCCATGAAGAAGACTGAATAGGGTGCGGCAGATTTAGGAGAAAAGAAAGAAGAAGGGGCGAGTAGGGTTGAAGAAGAGAGCCTGGTTTGATACCATGTAAAGTGGGATCCTTGCCCCTTTCATTGATAATCATTGCTTTATATAATACAAACTATATCTCCTATATTTGGTAAGAGATAATGACAATGAATACAAATTACAAATTTCAATCATATCTATAAATATATCTAATAATAATCAAATACCATGGTTAGCGGCGGCTGGCCGTGACCGTGACCGTGTATTGGATGATATGCAGCAGTGTTAACATCGTTATGTATGGTTACAGCTGGAGAGCTGACGACTGTGGTGGCAAAATCATACACCCCCTAACCGCATCTCTTCCTCGCACCGTCATCCCGGTGTCCAAAACCGGCAAATCCGTCATCAACCTCAACCATAATCATCACTGTCGTCATCGTCTGCTGCCTTGAACCTCCACAACCATCACCAGATGTGGTGATAACAGAAAGTGAATCAGTCATTGATCTGAGTTAGATGGTTTGATTTATGACATTTCATGTGACGATAGCAAGAACGATGTTAGTTTACACCGACGGTTGGGGCCTTCATTAAATATTTGAGAGTGTTAAGGTAAGTAGGTTGTTAGATCTGGATTAAAATGTGCAGAGAGAGAGAGAGAAGGAGCTAAGAGGAAAAAGAAAAAGAGATGGATATGCATCAAAGTTTAAAGCAAGAGAAGAGGACGCGTGTAATGGGTACACAGTCCACTCAGTCACTCACCATCAGCAAATGAACACACGTAGCAAAGTAATGATGCCTTTCATAGTACAACCATCCAAGCCCAAGCTACAACTAAGTAATGCAGAAAACACCTATAAAGCACCATGTACAACCTGCAAATGCACAAAACCTTTGGTAATTAGAATATTATAAATTGTTTAAGAGAATAATTGAAAAAAAAGACCGACCATTTTCGTATATTCTGAAAGTTTAGAGTCAAGGCCAATGGAAGAGCCAGAGCCGGTGGTCATAGAAGTCAAATTACTTGTAGAAAATCTAAAATCCCCTCTTCAAAATTTGAAAATTTGTTACTATGACAAAACATTCAAGTTCATTACGTGATTGGGAAGAGGAAATGACCATGAACTATGAGAAATTTTGTTATTTAGGATAAATCATATAACTATATAAGTTGATTTTGAGGATGTTTAGATGTGTGACGATAATATAGATTTGGAGTTTTTGGAAAAAAATGACTTTCATTGTGTCTGTTTAGATTGACGAATGAGCTTTGGATATGAAGAGGAAATAAGTCACCTCTCGCTGGTTCGGAGTAAGGGATTAGATCTAGGATGTGAGAATAAAGGTTGTTAACGACGATATCTGTATAAACATGCAAAAAAGACACCGTTAGGCTCTCCACATGGGAGATGGAAGGTTTCTCTGTGACCACTCTCCGGCCTGAGAATAAGTACGGTTTTAAGAAGTGATAAGTTTTGAGAGAAAAGTATTTGGTTCGGAGGTTATCAGTGACCCAAAATGAGGGTTCCCTTGGAGTATTTATACTTTTCATGGTGGGCTTCGGAGGTCAAGGCCCATGGGCCTCTATTCCGAAGCTTTACCATCGACGCTATTGCCTTGGTTCGGACCAACATGGTTTGACCTTCGGCCATAAGCTATGTATTCTCTTCAAGTTCCCTGAAGTCCTTTTAATTCCTTCGGAGTTAAAATGGACAGAATGTGGTGGATGACAGCTAGTGTTATTTTGAGGGGTATGGTCAACAGCTGTGATCATTCACTGCGTTTTCTAGCGTCACAACCATGTTATTTTACCGAATGACCTTTTAGGTGAACCTTTTTGATTGGCTCGAGATGGCGTTTGACGTGTTCTAATTGGACGGTGACAGGTTGTCGATTAGTATCCACATGCTTTAGTTATAAATAGAACTTTTTCACTCTTTCACTTTTACCATTTCTTTTTTATCCCCTTTCTTGAAAAAAAAAATCGCCCCCTTCCTTGACATCCATAACAGTCCTTCGGCCGTACATAACCAGTCCCAGAATCTCCTTCTCCCTTAGTAAAATTGTCTTCTTCCTTAAAAAAAGGGTGTTTCTTTGTCTCTTTCTCTGTTTTTTAATCATCCCTAAAGATAACATGTTAACTACATATAATGTCTTAAAACAAGAGAAACTTGATGAATTCATAGAGGAGTTCCGGATCCCCTTAGAACTTCATCCGACCCTTCGTGAGCCAAACACACCTATACATCCCTTTCCACCCGAAAATTTTACATTTTACACCCGTGTGTATTTCTTGTTGAAGGTGTTACAAAACCATAAGGTTCATATATCTCAAATGAACCCCTTCGGCCTAAGTCGGGGAAACCAGTTCGAGTTGTTTTGTCGCTTTCTTGACTACGTTCTGGATCTTGATGTGTTTCGAGCGTTTTATCGTTTAAACCGGTTCGGCAATTGCTATAGTTTCGAGAAACGATAACCCAAGGACAAGAAGGCCGAAGGACGAAAGGAAGATCGGGAGGGTGTAGGTTGGGAAGTATCCAGTTTGAAGGATTAGAAAGATAGGTTTTTCTGGTTAGATGATCGGTGCCTACAGGAAGATATGGTTCGGAGGGAAAAGAAAGACACTTTGGATGGTGACCTGCCAAAAGGCTTTGCATATGATAAGAAGTTATATAGGTTGTTGGTAGCTAACAAGTTCCCCATTCGTCGATTACCTGAGCATGTTTTGGTGATGGGATGTATAAGTCGGAACTGGGAGTGGTCGGACTAGTGGGCGGTGATTGAGTATGAAATGAAGGGTTAGTATTCAGAGTATTTTAAGACTTTGTCATGCCTCTCTTTGTTGTATATATATGTATTGTTATGATCTATTGCATCCATTTCCTTTTTGCAGAAATGTCGTTGCAGGATTGCCTACATCTGGAGTCTTTTGATGAGTGGATCTTGAGTTTACGACTCTTTCGCGGAAGGAGGGTGACAAACCGTTTCTACAATGCACGAAGGCTGCCTTTTTGAAAGTGAGGCTGGAGGGAGATGCATCGGTAAACAAGGCTCCTTCTTCTGTTGCTACATCAACGGCTCCGAGTAGCAAGGTGTCCGAAGATGATGATGCAACAATTCAAGCTCCTGCTGGAAATGGTAATTTGGCGTCTTTGTTAGTGGCTACTGCGAAGCATGGTGGTGGTGAAAAGGAAGGGGTAAGAATAAGGAGAAGGCGCATAAGCGGAAGCATGTCAGAGTTGATGACGCGAAGAAGATGCCGAAGAGGCTTAAAACTCCTACGGTGGTCAAAATTGAAAATGTTCCAGCTTATAAGGTAAGAAGCCTGTTGATGATGTGATTTTTCAGCTTTCTGATCATTTGACTGGTGGTGGGCAAAGTTCAAGAGATGGGCCGTTTCGAGTTTTTACCGAAGAGAACACAACTATTAACCCTTCGCCGATTCAGTAGCATCCGGAGAGCCCAGTAGGTATGTGTGATGGTCCGAGATGGTACCCTCTCTTTTCTGCCTCTGACGAGGAGGAACCAAAAGGGTTCCTCGATCATCTTTGGTATGATTCATAGATAAAACAACGGTGTTTCAATTTGGTTGTAGATTCCTTGGATCTTGACCTGACGAAGGCTGATGAGAACTTTGTCCCAAACTAAAATCTAAAGAACGGGGACCGTGTGCTTGATGCATCTACGGCAAGGACCATGCTTCTGAACATTAACACCCCTTCTGATGAGTATATGTATCATAGGGCTCCTCCTTCGGACTTGGGTGAGGCTTTGCTGATAAACCAAGCCTAGTCGAACGGGCCGGTGGCTGATGTGTACCGGAGGTGGGTGGAGCTGGAGGCCAAAAGGGAATATCTTGAATCATTTCTGGAGATGTGGGGGGTCTTTCGGCAGTGGGCAAGGAGTTGGAGCTATTGAGTGCTAAGAAGTCATTGTTGGAGAAGCAGTTGGAGCAGGCTCTTAATATTGCCAAGTTTAGTCAGGCAGCTGTTGCATCTGCTTTAGAAGAGAGATATAAAATTTCTTTAGAGAAAGCTACGGAGGTTGGGCTACTGACGACTCAGCTTCAGGCCCTTCGTACCGAATGTGTCTCTGCGGTGGAAGGTAGTTGTTTTATAGACAATTGTCCTTTTTGTAACATTATGTTTTTTTCCTAAATTTTTAATAAATAAAATTCCCCAAGTTTATCATCTTTATTTGTGAACATGCAATTAGATACAAAGATTCATTAGGCTCATTGATACAAAGTTTCATTTTGCAAGGTGGTTGTGCATTATTATGCATGTTTGTTTAGTCTAAGAGTTATAGGAGGACACGAATTTACAGGTATGTTATGGAAGTGTGAAATTCTATCAAGATTTTGGTAGATACCCAGTACGTTTTCGAAGCATCAGAGGTGTGGTGGGTTAGCTGCCGTACACCCTATATATAAACACTAATGATGCATCGAAAATGAGACTGAGCGTCGGACCAACTCATGCATTGGTATTTTATATATACCTGTATCCTCCTAGGTAGTTTAGACTCACGTAATTCAACTCTTATCCCCATTCAAACTCATCTTAGAGTTCATTCATTACTCGTATCCAAAATAAACAGTTTACCTTGTTCCCTACAACTCTTGCCATCCCTTAAACCCAAACCGCAATCGCACGGACATTTACCTAACCACCATCAACCCAATGTCTTTTTTTTATAACTTCGGGACAAAGTTTCCAAAAGTAGAGGAGATCGACTGTAACATTATGTATTTTTTCCTAAATTTTTAATAAATAAAATTCCCCAAGTTTATTCATCTTTATCTAAGTTTCTTCTTCTTATTAGTATTATTACTAACTAATCTATATATATATATATATATATATATATATATTTATAAATACTTATCATATAACAAACAATATTTTTTTTCAAAAATTAGTGTTATATATATATATATATATATATATATATATATATATATATATATATAAGGAAAGGATATTTTGGAAACCCTCTTGAGTTGAGAAAACATTTGAAAACCCATGTAAAAAACCATTATTTTTTTAAAAAAATAACCAATGTAAAATACATGTTTTTAAGCATTTTGGGCAAAAAAAATAACAAAAGCGCCGATGGGATTTTTTTTAAAAAAAATAAACAAAGTTTCTAAAAAAACATATGTTTTCAGCTATTTACCTATGTTTTTAGCAACTTTGTTTAATTTTTAAAAAAAATTCCATCGGCGCTTTTTTTATTTTTTTGCCTAAAACGCTTACAAACATGTATTTTACATTTGTTATTTTTTTCAAATAAAAAAATGTTTTTTTACATGGGTTTTCGAGGGTTTTCTCAACTCAAACGGGTTTTCATTTTATAATTGACCTATATATATATATATATATATATATATATATATATATATATTATCATTTATATTAACATTTGACATAATAAAAATGTGTTTATAATATAAAAACCCACAAAAATTCGCTTAACAAAAAAAATGGTTGGAACAAGACTCGAACCCGAGTCTGGAACTAGCTTGAACTTATCACCCAACAAGCAAACCACTCAACCAAGCTAGGTGTTTAGTTCAATTATGATCCGGTTTATATTTATAACATAATTTAGATACACCGAAGTCAAAACCCAAGTCAAACCGACTTAGAAGCTTCAATTGATGTTCTTTGATTTGAAATTTGAAACTATGTTGATTGATTATTGACCGACAATCACCTAATCGGGCATTAACAAGTTTCAATTTGTTGTAAACATTCCAATTTTATGCATATTATACGCGTTTAAATTTACTCTTTGGTCAACTTTCCAATCGAAGGATCAGACCTGTTATACTATAAATTGAACCCTCAAATTCACCCTAAAAGTGTCGTAAACACTAACCTCACTCTCAATTCTTTCTTTCGTTCACTAAAATTCGTGTAATCTAGTCCGTTTGACTTTTCGGTTGACTCGTTCTTCAGGATAGCTTTGTGTTTTGTAAGTATCAATTGATTACATGTTTTTGTTCCTTGTTATTAGCCGACTAATAGCCCCATTATTTCTTGGGTTATTAGTTGTTAATCGGGTTAATTGAATAACTAGGGTTCATAGGCTCATATTTGGGGAAGATGATACGAGTTCATAACAGATTAAAACATTTAAGAAACGAATTAAAACAAACATCTGATCTAGATCAGATGGTTGTGACAACTGTTGTTGATCTACTGGTCTTGGGTTCGATACCAGGCCTCAACGTTTTCTTTTTTTAGGAATTATTATTATTATTATTATTATTATTATTATTATTATTATTATTATTATTATTATTATTATTATTATTATTCAAACAAACTATATAAGACATTAAACCAAGACCCTTCAGTTCTCAAGGTCCAGATCAACTTGTCTGGACTTGTGATTTAAAACAACCAAACCGGGTCCGACCCGGGTTCGATCCTCCCCATCAACTTATTTTTTTATTTTATCATTTTCCTTTGTATTTTTATATTATTTTGGTTAATAACTTCTATAATATATTTTAAATGTCAAAGATGACTTATAAATTCTACAAAATTTATTTTATGATACATAACCAATAAACTTTATTATATAATTTTCATTTTTAGAAAAATCATTTATTAATATATATATATATATATATATATATTAAATAGTACAGTCACTATCTCCCGCCTTCACCTTTGTTACTAGCATCAATCACTAACAATATCTTCCGGTAACAACTCCCACCATTTGAATCACTATCTTAATCGAAAACACCACTAACCCCAAATGTTACCTAAGTTATTAACCCATAATTGAGACTGAAAATAATGACTATAATTTGACTTACCAAACTGGTCGGAACCCTAATATCACCGCCGTCGTCGCTATATCCCGAGTCCCAACAGTAGTAGCCATGATCGACATCTCCTCTGTTCAATCTTGATGGAATGATAACATACTCACTGGAACTCTAACAGAACCCAAATCCGAACTCCCATCCATGACCTAGACCACCATCTGTGTCCAAAGATTCACTATCGTCACCGATCCCCAACCGTCACCGTTACCTAATATCCTTAACAATACCATCATCGTACCTTTTCTTTAGCAACCGAACCCACCATTGGCTTCCGCACCTCTCGATCTTGAAGATGAGCTGTTACACGCGTCAAGGAAGGTGGACGTGTTGCCGCCTTCGGTGGTGCTCCGTCGTTGTCCCTCCATCTCCGATGGCAGGGATTCCACCGGTTCCTTCTTCCTCCCTCTCGACTCTTTCCCTCTCTCTCTAATTGTGACCGGATGGGTGTGTGTTTATTATCATCAGGGAAGAAATGTGTGGTAATCTAGAGTATTTAAAGGGGTTTGTGGTTAATAGTTTTTAACAAAACCATTAACCACACATGGTTTGGTGTAGGGCTGGCAAATCGTGTCTTAACAGGTTTAAGAGGTCTCTGACGACGCGAACAAATCAAGTTCTAAACATGAACACGACTCATCTAACTACTTTATATCTCATGTTTATAACCCAGTTTTATGTTTTATGTACCAAAAAAGAGAAGTGAAGGATCTTTGCCTCTTAATTCTAATTATTTTATAAAAAGTAAAAAATCACATAGTCTATTTTTCAGTTAACAGGTCTTATCGTGTCTTATACAGGTTACTCATTTCCAGCCCTAGTTTGGTGTGTGGTGTGTTGTCACACAAGAGTGGGACATGTATCCCTCTAGGGAGGTGACATGTGTCCCCAAGTGGTGACTAATCACCCAATCTCGGGTCGGGTTTGTTGTCGGATTTTGGTTCTGTATCGCGTGGCGTATTGGTCCGATCTCATACATACATGTATAATATTATTTCCCTTGTCAAAATAATTAGGCAACTCTCCGGTTTCCGATTCGTATTTAAATATATTATTTGCAATTATTATTATTATTAATTTCTTCGTCATTCTGGTTTTAGTCATGAAAAATTTTAGGCCTAGTACCAGGGTGTTACAAAAATCCCCTGCGACATAAGAGATATTTGTTAACATTTATTATGTTCCGGAGATTTCCATATAACTTTGTGTAGGTGCATTTTCTGATTTATCATCCTATAATACAGGTGGAAATGAGTTCACCTGACTCATGAATGAAGCAAGATGGGAGCCTCGGCGCTTGATACCGTGTGGTACGAGCGGTCGAATCATGTTAATTCGTGCCTGATTGTTCACATTCGGAATAGCTATTGGCTTTCCATCCTTGACTTCTTTGACTAGTTGAGATAACTTACCAGAGCGAATGACTTTTTTAATTTCCTACCGGAGGGACCAACAATCATCGGTGTTGTGTCCCTTGGCCCGGTGATATTCACAATACTTCTTCGAATTCATGTCGGCTGAAGGTCACTGATTGGCAGGTGTTGGAAGATGCAAGTTCTCGGTAAGGAGAATATCTCTTGGAGCTATAGCTAGCTCCATCATTCCATTGAACCTTGAAGGGTTTAAGGACTTTGCTGAGCTACTTTTATTAGATCTCCCATAAGACTCCTGCCTGTTCATGTTCCAATGCCCTCTCCGGTCGGTGTGATCGGAAGTCTTCTTCCACGAGCTTCGGCTATCAGAGCTTTTATAATCAGTCTCGGAGGAATGTCCACAGGCACTCTTCCCTCTAGCAAAAGCCCTAGCCCTCTCCATTAACACTTCCATCGTTTTCAACAAATCTTCATGCAACTTTTTAACCAATTGATTGTTCCGAACCCCGTGGCAAAAGCCCGAGACCTGGAGCTGATCAACCGCACCATGTATCTGCATGCTCTCCTTACTGAATCGATCAATGAAACTTTCAAGTGACTCACCATCCATTCTCCGGATGTTGTGTATTTCGGTGATGTCTCTCGAACAACGTCGCTGGTTTGCAAAATTCAACAAAAATAACTTTCGTAAATCCTCCCAAATGGTGATTTCTCCTTTTGGCAACCCATCAAACCAAATCCTTGCAGCTCGCGGGGGGGGGGGGGGTGTACGAATATGTGGCACCATGCAGGCATGGGCCACAGTTCTATCTCAGCTGCCCCTCCGAAGGCAAAGATGTGGTCGTCCAGATCGGATGTACCATCATATATCTTAACTTTGGCTGGCATTTTCAATTTTACAGATAGCCGAGCACTAGCGATTTGTTGAGAAATTTGGAGTGGGCTGCCATTTAGGTAGGTCGGTATGGTGCAGTGAGCTCATCATCACCTTGGATGATGCCTTCCGGTCTCTTCACCGAAGAGAGTAAGTCGGTTGGTAGTGGTTCGAGTAGCCGAAAGGTATGACGTGTCCATATGGTGTGGTCGAAATGACTGTGGAGTATGTGGGTTGGGACCCGAAGTTCAAATTAGCTCAGGATGGAGCGGAAAACTCTTCGTTAGGGAATAAATTTACTTTCACACATTGCATCCTGGCCTCTCTATCTTGTTGTTCCTTCAGTTGGAGTAACAACTATCGATTCTTTTGGAGGAAAGCATCATCAAATTTTTTTGTCAAATCTGCTGGTTTAGATGCTGAAGCATCAGTGGATGGTTGCAAATCAAAGATCTGGTTTCTTTCGACCTGAGCTGTTGTGGAGATAGCAACCATCCCTGATGATGTGACGGTGACCAACTCATCATCAGCTTCAGTTGTTGCAACATCTTCAATCACAAATTCCTCAGAGGTTGCCGTCATGGGTTTAGATTGCATGGTGTATCTTTAGGAAAAGAATACAAGCAAAGTAATACTACGGATGACGCCAAAAAAAATTTTGAACAGCCAAACGAAATACTTTTATTCACCGAAGACAAAAAAAAACATATTACAGTAGACCAACCAAATAGCCAGCGGTTATGTGGACAGTACGCCCAAGAACCTTCGACACATTACACTTGCTTACACAAAAAAATAGACAACAAAAAAATAGTTCCTATCTAAAATCAAAGCCTGCAAACTCATACCATTGAGGGATGTCAACACCTTGCATTTTAGCTCTCTTCATCATCCACCAAAAGGACTCTTCTTTAATGTCTGCAGCTACTTTTGTCGTCGTATGAAATCTATTGTTGAACACCGTATCATTTCTTCTTAACCATATCCGCCAAATTACCAATAGACCAATTGCATACACACAATCTTTTTTCTTCTTTCCACAGACAAGCGACAAGAAATGATTCAATACCTGTGGGATCGACTCATAACCATTCGGCTCCTGTATTTTTAACCATGAGAACACATTCCACCAAACCGACCTCACCCACACACATTCTGCAAAAAGACGGTTTGACGTTTCCAAGTCCGCTTTCACAAAGTTTGCACATACCATCACCCGCTAGATACCTCTTGCACACAAAGCTTGACTTGTTGGAATATTATTATTTGCTACTCTCCAAACGAAACAGTTCACTTTAGGGGTAGCAATCTTACTTCATTTAAAGATATGAAGCGAATTTCCCACCGGATTATGCTGATCCAAGACTTTTCTAACCGTCTTCAATTCAAAATCCTTCTTTTCTCCATTTTGAAACCACCTCCAACTATCCACATTCTGACCGATCGCCTGATCTACAAGAAAACTCAGCAGCTGACCTGCATCTTCGGTTTCTTGACCTGCAGTTAGTGCCCAACTCCATTCCAGCCTCCAAATAGGACTGCTTCAATGTACCTGCAGCAAACAATTTACCTTTGCTTTTTTTTATTTGCTCAGTGAGTATAGAACACGGAATTTATCCCTCAAAATCGCCCCTTGCACTAACAATTAGTCCAAAAGTCGACTGAACTATCGGAACCAATTGAACAGACAATACTAGAGTTAAGGTCCACACTAACTTTCATGAATTCTTGGTTAACAGTGTTCACTTCTTTCCACAACCTCGTACCCATTTTGTTACACCGAATAATATTCCTACATCTACCTTGCCCATGAATCGCATCAATTACTTTGACCCATAGCTGATCCGGTGATGTCTTGTACCTCCACCACCACTTACTGAGTAGCGCCGAATTCATATTCTTAATACAACCCACTCCCAACCCACCCCTTGATTTTGGTTTAATTATACCCTCCCACGCAACCCATCTAACTTTGTTTGAATCACCTGCCCTACCCCAAAGAAATCGTCATCTTATACCCTCAAGAATTTTAACTACCCCGGATGGCGCCTTAAAAAGGGACAAGCAATAGTTTGGAAGTGAACCCAAGACCGACTTAATTATTACCTTTCTACCATCAAACGACAAGTTCCTAGCCTCCCATGCCGATAACTTAGAGTTGAATTTGTCAATCAACACCTTCAAATTCACGATCCTCTTCATGTTCGTGCCAACCGGTAACCGAAGATGTATGAAAGGAAGGTTACCTTGCATACAACCCAGAATCGATGTCGAACCAATAACCGTCTGGTCTTCCACATTAACTTCGAATAAAGTGCTTTTTGAGAGATTTACTTTAAGACCCGACGCAACAAAAAAATGACATCTAAGAATTCTATTAAGATATACGATATTGCTTTCCGACCACATACCAAGGAATAGGGCATAATCCACATACAATAGGTGGGATAATACCGGACCCCCATTAGGTAGTTTAACCCAAAAAGGAACTAGATTCGACCGCTTTCTTCATCATATCATGTAAGGCCTCCTTCACCAAAGTGAATAAAAAGGGGGACAACGGATCTCCCTATCTAAGACCCCTTTTGATCTGGAATTCGGTTGTCGGAGCACCATTCAATAGGGCCGCCACCTTAGCTATGAATAATATTCCCCTTATCCAATTCTTCCACCTACTTGGGAAACCTGTGGGGTCAAAGAGGATTGACAAGCCAGTATAAACCTTAGTCTGGATCACTATATGCATATTTTGCTAAGTATAGAATCTACTGAAGAAGAATAAGACAAAGTACTGAATAAGCTGATACAAGTGATGAAGAACAAAGTGCTGAAAGGTGAACCAGACAGAACACATGAAGAACAATTTTGTCATCAAAAGTTGTTTGGTCTTTAGCAGTTTTAGTAGAAGCTTCTCACCACCCTTACTTCAGTAGTTTCTGTATTATATTAGTTTTTATTACTTTATGTACAAGTTCCAATCTTACAGCCTGTTGTAGTATTATTATTATATTGTTTCAATACTTCCAATGTACGTATTGTTCAGTCTATAAAAGATGGGTTCACCCCTTCTATTATAGACATCTTTTGCAGTAAACATTTCTAATATATGAGAATCTTTTCAAGCACTTATTACTGTTTTATGCATTAACTGTTTGACTCTCATATTAACTTCTTTAGTTCTACTATTGAGGGGGAGCAATAACTCTTGTTAAAAGTGATACTTTAACCTTAGAACACTTAATACATTCCGCTGTGCATTTACTTTGATATATCTTACAAGTGTTCTAGGAAGAAACTATGATAAACTATAAGAACTGATCCAACAATTGGTATCAGAGCTCTGGTTCATCTGATAACATATCAATCTAACAAATTGAGAATCAGACATAGGCTCTTATTGATTTTCAATCCAGGATAAAAGTTCACTTTATCAAAAACATCCATCACTTTAAGAAATAATTGATCAATCAAACTTCTTAAAAACGGATCATCATAATACTGGATCTGCAAATAAGCCTCACATGCTAGTCAGAAATGAATATAATATCTGGCAAAGAAGGATGACACATACTTTGTCACAACAAAATACTGGCTGTTGGAGGTCTGTCATGTATGGACCCCATAAACCAGTAACTGTAGATTTAGAAACTAAAGTGGAAAAAGAAAAAGAACCAAGAGACTACACTGATGAAGATTTCTAAAATTTGAGCTAGATGCTAAGGCTTTTTCATTGTTGGCAATGGCTCTCCCAAATGAAATTTGTGCGGCACTCTCATTGTGAGAGTGCCAAAGAGCTGTAGGATTCTTTCAAAGAATAGTTTGGAGCTCTCTCAAATGAAATCATAGATTTGGTCATAAAATCCCAGTACTACACAGCGTTCAATGCTGACCCACCAATACATACTGAAACTCTAAATGAGTTCTAGGCAAACGCTGTGGCAGTTATTGTCAATGATAAGGTCATTTCCCTGAAGACGACGATCAAAGGGAAAACCATGGCAATCACACCGGAAACTATTGGAATCACACTAGGTCTGAATGATGCTCAAGCCCCAGAACAAATTCCAACTGGAATTGTCCAATTAACCATGATAGGGTATGGTTAGGTACTCTTTCACATGCCACTATCTACAAAAGATTTTTTGATGCAAAATATAAACTTTTGTTCCACTATATTATCATGTGTTTGATTCATAAAACTGGTTTATATGATCAGATGCCCTCTACTTTAGAACCAAGGTTCCATTCCATTGTGAATGAAACCTCTTTCAAGGTATCTTCATATTTCTTTAATGAGTTGGTGTTACATCACCAAAATGATAAAAATAAATTTTCGCTATACCCAAGGTTCCTAATGCACTGTATTCTTAAGGAACTTGGAGAGGAGGTACTTGTTGGTGAAACAAGAAACTTATACCCTTTAACCTCACAAGTATACTCAAGGCAGAACAAACCGGCTTCCATGCTAGAAGATGACCAAGGGGAACAAGAAACATTCCCCATGGAACCCACATCTTCCAAACCCATTTCCCGAAAGACCAAAAAGCCCAAACAACAAAAATCCAAACCAACCAACCCTAAAAGAAAAGCAATTCAGGAGGTTGAGATGCCCGAGTCTGCTGATGTGCAATCTGCACTTGATAAAGGTGTAACTGAAACTTCCTCTCAGTTACATCCATCTCCACCCTCACCCAAAAGAGCTAAACCTATTTCCATTCAGTTTTCAAGGAAGAAGGTTAAAAAGACCAAAACTACTGACCCACTTCCCGAAACTACTGAACCTATTCCTTCTACTGATCCCAAAACTACTGAACTTGAACTTTCCCACACCACAGTAGAAATAGCTCAATTTCTCTCTGGGCTGAAGGAAAATATCCCATATGATAATGTCATTCCCCAATCACCACATAAAACAGGGGAACAACTACTGAAATAGACATTGATGTGGATATTATCAGCCCTAACCCAACAGATGAGGAGGAACCAAGGCATCTAAGCCCAAACTTAGATACTTTAGGTACATATGAGGCTGCCAATACTCTTATACCACCCTTTGGTGGATCTGAGGATAGTGGTAACATAATTAAGACCTCATATGTGGCAACTGCTGATGAAAGCTCTGAGCCTAAGGCAGGAAATCCCCATGACCAAGAGAAAGAGGTACATGAGACAACTAGGTTGAGCCTAGCTCATGATGTAACTGATGAAGTCATCATTAATGATGTCATCAGGGATTCAAATAATTCCATTAACTTGGATGATGATTCACAAATTCCACAAAATGAATTGATGGCTGATTGTGAAAGTTCTGAATCCAATGTATCTGTACTCAAGGGGCCAGTCACAAAGGATCAAGTTAAAGACCACTTGTACCCTAATTCCCCAAAAGTGGCATCCCAGTCTTAACTGGCAGGGATCTCCCAAAAACACGCTCTCCACACTCACAAAAGCCTACCCAATCCTCTGGTGGTACTAGCATAGACCTGAACCAGCTATGCAGCCTAGATGGTTTCTTATACCAGATGATACATCACCTCATTTCTTCACATCTTCAAACATTCATAACTGCTATGGAGTTGAAGAACAAAACTCAATTGGAGATGATTAACAATGCTACTGACTTGAAGATGAGGGAGTTGTCTAGAAGAGTGGAAGACAACAAAAGACAATTAGAACATTTATCTTGTGTTGCACCTCCTGCTCCTTAGTTTCCAGAAGTGGATGAAGCCAAAAAGAAGGAGATGATAGCTAAGGGCAAGGGACCAGAAAAGATTTCTCTTGAAGCCTCTAAAAAGGCTAGGGAAGCTCAAAAACTCAAGGATGCCCAAAAAGAAAGTTTCAAAACAAGACAAGATAAGAAATTGCCCATAAAGAAAAACATGAGTGGCAAGAAAAACATGAAAAGCTCCTTAGAGAGAAAGCTCTGAAAGCTTCCCAAGGCTTAGAAGCAACTGCTGAAGAACAAACCAAAAGTACTGAAGACAATCCTTCAATAGTTGGTACTCAGACCAACACTTCAGCAGTTGTAACTCAAACTACAACTGAACAACCGTCTACTGCAACTGAACCAACTCCAATTCAAATTCCCGTGCCCATCATACAATTACAATTGTTCTAAACCCTTCTCCAATTGCATTATCATCCGAAGAAATGGTGAAAAGTTTATTAGAAAGCAAAAGAAAGGTCAAGGAAGATGAAATCTTGAACAACTTAGAAGAAAAGGATGATATGAGCTTCAATGACAAACTACAAGCATATGAAGATAAACGTAGAGAGTTAGAAGAAGAAAGAGTTGCTGAGGAACGACTCCTAGTTGCTGAAGAAGACAAGACACAACAGCTAATGAACTATACCAATAAAAACAGCAAAACCAAGAAACACTTTCTCAGGGGACTCTCAACTTCAGAACTAGAACACAGGGCTAGGCTTATCTTAGACAGGCTAGCTACTGAAAAGGAAAGGAAGTTGAAGAGAGCCCAAATTATTCAAGAACTGGCAGCAAATGACTATGGTTCAAAGGCTCAACTGTCCAGATGGAAGGATGCTGATCTTCATGTAACCTATAAAAGGTTCAAAGTTTTGCAGCAAACCAATCCTGAAAAATTCAAAACACCAGAAGTCTCCCAAACTTGTGATCCTACAAAAAGACCAACTTCCAAACCAATTGCCTAGAAACAAAAGAAGTCAGAGGAATAGATTGAAACAGACTTCAAAATGATTCTTCTTGAAGGCAATCAGATAGAAGATCAAGATATTGAATGGGAAGAAAAACCTCTGCTCACTCAACATAGGGATCCTTCAACATTTGCTTATCAACTGACCCAAACCATCACAGATCAAAAACAAACCAAGGTAATCACTAAATACCATATTCCTATTCCTAGTGATACACCTGGTGTTGTACAAGTTGAACATAGAAGGAGATCTAACCTGATTGTTGCTGAAATTGAAGAACCACAAGCATCATGTCAAAACCAAGAAAAGGGCATAGTTCCCTACAAACTAGACTTTGATAGGTCTAGATCAAAGATAGTGAAATGGTCCTTAACTCACAAATCAAACTCAGTGGTGTTGGAAAGAGAAGACTATTCTTTCAAGATCTTCAAAAGCAAAGATGAGCTAAAAAACCTTTCAAAAGCAGACCTTCTAATAGTTCAGCATCTTGAACTAGAATAGGGACCAATTCTCACAGAACAACAATCCCACCAACTTAAGATCTCCATGGTAAGAGAAATTTGGAGAATTCTTGATTGCAGAAGAAAAGAAAATAAAAACTAGATAAGGTTTTAGCTTAATCAATCTAGGGGGAGATTGTTGGGCCAAAGAGGATTGACAAGCCAGTATAAACCTTAGTTTGAATCACTCTCTGCATATTTTGCTAAGTATAGAATCTACTGAAGAAGAAGAAGACAAAGTACTGAAGAAGCTGATACAAGTGTTGAAGAACAAAGTGCTGAAATGTGAACTAGACAGAACACATGAAGAACAACTTTATCATCAGAAGTTGTTTGGTCTTCAACAATTTTAGTAGAAGCTTCCCACCGCCCTTACTTCAGTAGTTTCTGTATTATATTAGTTTTTGTTACTTTATGTACAAATTCCAATACTACAGCCTGTTGTAATATTATTATATTGAATCAATACTTCGATTGTACGTATTGTTCAGTCTATAAATAGATGGGTTCACCCCTTCTATTTTAAACATCTTTCACAGTAAACATTTCTAATATATGAGAATCATTTCAAGTACTTACTATTGTTTTATTCATTAACTGTTTGACTCTCATATTAACTGCTTTAGTTCTACTATTGAGGGGGGGGGGGGGGGGGAATAACTCCTGTTAAAAGTGATACTTTAACCTTAGAACACTTAATACATTCCGCTGTGCATTTACTTTGATAAACTGTAAGAACTAATCCAACAAAATCCATATTGTGCATTGTGTTGATCAGAAATTTCCACGCCACGCAATCATATGCTTTTTCAAAATACGCTTTAAATAATAATTCCGTTTTAGTTTTCTTCGCCCATGACACTACCTCGTTGACAATTATTGGACCATCAAAATTATTTCTTCCTTTTATAAACGTCGATTGCTCCGATGAAACTATACTCCCCAAGACCAGTTTATGTCTAGAAGCTTAAACCTTGGAGATAATATTTCCAATGCAACCGATAAACGAGATAGGCCGGTAGTCCGAAATAAGCATTGGATGATTTGTTTTTGGTATTAGTGCCACGAATGACGAATTACAAGACCCGTGTAACGACCCATGACAATGAAACTGATCCATTATTTTTAACACATAATATTCAAGTTTATCCCAATATTTTTAAATAAACTCAAAAGAGAATCCGTCCGGTCCCGGTGATTTATCCCCACCACAATCCCACACAACATTTCGAACTTCCTCTCGAGTGAAAGGACCAATAAGGCCATTCGCCTCGGCCTTCGATAACCTTTTGAATCCCTCACCTTGTAGTCTCGGCCTTGAAGTCATTGGTCATCAAACTTCTTAGAAAAAATTTTGACCACCTTTTTCTTGATCAACTTCGGACCAGTAGTCCACAATCCATCAAAACACATACCATCCACCTTATTTCGAATCCGATTGCTATTAATAACATCGTGAAAGAACACCAAGTTCTCATCCCCATTAAGAATCCACTCAATTTTCAATCTTTGTTTCAAATCCCTAATTTTTTCACAATCCCACTTCCTCAAAAATTGTCTCTGCACCTTCCAAACCTTTCTTTCATCGTCACTAAAGGCTCTCGCTTCAGCAACTTCTTCAAGCCTTTTGATATCATTTTTGGCTTTTCTATAATCACTTTCCTCACCTCTCGCTGGTTCGGAGTAAGAGATTAGATCTAGGATGTGAGAATAAAGGTTGTTAACGACGATATCTGTATAAACCTGCAAAAAGAGACACCGTTAGGCTCGCCACAGGGGAGAGGGAAGGTCTCTCTGTGACCACCCTCCGGCGTGAGAATAAGTACGGTTTTAAGAAGTGATAAGTTTTGAGGGAAAGTATTTGGTTCGGAGGTTACCAATCACCCCAAAATGAGGGTTCCCTTGAAGTATTTATACTTTTCATGGTGGCCTTTGGAGGTCAAGGCCCATGGGCTTCTTCTCCGAAGCTTTAGCATCAGCGCTATTGCCTTGGTTCAGACCAACATGCTGGTTCGACCTTCGGCCATAAGCTACGTATTCTCTTCAGGATCAATGCTATTTTAACTCATCAAAGTTTCGGAGAACTATTTTCAAGAACTGATCCCTTATACACCGGTAAAATGTTAAATTTTGTTTTTTGTACTCCCGCTTTCCACACTTTTTAAATCATATTTGTCTAGTGTATACACGAATCAATGTCAATACATGATGTACATGTGTGTGTGTGATTGTATACATATATTTTACAACTGCACCCACCACAGTTGGAAAAAAATTCATAACCAAAGCTTGTCAGGCTGTTAACTATAATACGACGACTCTTCCATGGTATTTTACCTAATTTGTAGATATTTTACCTACAAAGTAGCATATTGTCTTAATATTCTAGATAAAAGATAACGTACAAAGTCTTCTTAACCTACAAAGCATAAAAATTAATCCCAACCGTATATAAGTTAGATGGACGCATGGCAGGATTGTAATATTTACACGCCATTAAATAACCGCTTAACACAAAAAGGGTATTTTCGTCCAATTGCAAAATCAAAATTCAATTGAATAAAAATTGTATCGCGCTATTCTCATTAATCAGTTTCACAATTAGGAAATTTGATTTCGAAAACCTACCACTTGAAACATGCTCTTTTTTTTAAACAAAAAAGAAAACACTTGAAACATGCTCTTTTTTTTAAACAAAAAACATAGCATAATACTGAAAAAAAAAAACTCTAAAATAAAAGAAGAAAAAGTTAATAAAACAAAACAAACGCACCTTATCCATTCATTGGTTCAAAACCAAACAAACGCACCTTACCATTAATTGGTTCAAACGTGAACTCAAGCATTATTTAGTTCAAATGCACGCACCCAAAAATCAAACGCACGCATGCATTGATTTAAACACACCTTAATCAATATAACAAACAATGTGCGTTTAAACAAAATATAACAGACGCACATTATCAAACAAAATATACTCCTTACAAACGCACGTATGCAAAAACCCCATATCAAAGACGCCCGTTTTAACAAATGTTATTTTTTTTTTTGGTAAAGTAAAGATCTAACGCACGTATTCAAAAGCAAATAACACACTTAGTTAACCTTAAAAAAAATTATCAGATGCACGCTAATCATATGACAGACGCACGTTATCAAACAAAAATATACTACTTACAAACGCACGTATGAAAAAAAACCCCAAATTAAATATGAAATAATCCAATAGTGTTTATAAAAATTGATATACTTACATGGTTGACTTTATGGCACAGTTTGATCAAGTTACCCAAAAAAAAAACCTCGCTCTCTAATTGGTTGCAGGTTTTTATGATGTTCGTTGGTGTACGTGATTATCGTCATTGATGCTTTGGCGGTGAAGGCTGGCATGGCGGTTGTGGAGGGAAGTTGAAGGCGGTTGTTGTCGTTCAATTACTTAATTCAAGTAAGTTAGAATCCACTGCGATATTTTAACGAGATTGTAGGGATTAGGGAGAATGTCTAATTTACCCTTCACAAGAATTGATGTCTAACTTTCATTAAACACCAAAACCGCGTGTCTTCAAAACGAAGACCGCAAAACCACTATTACAACATATACAAAGGGCATCGACAACAATCCTTCCAAACAAAATCCTTATATCTAGAATGACTCCTTAACCATAAAAAAGCCAAAGATTTAACGTTTGCAACTATATCTTGCACCTTTGCCGTTATGCCCTTAAAAATCCTATCGTCTCTCCCCTACCCCCAACCAGTGATCATAATAACGCCGTGAACAATCTTACCTCCCTTTTTACCTCCATTCACTTGCTTGTAGAATTGAAGCACATCCCGAACATGAATAGCGAACAATATTTGAGGAGAGGTATCTACTAACTTTCATTTAAACTATGATAACGTAAATAGATACCTACTTTTAGTTAGGTTAGGTTATGTCATCAGAGTTTTAGTTTATTAAGATGAGATATCTGATTTGTTGAGGAGTGTAGATCAAGTAGAATTAAACATATGTATAGAATTGGAACTCTTAACTTATTAAATCAACCAATTAGAACAGCATAAATATTTTGTTTAATGTAAAGACGAAATATCAATATCAAACATTTTCAACCACAAATGGAAACCAAATCCCTAATTTCACTCATATTTCTTTTTCATGCAATCATCAATGGTGTTAGTATGACCATACCTCTAGATCGGCAATCCTCCAAATGCAGCAAAAATGGTAATTTGAATTCGGCTAAGCTAAAATCACGCGATACTGCACTCGATTTCCTTTACAATAGCTTTTTACCTCCATACAACGGTGATCAAAGGAGCAGTGTTGGTGGAATTTGGGCCAAAGCTCTTTGTCCCCCTAAAATAAAAATGGAAGATTGTCGAGAGTGTGTCAAAAAAACCATCCCTACTCTTAAGACAAATTGCCCTAAAGAAAAGGAAGGCGCGACTTGGTCAGTCGCGCCTAGACTGTATTGCATGGTGCGTTATGCTGATCACCCAAAGCAAGGAAATCTAGCTGCATGGGCTTGGGCTTTGTTCTTTACACCAGCAAATAATCCTCCAGCTCCAGCTAATGCGAAAGAGTTGGAGAAGTTGAATAATTTGGCAAAAACACTAAAGGAGAAGATAAGCGGAGTTAATTACTTAACGGGTTACGCGACTGGTTCTATAAGTTATGGGACAGGTTCACACACTTTATATGGGTCTATGCAGTGTGCTCCTAATATACCAAAGGTGGACTGCCTGAAATGTTTATCTAATGCAACTAATCAACTCCATGATTGTTGTAGCAAATCAAGAAAACCGGTTGGAAGAGCCTTTTCTGTTAACTGTGCCTTTTGGTATTCACATGAGAATTTTCTTCCCAAGACCCTTCCGACCGTCTCCAACTAATCAGGTAACTATAATTCAATGACCAGTGACACACCTAGGCACCTAGCTACATACATCCCCCCCCCCCCCCCCCCCCCCCCCCTTTAAAGAAACAAAAAACTGTGCAATTTTTAGGCTAAAATCCCGATCGCACCTCATAAAAGTTCGGTTGAACCCCCCGATCGCACCCAAAAAAATATTCTGGTTCCGCCACTGCCAATGACGATATACTCAATAACAATCAATATATCTATTTACAACATTCGATTTTAGTATGTGTATAATTTTGTGCATAAAAGCGCTCATCAATCCAATCCAAATATGGAATATTAACACACAGCTGAGTAATGTCAATGATGTCATGGCAACATGGTTGAGGCATCCTGGTTTTACCGGCCATGAGACCAGGGTTCAACTCCTACGAGGAGCAACTCACATGCCCTCCCTTTGCATGGGGCTAGTGGGGTAGACAATGGCAGTGGGTTCCTCAAAAGGGGTGCGATTAAGCAATGATGAAATTGAAATTCGCTATAAAAAACATATCAAGTAAACCCTTTTGATGATACAATCATTACATATGCAGCCTTCTTTATTGATGTGATATCGCCATCTTAAGGGTCTGTTTGGTAGGCTCTTAATGAGGCTCTGAACCATTCAGCTCTGAATGGTTCAGGATTTAGACTGTTTGTTTCAACCTAAAAAAGGCTCTGAATAAAATGATTAAGAGCTGAATCATTCAGACTTGATTCATAGCTGAACCATTAAGCACTTAACCATTTAGAGGCTCTTAACTATTCAGATATCTTAATGATTCAGCACTTAATCAACCAAACAGCCTCTAAATCATGTGTATTTATCATGCACTTCTATCTGTCATCAATTTAACATGTTAACCAATTTCATTTCTTAAAGTTGTTATAAGTATGTGCATTTTTTAAACAAGTTTTTACATTTTAAATTGTAATGGTTTCAATGCAGTATTTGTATTTTTGTGACAATTGTAATGGTACTAAGACGATTTAACAAAGTCATTTTGTTTACGTGGCAAGTTTTTAAATCGTTTCTTTAGTAGTTTGATAGTCGACATGTATTTTTTTTTTCTTCAAAAAACGATAGTGATGTTTAATATAAACTAATTATAAAATTTGACTTAGTGGTATCAAAGTGTATCAAAGTGTTGGATAAGGTTTTGACTTTCTAATTGGCGAGAGGTTCAAATTCCGTCGGTCGTGAAGCTTGTCCCAAAACTTCAGGGGTCGGAAGTCACTGGGTGTCGGAAACCACTAGTTTCGGGGGGTCGAAAACCAATTTTGGGGGGTCGAAACCGTCTATACCAAAAAATTTCTAAACAAATACTATATAATCGGAACTTCTGAGCGAAAATTCGGGGGTCGGCCACCCCTAAAGAGTTGCACCACTGAATTCCGTGGGTGACAAAATTAAGTTGTTAAAAAAAATTGAGTTGTAATAACTTTATTGCAAATGTGCAGTAGCCCACTTGGTAGAGGCATAAGTCTTTTAAAGGAGATGTCTCAAGTTCAACACTTGGATAAGGAAGTATTTGAATAATATTGGTGTAAAAAGTAGTGTTCGTTCACCTGTAGGAGATACTCATTCCTTCCATGTGAGAATAGGACTCCACCAAGGATCTGCATTGAGTTCTTTCCTTTTTGCAGTTGTCTTGGATGAGTTATCCAAGTCTATTCAGGAGTCAGTGCCGTAGTGCATGCTTTTTGCAGATGATATTGTATTAGTTGCATAGTCCAAACATAGTCTGAACGAGAACCTAGAGGATCGGCGTAAGGCTTTAGAGGGCAATGGTTTAAGGATTAGCCGTTCTAAGACTGAGTACATGTATTATGGTTTCAGTGGTGCAACTCATGATGAAAATACTCAAATTAAGATTGAAGATCAAGTTGTCCCTCGGACAACTTAGTTCAAGTACATAGGATGATTTGTTCAAAGGGATGGAGAGCTAGATAGTGATGTCAGCCATCGCATACAAGTTGGTTGGTGTAGGTGGAGAACCGCCAGTGGGGTTATATGTGAAAAAGGTTCCTAACTAAATTAAAGGGAAAATTCTATAGGGTTGCAGTGAGACCTGCTATGTTATATGGGCCATCAAGAAGACACAAGCTTGCAAGATGGACGTAACAGAAATGAGGATGCTAAGATGGATGTGTAAGCACACTAGCGTAGACTGAATAAGAAATGAGGTTATTAGGAAAAGGTTAGAGGTAGCTAGTATATCAGACAAGATGAAGGAGGTAAGATTAAGATGGTATGGGCATGCGAAGAGGAGGCAAATGACGGCCCCAGTTAGAGTAATGGAAACCCTCACTATAGAATGAAAGAGATGTAGAGGAAGACCCAAATTGACTTGGGATGAGCGGATTAGGCATGATTTAGTAGAGATGCACATCTTTGAGGACATGGTCGAGGATAGGAGTTCGTGGAGGCACAAAATTAAAGTTAAGGATTATTAGGGAGGGTTTGGTTGTATCGTAGCCTCTGATGCATATAAACCGCTAAGAGGTGCCGTACCCTGTACCCGAAACTCCCCGGGGACGGAAACGTGTACGGGGACGCCCAGAAACGTTTCTCCTCCGTTTCTTGACCGCTTCGAAAAGTCAACTGACGTTTCTTGTACCGTTTCTAGTTTTGAGGACGTTTGTTAGTTGGTAATTCGATATTTCGATTGAATTTTAGTTGCAGGGAGATAAATGGAGAAGGAGATAGGGATAGGGAGTGTCTATATATGTGGTGTGTGTAAGAATAAAATATTAAAATTAAAATATATGTATATATAATACAGCCAAATGACAGTATGATCTCGTGGTGTGTGATATTACATTTATAATATTAAATTGATAATTTTGTACTTTTAAATTTATTGTTTTTAACTGCATTTTAAAAGTTAATGTTTTTTTTACTATTAAATTTTTAATTCTTTTTATAAAATTAAATTGTTAATTATCCAAAGATATGTCTCCAACTAATAATCTTGTACTTATTAAAATTTTAATGAAATACCTTTTGTCTTATATTAAGTATTTTGAGCTATTTTTTAAAAAATAATCAAATAAAAACATTTGAAAAAATATTAAATAATAGGGTAATGATAGAAGGCTTGAACCAGTACAATATATATTTATTTTTAAATATATATATTTTTTATGTATTTATTTTCATACTCGTGCCGTACCCGTTTCTTGATTTTTTGAGTTTTGTCGTTTCTCGTTCCCGTACCCGTACCCATTTCTTGTTCCCGTACCAGTTCCCGTGCAACATAGATCGTAGCATGGTTCTAGGAGCGTAGACTTTTTCTTTCAATGATAGGAGGCCTAACGGGGTGACTTGTGGGTGTTTATGAGTTATGTTGTTTTTTTATGGCATATATACCTTTATTTTACTACGTGACATTTTCAATGTTTCTCTAAATTCAATAGTTTTTTATTAGATTTTTAGTGTTGTTTGCTTGTCGATTGTGTGTTGTTGAGCCGGGGGTCTCTCTGAAAGCAATCTCTCTATCCGCAAGGATAGAGGTAAGGTTTGCCTACATCACCCTCCTCAGACTCTACTTTTAACTTTGTTATTTTTGTTATTTTTTAATTTTACTTAAGAGTAACTTGTGTAAGAGTATGGTGAATTTTGTTATTTTTTAATTTTACTTTTTTGCCATGTTAAAAATAATTTTCTTCTTGAAAATAACCTTGAACTGAATGAAGTCATCAAGAAACCATTTTATAAAGTTGTGAGATAATTTCAATTTATCCATATATTTTATATGGCACTAATTACGCTGTATGCATGAGAATGAATTGAATTATCTTGTATATTAGTTTGTTAACTTGATGAACAGTATTAATCAGGGCTGTTTGGTAATTTGACATTATGGTTAGTGGCTACAATTGCTACATGTGCTGTTTGGTAATTTGACATTATGGTTAGTGGTGACAACTGCTGCACATGTGCTTATCTTCCAACGCAGACATGCGTCTGCTTATCTTCCACCTTATTTCCTGCCTTTGCTCTTCCACCGTCATAGGGGCCAAGAGATCACCACCGTCTGTTCTAGAGTTCATCGTCGGAACATTATCGGTGTTAGATGTTGGCGATTGTGGCGATTTGTGCATCGATGTCTCTCACGCCCCTCTTTCTGTCGTTATGGTGGTCGTAGTTGATATGGGTGGGGCAGGCACCTAGGAAGGATCTTCAGCCATTAAATGTAGGCGGTGGTAAGATCATAATTTACAAACCTAATTAATGTCGGCTGGAACAAACTAGGGATAGATTAGGAATCTGCTGCTCTGGTAGCGCGATGGCCATATCGCTTAGCTCCATCCGAAATGCAAGAACTATTCAATCAATTGCAGGAATTATTGGATAATATTTAGGTGAAAATAAACGATTTTTAGCATTATATTGAACCTTTTGGTGCGTTATTTCACATTTTGCAGCTTTCATACTCATTTTATATGGTTTAGGGATACGATTGTGAAAAAAAAATGGGTAATACTTTTTCACATGCGTAAACTTATAAATTTATTTTTCTTTAATCCGTATAACTTTACAACATGTCTATGACAGTTTTTATTCGTTCTCGGTTTTTTTATAATTTTATTTGCGTCTCCTAATAATTCTAACTTGTCTTTTTTTAAGGATCCATGATGCCGATCGAATATCTGGAACGAGAGGATGTGGACTTTTTATTTTACTTTATGTTTTTGTACATATGCGGACTTTTTATTTTACTTTGTTTTTGTTTAATCATATTTTATGTTCTAATATTATGTTTCGGAATGTTATATTGCGAACCTTAATGATATTCATGATTGTTGTAATTATATTAAATACTAGTTTATACCGCGGAAGCATCCCATGATAGACAAATCTAATACAATTTGACTCGTTACAATAAAATTTACGTAATGCTTACAATTTTACGCATAAGAATGTCCCATGAATTGAATAATTATAGCAAAACCCACCTTCATCGAGTTATTCTACACAAACCCAACCAATTTACAAGACAACGGCTCTCCATCTCCAGCCCCATATGTCAACGTCATTAGTGGTTTTCACTGGATGTGGATCGGTAGTGGGAGGAGCAGAGGAGGTTGGCAACGCCTGTTAGTCCGGCAGTGCCACCTCTCTCTGCTTCTCTCGTTTTCAATGAATGATTACAATTGACAACGAATGGTTACAATCGAAAACAAACTATTAAGAACTTGAATTACAAAAAAATTGGCATGAATTATAATAAATATATTAATAGGCCAGTGATTTGAACAGTAACTTTCAGTCTACTGCATTCTATGATGGGTTATATAACATAATTTCTGATGTTCATTCAGTGTTGTGCTTTGGTTTAGTTGTTTGTGGACATCTTTTAAATTCAGTCAACATGGGTTGGACTCTTTGGGGCTCCTTTTTTTAACAGTGTCTGGTACATGCCTAGCGATACTCTCACAACGTGTCACCCAAACAAGATTAAAGCCCTCCATGCGTAATTTATTGAGATCTTCTTTCTCTTTTTTCCGCTTGCTCTCTCTCTCTCTGTTCAGTCTCTCCTTCCTTCATAAGGCTCTTCTCTCTCTGTCTAGAAACTACTCCTCTTTCCCTGTCTAGAAACCACCGCTCCATGGCGGTGGTCTTGCATCTCTTTATTTGATGTTGTGCAACCTTTAAAAGGAGGTAGGAGAGTGACAATATTTAGAGAGACAGAGATGAGATAGGTAGGGAGAAGAGACCTTCGAGACGGTCGGACCACTCCGATCGCTGCCGTGGCCATCGTCTTCGTCACCATAGGCAGGGCTATTCCTCCACATTTGTGGTGTTTAGGGAGGTGGGCTGATGGATCCATGGTGGCGATGTCGCCAGATGTTATACCTGGTGGTGGCGATGACATAAAACCTCATTGTCGCTTCCGTCGTAATTTACCGCCGGTGGCTATGGTTGATCTATGTGGTTTCTGGCAGTGGATGGCGGTGTTGATGAGTTGTCTTCTTTTGTTATCGTTATCAGTGGTGCATGAGTTGTCTTCTTTTGTGTTTCATGTTTCTGGCTAAGACATCAAGCAGTCCACCGTCACCGCACACTACCGCCGTCCGTTTTACCCCAACGGTCACACCATCACCACCATTACAACACATCCACCCGTTACTGCTGAAACCCTAAACGGTTAGGCATGGCAGCGGCGATTTTGCACTCGAATCGCCTCATTCGTTTCTGATCGACAACATGCAACACTCAGGGGTTCGTTTGTAGTTTTTGTGTTGTGTCCGGTGGTGGGAGCCGTAGATGGTGAACGTGTGTTGTTGTGGGATAACATGGTCGAATGTTACTAGTGGTTGTCGTTGGCGTGTTATCTGCAAAGCACCTCCCCTGTTTCCTCTGTTTCTACAAAAGCAGGTCTGGCTGATTTACCTGAAAGTGTTGTTGGCTCTGTTCTTATGCACTTGAACCCACAAGAGATTTGTTGGGATTCGACGATTAACCGGGCTTTTTAGGGTGTTTCGTCTGCTGATTTTTGTGGGAATTGAAATTGCCAGAGAATTATTGCTCTGTTTTTAAATGGATATTCAATGATGATGATGATAAGTTATATGATTTGTGTAAAAAGGATGTTTATGCTAGATTTTCTATACTTAATTCTATTGATGGAGACACAAAGGTATGAATCGGGTTTCTTTGCCACCCGAAATCTGGTATTGCTGATGGGCAGACCCGTCGCCCCTTCCCTGCTTTTTTGACAACCTCTTGATTTTAAATACGGTTGTGCATGTCGGCGATGAACACCGATTTGTGGAAGGTAGCATCGGTAGTTGTGCTTTATGGGTTATTTATTTGTGTTACCTGGTTGTGGTGAGTTTGAATTGTTTTCCGATATTTGATGGGGATGGTGTGGTAAGGATGGTGGATGGCAGATTTTGACTTGCAACCCGCCTTGCAGCCATGTTTTTGGCAAACCCTGAGCCACATAAACATCGCTTTCGATTTAACGCTGGTTTTGCTTTCGTTATATTGTTTGGTAAACTAGGTTTGCAAGAAAAAGTTCTCAACATGTATATATTTTGTGTTGTTGTTGTGTGTGATTAACGAATTAACTGATTTTAGTGTGTTCATGATGATATTGTGTTGTGTGGTTCAGATCAGTTCTAATTTGAGTTGGAACCAGAACTATGTTTCTAAAATTTGTGGTGGATGCCAGGGCTTCAATGCTTAGAGTTGTTGAATTCTTTTTATGCATATCAACACATATTCTTTTTATACATTACATAGTCACACATACATTCTCTCCATCCTCTTTAGTTGACCATATTCTTTTTATACATCTCACACATACAATATCATGCGTGTCGTTGGCCGATTGTGGTAGCTGTCACACCCTCAAATTTCCACTGCGGGGTTTATACCGTGAGGCGAGTGACATACCAGGATCCCATAGCCATAAGTCACATGAACGACTCTAAATGCCCAAACCAATTAGTTCGTTATTGAAAAAAAAGTTTATTAGATAATCATTAATTCAAATTGTTGGCGAAGCGAATTTAAAGATAATAGTTAACGAAATAGTCTGCGCAAAACAACGCACTTAAAAAATCATAATAGATAATTAAACATTCGAAAATAGTTAAATGTTCATATCCCCATGATGCCATATGATGCATGCCCTACTCATGCTTTGAACTAGTGTCCTGCAAAAAGGTATAATAGTCGTTGGTCAACATAAAGTTGGTGAGTTCACAAAGTTTGGTAAATACGTAGGTCCTCTAGACCATGTTTTGAGTGATAGCTAATTCACATGCTAGGGGTAGCTAGCCCACTCATTGTAACTAAAAACTGATTATTGGGAACATACAGTGTGTTAACTTTCGTTATGATGCCTTAGTACCAGTGTCTATCAACACTAGTCAGCTCCTCAAGAGCGTGGTCAGAAGTTCATGCCCGTGACACAAGCACGCAAGCATGAGGTCGCTTCACAACCTAATAGCGCTATCAACTAATACCCCGTTCGCCTTCAGCGATTAACCCAATTATATAATAAGGACTTTAGAGTGATAAAGTGTGTTTTGTTCACAAAGGACATAAAACATGAATTAGTGAAAGCAGATTCACCTAGTGAATCATAGCACCCCCAAACCGGGATGTGTATGAGTAGTCCCAAACCGGACTATGAAAAAGTTTATGAAGTTGTCTCGTCCGAGACATATGCTTTTGAGAAAAGAGTAGTGAAACTCACCTGGTGTTTGTGCGAGAGATCTAGCAAAACAAAGAAAGTAACTATCGTTCCCACAAAGATCTCCCTATGAACATTAAAACATATTAAGCTATGTGTTCTTTGTTTAACATACAAGTTCGACTCCCACTTATGTGAACCACATCAAGTTGTGTAGATCATGTTTCATGTAAAGAAGTTTAATGTTTCATGAATCTGTGTGTAATGTGAAACCAATTATTTCAACACTAGATAATATAATTGATCACATAGGTGAAACAATGTGTGCATACTAAAAGCTTGATTACTAAGTGCATCAACTTATTAATGCTAGAAGAGGGCCGCTTCTAAAAATCAAAAGGCCTAAGCTTGGGTTCATAATAAGCGCCGCATACAATGACTAGAAGGGGTTAGTACTTACCTTAATATGAAACGACTAGGTGTGACCTTAGAGCTTCTTGGTGGCCTTCCTTGGCTCGGCGATTGAAAGAATGGAGGGGTGAGTGTGAGCTGAAACTAGAGGGAGGTTGTGGAGAGGTGTGGTTAGGCCTCAAGGGAGCCGAAGGAGAGAGAGAGTGAGAAATCAAGAGGGATTTTTGCTTGTGTTGGTGTGAAGGATGATGAATGATCTTAACCTCCTTTTATAGTGAATTGGGTAGGAAGTGGACAAAAACAAAGATGGTGATGGATCCTCTAGCTTAAAAATCGATCAAGGCATGGGATAACCAAAAGAATGTTAGTTTTTGACAACTCAATGAACTCTCTTGTCCCTTTTCATGCATGTGGCCGATTATTATGGGGGGTAGAAGGCAAGTTTCCACTTCATGGGTTTCCTACAATTCTTGTTTTGTTTCCAAATTGGTGAATATGCTAACCTCATGAGCTTCTAGATTGATTACATCACTTAGCCTCTAGCCAATGTGCCTTGTTTTCATTTGTTAGACTAGGGTGGCTTCCTTGGAGTTAGGATGGATAGTGACAACACATGGTTACTAGGCTTGTCATTTAGATGTTTGTGTGATGTCCCTATCCTTCATGTTAGCCGCTTAGGGTGTAAGATTGTAGGATAATTAGCTAATGAAAGTGATGGATCATACATGCTTCCTCATGCTAAGATCTATGATGGTGATGGGGGTGTACCTCAGCCGCAAATCAAGGGGACAAGGAGAGTTTTAGGGAATGGTTTAGGGAATATATCAAGGCTATGGTTGATTCTAGTTAGCACCTATTATGGTGTAAGTGAGCATGTTTCCATTTGGGTGGCTAATTTGTGCACATGGGATTTAGAAGTAGCCGAAAATTCCTAAGGTTGGGATAAAGTGATTTAGACAACTCATAGATGTAAGATTAGTAGGCACACGTGGATAGTGATCTTTCCTCCATGCTTCTTGTGTTTGATTGGTTACAACCAATTTAGGAAAAGGGCTGACCTTGGGAAGATTAGTTAGTTAGTTGTCATTGCCTTCTTAGTGTAAGAGTATGACAACTAGGTGGTAGAAACATGTGTTGGACCTTGGGACTTGGGTTTGGTCGATTATGATGGACAAGAAAGACTAGGTTTCAAGTGTAGTGATGGTGATGTCTTAGAATCTTCTTTGTCAAGCCCCTTTCATCATGTGTTGGCCAACTAGTGCCTAGGTTTCCTAGCTTGTAGGTTGTCATAGTTTGTTTCCCATGGGGTGGGTACTAAAGACAAAAAGAAACTTCCAAGTGTTTCGGAGTGTATGCGTGTGTTCGTATATATATATATATATATATATATATATATATATGTATGTATGTATGTTTGTTAACTTATGGTTTTTTCTTTTCAAAGCCTAGTGTATGTACAAAGCCTAGTGTATGTATTGTGTATATACATATATATACAAGCACATTTAGAAGTGTAAGAGATTCATGCACACACATAGATTAATATTTATAAACTCTCATAAGTTTAATCATATGTTTGTCAATCCATGATAGCTCATAGATACATATACGTCTAGTGTGTGCACGTGTGACTTATCTAGTTAACTCTAGTAAAGTAGAATGCAAGTAATCTAGGTGCAAGTAACTAGAGTTTAGTTGAATCACGAACCTGAAATTGCGGGGTATCACATCATCCCCAAGTTGAAAAGAATTTCGTCTCGAAATTCAGCAAGTAAATAGTAAAGCCAGCTAGAAAAGTCTGTGCTTGGTTCCCGGATGTCACATCATCCCCAAGTTTTGAGAGAGCTACTTTACGTTTAGCGTTTGATCTATTTATAGGTTCAGGTTCGGTAAAGAGATATGGGTATTTGAGTCGCATTTGATCCCTGCGTTCCCATGTGTATTCCGGTCCTAGACGGGAATTCCATCGTACCTTAACAATAGGTATAGTACTCTGTCTAAGTTTCTTGACGCCTTGCTCAAGAATCTCCACCGGTTCCTCCACGAACCGTAGTTGGTCATCCACTTGGATCTCTTCCAGTTGTACCACCAGTGTTGTGTCAGAGAGACATTTCTTTAGATTAGAGACGTGGAATACATCGTGCACTCCACTGAGTTTATTGGGAAGGTTTAACCTGTATGCTACTGTTCCAATCCTTGCGACGATCTCGAATGGTCCAACGTATCGCGGGTTCAACTTTCCCCGTTTACCAAAGCGTATCACACCCTTCCAAGGTGATACCTTTATTAGTACGTTGTCTCCAATCTGGAACTCCAAAGGTTTCCTACGCTTATCTGCGTAACTTTTCTGTCGATCACGAGCAGCAACCATCTGGTTTCTGATTTGCACGATTTTCTCAGAAGTTTCATGCACGAGTTCGGGACTTGTTAGCTGGCTATCGCCAACTTTAGTCCAGCAGATGGGAGACCTACACTTGCGTCCATATAGTGCCTCAAAAGGCGCACACTGAATAGAAGTGTGATAACTGTTGTTATACGAGAATTCGATTAAGGGCAAGTGCTTATCCCAACTGTTGCCAAAGTACACTACGCACGCTCGTAGCAGATCTTCCAACGTTTGGATGGTACGCTCACTTTGTCCATCCGTTTGTGGGTGATAGGCTGTGCTCATATCTAAGCGAGTTCCCAAAGCATCTTGGAGAGTAGTCCAAAAAACGAGAAATAAATCGCGAATCACAATTGGATATGATGGAAGTAGGCACCCCATGCCTAGAGACGATATCCTTGAGATAGAGGTTGGCCAGTCTCTCCAGCGTGCCAGTTTCCTTTATTGCCAGAAAGTGTGCCGATTTGGTTAAGCGATCGATGATAACCCAAATCATATTATGCCCACTTGGCATTTTAGGGTGCTTCGTGATGAAATCCATGGAAATTCCATCTGATTTCTACATAGGGATTTCTGGTTGCTGGAGTAAGCCTAAAGGTTTCTGATATTCAATCTTAACCTTCGCACAAGTCAAGCACTTACTAACATAAGTGGCTATCTCGGCTTTCATGTTGGCCACCAGTAAAGGGTTTTGAGATCTTGGTACATTTTATCCGAACCAGGGTGTACTGAGTAACGAGAGGTGTGAGCCTCGTCGAGCAAAAGTTGTCTAAGATCTCCAAAACGTGGAATCCAAACTCGATTCATGAAGTACTGAAGGCCATCTGTTCTTAGTTCCAGATGGTTGTCCGCACCGTGCAGTGTCTCCAGCCTGGCGTTCTCCTATTTCAAAGCCTCACCCTGGGCTTCATGTATCTTATCAGGAAGATTAGAATGAATAGTGAGTTGTAACACTCGTACTCGTTTCGGCTCGGTCTCCTTACGACTAAGGGCATCAGCTACTACATTAGCTCTCCCTAGATGATATTTGATGGCACAGTCGTAATCGTTCAGAAGCTCGACCCATCGACGCTGTCGCATGTTCAGCTCTTTCTGATCGAATATGTGTGGAAGACTCTTGTGATCAGTGAAGATCGTACACTTCGTTCCATAGAGATAGTGCCTCCAAATCTTTAGAGCAAAAACCACTGCTCTGAGTTCCAAGTCATGGGTGGTGTAGTTCTTCTCATGAACTTTCAATTGTTGTGAAGCATACGCGATCACCTTATCACGCCGCATCAGTACACACCCTAACCCTTGGATAGATGCATCACAGTACACCATAAAATCATCTGTACCCTCCGGTAACGATAGGATTGGTGCACTGCAAAGCTTTGCCTTTAACAATTGAAAAGCAGATTCCTGGGCATCTCCCCACTTGTAAGTAATACCCTTCTACGTCAAAGCAGTGAGGAGTTGAGCGATCTTAGAGAATCCCTCAATGAATCTCCAATAGTATCCCGCAAGACCAAGGAATTAGCGCACCTCTGTAGGAGTCTTAGGAGCCCCCCACTGTTTTATAGAATCAATCTTGGCGGGATCGACATGTATTCCGGCCTCGTTAACTACATGTCCTAGAAATTGGACTTCTCGAATCCAGAAGTTACATTTGGAGAGTATCGCATACAGCTGCTCACTTCTCAAGAGTTCCAATATCAATCGCAGTTGTTGCTCGTGCTCTTCCTTGCTCTTGGAATAGATCAATATATCATCTATGAACACTATGACGAATTTTTCCAAATAAGGCTTACACACGCGGTTCATAAGATCCATGAACACAGCCGGTGCATTAGTTAGCCCAAATGGCATTAACAAAAACTCATAATGTCCATAACGAGTTTGAAAGGCTGTCTTCGCCACATCCTCTTCTCAGACTCTCAGTTGATGATACCCTGACCTCAAGTCAATCTTGGAATAGAAACTTGACCCTTGAAGTTGGTCGAACAAGTCATCGATACGAGGTAAAGGGTAGCGGTTCTTTACCGTCACCTTGTTCAACTCTCGATAATCAATGCGCATACGGAAGCTCCCATCCTTTTTCTTAACAAATAGGGCTGGGGCTCCCCACTGTGAAGAACTAGGTCTAATGAAACCCTGATCCAATAGCTCTTGGAGTTGGGTAGACAGTTCTTGAAGTTCGCCTGGTGCTAGACGATATGGTGCGCGTGCAACTGGGGCCGCTCCAGGTGCAAGATCTATCTGAAACTCCACTTGACGAACAGGTGGAAGTCCAGTTAGTTCCTCAGGAAACACGTCTAGAAAGTCACGGACTACTGGAATATCCTCAATCTTTGTTTCATCTTCAGCTCGAGTATCAGAAATGTTAGCCAAAATGGCTGGATAGCCCTTTCGAATACACTTCTGGGCTTTCAAGAATGAGATGATGCCCACCATGGCACCACCACGATCACCCCATATAGTTAGAAATTCTCCGTCAGGGAGAGGGATACGAACAATCTTCTCCTGACAACCAGTCCATGCCAACCACGAGATCAAAGCTTCCTAGGGTGATAGGCAGAAGATCAATGGCAAATAATTGCCCTTCTAGCTCAAGCTTACAGTCACGATGGATGTGGGTTACCTCGACAGTTTTCTCATCCGCTAATTCTATAGAATGTGGGGTATCAAGAAGAGTAGGAACTATCCCTAATTGTTTGCTAAGTTTTAATGACACAAAACTAAAGTCCGAACCAGTATCATATAAAACAGAAGCAAGGTTGTCGTTTAAGGAACACGTACCCGTCACGACATTGTTGTCATTCCTAGCTTCTCCTAAACCAATCACGAAAGCTCTCCCATGAGCCCCGTTGTTGTTGTTGTTGTTGTTGTTGGTAGCGTTGTTTGTAACACCCCAACCGATGGCGGAAACATCGGGATGTCACGTATTGATGATTGTTCAGTAGCTCATGGTGAATAATAAATTTCGTTAAATGATTTAAATAAATTACATACAATTGTTCTACAAGAATTCGTACATCAAAATGAATAATACTATGTACACATCTTCAAGCATTAACTCAAATCTTCAAGCAAGTAGAACCTGAAACATGTTAAGTTTGAAAATATTTTGGGTCAACAAAAGTTGGTGAGAATACATAGGTTTTCGAATATAATAGATAGTAATAGTTTGTACAACAATCACAATTGTATAATGATAGAGTATGAGTCCGACATGTAACAATGCGTCTTTGTACAATCAAACCTTGTGTCGACTGAGACCTAACTCGCAAGTTAGTAAAAGTGTAACTGTTATCGATCATCCCTGAATTTATGCGGGGGGATGGGTTTGTCAGACCTATAGCGCTATAATCTAAACAGGCGGCTTGATCAATGTTAATGATTGTACTGTGTCTTTTTGTTACAGTCAAATGATAGAATGAGTAAATGATAGTGTAATTGAATCACAAGTTTCAACAATGTACGATTGAGTAAATGATAGTGTATAAAATGTTTAAACATGTTTCACCCCAAAAATGTAAAACAGAAAAAGGGGCTATGTAAACTCACCTTAGGTGCTTAATGAGTTCGTGCGTTTTATTGAGCGTGCAAACACTTAGTAATAATGCCTTGGAAAAATCGGAACTAGCTAGAGGAGATAATGATGGATGAAAACTTTAGTATATGGGAGATGGGATAATAATGTTTTTTTTTATTGAATGTTATAAAGAGTTGAATGGTAGGCTAGAGTATTTATAGTGTAAAATTTGGACTTGTAATTAGGGACTACTTTGACTAGGCTAGAATTTAGGAACAACTTTGACTTGACTAGAAGACCATATTTACTAACACTTTGACTTGACTACGAGACCATATTTACTAACACTTTGACTTGACTTGACTAGGAGACTACGTTTGACTTTTCAGGTTTGACTAAGGGACCTTGAAAGGGTTTAAGTTTAATTGGTTTTAATTAACATCACCAAACACCAAATGGTGTAGTGGTTTGTGTGGTGTGGTTAAGGTTTAGCCCGCCAGGGACTCGGGTTCGAATCCTGGCACAGGCAAACACATTTTTTTTAACGTTTTTAAATCAGAATTTTTAATACAATCCAATTTAGTATTGATTATACGTCATTATTTAAACAAAAAAAATAACAAAATGGATGGTAAAGATACTGTAAACATGAATCGGATGAATAAACGAGGGAGTTCTATATATATATATATATATATATATATATATAAAGAAAATTTGTGTGATGTTACATTGTTGTTGTTGTTGTTCCCATTCCTGTTACCATTACCGTTGTTATTGTTCCCACCATTATTGCTGTTACCATTCCCGTTCAGCTGTGGGCAGTCCTTCTTGAAGTGACCCTCATTCCCACACTGGTAACAACCCTTATTGTTCCTCTGTTGCTATCCTTGCTGAGGTGCTGGATGATTTCCTAGGACATTGACTCTAAAGTCCTTCTGCACATGACCCATCTTACCACAGCGATCACACTTGATCCTGTTACAGGGTCCTGAGTGGTGATAGTTGCACTTATTGCACTTGGGACGGTGTCCCAGATAACCACTCTGTGATTTATTATGGTTGCCACCGTTGTCATGTTTCTTGTTCTGCTGCTGCTGCTGATTACCATTAGTCGAGAGTCGGCCAGATGCATTCTCCCACTTCCTCTTGTTATCATTGGTGTTAGAAGATGGAGCACCACGAGGGGGTAGGAGTCCCTCTTCCACCTTCTGGTTAGTCAGCTGGTGAGCTAAGCGAATCACCTACTGAAGGTTACTAAAGTTAGCAACAGTGACCATTCCCTTAATCTAAGGTACCAGACCCTAGATGTACAACTCAATCCGTTTGTAGGGCAGAGTAGAGTAATTAGGGCACATTGTCACCAGTTCATGCAACCTGGTAGTATAACTCTCAATCTCCGACCCCACCATCTTCAAATTGAGGTACTCGGTCTCTAACTTCTGAATCTCATCTCGAAGACAATACTCGTCCTTCATGAGTTCCTTGAAATCTGCCTACGGGGTAGCATTTGCCACATCTACTCCTAACAGCTGCACTTGGGCATTCCACCATGATAATGCCGCATTCTCGAGCGTAGCCGTGGCATACTTAACCCTATCAGCTGGCGGGCAATTGCACATAGCAAAGCATGATTCCACCTTCTCGAACCACCTAAGTAGTCGGACTGCTCCTTCAGATCCTCTAAAGTTATGAGGCTTACAATCCATGAATGACTTGTAGGTACAAGTCGAAGGGTGATGAGCAGGTTGGCCAGCTTGAAAAGCTGCCAAGGCTGCTACAACCCGATCATTGATCAATGCGCTTAGTTCTTCTTGCGCCATGCTGATGCTGCCTCTACCATTTCCTCTTCCCGTCATAGCAATTCTATATTTACATTATACTCATGAGAAAAGAATAATATGTTCCGCATACCATCGTTCATGCAGTATAAGTAAACTAGAATGTAACAAGGATTATGAACGCGAGAATAAGATAAAGTAGTAGATTGATAATAATAATAATAATAACATAGGATAAACGATTCTCAGATCTCACCCGACAAAATAAAAGTTATTATACGAATATATATGATACTTAAGATAGTAGAAATCAATCGTCCGCATGATCCACACACGAGCCTTCATCATGGCTTTCGTCTTGAATCTCGACCTCAAATAGATCGTTTTCCTCCTCTGGCTCGAGCTCATCTTCGAGTGCCGCCTCAACGGCTGCTCCAATAGCATCATCTTCTTCCTCCATAGGCTCTTCCTCGGGATCCTCCTCGAGATCCTCTACATCTATCCCTAAGGCTGCTATAAGCCTATTGCGAACAATATTCAATTCCTGCATGGTAGCTGCTAAACTCTGTCTAGTGGCAGCCAACTCCTGTCTAGTTTCAGCAGCTTCTTTCTTAACAACTGCTATCTCAGTCATCAATTGGCCTATCTGACCTTCCATATGCTCAAGTGTCTCATCTGCATTCCTTTTCCAAAACTTAAACTGTTGCACATCAGTGAAAGCATTGTCCAACTCTGTATGAACGTGCCTCCCCATACCTGCAAAAGATCTTTCCCAAGAATCTATAACAGGAGGAACTCTAGTTGGCACTCCATAACCTACAACCCAAGAGTGCAACATATCGGTAAACCAATGCCAACGATTGGTATCCCAATGTGGATCCTGAAATGAAGTTAGACGTTGGTAGGGATCCAGTGATGGAACTTGTTGTCCATCGATAGCACGAGAAGATCAGTACACGTATTCCAGAAATTAACAAGTTGTGCACTTAAGATAGTGAGTGTAACTAATATAGTACTTATGCTATGATGATTATAGACTATAATGTAATCCTAGTTCACTATAACCGATGGCTCTGATACCAATCTGTCACACCCTCAAATTTCCATTGTGGGGTTAATACCACAAGGCGAGTGACATACCAGGATCCCATAGCCATAAGTCACATGAACCACTCTAAATGCCCAAACCATTTAGTTCGTTATTGAAAACAAGTTTATTAGATAATCAGTAATTCAAATAGTTGCGGAAGCGAATTTAAAGATAATAGTTAACGAAATAGTCTGCGCAACACAACGCACTTTAAAAATCATAATAGATAATTAAACATTCAAAAATAGTTAAATGTTCATATCCCCATGATGCTATATGATGCATGCCCTACTCATGCTTCGAACTAGTGACCTGCAAAAAGGTATAATAGTCGTTGGTCAACATAAAGTTGTTGAGTTCACAAAGTTTAGTAAATACGTAGGTCCTCCAGACCATGTTTTGAGTGATAGCTAATTCACATGCTAGGGGTAGCTAGCCCACTCATTGTAACTAAACAACTGATTATTAGGAACATACAGTGTGTTAACTTTCGTTATGATGCCTTAGTACTAGTGTCTATCAACACTAGTCAGCTCCTCAAGAGCGTGGTCAGAAGTTCATGCCCATGACACAAGCACGTAAGCATGAGGTCGCTGCACAACCTAATAGCGCTATCAACTACTACCCCGTTCGCCTTCAACGATTAACCTAATAATATAATAAAGACTTTAGAGTGATAAAGTGTGTTTAGTTCACAAAGGACATAAAACATGTATTAGTGAAAGCAGATTCACCTAGTGAATCATAACACCCCCAAACCCGGGATGTGTATGAGTAGTCCCAAACCGGACTATGAAAAAGTTTAGAAAGTTGTCTCATCCGAGATGTATGCTTTTGAGAAAAGAGTAGTGAAACTCACCTGGTGTTTATGCGAGAGATCTAGCAAAGCAAAGAAAGTAACTATCATTCCCACAAAGATCTCCCTATGAACATTAAAACATATTAAGCTATGTGTTCTTTGTTTAACATACAAGTTTGGCACCCACTTTTGTGAACCACATCAAGTTGTGTAGATCCTGTTTCATGTATAAGAAGTTTAATGTTTCATGAATCCGTGTGTAATGTGAAACCAATTATTTCAACAGTAGATAATATAATTGATCACATAGGTGAAACAATGTGTGCATACTAGAAGCTTGATTACTAAGTGCATCAACTTATTAATGCTAGAAGAGGGCCGATTCTAATAATCAAAAGGCCTAAGCTTGGGTTCACAATAGGGCCGCATACAATGACTAGAAGGGGTTAGTACTTACCTTAATATGAAACGACTAGGTGTGACCTTAGAGCTTTTTGGTGGCCTTCCTTGGCTCGGCGATTGGAAGAAGGTAGGGGTGAGTGTGAGCTGAAACTAGAGGGAGGTTGTGGAGAGGTGTGGTTCGGCCTCAAGGGAGCCGAAAGAGAGAGAGAGAGAGAGAGAGAGAGAGAGAGAGAATTCAAGAGGGATGTTTTCTTGTGTTGGTGTGAAGGATGATGAATGATCTTAACCTCCTTTTATAGTGAATTGGGTAGGAAGTGGACAAAAACAAAGATGGTGATGGATCCTCTAGCTTAAAAAATCGATCAAGGCATGGGATAACCAAAAGAATGTTAGTTTTTGACAACTCAATGAACTCTCTTGTCCCTTTTCATGCATGTGGCCGATTATTATGGGGGGTAGAAGGCAAGTTTCCACTTCATGGGTTTCCTACAATTCTTGTTTTGTTTCCAAATTGGTGAATATGCTAACCTCATGAGCTTCTAGATTGATTACATCACTTAGCCTCTAGCCAATGTGCCTTATTTTCATTTGTTAGACTATGGGTGGCTTCCTAGGAGTTAGGATGGATAGTGACAACACATGGTTACTAGGCTTGTCATTTAGATGTTTGTGTGATGTCCCTATCCTTCATGTTAGCCGCTTAGGGTGTAAGATTGTAGGATAATTAGCTAACGAAAGTGATGGATCATACATGCTTCCTCATGCTAAGATCTATGATGGTGATGGGGGTGTACCTCGGTCACAAATCAAGGGGACAAGGAGAGTTTTAGGGAATATATCAAGGCTATGGTTGATTCTAGTTAGCACCTATTATGGTGTAAGTGAGCATGCTTCCACTTGGGTGGTTAATTTGTGCACATGGGATTTAGAAGTAGCCAAAAATTCCTAAGGTTGGGATAAAGTGATTTAGACAACTCATAGATGTAAGATTAGTAGGCACATGTGGATAGTGATCTTTCCTCCATGCTTCTTGTGTTTGATTGGTTACAACCAATTTAGGAAAAGGGTTGACCTTGGGAAGATTAGTTAGTTAGTTGTCATTGCCTTCTTAGTGTAAGAGTATGACAACTAGGTGGTAGGAACATGTGTTGGACCTTGGGACTTGGGTTTGGTCGATTATGATGGACAAGAAATACTAGGTTTCAAGTGTAGTGATGGTGATGTCTTAGAATCTTCTTTGTCAAGTCCCTTTCATCGTCTGTTGGCCAACTAGTGCCTAGGTTTCCTAGCTTGTAGGTTGTCATAGTTTGTTTCCCATGGGGTGGCTACTAAAGACAAAAAGAAACTTCCAAGTGTTTCGGAGTGTATGTGTGTGTTCGTATATATATATATATATATATATATATATATATATATATATAGGGTATGGTTCAAATAGGAACCAACCCTTAAGTAGGAACTATAGGAACCAATCTGAGCCATCCATCTTCAATGGCATGATTGTAAATAAGTAAAACTTTAATTAATTGTTATTTTAATAAAGGGGGTATTAATGTCTTTTGTTAATATCATTTATTAGGTAATTAATAAGAAACTCCTGTATATTTGGAAACAGCAAATTAGTGTTTATGGTATACCCAAACGTATTTATTGTATATACTATTAAAATTATATCCCGGTATATATACAACAGTGTACATTGGTGTATATTCGTTTTTTCATTCATCATCATCACCAACACAAGATATACATTGGTGTATATTCGTTTTTTCATTCATCATCATTCAACATCATCAACACAGATATACATTGGTGTATATTGGTTTTTTCATTCATCATCATCAACACAGATATACATTGATGTACACAGATATACATTGGTGTATATTCGTTTTTGAAGTGTACATTGGTGTATATAAGTTTGTTTTTGTTCATTCATCATCATCATCAAACACATATATACAACGGTGTACATTAGTTATACATTGATGTATATCATTTTTTTTTCTTTTCATTCAACATCATCAACACAGATATACATTATGATAAGAAACTCATAATTTTCATACATTATGATAGCTTCGTCCAACGTTCTAAACTTGGCACCTACAAATGGTTTAACATCGTCTGGTAGAACAGGCGTCCAATATCTCGTCCCACAGGAAGACTCATATACGTTGCTCGACGAGGAACCTACAATAAAAAAATGTAAAATTAAAAATGAATTTTACAATATTTAAAAAATATAGTTAGACATGCTACAACTCATATATGGTACACCTGTGTATATTGAGTAACACATAGGCTGTGTCATACTGCACATTCCATTTTTTATAATGAATATACACCTGTGTATATTTAACGTCAAACAAAATACTATCAGTTTATTATAACGTCTTTTACCACCTATAATACACTTGTGTATAATAATTAATAGATTTGTTGTTATACACTGGTGTATAACAACTAAGAAACTAAGAACAAATCTTATTGTATCTGTACAACCCCAATAACTATATATGATACACCAGTGTATAACTCTTTACTCATTCCAATACTGTGCATAAAATAGGACTTACAGAATACAAAACAACTATTTGGCAAATCAATAATAAACCACACTATAAGGCTAATCCAAATAGAAATCACAAAAAAACGTGATTCTCGCATGAAAAACAATTAAAAAAATAAAAACAATACATAAATACCTTGATTTTCAACACCATTTAGAAACAAAGCTTGTGATTGTGTTTCATGATCTTCTATCACATGAGATTGTGATTCAATGTTTTCATGTATAGAATTATTATCCATAACTTGGAAATCTGAATCGTTGGCCGATTTTAGATTCTTTTAAATCGATTTTTTTTTCAATTCAATCAATTTAAATCTTCTGAATTCGACTGGAAGTTATTTCGATTCAATCGAATTCAATCGAACGTTATTTTTTTTTTTTTGATTTGGGATTAGAGATGATAATAGGCTGAGAGATTTAAGGAAAGTCAAAAAAAAACTTGCATGTTAATCGCAGGAAGATAAGTAACTGCCATATATAAAACTATTAATTAAATTAAAATATAATATTTAATTGTCTAATTAAATAACTACCTCCTAGATCAAGATCAAAGATGAATGGCTAAGATTGGTTCCTAAGTTCCTAACTAGGCTCTTGGTTCCTATTTGATCTTTTTCCTATATATATATGTATGTATGTTTGTTAACTTATAGTTTTTTCTTGTCAAAGCCTAGTGTATGTACAAAGCCTAATGTATGTATTGTGTATATACATATATACACAAGAACATTTAGAAGTATAAGAGATTCATGTACACACATAGATTAATATTTATAAACTCTCATATGTTTAATCATATGTTTGTCAATCTATGATAGCTCATGGATACATATACATCTAGTGTGTGCACGTGTGACTTATCTAGTTAACTCTAGTCAAGTAGAATGCAAGTAATCTAGGTGCAAGTAACTAGAGTTTAGTTAAATCAGGAACCTGAAATTGCGGGGTATCACATCATCCCCAAGTTGAAAAGAATTTCGTCTCGAAATTCAGCAAGTAAACAGTAATGCCAACTAGAAATGTGTGTGCTTGGTTCCCGGATGTCACATCATCCCCAAGTTGAAAGGAATTTCGCCCCGAAATTCACTTTGAGAGAGCTACTTTACGTTTAGCGTTTGATCTATGTATAGATTCAGGTTTGGTAAAGAGATGTGGGTATTTGAGTCGCATTTTATCCCTGCGTTCCCACATGTATTCCGGTCCTAGACGGGAATTCCATCGTATCTTAACAATAGGTATAGTACTCTGTCTAAGTTTCTTGACGCTTTGATCAAGAATCTCCATCGGTTCCTCCATGAACCGTAGTTGGTCATCCACCTGGATCTCTTCCAGTGGTACCACCAGTGTTGTGACTGAGAGACATTTCTTTAGATTAGAGACGTGGAATACATCGTGCACTCCACTGAGTTTATTGGGAAGGTTTAACCTGTATGATTTGTGTAAAAAGGATGTTTATGCTAGATTTTCTAGACTTAATTCTATTGATGGAGACACAAAGGTATGAATCGGGTTTCTCCGCCACCCGAAATCTGGTATTGCCGACGGGCAGACCCGTCGCCCCTTCCCTGCTTTTTTGACAACCTCTTGATTTTAAATACGGTTGTGCATGTCGGCGATGAACACCGATTTGTGGAAGGTAGCATCGGAAATCTGGTATTGCCGATGGGCAGACCCATCGCCCCTTCCCTGCTTTTTTGACAACCTCTTGATTTTAAATACGGTTGTGCATGTCGGCGATGAACACTGATTTGTGGAAGGTAGCATCGGTAGTTGTGCTTTATGGGTTATTTATTTGTGTTACCTGGTTGTGATGAGTTTGAATTGTTTTCCGATATTTGATGGGGATGGCTGTCACACCCTCAAAATCCACTTGCGGAGTTTTACCGCGAGGCGCATGACAAACCAGGATCCAAACCAACGATCACAATAAACAAGTCTAAATGAATTAAAATGCAATTTCAAAACATAGTTTAAAATCCCGTTTACAGCGGAAGCTTATTCAAAACATTATCCAAAATAATAAACCAATGTTCAATGTTGTAAGACCATGCAACCCTAACATAGACGCCGTGCAGACGCGTGCGCCCTAGTCCAGTCGTGCTACCTTAGCGACCTGAGAAAACATGTAAAAGTTTACGTCAGCACAAAAATGCTGGTGAGTTTACAGGTTTTGTATCCAAGTACCAAGTCCACCTGTCCATACTATAACAAATAGAAAACCAGTATACGCTAGCTAGGCGTACGTTTTGTTACTACCACGATTGGAAAACCATTACTAACGCGAATACCAAAAGTATGCCCGATGTATGTTCCTGTTGTTTCTGTTGTTCCTGTTTGAGACAATATGCACCCGCCGACCCTCCAAGTCGACGAGCGGGGTTGGTCACTCCCAATAGCGCTATTCACATTTCCCCGTTGTGCAAACCCGCACATTCATGGTTCCCCCCGGGACTTCCAAAGATCGTGTAGTACACAATAGAAACCCATAGTATGACAGTAGTTACCAAATATAGTTTTAACACATGTTTTCTCCCCCGAAAGTATAAAACCAGTTTAAAAGAGGGGCCGTAAACTCACCTTAAGTTCCGTTACTCCTTAACCCGAGTAAACTCAGCTGCTATGCTAGTCCCGTAAAGCGGCGACCTAACATACGACAGTTACAAGTACTTAGACTAATAACCCGCAGGCTAATTAGTCCCTAGATGTCCAGACCATAACCAAGTTCGTTTGAAAACACCGTGACTGTTTAACCGACCCAAAGTACAAGACTCGACATCCCATTGGTGACCCGAGACTTCCCGTGTTATGTTTACGCTCCGAAACGTTCAATAACGCAAGTACACTTAACCTACGTTAACGCACAACAAGTTATAGCACATAGTTCACGTATCACCGAATTACATCAAAACATATGTTACCAAGTTACCATATATGTTACGAGGTTCCTAGCATGTTACTACATGTTAAATCGGGTCTCGGAATGCTAATTTACACTTACAGCAGCAGTACACGCGATTAGGGAGGCTAATCGCATGAAATGGCACGCGATCAGGGCTAATCGCCCCTTAAGTCACGCGAGTAGGGCTACTCGCCCTTGATGCCACGCGAGTGGGCTACTCGCCCCTGTAGTCAGGCGAGTGGGGCTACTCGCCCCTGTTGTCATGCGATTGGAGGCTACTCGCCTCTAACACAGGCGATTAGCAAGGCTACTCGCCTGTAACCTTGCTGTTCCGGTTTTTCGCGCGTTTAACGCTCCAAATCAGATCCAGAACGTGTGTAACTACCCAATATCATTCCAATAACTATTTCAAACATGTTTAAGCCAAAACCCTTCGTTTGACCTCGTATAATCAGCCCTGCATGAAATCAAGTAATCCAAACATATACACATAGCATGCAATCATCATACTAACATGCATAACAATAACCCTAATAATCAATTACTGAGATTTCTATCATCATAATATTAATATCAACACTGATCTATTATAATATTATATCAAATCATCATCATGAATCATAAAAACCCTAGCTTTCTAATCATACACACTCATAATGCATGCATATTAGTTATAATCCGATTAACAACCCTTATTGACGATTTTCAGAAAGCTTTTTCATTTAACAACAGGTCTGGACCATTAGGGATTGATTAAAAACGTTTACAAAGTGTTTTGGATGAGAATCAAACCTTAGGATTATGAAAGAATGATGGTTAGACCTTGAAACCTTGTGTTTTTGATCAAAATCGCCTTCCAGAGGTTGTTTATGTGTTTGGGGCGGTTATGGGACGACTAGGGTTGATATTAGGAAGTTTAGGAGGTTAAGTATTGTATTTATAGGCGTTTCTAGTCGTCCAGCACGCTACTAGCGATTATGCAGCTCCTATACGCGATTAGGAATGCTAATCGCATGAAGGTTCACGCGATTAGGCCTAATCGCCTATACCTTCACGCGATTAGCCACCAATCGCCCCTAATGTTGCCTACTCGCCTCCCCTATGGGCGATTAGGCTTCCTAATCGCCTGTAGGGGTTAATCTCGTGTGTTTTGCGCGTTAAACCCCGTTTTAACATATGTTAACACATTTTAATGTACCGACAAGTCACATAATGATTGTAAACACATAACACAAGTAAATACACATATTTACACTCGTTCACCAATTCCCGGGACTCGAGACTCGTATGTTCCGTATGCCCTGACGATCCCACTGATCGTCACCGTTTGTACACTTGGTTAAGGACCGACATCTAATGAACCTCTAGACCAACATCCAATGGTCTTCTAGACTAACCAATAGTTCCCGAACCATAACCCGACTTAACTAATCCAGTTAAGTACAATATACGCGTGACTCGCTAAGGTAGACTTTCATCTAGACAACGTTGTTAACCCGAATTTGCCAGGTGTCACATCATCCCCACGTTAAAAGAATTTTCGTCCCGAAAATTTGCACAAGTACAGAAAGAACAAAAGAAATAACGAAGGGAATAAACAAAAGATAGAAACCAAAAGAGAGATTTACCCGAGTTGTCACATCATCCCCACGTTAAAAGGAATCTCGACCCGAGATTCATTCATCTGCCGAAGAGACATGTCTCGACTCGAACGCTTCCTTAGGAAAGAGATGAGGATACTTAGACTTCATCTGATCCTCCCGTTCCCACGTATATTCCGGTCCCCGGTTCGAGTTCCACCGAACCTTAACGATGCGAATCTTGCTGTGACGCAGGCTGCGAATCTTGTAATCAAGGATCACTACAGGTTCTTCCACAATCCGAAGACGATCATCAACCTTGATCTCTTCCAGTGGAACGATGAGAGACTCGTCAGCCAGACACTTCTTCAAGTTTGACACGTGAAAGACGTCATGTACGTTACCGAGCTCCGTCGGTAGATCAAGTCGATATGCCACCGGCCCAATCCGTTCCAGGATCGTAAATGGGCCGACATATCGCGGATTGAGTTTGCCACGCTTCCCAAAGCGTATGACGCCCTTCCACGGTGAGACTTTTAGAAGTACCTTGTCATTGACTTGGAACTCCAGTGGTTTGCGACGCTGATCAGCATAACTCTTTTGCCGGTCCCGTGCCGCCGCCAACCGATTTCGAATCTGTACGATCTTTTCCGAAGTTTCGTACACTAGTTCAGGCCCAGTGAGTTGACTCTCACCCACTTCAGCCCAACAAAGAGGAGAACGGCATTTCCGTCCGTACAGTGCTTCGAACGGAGCAGCCTTGATGCTCGTGTGATAACTGTTATTGTACGAGAATTCTACCAACGGTAGATGAGCTTCCCAACCTTTGCCAAAATCGATCACACATGCCCGCAGCATGTCTTCTAAAGTTTGAATCGTACGCTCACTCTGACCGTCAGTCTGTGGATGGTAAGCCGTACTCATGTCTAGTTGGGTACCCAAAGCCTTGTGCAAAGACTTCCAGAAGTGAGAAGTAAAATGGGAGTCACGATCCGAGATAATAGAAACTGGTACCCCGTGCTTAGAAACAACTTCTTTCAAGTAGAGACGAGCCAAACGATCCATGGTGTCGGTCTCCTTAATAGCAAGAAAATGGGCTGATTTCGTCAACCGATCGACAATCACCCATATCTTGTCGTTCCCGCTTGGTGATTTAGGAAGTTGTGTGACAAAATCCATAGTAATCCGTTCCCATTTCCATTCCGGAATTTCAGGTTGTTGCAGGAGACCCGACGGTTTCTGGTATTCCACCTTGACCTTAGCACAGGTCAAGCATTTGCTCACGTATGAGGCTATGTCCGACCTCATGTTTGGCCACCAGTAAAGCACCTTCAGATCTTGGTACATCTTATCCGAACCAGGATGAATAGAATACCGGGACTTATGAGCCTCATCAAGGACAAGCTCCCGTAGTCCCCCGAACAAAGGAACCCATATACGTTCTGCAAAATAGTGCAAGCCATCAGGCCTTCGCTCCAGGTGCTTGTCGGCACCGTGCATAGTTTCAGCTTTAAGGTTTTCCTCCTTCAAAGCTTCCAATTGGGCAGAACGGAGTTGATCAGGTAACGACGAATGAATGGTGAGCTGCAACGCCCGAACGCGATGAGGTTTAGTAGATTCCTTCCTGCTCAAGGCGTCTGCTACAACATTCGCCTTGCCAGGATGGTACTTAATAGCACAATCATAGTCGTTCAAAAGTTCAATCCAGCGACGCTGTCGTATGTTCAAGTGTTGTTGGTCGAAAATGTGTTGGAGACTCTTGTGATCGGTGTAGATGGTGCATTTGGTACCGTACAAGTAATGTCTCCAAATTTTCAACGCGAATACCACAACACCCAACTCTAAGTCATGAGTTGTGTAGTTCTTCTCGTGCACTTTGAGTTGACGAGAAGCATACGCAATCACTTTCTCGCGTTGCATCAACACGCAACCGAGTCCATGAATGGAAGCATCACAGTACACAACAAAGTCATCAGGACCCTCAGGTAAAGACAAAATAGGAGCAGAGCACAGTTTAGACTTCAGTTCTTCAAACGCTGACTCTTGTGATTCACCCCAATCGAACTTCCTATCCTTCTGAGTGAGAGTGGTGAGGGGTTGAGCAATCTTCGAGAACCCCTGAATGAAACGACGATAGTAGCCCGCAAGGCCTAGGAATTGCCGCACCTCAGTTGGCGTCTTTGGTGTTCCCCAGTCCTTGATCGCTTCGATTTTAGCAGGATCGACATGAATCCCTAGTTCATTAACCACATGTCCTAGGAATTGGACTTCGCGTAACCAAAAGTCACACTTTGAGAACTTGGCGTAAAGTTGCTCCCGTCGCAAAAGTTCCAAAACTAACCGCAGATGTTCCCCGTGTTCGGTCTCGTTCTTGGAGTAGATCAGAATGTCATCAATAAACACAATGACGAACTTGTCCAGATATGGTTTACAGACGCGGTTCATCAAGTCCATGAAAACCGCTGGTGCGTTCGTGAGACCGAAAGGCATGACCAAGAATTCGAAATGGCCATAACGTGTTCGAAAAGCAGTCTTTGCAACGTCAGCCTCCCTAACGCGCAGCTGGTGATAACCGGACCTCAAATCGATCTTGGAATAATAACTAGAACCCTGAAGCTGGTCGAACAGATCATCAATACGCGGAAGAGGATAACGGTTCTTGATGGTCAATTTGTTCAGTTCTCTGTAGTCTACGCATAACCGGAAACTTCCATCCTTCTTCTTAACAAATAAAATCGGGGCTCCCCAAGGGGAAGAACTTGGTCGGATGAAACCCTTGTCCAAGAGTTCCTGTAACTGACTAGACAATTCCTGCATCTCGGGAGGTGCAAGACGGTAGGGGGCCCGAGCAATAGGAGCAGCCCCTGGTACGAGGTCAATACCGAACTCGACTTGACGATGAGGAGGAAGACCAGATAAATCATCGGGAAAAACATCAAGAAACTCGCGTACCACCGGGATGTCGTCGATCTTCTTCTCATCAACAGAGGAAACAGATAAGAGTGCCAAAACAGCTGGATAACCCTTTCGAAGACACTTAAGGGCTTTCATGCTAGAGATGATGTTTAGTGAAACACCACCCTTGATACCGTACACAGAAAGAAATTCTCCATCAGGGAGAGGAATCCGAATAATCTTATCGTAACAGACGATCTCCGCGCGATACAAAGATAACCAATCCATTCCTACCACAACGTCAAAACTACCCAAAGGTACCGGCATAAGGTCGATGGGGAACGATAAACCCGACAACTCTAACTGACACTCCCGAAGGACACTAGTAGCTTCAATCGTTTTACCGTCAGCCAACTCAATAATGTACTTGGTCTCTAATGGTACAGGTACTACATCTAGCAGTCGACTAACACCCATGGATACAAAACTCTTGTCGGCACCAGAATCAAATAACACGCTAACAGAATGATTATTGAGAAGAAACGTACCGGTGACTGTATCAGGGTCCTGCCTAGCCTCAGCGGCTCCAATGACGAAGGCTCGTGCATTTCTGCCGCCGCCCCCGTTGTTCCCATTCCCGTTGTTTCCACCCTGTTTCAGTTTTGGGCAATCCTTCTTGTAATGCCCAGTGTCACCACAGTTGTAGCACCCCTGTTTCCCTGTAGTCCCCTGAGTAGTCGGAGCTGAACTGTTGATCGGAGCCTGAGTCGATGGAAGTGTAGCCCGACAATCTTTAGCATAATGCCCTGTTCGCTGGCAGCGGTGACAACGGTTGCTGTCGCAGTTCCCTTGGTGATGGCGTCCACACTTGTTGCATTTGGGCAGTTTTCCCGCATAACCACCCTGCTTGTTACCCGAAGACGACGAACCCCCATTATCAAACCTTTTACCCTGCTGTGTAGACCCAGATCCTTTCCCGTCGTTCTCCCACTTGCGCTTATTGTTCTCTGGAGCCTTAGCAGTCGAACCTTTCGCAGGCAAAATCCCCTCATTCACCTTTAAATTGGTCATCCTATGGGCCGATCGAACTACCTCCGCATAAGTAGGATGATTTCCAGCAGCCACTAACCCTGCAATCTCCGGTACTAACCCTGATACATAGTGTTCAATCTTACGATACTCTGGCACGTGTAGATCGGGACACAGCACTGCCAACTCATTCCTCCTCACAGTATACTTCTCGATTTCCGATCCAGTCATCTTGAGGTTCCACACCTCATGCTCCAGCTTCTGTACCTCTTCTCTCGGGCAATACTCCCGCTTCAGCAACTGCACAAAGTTCTCCCATGGCATAGCATATGCCTCCCCAATACCCATGTTCTGGGTGATACCATTCCACCAAGTCAATGCCACGTCCTGAAACAACGCAGCAGAATACTTCACCCGATCTTCTGGGAGACAGTTACACATCAGAAATACCGACTCCACTTTCTCCAACCACCTAAGCAAACTGACCGCACCCTCAGTGCCAGAGAATTCCTGGGGCTTGCAGTCCCGGAACATCTTGTAGGTGCACATGGGTGGGGGTGGGTCAACAGGACCACCTGAAATAAAACGTATGAGAAACCACGAAATACGTAAACAAGGCTCCCCAATGAGGCAAAAAAAATGGATAAAACAACTTACCACCACCGTTGTGCCCTAACTGGAAGGCAGCTTGGAGCAAGTTATTCAGATCAGCCTGTGATAGGTTAATACCTCCACCACGACCACCACCACGTCCACCATTGCGACCACCTCCACGTCCTCCACGCACTCCAGACATGATTCTGGCAGAAAGGACGAGAAAATTTAGTTTCGCAGTTAAAGATAACCACTAATGTTCACAAGATCAAAGCTAGATCCAATCCAGGACTATCCCCTCAAACCCAGAGCTCACTAGGGCTTCCATGCATTTCGTTTTATGATTTTGTGTGCACCCAAAATGATAAAACGCTCTACATGGTCCTCCCATTGTTCTCCTAGTTCAAAGATCAAATCACCGAACATAGACTCTTAGCTACACACCGTAATACTACGGTAGTTCATGACAAGTGTTTCTATTGGAGTGCGAAAGGGAGATGTCCGAGCCTTGGACAAATCTCAAGAGCACACGAGTTACTCCAATAGACTACACTGCCTAGGTAACAAGTAACCCAACCTAAGATAGAACGGATGATGTAACGTAGAAAGACCAATGATTTAGAGACACCCCGACAAGACCATACGTAAACCACTATAACGTTTAGTACCATGTGATCGTCTAGTGTGTGCGACTCGGCTATAGACTAGACTCTACATGCAGTCCTAGTTCACTATAACCATTGGCTCTGATACCAATCTGTCACACCCTCAAAATCCACTTGCGGAGTTTTACCGCGAGGCGCATGACAAACCAGGATCCAAACCAACGATCACAATAAACAAGTCTAAATGAATTAAAATGCAATTTCAAAACATAGTTTAAAATCCCGTTTACAGCGGAAGCTTATTCAAAACATTATCCAAAATAATAAACCAATGTTCAATGTTGTAAGACCATGCAACCCTAACATAGACGCCGTGCAGACGCGTGCGCCCTAGTCCAGTCGTGCTACCTTAGCGACCTGAGAAAACATGTAAAAGTTTACGTCAGCACAAAAATGCTGGTGAGTTTACAGGTTTTGTATCCAAGTACCAAGTCCACCTGTCCATACTATAACAAATAGAAAACCAGTATACGCTAGCTAGGCGTACGTTTTGTTACTACCACGATTGGAAAACCATTACTAACGCGAATACCAAAAGTATGCCCGATGTATGTTCCTGTTGTTTCTGTTGTTCCTGTTTGAGACAATATGCACCCGCCGACCCTCCAAGTCGACGAGCGGGGTTGGTCACTCCCAATAGCGCTATTCACATTTCCCCGTTGTGCAAACCCGCACATTCATGGTTCCCCCCGGGACTTCCAAAGATCGTGTAGTACACAATAGAAACCCATAGTATGACAGTAGTTACCAAATATAGTTTTAACACATGTTTTCTCCCCCGAAAGTATAAAACCAGTTTAAAAGAGGGGCCGTAAACTCACCTTAAGTTCCGTTACTCCTTAACCCGAGTAAACTCAGCTGCTATGCTAGTCCCGTAAAGCGGCGACCTAACATACGACAGTTACAAGTAGTTAGACTAATAACCCGCAGGCTAATTAGTCCCTAGATGTCCAGACCATAACCAAGTTCGTTTGAAAACACCGTGACTGTTTAACCGACCCAAAGTACAAGACTCGACATCCCATTGGTGACCCGAGACTTCCCGTGTTATGTTTACGCTCCGAAACGTTCAATAACGCAAGTACACTTAACCTACGTTAACGCACAACAAGTTATAGCACATAGTTCACGTATCACCGAATTACATCAAAACATATGTTACCAAGTTACCATATATGTTACGAGGTTCCTAGCATGTTACTACATGTTAAATCGGGTCTCGGAATGCTAATTTACACTTACAGCAGCAGTACACGCGATTAGGGAGGCTAATCGCATGAAATGGCACGCGATCAGGGCTAATCGCCCCTTAAGTCACGCGAGTAGGGCTACTCGCCCTTGATGCCACGCGAGTGGGCTACTCGCCCCTGTAGTCAGGCGAGTGGGGCTACTCGCCCCTGTTGTCATGCGATTGGAGGCTACTCGCCTCTAACACAGGCGATTAGCAAGGCTACTCGCCTGTAACCTTGCTGTTCCGGTTTTTCGCGCGTTTAACGCTCCAAATCAGATCCAGAACGTGTGTAACTACCCAATATCATTCCAATAACTATTTCAAACATGTTTAAGCCAAAACCCTTCGTTTGACCTCGTATAATCAGCCCTGCATGAAATCAAGTAATCCAAACATATACACATAGCATGCAATCATCATACTAACATGCATAACAATAACCCTAATAATCAATTACTGAGATTTCTATCATCATAATATTAATATCAACACTGATCTATTATAATATTATATCAAATCATCATCATGAATCATAAAAACCCTAGCTTTCTAATCATACACACTCATAATGCATGCATATTAGTTATAATCCGATTAACAACCCTTATTGACGATTTTCAAAAAGCTTTTTCATTTAACAACAGGTCTGGACCATTAGGGATTGATTAAAAACGTTTACAAAGTGTTTTGGATGAGAATCAAACCTTAGGATTATGAAAGAATGATGGTTAGACCTTGAAACCTTGTGTTTTTGATCAAAATCGCCTTCCAGAGGTTGTTTATGTGTTTGGGGCGGTTATGGGACGACTAGGGTTGATATTAGGAAGTTTAGGAGGTTAAGCATTGTATTTATAGGCGTTTCTAGTCGTCCAGCACGCTACTAGCGATTATGCAGCTCCTATACGCGATTAGGAATGCTAATCGCATGAAGGTTCACGCGATTAGGCCTAATCGCCTATACCTTCACGCGATTAGCCACCAATCGCCCCTAATGTTGCCTACTCGCCTCCCCTATGGGCGATTAGGCTTCCTAATCGCCTGTAGGGGTTAATCTCGTGTGTTTTGCGCGTTAAACCCCGTTTTAACATATGTTAACACATTTTAATGTACCGACAAGTCACATAATGATTGTAAACACATAACACAAGTAAATACACATATTTACACTCGTTCACCAATTCCCGGGACTCGAGACTCGTATGTTCCGTATGCCCTGACGATCCCACTGATCGTCACCGTTTGTACACTTGGTTAAGGACCGACATCTAATGAACCTCTAGACCAACATCCAATGGTCTTCTAGACTAACCAATAGTTCCCGAACCATAACCCGACTTAACTAATCCAGTTAAGTACAATATACGCGTGACTCGCTAAGGTAGACTTTCATCTAGACAACGTTGTTAACCTGAATTTGCCAGGTGTCACACGTGGTAAGGATAGTGGGTGGCATTTTTTGACTTGCAACCCGCCTTGCAGCCATGTTTTTGGCAAACTCTGAGCCACATAAACATCGCTTTCGATTTAACGTTGGTTTTGCTTTCGTTTTATTGTTTGGTAAACTAGGTTTGCATGAAAAAAGTGCTCAACATGTATAAATTTTGTGTTGTTGTTGTGTGTGATTAACGAATTAACTGATTTTAGTGTGTTCATGATGATATTGTGTTGTGTGGTTCAGATCAGTTCTAATTTGAGTTGGAACCAGAACTATGTTTCTAAAATTTGTGGTGGATGCTAGGGCTTCGATGCTTAGAGTTGTTGAATTCTTTTTATGCATCTCAACACATATTCTTTTTATACATTACATAGTCACACATACATTCTCTACATCCTCTTTAGTTGACCATATTCTTTGTATACATCTCACACATACAATATCATGCCTGTCGTTGGCCGATTGTGGTAGCGTATGGGCTGTTGGTTGCCTTTGCGGTTGTCATGACGTTGGTTTCGTGGTTTCGTTGGTGATGTTGAGATATGTGGATTTTCCTCTTTTTTTAAATCACTATTTTACGGTTGTTATCGGTTGGCCGGGTTATCGGCTTCGTCGATAGCCGCCGTCCTGGATCTTTCGGGACATCGTTGTTTGCGATTTCCATCAGTTGTGTGATTATCGTTTGAATATTTATTGTAGATAATGGTTGTTGGTATATGTATTCAAAAAACGTTTGCCTTTCATTTATTGTTTTGCCTTCACATTTTGTTATTAGTTGTTATTTTTTTTTATTATTCATATAGTCTTTGATTTATCTAATTTATGTACAAATTATTATTTTCCTCTTTATTTTTCATATAGCCTTTCATTTTACGTCTTAATTAAGGATAAAATGATCTTGGAAAAGGGCTGAAATATATAGTTGGTTTACCCAAGACCAAATATAAATCTAGGAGGATTTACAGAAATAGAGGTTAACATCATCTCATCACTCTACTTCAATATTTGAAGTAGGTCAGTGTTTATATGAATTATTATTATTATTATTATTATTATTATTATTTATTTGTTTTGTTTCACTAACTTGCTATCCCTATGAATCTATGGATGTGGTGGTGGTCAGCATCTGAACAATCGTGGAGGTGGTGGTTAAAATAACAATGAGTTTATTCTATTCCTATGTTTCAAGCTTGGTGACATTGTTTTAGGGATGCATGCCGACATTTAGAAACGGGACATTCCTAATTTGTTTTTTGTGTAGAAATACGCTCGCATTAAGAGTGTATTCCACATACACCACCATCACTTTGATCTTTACAATGTTTGTCTTTTTAAAGTAACGACCAGTTACTGACTCTTATATTCGATGACCCTTTTTAAATATCCGAGATTTTGGAAAATAATTCTACACAACCAGGTAACACATAGTGCGGTTCTTTTGACTTTTTAGGATTGTTAGTATGCCAAAGTGTGTTTGCTTGGGTAATTAAGTGGGATGATTTGTTGCTATGTTATGATCTGCCTTTGCCCTTTCTGTTAATTGTTTGATTGATCTTTCACTATAAGTTGTTTTTGAAGCTCATCAAGAATCTTATCTTCTATAGTGGGCCTATTTGTATCTATTCTTGCAACCACTTGATTCCATAAGGTGTCCTTCAAAAACTTATTAAGATCACCAGAGGTCCCAATTTGGCCTTGATATGATACGAAAAAGTAGTTGATAACTTGAAATTGGAAATGACATGATTTAGGATGGGATATGATCATATGAGTTTGTTTTACTAATTAGTTTCATTTCATGGTGCTTAACTATAACTTTATTTTCACCTGTTCATTAAGGAAATGACTTTCTTATTACTTGCTTACACTTGAAATCTGCAGGTGGATTGTGTCATTCATCTCATAATTACTGTCGTTAAGTCGAGGCTGAAGAAGAATGGAAAGTTGCTTAGGAGAAGTGCGCACGAGGCTGAAGCAATTGAGATTATATGCAAAATGGCATTACCAAGATGTAGATGCAAAACTATCACTTATTATATTTTTATTGTAAGTTGGTTGTAGGTGTGTGGCATCATCATATTCTGTGTGGCCACTCCTCAGGTACACCACAACCCCCTTCTAAGTTGTAATAAACAGGTTTAACTTTCGACCTATTTACCTACAAATGGGTCAATTTGTAGGATCGAATAACGCGTAATCCGACAATCACGGGGTTTATACTAGAGGTGCGGAATCCCTCTAATATGCTCTAATAACAGATACGATAATGAAACGATGACAAACGAGTAATCACAACACACACACTGGTCAAAAGATTATAGATTAATCACTAAAACAGAGCTCGAGTGTTTACAGAGATCAAATCAGACCTTACAGACCATGGGAGGGTGTTTGGAGAGTGTGTGAGGCAAGAACTAATGATTAGGGCAATGATTGGGCCTATTTATACCTCCCGGGTACGAACAGCATCATATACGCGATTAGCAGACTCATATTAGGCGATTAAGGCTAATCGCCAATAATCCAAGCCCAATCGCATGTACAGTCACACGATTAGGGCCCTAATCGTGTGTAACCAACTGCTAATCGCATGTAGCATCCCGAACCCTCCAAACCGCATACAAACATCTCCAAACACCCCGAAACACATCCAAACAACTAATATACTAGCCTAGGGACATCATGTACTAACAGACTCCCCCTTGGACCAGGCTAGTATACGTACAGAATTAACCAAAAGACAACGTTTATACCAATAGCAAACAACTTTACAGACTCGATAAGCAGAAACGAATAAAACTAAACAAAATGACAAGCAGCATCATCTGTCTTCATCTTCAGCTTGACGTTGTCTTGACCCTTGAGATTCTCGACCAATCGCATCCTGCATGAACTTTGTTGGCGTAGCAAAACTGGATCACTCTTCGAAACTTCATGGCTTAATCGGCTTCAGCTGGTAAGTGCATGATCGGATGTTGGTACAACGTCTCCACGTCCTTCTCTGAGCAATTTATCAACCACATAGGATCCCAAATCCTTATCTTTCTGCATGGGTTCGGACTGTTGCTCAAGACAATCACTGCTTCAGTGGTTGCTGCATCATAGTGCCAATAATACAGCTTCGAGGTAAAGTCTTGTTCAACTGGAATAATGGGAATCCTTGAAACGCATTTCGGTGGCTTGATCTTATGCTCCCAGATAGGCTTCAAGGTGAAAGGATGAATCTTGTCTGTCTGATATGACCTGGGATACTGAGGCTCGAACTCTTTCCATCCCTCTGAGCTCTCTCGCTTCAACTTTGTGTAAAAACCCTTAAGAGAGGCAGATTTCTCTTCGTACAGCGGATAATTGAGACGAACTAAATCACGAATGTACCAGAATGGCAGGCTCAGAATGTCTCTGTACTCCTCAAAGTACAATACACCTTCTTGCCATTTTACCCCGAGCATTCTTGTCTGACTCACGTACGCCCAGCTTATCACATTGCCAGACATCTTCGACAGTCTTTTCTTGAAGATGGATGCTCGCTCGACTGGCTTTTTCTTCTCTTCGGGCTTGAACCATTGGGGATACCGCTCTCTGATTTTGTCATGTCGTATCTTTACTTCATCAGGAACTTCAGCAGAGTCGGATTTCAACTTCTCTTCGGCCTCACGTATCATTTTTTCATCAATGTTTGGAATTCCAGCGCCCGAGTCATTTACAACATACTCAGGGGTCGACACGCTGGTTCCTTCTTCGAGATCCACTTCATTGTACTCTGGATGCATCTCAGGTGGAACACTATGACTTGCATTGGAAGATTCTCCAGATGCAAAGCCATATACTTTAGCCATATCCTCTGTTGTCATCTCAGGTGGAATCTCTCCTTCTTCCAGATCATATTCAGGCATAGCAGGGGGTGGGAGCAGGTTACCTTCGTCATCATATGCAAAATAACAGTTTAGAGGCTCCACGTCTTCAACTAGAACTATCGCTTTCTTCTTTACTTTATCACGTAGTTCTTGAATCTTGCTCCTCATAGGTGCTGGCTCCCCCTGAGCAGAAGAACCTGCCTCGGGATCATTGCCTTTACGATCGTGACTTTTCTTCGTTCGTCTCGATGCAGACCCACCAGATGATCCACCCCCGCCTGTGGCTCCGGGATCACCACCATCACCCTTACCATCATCGTCATCATCGTCATCAGACTCATCATCATCCTTTTCATCATCGTCGTCTTCTTCACTATCCTCATCATCATCATCAGCAGCAGTACTAGCTCCAGCTTCCGAACCACCAGTAAGTCTAGGTTGAGTTCCGGTCAACTCATTCAACCTAGTCCTTAGCCTTAAGTTTTGCTTCTTATATTTGGTGATTCGACGCTCATTGTTCACATTTGCGAGCTGGAGATCACTGTACTTCTGTTCAACACCTGTAAGTCTAGCCACAGTACTTTGGTTAGACTGAATCAGCTGCTGATGTGATTCCATGAGCTGCTGATGTGATTCCATGACCTGCCTGTTCGACTCCAAGAGTTGCTGATTCGATAAAGTAAGAGCGTCAACAGTGGTTCTCAGCTCAGTGTTAGCAGTGATAGTGTCTCCAATCAATTCCAACATCGCCGTCTCATTTTCTTCTATGTTGGCGTTTTTGCTCTTCATTTCAGCCATTTCCCGTGCTTGTGCAGCCACTATAGCAGTAAGTTCGTTGATTTGGCGCTGGAGTTGTTCGTTGGTTGTTGGAGTCGAAGATGAGGATTGGCTAGAAGGTCTAGCAGCAGTCGATCTTGCTGCTTCTTTCAACTTTCGGATTCTATCACCTATCGGATTAGCGACTAACTGTGAACTTGTCGCTTCAACGGTAACTGAGACTGGCTTAGTGAAGATTACCGAGGAAGGCATTGACATAGTCACACCCGCAGGCATAGCTGCACTGAAAGAGAGTGGGACAGACGATGTTGCCGCTGTTGTTGTTGTTGTTGTTTCTGTTGCTGCTGTTGTTGCCGATACGGAAGAGGAAGCAGGAAGGCCAAAAGCATCTGGGAGATTCATACGCCTTCCCCTCAATTTCTTAGGCGTCTTCTCAGCCACAGCTGCCTTTTCTGACATTCTCTTTTGACCCCTACTAACCTTCGTCGCTTTAGTCTTTTGTCTTTTCTGAGGAGGAGGCGTGCTAAGTTCAGCATCGATATCTGCAACAAGATCACCACTAACTGGAGTGAAAGTGGGATCTCTTGCAAGCTCTCTCGCCACAGCCGTGCGGGCTCTATCCTCCTCAAGAGAAAGTATATCGGGCGAATCATCTTCTGTACGCTCTGAGTCGTCATCTTCATCATCAACTTCTTCAATGTTAACCGGGCCCTCGTCAATCTTGGCTTTGCCTTTGCCTGAACTGGATGGTTCATCTACATTCAGAAACTCAGTATCAAGCATATCATCATCTTGTCTTGATTCAGCATCACCCATATTGCCCGGTGCATTGGGTCCCAAAGCAACAGTGGGTCTCCCAATATTATCATCATCCTTGAATACCTGTCTGTGAATCTGAATATCGTCCTCTGACTCACTGTCGTCATGCCTCCATCTATTACCTGGAGGTGCCACATAGTTGTCTCTCATTAGGTAGGCAAACAATCTACGACTTGGGGGATATTCGGACTTTGGCTTATTCTTGTACTGTAACATTCTCTTCATCTCAACTTCATCAATTTTCTTTATATTAATCAGCTCTTCTACCCGTTTGTTCAACGTCAATGCGACAATCGCTGATGCCAAAATGTCCTTGATTGCCTCGAACGTTCCTTTGCGAGGGCTGAGACACTTTAACACCACGTGCGTCAGATACTTCATTTCTGGAGGAAGACACCCCTTTTGTAGCATCTCCTGCACACGAACATCACCCGTATACTTCATCCGTAGGAATCCACCTCGTATCAAAATGGAATCGAATACGATTGGATCGTCTTTATCGTCTTCAAATCTTAGAATCTCTCGAATCATGTCTTCAGTGATAATGACCTCCTTTCGTTGCACCGAGCTTCTGATAGTAGCTGGAATTGTGCTGACGTCGACTCTAGCATTCTGATAGAATTCCTGGAGAATGTTCTTGTAAGCCGCATAATCTGTAGATATGGCATATCTTATCTTTGAGCGCTTCAAGTACTCAATTACGCCTTCAAATCGCTTGCATTCCGGCTTCTTTACAGGTCCGAGAAAGGCAAGACAGTTGTGCTTGTCCGACGTACCGTACTGCATGGTTCTGCAAGTCAAACACACCACAAATCATTACAGACAGATCAAGGATATGAAAAACGGACAAAAACGGATTAAATTTGACTAAAATTGGTCAACAGAATCTTAGAGGCGATTAGCCATGTAATCGTCCAAAACATATACACGATTAGGGATACTCGCGTGACTATTCATGCGATTAGCTGAAAAAGAACACCAATCGTGCTACTGTTCACACGATTAGGAAGCCTAATTGTGTGACAGTATAGTCCCTTTACCAAAATTGTCAAAATCTGTTATGGGTCATTTTGGGTTAAGGCTTTTGTCACATTATAACCTAATAGGGCCGATTAGAGTAACCCCTAAGAAACATTTTTGTTTCAGGTTCAAATTAGGGGTCAATTGATCCGGTTTTCAAAACTAGGGTTCTTGAGGTTTTAAAATTGGGGTTTTTAAAATCTGTTTGTTTAGGATCATGATTTTGGTATACGAGGGACCTATACATGCCGGTGATCAAACCCTTATCAAGAAACATCAACAACAAACAAGTTTTAAGGGTTAATCAAATATTTTTGTTCAACTTAGGGTTCCGGTTAGAAAAGGAACGATTAAACCCATCAAAACACGTTAATATGATCTGAAGCTTTGGGATATTATTACCTTGATGAGGAGGAACAAGTTTCAAGATCAAAAGAAAATTTTGCAAGAGTTTGTTTGGGTTCGGGTTGAGAGGGAAAACGATGACAGTGTTCTAGTTTGAAGAGAATGACAAGAAAACCATTTAAGTGTTTCTTTTATACTCTATCCTAATCGTGTGAGCTATCATGCGATTAAGGCTACTTGTATGCTACAGTGCATGCGAATGTGGCTAATCGCATACTGTTATCAAGCGATTATCCTTAAACGCCTAAGCCACCACACGATTACAAACTGGCAATGTTTCAAAGATAAGATAACCTGATCGTCCTTTGTTAAACACGATTAGCTTATAATCGTGTCCCTATTCACACGATTAGTTCTCAATCGCATACAACTATAGGCGATTAGCCTCCAGATGCACATTCCCTTTTCACACTAATTACCAAATTGCCCCTGCAGCACCAAAGCATACATTTTTGACCCGTTAAGGTTCAAAACATGCATTTTTCAACCCGATTTAACACACGACTCAGATGATGACTCAGATACTTGAAAATATAACATTTTCCACCCTTGTACATGATAAAAGTACGGTTTTGACCCGGCAAAAACACAAGTTTCCAATAAGTTGCCCTTTTTATTTTTTCGGCGTTTTATTTTTGAAGAAGTAAGATTACAATGGATTAGGATTCCATCATCGGCAATCAAGAATGATTAACTAAGCTAAACTAATCATAAATAAAATAAAACGGGAGATCAACTAACTGAAAACAACATATTTTTGCGAGTTTCAATGGTTAGGGAATCATATCAGTGTACGGACATCACTAGAACCCTTATATTTTCAGTTATCGCTTAAATTACCAATAAGCATCCTACAACAACTGTCGATATTGTTGTCCACCTAAACTCAAAATCAAGTTTTATCGCTAGGCACTTTAGATACGTTTACGGTAATATTAAGGCTGAGATACAAGGTGTTCCCCGCCACGCGACACATTCCCGTATCAAGTCATGCACAAAGCTTCCTCGTAACCGGTGAGTAAGCTGTTGTCATCCGTATTTTACAAGGAGTGGAATCAGTGGTGATCAGGTCTGCAGAAATGCTGCAACAGAGAGACCAGTGAGATCCAAACCAGGGTACAAGTTAAATACCGTATATTTGATTTTTCACGGTACGATGCTTTAGGTATATGATTTGATACCTTAGAGCGAATTCTCATTGAGAATAGGGTTTTGGCATATATGAATCTTTTTTCTCTTTTAGGATTCCCGGACGTCTCCTGATCAGAATTTATTCTATTTATTATTATTATTTTTTTTTTCGGAAATGACATAGGGGTGTCTCAGTCGTAGGCTGCGACCCCAACGTACGACACGTGTGCCATTCCTATTTTATTCTGAGAGTCGTCCAGTTCACCCCGGATGTATCAACCTCTTAAAGACCATGAAACCTCGGATTTTGGCATGCTATCAAACGAGATTTCGGTACTAAGACCATATGCCAACGCACGTTGATCCACACATGATTCAGATGATTTAGGTTTATATCACCGTGCCGAACTTGGAAATGATTTTGAGCCTACCGACACATCATTGTAGAGGCTACCTATCAGTTCCAATATTTTTAAGATGATAAGGGTCCAGACAGTCCGACTGATTGGTTAATATCATCTTCCCGTTTTCACCAAAGAAACTCATTTTTGCATTTTTCAATTTTTTTTTATTTTGGAATTTTCTCATTTTTTTTGAATTTTTGCATTTTCTGAATGTTTTTGTATTTTTCTGAAATTTTCTCCCCCTAAAAATCTAAAAATTTGCGAAAAGACAATATTTTTGGATTTTTCTGATTTTTGAAAGAAAAATATTTACAAAAACGATTACCGATGAAGATCTAATCCTGCTTAACTTTAATGCCGTTTAAGATTAACAAGTACTCAAAACGAGGACCGTCAAAAGCTTTGGTGAATAAATCGGCACGTTGGTAGTCTGTGTGGATTTTTACCATATCGATAAGTTTCTTTTCATAGCAATCGCGTATGAAATGATACTTAACCAAGATATGTTTCGCCTTGGAATGGTTAACTGAGTCTTTAGCAAGAGCTATAGCGGACTCATTATCACAGTGAATGGGAGTATTAAGAAATTTCAAACCGTAGTCTCTCATTTGTTGCTGTATCCAAAGAACCTGGGAGCAGCAGCTCGATGCTGCTACATATTCCGACTCGCAGGTGGATAAGGCGACTGAGGCTTGCTTCTTGCACTGCCACGAGACTAGTCTTGGTCCCAAAAACTGGCATCCAGCCGATGTGGATTTTAAGTTTGTCTTGCATCCGCCATAGTCAGCATCACTAAATGCGATGAGGTCAAACTTATCGTCATTAGGGTACCAAAGACCTTTGGTCGGACAACCCTTTAGATAACGTAAGATCCTCTTCACAGCAACCAGGTGTGACTGTTTCGGCCTTGACTGGTATCTTGATAGTAAGCATGTCGCGAACATTATATCAGGTCTTGATGCAGTGAGGTACATGAGTGAGCCTATCATAGCTCGATAGAGAAAAGGATCAACGGTTTGTCCTTTCTCGTCAGGCCCAATCCCGTGATTGGTCTGAATCGGTGTGCCTACTGGAGTAGAGTCTTCCATCTGGAACCGGCTTAAGATGTCAGCAACGTATTTTGTCTGGTGGATGAAGATCCCCAACTCTTGTTGTTCTACTTGTAGACCGAGGAAGAATTGCATCTCCCCCATCGAGCTCATCTCAAATTTGTCCTGCATAAGCTTTTCGAATTCCCTGCACATGACATCATTAGTAGACCCAAAAAAGAATTGCATCTCCCCCATCGAGATCACCACCCTTTTCCTTGGTGAATAAGGTGCAGTCCACGAGTCCACGTTTGAACCCGTTGGATATCAGATAGTTGCTAAGCATTTGGTACCATTCACGCGGTGCTTGATGGAGTCCGTACAACACTTTGTTCAATTTGTAGACTTTTTCGCGATGCAGCGGATCCTCAAAACCCGGTGGCTGTGCAACATACACCTCTTCCTTCACGACACCATACAGAAAAGCACTTTTCACGTCCATTTGATACACCTTAAACCGTTTGTACGAAGCGTAAGCTAAGAACATCCGGATAGCTTCAAGGCGTGCAACTGGAGCGTATACTTCGTTGTAATCTATTCCTCCGATTTGACGGAAGCCGAGGACAACTAATCGAGCCTTGTTTCTTATAATCACCCCGCGGTCATCCCGTTTACATTTGTAGACCCACTTTGTTCCAATCTTTTTCGAGCCTGGAGGTAAGTCAACTAAGTCCCACACTCCTAGCTTTTGGAACTGCTGAAGTTCGGCTTGCATTGCTTCAATCCATGGTTCTTCCCTCAGTGCCTCTTGCACAGTTCTTGGTTCAGTTTGAGAAACATGCAAGGCGAAGGACCAATCGTTCTGATGACCTGCTTTTCTGATTTCCGAATAGAGTGCCAGAGTACCTGTATTGTCACTTGAACTAGCATTTCTGAGCTGACTGCGCGTCATGACTCTGCTAGTCGGATTGCCAATCACATTTTGCATCGGATGAGTGTCGTGAATCCGAGATTCCGGATGTGCCGGCACTGGATCATCCGAATGCAGATTTAGGTTCTCCAAACCTTGAGATAGATTTGCCTCTGCTGCGCTTGAACTAGAGGGAGCAGCGGGTTGCATATTAAAACCGGAGAGATCGATCCGAAGACCTATCCCTGGAGCTGCTGAAGAAGAAGGACCAGCTTGATTGTTTCCTGTCGGATTAACTGGAGCTGTAGTGGTAGATTCACCATTTCCAGCTTGTTCCTCAGTGAGAGTTTCATGAGACTCTGCAAAATCGTCGTCGGAAGATGAGGATTCGAGAACCTCTGCTGACGCTTCCTGAAAAACTTCCTCAACTTCTGCTGCTGCGGTTTTATCAGGGGGACCCGTGGATGCAGAGGCATCAGATGGAGCAGGCGCAGGTGCATTAACCACGATCGGACGCATTAGCGGAGAGCTAGCTGCGTTTTCACATTCGTAATACATTTGCGCTACAGCATCGTCCACCAAATTTTCCACGTTGAAGGAATCAAATAGACTCTTATAGTCGAACAACCAATCAGGTCCAACACCAGGTGCATTGGCAGTATAACGCTGAACATCGACATTAAGCCAATCTTCAACGTTGTTGGTTCTTTTGTTGTACACTCTTTTGTTGGGAGTGCTGTAACCAACAAAGAAACCTTCTTCTGCCTTTGCTCCAAACTTCCCATCGGGATGTATCATGGTGCATGGAGCTCCGAAAGGTTCCAGAAACTCTAAGTTCGGTTTCCTTCGGTTCAGAAGATCGTAAGAGGTTTTTCCAAGCTTCTTTACCGTTAGAACCCTATTCAGAGTATAACACGCGCAGTGAACTGCCTCGTTCCAGAAGATCACAGGCAAGTTCGAGTCTGCGAGCATAGTTCTGGCTGCCTCAATAAGAGTCCGATTCTTTCTTTCTGGAACCCCGTTTTGCTGAGGAGTGTATGGCGCTGTGAATTCATGATGAATACCCTTTTCTGCACATAACGCCTCCATAGCGTGATTCTTGAACTCTGTTCCGTTATCGCTTCTGATCCTACGGATCTTTAGCTGATATATATTTTCCAATTTAGTAAACAGATTCTTCAAGTAATCAAAAGTTTCACTCTTGTGCTTCATGCACACAACCCAAGAAAACCTAGAATAATCATCCGTAACGACTAAGCAGTATGAGTCACCGTTCTTGCTCTTTCGATTGACTGGGCCAAACAGGTCCATGTGCAGTCGTTCGAGTGGTAGACTAACTGAGTTTGTCTTCTTAGGCTTGTGAGACTTTCTTTTCTGCTTCCCTTTCTTACATGAGACACAGACATCGTTTAAATGAAAATTCTTAACAGAAACACCTTCCACTAGTTGGTTCTGGACCAGATGGTTCATTTTCCTCAAGTGGATGTGCCCCATTCGTCTGTGCCACATTATCGATTCCTTCTCTGTCGCCTTTGACAGAAAACAAGTGACTTGACCTTTCGCTGTCATTGCTCGCCTCATGTCCAGGACGTATAAGTTGTTGACCCTGGGAGCTGAGATCATGACCCACTCTTTCGGTATTTTGAATCCAGGCTTCAGAATGAAACATGCGTTGTCATCAAAGAACACAGTGAACTTCTTGTCACATATTTGCGAAACGCTCAGCAAGTTGTGGTCTATCTGTTTGACAAAGCTTATCTTTTCAAAGCTTACAATACCGTTGCTCATACTTCCTTCCTTTGTAATATAACCCCCTTTATTACCAGAAAAAGCAACATACCTCCCGTTGATATTCTTTATGTCAAAAAGCAGGGATAAATCGCCTGTCATGTGCCCTGAAGCTCCACTATCAACAATCCATAGGCTGCTGATAAGGCCCTGTGGAACTCCCTGCACAAACATTCAAAGTTCAGTGGTTAAGGGGGACCCAAGCCTTCACGGTCTTGGGTCTACCATCTTCATCTAACATCGGAAAGTCAACCCATCTTCCATTTGGTGTTGGCGTTGTTTCCGATGGTACAACAGTGCTTTCTCCAGCAGATGACTCTCCTCCTTTGGTTGGTGACTTGGGTCTCCAAATCTGTTCAGGTTTCTTTGGCTTGGGCTTCTTCTTTGCCTGTGGGCTAGAAGGTCCAGCCTTGGATTCCTTTGGAGGAACAGATTTTGGATCCACTTCAGAATTAACTGTACGTGGAGCAGCTTTGGGGTCGCCCTGCGGTTTAGCTGCAGCCTTTGCTGGTGGCTTAGGCGCTGCTTCAACCTTTGGAGGAACAGTGCTCCCCCTCAGCTGTGGACCCCTGCCATCAACTGGCTTTTGGTTCATAGCAATCTTGTTGCGGTTATCATAAACGACCTGCTTTCCCTTTTGTTTCTCTGAGAGTTTAGGGGAAAAAGGTTGCTTGGATTTGCTAGAACTGGGAGGATCATCCACTTTGATCCTTTCTCGTCTCAATTCAGGGCACGCAACAACTAAATGCCCACGTTCCCCGCACTTGTGACAGGATCAATATTCTTCAAACCTAGGAGATTCGGGTTTGGTCTCCTTTTTGTTCCTTTTGTTAGATGGGACGGCAAATGAGTTTTTATGTTTTAGATCCTCAAGACATCTTCTTTGCTGATTGACTTGAGGATCGTCGTTTCTTTCAGTGCCGCTCGATCTAATGAACTCTGTTACATGCTTTTTCGGACCGTTTCTTTGAGCTTGATTTTGAGGATTAACGGTGTTCGACTTTTGATTTTTCTTGTTATTTTCATTAGACTGATTTCCCTGATCCTTTCTACCCTTACCCTTACCCTTGTTTTTACTCCAGGTTTCCTTTTCTACGGTAATGACAGATTCTTGCCAAATTTTGGCAACAAGACCAGGGGCGATACATCTGAGAGGGACTTCCTCATCAGCATGCACCCTTTCAGACCCTTTTAATTTATAAAACACCTTAATCCTCCTACCATCCTCGGTTTGCACTTTCGGTTCCAGTTCACTCAAGGTTTCAGTGGTAATGATATGATTCTCAAGAGGAACATCTTTAGTTTTGACCGGTGCATACCTAGGAGGTTCATCGAGCTCATCATCCGAAGTGTCAGTGTCATATACACTGATATCATCAGCTTTCTCACACAAATTGACAGCTTTAGCAGGAGTAGCAACCTTAGTGACTTCAGCAGATTTAGCTGCTTCAGTAACCTTGGCTGCCTCTGCAGCTTTTGCTGCCTCAGCTGCCACGTCCACAAGTTCCTCCTTCGGCAAGACATCAAAATTGTGATTTTCGAATCTCACCGGAGGTGGACATTGAGAGTATTTGGGACTGGTGGAGAAGCCTTCCTTGTCAGAGTGTTCTACTATGTGATCAAGGACATACTTGCAGTTTAAATAACTCTCAAGCTTTTTCCTGATCTTTTCATAGTCACAGTTAACAATGGCCAATTGTTTCTTAGTGTCTTCGACCTCATTGATGTAATTATTTATAGCAATTTGTTTGTTAGCTAAGGTTTTTGACAATTCAGAAACATCCTTTTTATAATTTTCAATTGTACTAAGAAAATTTTTCTCCTTTTGTCTCAAGGAATCAATTGACCTTTGTAACGGACCAACATCAGCTTTTAAATTCAGATTTTCTTTAGTTAATTCTTTAATTCTGAATTTTAACTGATTACACTCTACACAATCTAATTTTGAATCAGAAGAAGAACTTACCTTGTTCGATGATTCAGTAATGGCCATCAATGCATAATGAGCTGCTGTCTTCTGAGCTCCAAAGAATTCGCCGTAGTTCTTCTCTGTGCAGTCAGCATCCACGAGAAACGATCTTTTACCGATCAATGCATCTGCTTCAGCTAACAGATCCTCCAAATCTTCTCCATTATTAGAATCGCACTCCGAGTCACAGTCAGACGCCTCGGTTTCAGAAGTGATGATGTCAGACTGACTCGAAGTTTCTTCAACTTCGGCTGGTGCTTCAGACTCTTGTTGAGCAAAACAGGCTGCACCACCTTGAGGAGCTTCTTCTCCGATGATCAGATGGTTCCAGTTATAGCCTTCATCAGCTTGAATAACCATGGCTTGACCTTGATTGTTGTTTGCAGGCGGCCTCTGGTTCTGATTCTGGTTGTTGACTGGGACAATAGCACGCTCAGTATTAGGTTGACCCTGAGCTTGCTGCCTCTGATTCTGATTAGCTCTGTTGTTGTTGAAGGGATTCTGATGTCCTTGCTGCTTAGGTCGGTCACATTCCCTTGCAAAATGCCCTTTTGTGCCAAAGTTGTAGCATGTGACCTTTGTTTTGTCGAACCCAAACTTGGTGTTGTTATTGATTAAGACATCTCTCCTTCCCGTCCTGTCCATGTATTCCTTTGCCTTTCTCACCACGCTTGCAAAGTGCCATTGTATATCTATCAGATCCATGTCGTCTTTATCAATCTGCGAGTAATCCTCTTGTGTAAGATGAGGATTCCCGATCTGTCCAGCAACCAGTCCACTATAGGAGTTTACCAAGGTCGACAGTAGAGCCATATGTTCTTGAGCTAGCTCTATAGTCACCTTTTCTAAACCAGCGGTGTTCAGCTGCTCTGGGACTGTATTGGTCCGATATCCACCTTGATTAGAACTAGAAGCACCTCCATATCCACCATAACTTGTAGTTGGAGCCCCGCCAAAACCTGTAGAAGAGGGTCCACTAAAGTTTGCAGTTGCCTGCGCTGGTGCTGCAAGATGAGAAAACGGGTTAACACCAAACTGGTTAGTATTAAAATTCAAAGGATACGGGTTTGGTCCAAAAGGATATGTAGGAGGAGGAACATCAGCTGGGGGACCATAATTGTCGAACGCATAAACTGGGTCCGGGTTAACCACAAAAGCAGTTTGTGGTTTGGTGCCACCCACACTGGTTGTAACATTACGCAATTAATACTTGTACGTTACGCACCGACATTAATAAAAACGTCAAGTTTCATTTTATACTTCGCATTTATTATTTTTGTCGCGATTATGGAACCCTAATGCTATATATATTATTATATATGTGTGTTTTGTATAATTATATCAAAAAAATAAAACCTGCCTTGGCCGGGATTCGAACCCGCGCCAAAGGCCGGGTGGATCAAACACAAGTGCACAAACCAACTGGGCTAGCCTACTTTGTTGATATAACCCAGACTCATTATAATTTTATACGCGGATTGAATCCTCACAGTTGACAAGGAAAGTCAACTGTGGGATTCCTTGTTGATCAATCCTTCGAATTAACGAGTGATTATGCTATCTTTGGTAAATTCGTGCATTAACCGGCCTATTACAACACAATTACACGCCAATTACACGTCAATCATTGACTTTTTATTCAATTGGACGCGTATACATTCAATTATAAGTCAACCTTCTAATTAACCCTAACCCTAATCCTCTAGTATAAATAGATGGTCTGCGAGTCTTGGCAAATCGCTCACAACTCTCTCTCAATCTCTATTTCACTCTAATTCACTCTGATATTGATTATTTTGCTCGTGGTTGACTTTCTCTTTGACCCGACTATCAACATCAATACCACACTGTGAGTATGTCTTCTTTTGTGGGTTTAGTTCTTCGGCATTCCAGCAACAATAGCCCTAACATTAATCGGGCTATTGTTGTCTGAATCATCCAATTGTAAATCTAGGGTTCATCGTGATTTAATTTGGGGATAAAACTGGAATCGTGTATTGTATTTATATATTTTAAAACAGAGGATAACACAACCACCGGCCTAGGCCAAGTGGTTGTGACCCTTGTTGTCCACTGAGGTCACCCGGGTTCGAGTCCCGGCTCTGACCGGTTTTTGTTCATTCTTTTCTTTTCTTTTTTTTTAAAACAAACAATTAATTATATATATATATATTAATCCTTTTAATCATTTAAATTCTTTTTAAAATACCTAAACTATTTTATAAATTCTAAAAAAATTATAATTGTTTAATCTGATATAAAAGTGTTATTTACAATTTTTATTTTTCAGAAATTCTTTTATTTAATATTTATAATAATTAAATCATTTTTATACTATTATAATTATAAAAATCCATTTATATATATCAAAACAATTTATTTAAATTCTCCAAAATTTATCCTGACTTTTTATAAAGTCAACCTTTACTGAAATAATTTTTAATTCAGTAAAATCATTTATTTTATATTTTTAATCAATTTTTGTTAGACTTAATCATAATTAATTCATAATAAATCCAATTTTCATCGTTTTTGCACCAAAATTTTATACAAATTATTTTTAATCATTTAGAACAGAAATATGATTTTTAAAATAAGATTTCTTTAATTTTAGTATTTTTGAATATTAAAGTTAGTAATTGGCTATTTATAAATAAATAGATTTAAAAATCTATTTTAAATGAAATAATTTTATAAAAATTATTTTATTGCTTCAAACACTTTAATGTGCTCACTCAAAATTCAAATTTTATAAAAAGACTATCTTTCATTAATTATCCAATTTTCCTTTATTAATTAAGCATTTTAATTTAAATTTCAACAATTGATTATCCCCAAATCGAAACCCTAGGATACACTCATTAGTTAATTAGACTTAGACTTATTATATATTACCTTATTATAGGGTGATATTTGGAATCACTTTGGGCAACACAATTATTTCATATTTTCAACAAGTTAACATTTGCTAAGGTGAGTTTACATAGCCCCTTTTATTTATCACCATTTTTGGGGTGAAACATGTTATAACATTCTTATTGCAATTCAATCATCAATGTGTCTATGTGTTTTCTATGTTGCATTATGTCTTGAGCATGATTAGAGTAAGCACCATTCTAGCATAATCATTAACATTGATCAGCCGACGGTATACATTGATAGATCTATTGGACTGACAATCCCACCCGGATACGTGCCTCCTACAAAGGTTACGTGGGTGTTTGTTATCGCATAACATATTCATTGGGACCATAAGTGTATGGTATGTATCATTTTATAACAGTCAACAGGGTTGATTATGCACTCGATTTATTTCTAATATGTTCTCACATATGGGCTAGATTAACATGACACATGAATTGCACAACATTTTATTCATTTTATCATCAAGAACCTATGTAATTCTCACCAACTTATGTTGACCCAAAATACTTTCAAAATTAACATGTTTCAGGTAACAATGAAGCTGAGGCTTGAGTTAGCATGAGGATATTACTTGAAGTTTATTTGAAGTTCTTTTGAAGTTGCTATTTGATGTTATGTATTTGAATTCTTAGACATTATGTCACATTTTGGATATTTATGTTTGAATAAATTATTTAAAATTTATGTTATACCATGTGCTACTGAAAACAATCATCAATACGTGGCACCCCGATGTTTCCGCCATCGGTTGGGGTGTTACAGATTGGTATCAGAGCCTTGGTTATAGGGAATTAGGTTATTAGAAATAATCTAGACTATAACCTTAGGGACTAAAACAGTACTTGCTTCTCCTACTTGTAACCCTAATTGCTTCCCAAATCCTATCCTTATCCTATGCCCTACAACCCTAAACCTACATGTGACTACTCTTAATTGTCTGCTGCAATCCTGATCCACCATTAGATTTATAGGACAAAATCCTCAGGTTTAACCTGAACCCCCTTGAGATCCCGTCGAAGTTCTAGATTTTAATAACGAACACGTGCAATCTGGAAGGGTGAACGCCTGTATTCTGAGTCTTCTGTCTAGGCTGGCATTGCGCATATATCCCAATCAGACGAGGGACCCGGATGCCTACCTGGGAATTCTCGGGATGAGTGTTCACTTATAGGCTAAAGCATGTCTTCATATGTTATTAGAATTTAGAATCTTTGATAAGTCAACGTTTTCGTTTATTCGTTTTAATTAATGAATAAATGATTACATTCCTTATATAAACTCTCATTCATTTCATTGTGTCTATTACAGATCATGCCTCCTCGTCGCAGCACTCGCAACAGCACTGGTGAGAACCACGATGAAGGTAGTGACAACCATGGTCATGAACAAGGTCCTGGTCACAACACTAATGGGGTCGATGCTCAACTGGCTGCAATCATTTCTCAACAAATGGTGCAGCAAATCGCAACTCTGGTTCCCAATTTACTTGCTCAGGTCATCCAAATGAACGGCAACGGGAATGGTCACAACAATGGGAACGGAAATGGTAATGGTAATGGACCCCAAGCCTGCACCCTCAAACATTTCAACTCTTGTAACCCTCCAAAGTTCAGCGGTGAAGAAGGAGCTACTGGACTTCTCCAATGGTTTGAGGGTATTGAAAATACCTTCATCAACAGTGAGTGCCCCAACAACTTCAAGGTTCGTTACGCCATGAGTGTTCTCCATAAACGAGCACTCACTTGGTGGAATGAAGAAAAGCGTACTCGTGGGGCCGAGGTTGCTCTTGCTATGACATGGGACCAGGTCAAGGAGATCATGAAAGAGGAGTTCTGTCCTCGCAATGAAGTCAAAAAGCTTGAGGACGAGTTCCACACCTTGGCTCAAGATAGTGGGGAAAATCTTGCCTACAACACCCGCTTTCATGAGCTTAGCTTATTGTTGCCACACAAGGTTACTCCTCTGCCGGTAGCCATCGAGAAGTACATCGGTGGTCTGCCCATGCAAATTCAGGACACTGTTTGGGGTAGAAATCCTGCAACTCTGGAAGAGGCCAAACGTCTAGCGGCCACTCTTACTGATAATCATGTGAAGAACGGTACTCTCGTTCGCAAGGGCACTAAGAAGACGGTTGCCAAAGATACTCCACAGCCTGCAATTGAAGTCAAGCCTGAGACCTCAAGCAACAAGAAGCGTAAGGCTAGAAACTATATGGTTGCTGCTACTCCACCTGCTGCCCAAAACCCAGCCAAGAAACCATACACCGGACCTCACCCTCTGTGCAACACTTGCAAGTACCACCATCCCACACAGGTGCCATGTCGATTTTGTACTAAGTGTCAAAGATATGGTCACCTGGTGAACGTCTGTCGATCTCCTGCTGCCCAAGACAACAACAACCCAGCTCCCAACCAACAAAACAACAGGCCTACTCGTGGTCAATGCTACGAGTGTGGTAACCCTAATCACTACATCAACAACTGCCCTAATCGTAACCGTAACCAAAACCAAAATCAGAACCAAAACCAAAACCAAAACCAAAACCAGAACCGCAACCAGAACCAAGGTGCTCGAGGTCGCGCCTACAATCTCAACGCTAACCAGGCTCGTGACAACAACGAAGTGGTGAATGGTACGTTTCTCATTAATAACCACTATGCATCCATATTATTTGATTCAGGAGCTGATAAGTCATTCGTGTCACTAAAGTTTGAACCCTTACTTAACTTACCCCACACTAATCTAGAAGACCCTTTCGTGGTAGAGGTAGCAAACGGGAAGTCTATTTCGATCGGTTCTATTATTCGTAACTGCTTGTTGAATCTCGATGATCATACCTTCCCTATCGATCTCATCCCCATGCATCTTGGTAGTTTTGATATTATAGTAGGCATGGACTGGTTGTCAACTCATCGTGCCGAAATTCTGTGCTTCGAGAAAGTCATACGCATTCCTCTCGAATCTGGTGAGATTTTGAAGATCTATGGTGAGAAACCCTGTGGTGAGCTTAAGCTTATGTCTTGTACTACTGCCCAAAAGTACTTACGAAAGGGGTATACAGCCTTCTTAGCTAACGTGATAGAGAAGAAGGACAAAGGCAAAAGTATCCAAGACATTCCTATTATTCGAGACTATCCTGAAGTCTTTCCAGAGGATTTACCTGGTTTGCCTCCTGCTCGACAAGTGGAGTTTCGTATTGATCTTGTTCCTGGTGCTAATCCTATTGCTAAAGCTCCTTATCGTCTTGCACCCTCTGAGATGCAAGAACTTGCTAGTCAATTACAGGAACTTTCTGATAAAGGGTTCATTCGCCCTAGTTCTTCTCCATGGGGAGCCCCTGTCTTATTCGTTAAAAAGAAGGATGGATCTCTTCGGATGTGTATTGACTACCGTGAACTCAACAAACTCACCATCAAGAATCGTTATCCACTTCCTAGGATTGACGATCTTTTCGATCAACTTCAAGGAGCAACCCACTTCTCGAAGATTGATCTCCGTTCTGGTTATCATCAGCTTAGAGTCCATGATGAAGATATTCCCAAGACAGCTTTTCGCACTCGCTACGGTCACTATGAATTCATGGTTATGCCTTTCGGTTTGACCAATGCTCCCGCAGTATTTATGGATTTAATGAATCGGGTTTGCAGACCCTATCTCGACAAATTCGTGATCGTTTTCATCGATGATATTTTGATTTACTCTAAGTCAAAATCCGATCACGAGCAACATCTTCACTCTATCTTGAGTCTCCTAAAGAAAGAACAACTGTACGCCAAGTTCTCCAAATGTGAATTTTGGCTTAAGGAAGTTCAATTTTTGGGACATGTCATTGATATGAATGGGATTCATGTTGATCCTGCAAAAATCGAAGCTGTGAAGAATTGGAGTGTCCCTACCACTCCCACGGAAGTCCGTTCTTTTCTTGGGTTGGCTGGTTATTATCGTCGATTCATCGCCAATTTCTCCAAGATCGCTGTTCCTCTCACTACCTTAACTCACAAGGGTAAACCCTATGAGTGGGGACCTAAGCAAGAGGAAGCATTTGAAACTCTTAAGCTGAAACTTTGTGAAGCTCCTGTCTTATCCCTACCTGATGGTAATGATGATTTCGTGGTCTACTGTGATGCATCAAACCAAGGTCTTGGTTGTGTTCTCATGCAACGAGGAAAGGTTATTGCTTATGCGTCTCGACAACTCAAGACTCACGAGAAAAATTATACCACCCATGATCTTGAATTGGGCGCTGTTGTCTTTGCACTCAAGATTTGGAGACATTATCTTTATGGGACCAAATGTGTGGTGTTCACGGACCACAAAAGTCTCCAACATGTCTTCGATCAAAAGAATCTTAACATGAGGCAACGACGTTGGGTTGAATTACTTAACGACTATGATTGCGAAATTCGCTACCATCCTGGCAAGGCGAATGTCGTGGCTGACGCACTTAGTCGTAAAGAGCGTGTCAAACTCCAATGTGCTAGAGTTCGTACTGATCTTCAAGATCGCATTCTCCAGGCTCAACACACATCAGTCACCCAAGGTAACATGTACGATGAAATGTCTTGTGGTGCTGAAACTCAACTTGAAACCAAACCCGATGGTCTCCTTTATTTCCTTAACCGGCTGTGGATTCCCGACCGTGATGATCTTCGTACTTTTCTCATGAACGAGGCTCATAAGTCTCGTTATTCTATTCATCCTGGAGCTGACAAGATGTACCAAGATCTTCGTTATTCTTATTGGTGGCCTGGTATGAAGAAAGACATTGCTCTTTTTGTTGCAAAATGCCTCACTTGTTCCAAGGTTAAGGCTGAACATCAACGACCATCTGGTATGCTTGAACAACCAGAGATTCCTGTCTGGAAATGGGAGAGCATAGCTATGGATTTCATCACCAAACTCCCTCGCACACCCAAAGGTTTTGACAGTATTTGGGTGATCGTCGATCGTTTGACCAAGTCAGCTCACTTTCTACCTATTCGTGAGAAGTATTCTGTGGAAAGGTTGGCAAAGATGTACGTAAGTGAAATCGTATGTCGTCACGGTATACCTTTGGACATTATTTCTGATCGCGACGGTCGTTTCACCTCTCACTTTTGGGGATCTCTACAAGATGCTTTGGGTACTAAGTTGAACCTGAGCACTGCTTATCACCCTCAGACGGATGGTCAGACTGAACGAACCATCCAGACACTTGAGGACATGCTCAGGGCATGTGTCATCGATTTTGGTGGCACATGGGATTCTCATCTTCCTTTGGTTGAGTTTTCATACAACAACAGTTATCACGCCAGCATTAACATGGCTCCTTTTGAGGCACTCTATGGTCGGAAATGTCGTTCACCTGTCTGTTGGACTGAGGTTGGTGAAGCTCGTATCACTGGACCCGAACTAATCCAGGAAACCACAGACAAAATCCAGCTTATTCAGGATAATCTTCTCAAGGCTAGAAGTCGCCAAAAGAGTTATGCTGATAAACGTCGTAAACCCTTGGAATTTCAAGTTGGGGACCTTGTGCTACTTAAGGTATCCCCTTGGAAAGGAGTTATTCGTTTCGGTAGAAAGGGAAAACTAGCTCCTCGATACGTAGGCCCCTTCAAAATTCTTGACAGAGTTGGGAAAGTGGCTTACAGACTTGAGCTTCCACCTGAGCTAAGCAATGTTCATCCGACCTTCCATGTTTCGAATCTCAAGAAATGCTTAGCAGATGAGAACCTTCATGTTCCTCTTGAGGATGTGCAAATCGATGAAAGCATGCACATTATCGAGAAACCCGTCGAGATTGTTGACACTGGAGTCAAGAAACTCAAGCGCAGTCGTATTCCGATCGTTAAGGTTCGTTGGGAATCTAAACGAGGCCCAGAGTTCACTTGGGAGCGTAAAGACCAGATGAAGTCGAAGTATCCGCATCTTTTTCCACCAGACTCTCCAACTCCAACTTCGGGACGAAGTTCCTAAAAGTAGGGGAGACTGTAACATTACGCAATTAATACTTGTACGTTACGCACCGACATTAATAAAAACGTCAAGTTTCATTTTATACTTCGCATTTATTATTTTTGTCGCGATTATGGAACCCTAATGCTATATATATTATTATATATGTGTGTTTTGTATAATTATATCAAAAAAATAAAACCTGCCTTGGCCGGGATTCGAACCCGCGCCAAAGGCCGGGTGGATCAAACACAAGTGCACAAACCAACTGGGCTAGCCTACTTTGTTGATATAACCCAGACTCATTATAATTTTATACGCGGATTGAATCCTCACAGTTGACAAGGAAAGTCAACTGTGGGATTCCTTGTTGATCAATCCTTCGAATTAACGAGTGATTATGCTATCTTTGGTAAATTCGTGCATTAACCGGCCTATTACAACACAATTACACGCCAATTACACGTCAATCATTGACTTTTTATTCAATTGGACGCGTATACATTCAATTATAAGTCAACCTTCTAATTAACCCTAACCCTAATCCTCTAGTATAAATAGATGGTCTGCGAGTCTTGGCAAATCGCTCACAACTCTCTCTCAATCTCTATTTCACTCTAATTCACTCTGATATTGATTATTTTGCTCGTGGTTGACTTTCTCTTTGACCCGACTATCAACATCAATACCACACTGTGAGTATGTCTTCTTTTGTGGGTTTAGTTCTTCGGCATTCCAGCAACAATAGCCCTAACATTAATCGGGCTATTGTTGTCTGAATCATCCAATTGTAAATCTAGGGTTCATCGTGATTTAATTTGGGGATAAAACTGGAATCGTGTATTGTATTTATATATTTTAAAACAGAGGATAACACAACCACCGGCCTAGGCCAAGTGGTTGTGACCCTTGTTGTCCACTGAGGTCACCCGGGTTCGAGTCCCGGCTCTGACCGGTTTTTGTTCATTCTTTTCTTTTCTTTTTTTTTAAAACAAACAATTAATTATATATATATATTAATCCTTTTAATCATTTAAATTCTTTTTAAAATACCTAAACTATTTTATAAATTCTAAAAAAATTATAATTGTTTAATCTGATATAAAAGTGTTATTTACAATTTTTATTTTTCAGAAATTCTTTTATTTAATATTTATAATAATTAAATCATTTTTATACTATTATAATTATAAAAATCCATTTATATATATCAAAACAATTTATTTAAATTCTCCAAAATTTATCCTGACTTTTTATAAAGTCAACCTTTACTGAAATAATTTTTAATTCAGTAAAATCATTTATTTTATATTTTTAATCAATTTTTGTTAGACTTAATCATAATTAATTCATAATAAATCCAATTTTCATCATTTTTGCACCAAAATTTTATACAAATTATTTTTAATCATTTAGAACAGAAATATGATTTTTAAAATAAGATTTCTTTAATTTTAGTATTTTTGAATATTAAAGTTAGTAATTGGCTATTTATAAATAAATAGATTTAAAAATCTATTTTAAATGAAATAATTTTATAAAAATTATTTTATTGCTTCAAACACTTTAATGTGCTCACTCAAAATTCAAATTTTATAAAAAGACTATCTTTCATTAATTATCCAATTTTCCTTTATTAATTAAGCATTTTAATTTAAATTTCAACAATTGATTATCCCCAAATCGAAACCCTAGGATACACTCATTAGTTAATTAGACTTAGACTTATTATATATTACCTTATTATAGGGTGATATTTGGAATCACTTTGGGCAACACAATTATTTCATATTTTCAACAAGTTAACATTTGCTAAGGTGAGTTTACATAGCCCCTTTTATTTATCACCATTTTTGGGGTGAAACATGTTATAACATTCTTATTGCAATTCAATCATCAATGTGTCTATGTGTTTTCTATGTTGCATTATGTCTTGAGCATGATTAGAGTAAGCACCATTCTAGCATAATCATTAACATTGATCAGCCGACGGTATACATTGATAGATCTATTGGACTGACAATCCCACCCGGATACGTGCCTCCTACAAAGGTTACGTGGGTGTTTGTTATCGCATAACATATTCATTGGGACCATAAGTGTATGGTATGTATCATTTTATAACAGTCAACAGGGTTGATTATGCACTCGATTTATTTCTAATATGTTCTCACATATGGGCTAGATTAACATGACACATGAATTGCACAACATTTTATTCATTTTATCATCAAGAACCTATGTAATTCTCACCAACTTATGTTGACCCAAAATACTTTCAAAATTAACATGTTTCAGGTAACAATGAAGCTGAGGCTTGAGTTAGCATGAGGATATTACTTGAAGTTTATTTGAAGTTCTTTTGAAGTTGCTATTTGATGTTATGTATTTGAATTCTTAGACATTATGTCACATTTTGGATATTTATGTTTGAATAAATTATTTAAAATTTATGTTATACCATGTGCTACTGAAAACAATCATCAATACGTGGCACCCCGATGTTTCCGCCATCGGTTGGGGTGTTACACTGGTGTCCTGAAGAGGATTCCCATAATAGATGCTGGGATTCTGTGGAATGAGCGCCTTGTTTGCTCTCCTGATTTCCTCTATCTCCTTGTTCTCCAGCTCGGTAATGAACTCGTTGATGGAGAGAGTCTGATATGCATTGCTCGACTTTAGAATATCCAACCATTGATGCCAGTGAGGAGGTAGCGCCTCAGCAAATCTTTCTACAAGGTTCGCAGATGAATATAAGACCCCGTACTGATACATTTCAGACATCAGATGGTAGTATCTAGCAGTCAAGTCCCTCAGAGATTCGTTCCCTATAGCATTGAAGTTCTCGAACTCCTTCTTGAGTTGATCCATTTTAACTTTTCGCGTCTTCATATTACCCTCATTTCGCTCAGCCAAGGCTAACCAAAGCATCTGTGATGTTGTGCACTGAGCGAATTGATGAAGGATGTCCTTTGGAAGAGCTTGCTTCAATGCCGCCATCGCCTTCTTCTCATAGTTGTATTTCTTCCTCTGATCTTCATTCATGTCTTCAATTGAGATCGGAGTAGTGGAGTTCTCAACCAAAGGCCGACTGTACCCTGTCTCGATAGCTGACCATACGAGACCGTCGATGCCCTCGACATACGTCTGAAATCTGCCCTTCCAACCATGGTAGTCGGACATGTACTGCAGCTTCGGTGCCCTGTTAGAACTACCCGTCTCTAAGTCACTCATGAGTACGGAAGACAGATGATTTGTCTGAGAGTTTGCAGCAGCCGCGAGTGCCCACGGATTCGCGTTCACCATTTGCTGTTGAGCAGCTAGCGCCCACGGATTGATTCCGGCAACATTCGCTTGCATTTGCGATTGCTGCATCCGTTGCGCGTTTCGTTCTGCTGAGAACTGCCAAGGGTTCGTGGGTACGTTAGATTGGTTGTTCATTTGTTGGTTATACTGAGGTCTCGGTTGACTCAGATGTCCCCACGGGTTCGCCATATGTTAAGGTATGATAATAGTCCGATACTTAGTCAAATTTTACGTTCCAGAACCTTATTGGCGATTAGGTTTATAATTGTTAGTTAATATAGGCGATTGGGGCTAAATGCTAGTAAATAGTAGGCGATTTGGGCTAATCGCAGGTTCTTATATCCAATTAGGGTTTTAGAGTGATGTGAGTATTGTAGGCGATTAGGGCTAATCGCTAGTAAGCGAGTAGACCTAATCGTGTGAAGTAACTGGCGAGTAGCTTCTAATCGCGTGTAGATATTGGCGATTTGGGGGCTAAATGCTAGTAAACCCTAATCGCGTGAAAGTTTTATGCGAGTTGGCCTACGTAATCGCCTGATCTGATCTGTAGCCGCACTTTTGCTCAAAAATCACCTATTTTGCCTCAAAATCTTATCTAAAACATTATATTTTGATCCCAAATGATTAGACAAGTTACCAAAACAGTTTTAGAGCAAACCCTAATCAAAAACACTCGTTTTTAACCGTAAACACACACCAAGATATTGAAAAAAGATGGGTTTTTGACAAAAACTCAAAGTTTCAAAATAAGAACAGGTTTTTGCTTAAAAATCTAAACTTTTACACCAAAAACAACCTGTTTTTACTCGTTTTTGTTATTAAAACACCCGTGATAAGAGCCTTGGCTCTGATACCACTTGTAGGATCGAATAACGCGTAATCCGACAATCACGGGGTTTATACTAGAGGTGCGGAATCCCTCTAATATGCTCTAATAACAGATACGATAATGAAACGATGACAAACGAGTAATCACAACACACACACGGGTCAAAAGATTGTAGATTAATCACTAAAACAGAGCTCGAGTGTTTACAGAGATCAAATCAGACCTTACAGACCATGGGAGGGTGTTTGGAGAGTGTGTGAGGCAAGAACTAATGATTAGGGCAATGATTGGGCCTATTTATACCTCCCTGGTACGAACAGCATCATATACACGATTAGCAGACTCATATTAGGCGATTAAGGCTAATCGCCAATAATCCAAGCCCAATCGCATGTACAGTCACACGATTAGGGCCCTAATCGTGTGTAACCAACTGCTAATCGCATGTAGCATCCCGAACCCTCCAAAACGCATACAAACATCTCCAAACACCCCGAAACACATCAAAACAACTAATATACTAGCCTAGGGACATCATGTACTAACACAATTCAAGTTTTTTTAATCTCTAAAAGCTAATAATCTACTTTTAGTTTGTAAAAGTTCTCAGCTTAAATTAATATTGAAATAATATGATTTTATCTATGCCTAAAGATAAGCAGACTAATACAGCAAGGTCACGGAGTTTTAACATTTCTAACTCTCGACCCAAACTGCTTATTACCGTGAAAATAATGGTCCATGAAATGTTGTATTTGTGGTGCCTAGAATCATTAGATTTATTTGAGAAGCATCATGCATTTGGGGCTCAAGACCAATGTCCAACAAAACTTTGACGGGCCCGGGTAATACCAGCTGTAAATTATGCAGGTAAATCATTTGTTGTCTATTCAAGTACTATAACAAGTGTGTGGAAATGGTTGATTTGTTTTGGTTATCGTTTATCTTAATCGTGTTGTGTGTTCCATTTCCAAACAATTGCAAAGAGCCAAGGGAAAGCTGATTTAAGAAGTAAAGGAGTGTTTCACAGTCGGTGCATTTATGGGAAATGGGATTCAGAATGTTGTGATGGATTTGTGGTGGATGTCGAGTGGAATAAAGTGGCGCTACTGAATTTTGTATTAATATAAATACCGTTTATGCTCAAAACATTTGCGAAACCCCCCTCCTCTCTGCTTTAATGAAGCGAATTTATGTAAGAGTTGTATGTTTAATGGAAGAGATCGGGTTTGCGTTTCGGTAGTAACAAAATTACACGCTCCCATCAATACCACTAGTTAAATTAATTGAAGCCATGACTAAAAGCCCCAATTTATAACCTGATTCTAGCACAAACCGACATTAACAAACTAACTTTCAACATTGACACTTTAATCCTCTGAAGTTTTGCAGACTTAAACTCTACACCTTTTAGAACATAACATAACTAACCCAAAACTTTCTTTTGACTTTTAAACCATCAACAATAGTTAAACCAGTGTTGAGTTTACTATTTGACTAATTATAGACTTCCTATAACATGATTACTATTTGACTAATTATAGACTTCCTATACCATGATATTCTTTATCAACAATGTCCACCTTTGAGTCGAGATTATGAAAAATATCCAATATACCCCTAACCTTACTTAATATGCAGCATACTTAAACACTACATGAACATAGAGGCCGGAGTAGATTAACATGATGGGTTGTTCTAGCTTTTAAGTTTTCATAATTAATTTCTTAGGGTGGACGGGGTGGTCTGTGATGGTCATGAACACTGCTCGCCAGCAGAATCACAGCCGTGATAACATAATAATGTGATAAGCATCACACTCCAAAAGCAAGTGGCTGGCTGCCCCATATCTCTCTCTCTCTCTCTCTATCTATTTCTCTCTTTATATAGCTTTTTATATGGGTGGATAGATGGCACAATATTATTGGGTGTGATGGGTGTGATGAAATGTGAAGACCACCCCATGCAATTAGTGATGAATGTGATGAACTGTGGTGAAAATGAGATGACACAATATTACTGGGTATGATTGTGTGCTAGTGTGATACCATCACCAACCACTCCATCCACCCTTAGGGAGAATAGTAACCAATCTTTATCTCTTTTTCAATTTGGGGTCATTAATAGAATGGTTTCTCATTTGGAAGGGATCTTGCTACCTTTATAGTATTTATGCACAAAGAAAACACAATAAATGATTTAGAAACCAAAATTGATTGAGCGTTGTATTGCGCGAAATATTGGAAGTTGCCTAATTTCTATTTAAATTGTTTGGAGCTTTGGGGAACTAAAAAGGAAGCAATCTTAAATTGCTTTGCGGGGTAAATATAAAAAAGAAGCCAGAAATACTCAAACTTGATTCACCTGGATAGAAAGGTGGAGAGCTAACAAATGCGACTATAACAGTTTCTATGTCAATAAATCGTTTTCACTATAGTTATTATATTATCTAAGTATATAGGAATTTTGTAAAAAGGTGTGCCCCATAAAGAAAGGGCCCTGCCCAAATCCATTGCAGTTTAATATTTATATGTTTTGACGTTTCATGAAATACCCAAGGTTTAGTTAGATAGTTGAATTGCACCTTCAGTTCACCTAAACATCATTCAAATTCAATCCTATGTCAGCTATAAACCCCTTTAACCATATTTCCTCCTTTATTGCTTCTGACAAGGCAATAACATTTGCTAAAATAGTTGATAATGCGACTACATGTTGCAAAGAAGCTTTCAAACTAACAGTTCCTCCAACACTTGTAAAACATATCTAGTTACAAACCCTGATTTATCTAGTTCTTTGTTATCCAAGCTCGTCACTCACCATACACATATTGTGGCGTTAATGACGTGACGCGATTTGTCAAGTTTGTTAGCTTATTGGGCAGTTGATATATTATAAACAGTTTTAAGGAGCATGTATGAATCCCAAAAATCATAAATTATAAAAGTCAGAAGCTAGAATATCCAAGGGCAAAAAGTTAGACTGTTAAGATAAGTCATGTTTGTATGTCACACTCACCATTTCATATTTTGTGTACAAAGCCTAGCTAGTAAAATCATTATAAATTTGTTGGAAAATTTGTGAAAATAAAAAAGATATAAACTTTGAATTGTTTTTATTGAAGGTTTTTAGTAATATTACTAATTTAAATTCCAAATTTGAAACTTCAAAACTAATAAGAATACTATAAATTTGGGTCAAAATTCTAAAAGACTTTAATGGTATGTTTCAACTCTTGAGTTTATGTAGAATTGGGTATTTCAACTTCTTTTTTATGCATAAATACTAAGGTGAGCCTTGGTTGAAAAATACACCAAAGAACACAACTTCTTTAAAGTTCTCCACTTTCTCTCTAAAGAATTTCCAACAATTCTTTGATCAATCATTTCTTGTTTTTATTTAAGATAAAATTGGGGTTGTGTGTCATCTCCAGCAGTACACATACTATTCAAGTTGTTGTATCCTAGGAAACAGACCGTCTGAGAGGAGGCGCGAAATCTGTTTTAAGAGAAGCATGTCAAACGCGTGCCTCAACCAAAAACTATCAACGAATACTTTGTTTATTCTTGTAGTGGAGCTTCGTACAAGATGGTTCAGTTGAAGTTCTCCAAAGACATTGGCTTGAATCAAATTTGGTGCATGTATTTGTATTTATTTTTATTCATTTATTTAGTTTTGTTTACGGTATTGTACTTTATGTTTCCTACGAATAACGAAAGTATCATTGTTATATTTATTTTTATTATTATTTTAATAAAAAGTGAACCCTATTTTCTAAAATCTTAAAACGGACTTTGGTGTAAATTGTAGATACAATCTTAAAAACATTCTTATTAAGGATTTTCAGGTTCAAGAAAGTATAAGAATATTAATTGGGATTTTTGGTTAAAATCTTATAAATAATTTTTTTTGGGAAAATATATATGTAGTACAAGTTGGATTAGTTTTATGATTGAAGTACAATTTTTAATCCGAAATACCGTGTTTACAAAATGAAGTTTTGATTCTTGCTTTTTGTGTTTATGGGTTTTGTCGTGTTTGTGTTAAAACCGATTATATATAAAATAAAATGTATTTTAAAATGGTTTTGAAATACTACTTTTTTCAATTGAGTGTATTAGAAAAAATATATATATTTTTTTGTAAACCTATATAGAAACGTTTGGTGAACGTTTTCAATCTAACGAGCGTGTTAGAGATCATTATTTGGAGAAATAGTGATTGTTATCGAATGTATTGAAACAAATTTATTTCTAACAAGCATGTTAGAAATTATTATTATTTTTGTAAAATAATAAGTTTCAAAACATTTATGTTTTCTAACGATCGTGTTAGATATTACTATTATTCTAAAATAATAAATTTTATAACCTTTATATTTCCTAACGAGCGAGTTGGAAAATATTATTTTCGTAAATAATAAGATTTAAAACATGCGCATTTTCTAACGAGTGTGTTAGAAAATTATTACTTTAGTAAAATATTATAGGTTTTAAAATATTGAGACCATTTAGATTTCTAATGGGCATATTAGAAATTAGTTATGTAAATAACAAATTATGAAGCATGTATTTCTAATGAGCGTGTTAGAATTGACGGTGTTGATAAAATAACGTGTCATAGAACATATCTAATGAGCATATTAGAAATGGTTATTGTGACATCCGCCCCTTTCAATTTTATCATTTATACAACTTTAGTCCTTAAATTTTCTATTTGTATTTCGAATCCTTGTATTTGAGATGGTTGTTAAATAATAATAATAATAATAATAATAATAATAATAATAATAATAATAATAATAATAATAATAATAATAATAATAATAATACTTAGAATAATAATAATGAAACATGACAAAAATGAGGCAAGCATTTACAAATTCCTCGTAGAATCAATTACTTCAAAAAAAAAAAAAAAAAAAAAAAAAAAAAAAAAAAAAAAAAAAAAAGGAGTAAGAAAGTTTCTTCATTTTCTTTGATACTAAATGACGTAATTGAAGTTTAAGGCGTAATTGGCGGTAACGTCCCAACACGGTTAATACTATTCAACTATCCTCATTAAAACATTTTTAGCCAGCCAAAACTGATCGATGTCGCAACCTTATAAATGGAGAAGCTTTCCTATTCGGTTTCGACACCATTCCGCACAATTCCAATCCAAGTTCTAAATTTTAACCATCGTTTGGTTCCCTGAATACCATATACGCATGGCCCGACAAACCTTTTACACTTCCGGTCACACCATCTCAACCTTCACCGTACCCGACCACTACCGCGAAACACCACCAGTCATCATCACCGGAACCAATAAACGCCACACCATCGGTTCAAACTAGAAGCACCAGCATGCTCTGCCCACGGATGAACTTTTGAGCATCGCCACCCCTCCGTTAGTTGAACCACCAAAACCATGGACGCTGTTGCCGCACTACTTGAGTCCGAACAACCTTCATTGTTGTCGTCATGGTTAGAAAGAAAATAACACATCAGTCGTTTGGTATCAAAGACATGACGTTCCATTCTGAACTCACAATATAAAGCGAGACAAATTCGCAAAACATCCCGCTACTCGCTACTCTATTTTGCTTCTACCGCAGGAGTTCAAATCCAGCTGATTAATCGCCATGTGTTTCGTCTTTTCGCTGCAAGCTTGCTAAAACCCACTGTTGTGCGTACATGTCAAAGGTATCACTTTGGCATCTTCTTTATGTTCATACTTTAAGATAAATGATTTTGTCAAGAACCATATGCTCTTCTTTTGATCATTTTTTTCATGGGAAGAGGATGACAGCTATACTTTTATTTGTTTAAAAAAAAAAAGAAAAGAAAAAGAAAATCAAAGAGTTTTATTTGCAAGCTTTTGAACGATCGTTGGTTACTTATGTACTTAATAATTTTTTTTATAATATTGTTAAATCCACTTAATGCATTGTATGTAGTAACAAAATTTTGAATAAATTATGTATTCCCTAAACTTTCAAGAAATGATATGATACATAAATGTTATCGATAAATTTGTTTGTAAAAGAAATATGGTAAATTAGTTACGAGACAAGTATATTATCCTATATAGATGGTCATACACACACATGGTGTATACAATTCTTAATCATTTGATTAAAGATATAAATTATGTTAAATGTTGCAAAATAAACTGTTACGCATTCGTAATAGACTTAAAATATAATCCTAGCAAAAGTATAGAATGTTTTTTTTTTTTTTTCAAATGACTTTAAATTATAAATCACGTGACTGAAACATCACTCTCAATTAGGTGCGACCATAATTCGTTGATTCCTGTTAAATTCTTACAAGTCCATCACGACCAATGTGAGTATATCTTTCCCCTTTTTCATGTTTTACACTTTTGGGGTGACTCATGTACGCTTATTAGTTCACTCACTTAATCATGGTTTATCATATATTCACAATCGCAATTCTTGTATGTGTTTTACTTGTTGATTCGCTGATAGTGTGTACTTATGACCTTAATCATTAACCGTTGGGCGGCCTAGCATAGCAATAAATAGTACTTGATTATTGTTATGTGTGAACGATTATTCATCGCCTACTATGAGCGAATACTATATATATGTGACTCTTGATTCATTAAACAAAGGTTTGATTTTGGGTAGCATTTGTACATAGCTTGAACACTAAATTGTAGACAGTATAACACGTGAATTGCGAAACTCTTTTTCTACTATATGTATTCAAACAGGGTATGCTCACCAATACATTTTTGTATTGACATATACTGTTTTCGTACATGTTTCAGGTTATTTATGAGATGACTTTTAAGCTTTTGGAATTTTTACTTAGATTTTGGATTTATTGTATTTCAGTTTTAGTTGTCACTTTAGAATTATTGTATCTTGTATTTTTCTTTCAATGTAATAAACTACTTAATCAATATCAAAATTTACACTTTTAGTCCATGAGCTATTGAACAATCGTCACTACGTGACACCTCGATGTTTCCGCCATCGGTTGGGGTGTTACAGATTGGTATCAGTGCCATGGTTATAGGGAATTAGGTTATTAGAATGCCTTAAAGCCTAGTCTATAACTAAGCTTACTTTCACGAGTCCTCTCTTGTATATTTCTCTTATTATTATATTTTCTTTCAAGATATTTTCACTATGATTCTTTATCGTTATTCTTTTGGTATTTTGCTTGGAGTAGAAGACATTCGTATTTCACAAGCGAAACGATATCCCCAAGTTAGGGGTGACATCCATACCTTGGTGATTAGTTTCACTCCTCTATATGTTATTTATCTTAGGAATATGTCTTTGGGATAGGAGTGACATCCACTCCTCAAAGAGTATCTCCTTCAAAAAGGAACTTAACCACTAAGCTGGGAATGATATCCTTAACTTAGTGATTGGTTTCATTCCACAATAATTTTCAATTTTGAAATACATCTTTGAGTTAGGAGTGAAATCCACATCTCAAGGATCTATTTCTGCATCTCGTTTTTAATCTCCTAAAGTTTTGGAATTTACTAGTGATGGGGCACGTGCAATCTGGAAGGGTGAGCGCCTGTATCCTGAGTTTTCTGTCTAGGCCTGGCATTTCGCATAAATCCCAATCAGACGAGGGACCCGTATGCCGACCTGGGAACTCTCAGGATGAGCATTCACTTATAGGCTAAAGTACGCCCCCACAAGTTACTAATAACATTTCAATTACTTTAGTTAGTCAAAGTTTCCTATGGAAACAATCTCAATGTTCTATGATATTGAAATTGATGTTTTGTTCATCATTTGAAGACTCAAATGATAAATTATGAATTTTCTTAAATATTGGTACTCTATTACATACGCTGATTTTATCATTCACGTCATTTAAAATATTGGTCTTTTAAAACACATTAGATTTACACATACTTCATGAAATGGTTTCATTTTGCATTTTACAAACTTGTATTGCATATTTTAATGGTCAAATGTAAACCTTTTGTTTTCATATGACGTATCCAATATATTTCTTCAGGAGAAATTTGCAACTAATAATAAGCCTTATAACACTTTTCAAACTTGACATCTCATAAACACATGAAAATGTGTATTTACGAAGATTTTTCAAATGAACCTATTTTGAATCTAAAACACACTTTGATTTCTAAAAAGTTATCCTCATGCATCACTACTATTCTTTCAACTATATCACAAATATTGAGCAAACACGTTTTGATAAACGAAAATTTATCTTATTAAACTCGCACTAATTATTAGCAGTTACTTTTACAACACTGGTTTGAGCATTAATTTAACTCGTTTACTTTCATTTTGAACGATTTACTCGATTTATATTATACTATTCTTTCAATCGAAATTTTATGCTATACTTATATACTTACTTGAACGCATATTTGGTATGCATATTTTCTTTCCTGTTTTGAGCAAAACCCTGTTTTACTTTACATTATTTTGTTCATCGTCATGGCCAACGAACATACTGGTTGATAACACGTATGAGATCTAAGCCGGTGCCCACGTACGACTCGGATTAGAGTATTTCTTCAATCCGAGGGGAACTGTGTAAATCTCGGAGTTTATCAATATAGGTGTTAGAGCCCAACGATGTGAACAGAAGTTACCGGTTAAGGGTGAACCCGAAAGGGAAGAACCTCTAACCATGTCTATTACTTACATGCTACTCTCATTACGGTTAAAGGGTAAACCCGAAAGGGAAGGACCTCTAACCATGTCATTATTTCATTGCAGTATCAATTATTTAGCATATCCTAATTGCACGCATTTGTTTATGGTATTACTTAGGATAGAGTTGTGGAAAAGCATAACACCCTAGTGTAAGGTAAATAAATGATTACGGTCCGGAACGTAATCATGGGTTTACAGGTACATGAGAGTGGTGTGTAATTCTATTTAGGCTGTTGGTAGACAATCAGTACGAGTCCAAAGTATCGGGAGTGTGGTGGGTCAGCTGCGGTACACCCTATATATAAGCATAAACGATACTGCGGGAACGGACTAGGAGTCTAACCAAGAACCTACCCATCACTTTAAAATTACCTTTTCATTAGATTGTTGACTAATAGCTAGCATTTCAATAAGAACATTTTACATAAGCTTCAATTAGTTATGTTGGAGCCTCTTTGTTGAACATCTCTACAGAAAACTTTAAACTTGTTATACACGTACACTCTCTGTTAGTCGAAATCATGTTGCCTGTCCTTAGTAAAGTCCAATCACAACTTTTCTAAAGTAGGGGAGAGACTACCTTTATCAGTGACTCTACCCTCACCCGTTACACATTCCCAAAATCTTTCTCATTTAAACTCTCAACTTTCTAACTTTTACCTTGGATACTAAAACATTACTTTAAACTGTGTCAAATCATTTTTTATGCATTTCTTAAAACATACTTGCTTTTTTACGAAATCTTTTGTTTCATAGAAGCCTCCACTTGAAAGAAATTTCGAGACGAAATTTTCTAAAGTAGGGGAGACTGTGACATCCGCCCCTTTCAATTTTATCATTTATACAACTTTAGTCCTTAAATTTTCTATTTATATTTCGAATCCTTGTATTTGAGATGGTTGTTAAATAATAATAATAATAATAATAATAATAATAATAATAATAATAATAATAATAATAATAATAATAATAAAAACAATAATACTTAGAATAATAATAATGAAACATGACAAAAATGAGGCAAGCATTTACAAATTCCTCGTAGACTCAATTACTTCACAAAAAAAAAAAAAAAAAAAAAAAAAAAAAATAGGAGTAAGAAAGTTTCTTCATTTTCTTTGATACTAAATGACGTAATTGAAGTTTAAGGCGTAATTGGCGGTAACGTCCCAACACGGTTAATACTATTCAACTATCCTCATTAAAACATTTTTAGCCAGCCAAAACTGATCGATGTCGCAACCTTATAAATGGAGAAGCTTTCCTATTCGGTTTCGACACCATTCCGCACAATTCCAATCCAAGTTCTAAATTTTAACCATCGTTTGGTTCCCTGAATACCATATACGCATGGCCCGACAAACCTTTTACACTTCCGGTCACACCATCTCAACCTTCACCGTACCCGACCACTACCGCGAAACACCACCGGTCATCATCACCGGAACCAATAAACGCCACACCATCGGTTCAAACTAGAAGCACCAGCATGCTCTGCCCACGGATGAACTTTTGAGCATCGCCACCCCTCCGTTAGTTGAACCACCAAAACCATGGACGCTGTTGCCGCACTACTTGAGTCCGAACAACCTTCATTGTTGTCGTCATGGTTAGAAAGAAAATAACACATCAGTCGTTTGGTATCAAAGACATGACGTTCCATTCTGAACTCACAATATAAAGCGAGACAAATTCGCAAAACATCCCGCTACTCGCTACTCTATTTTGCTTCTATCGCAGGAGTTCAAATCCAGCTGATTAATCGTCATGTGTTTCGTCTTTTCGCTGCAAGCTTGCTAAAACCCACTGTTGTGCGTACATGTCAAAGGTATCACTTTGGCATCTTCTTTATGTTCATACTTTAATATACATGATTTTGTCAAGAACCATATGCTCTTCTTTTGATCATTTTTTTCATGGGAAGAGGATGACAACTATACTTTTATTTGTTTACAAAAAAAAAAAAAAAAAAAAAAAAAAGAAAATCAAAGAGTTTTATTTGCAAGCTTTTGAATGATCGATGGTTACTTATGTACTTAATCATTTTTTTTTTATAATATTGTTAAATCCACTTAATGCATTGTATGTAGTAACAAAATTTTGAATAAATTATGTATTCCCTAAACTTTCAAGAAATGATATGATTCATAAATGTTATCGATAAATTTGTTTGTAAAAGAAATATGGTAAATTAGTTACGAGACAAGTATATTATCCTATATAGATGGTCATACACACACATGGTGTATACAATTCTTAATCATTTGATTAAAGATATAAATTATGTTAAATGTTGCAAAATAAACTGTTACGCATTCGTAATAGACTTAAAATATAATCCTAGCAAAAGTATAGAATGTTTTTTTTTTCAAATTACTTTAAATTATAAATCACGTGACTGAAACATCACTCTCAATTAGGTGCGACCATAATTCGTTGATTCCTGTTAAATTCTTACAAGTCCATCACGACCAATGTGAGTATATCTTTCCCCTTTTTCATGTTTTACACTTTTGGGGTGACTCATGTACGCTTATTAGTTCACTCACTTAATCATGGTTTATCATATATTCACAATCGCAATTCTTGTATGTGTTTTACTTGTTGATTCGCTGATAGTGTGTACTTGTGACCTTAATCATTAACCGCTGGGCGGCCTAGCATAGCAATAAATAGTACTTGATTATTGTTATGTACGTGAACGATTATTCATCGCCTACTATGAGCGAATACTATATATATGTGACTCTTGATTCATTAAACAAAGGTTTGATTTTGGGTAACATTTGTACATAGCTTGAACACTAAATTGTAGACAGTATAACACGTGAATTGCGAAACTCTTTATCTACTATATGTATTCAAACAGGGTATGCTCACCAATACATTTTTGTATTGACATATACTATTTTCGTACATTTTTCAGGTTATTTATGAGATGACTTTTAAGCTTTTGGAATTTTTACTTAGATTTTGGATTTATTGTATTTCAGTTTTAGTTGTCACTTTAGAATTATTGTATCTTGTATTTTTCTTTCAATGTAATAAACTACTTAATCAATATCAAAATTTACACTTTTAGTCCATGAGCTATTGAACAATCGTCACTACGTGACACCTCGATGTTTCCGCCATCGGTTGGGGTGTTACAGTTATTTACAAAATCATAAGTTTATTTTAAACTTATATCTTTTTTCTAACGGGCTTGTTAGAAATTGATGCTTTTGTAAAGAGAAAATTGCAATTTTCGTACCCGTGGTTTGGCTAAACTAACAGGTTCAGCACACGTATAACACCCTGAGTACCTGAGGTTTGTTTTTCTAACACTTTGCGTCCCTCGTTTTACCGGCCGTTAGGTTTTCCGTTAATTTGTGGTGAAATGACTAGCATACCCTTCAGTTTTTGAGTGAAATGACTTTTATACCCTCCCATCTTCTTCTCCAACCCACCCACCCACCCACCACCATCACCACTACCTGCAACACCACCACCACATGCAACACCACCACCACCATCTCCACCGCCACCCTCCCTCTCCTCACCATCTCCTCTCTCCTCCACCATCTCCACTCCACCTGCAACACCCAATCCATCAAACCATCTCCCAAAGCGTATTTTATATGCGTAAAATCCCAAAAGTTACTTTATTTATAAATTATAAGTTTATTGATGTGTTTGGTTTCTGTAATCATACATGACACAAATTATTTATTAAAAAATTTAATGAATATGTTGGATTCTTTTTCAATTTATTTGTCTAAGATAATTTAGTCACATTAATTGAAGGTAACGAATCAGGGACTGAAAAGCATGAACAAAACTTCTAGGGAACTTATACAAAGTCTCCAGAGTATCGAGGGTAACAACTATCCTGAGGAATGATCGTTAATCAATGATCTAGAAGTTTTTTTTTAAAAGAGGATTGGGTGTTACAGGTGGAGTGGAGATGGTGGAGGAGAGAGGAGATGGTGAGGAGAGGAAGGGTGGCGGTGGAGATGGTGGTGGTGGTGTTGCAGGTGGTGGTGGAGATGGTGGTGGTGGTGTTGCGGGTGGTGGTGGGTGGGTTGGAGAAAATGGGAGGGTATAAAAGTCATTTCACTTAAAAACTGAAGGGTATAATAGTCATTTCACTACAAACTAACCGAAAACCTATAACGGCCGTTAAAACGAGGGACGTAAAGTGTTAGAAAAACAAACATCAGGTACTCAGAGCGTTATACGTGTGCTGAACCTGTTAGTTTAGGCAAACCACATGGACGAAAATTGCAATTTTCTCAAAAAAACAAGCTAAACGTTTTATTTTCTAACGAACGTGTTAGAAATGGCTTATTATTTTATATATGAGCCGATAAATGTTAAACGGTCTTGTAATCGTTTATTTCTAACGGGCGTATTAGAAATGGTTGTAGATATATAAACCAATAAGTTTTGAAACGATTTTGATAATCGTTTATTTCTAACGGATGCGTTAGAAACGGTTTAGTTGCATAACCAAAACACCATATAACGATGAGTGTAATCATTTGTAATATTCTAACAAGTATGTTAGAAATGGTTAGTTATTGAAACTGAATTTTCTTTTTAATATTTGGTACACGTATAGTTTCTAATGAGCGAATTAGAAAAGATTTATCATGAAATCCATATACTTTAACGATTTATAATCATTTATTTTCTGACGAGCGGGTTAGAATCGGGTTAAATATGATAAACTAATTAAGATGATTGGTAATCATTTTATTTCTAACGAGCGTGTTAGATACAATTTTCAATAATAAAACTATTTTCAAGTTTTTGGTCTTGATTTGTAATCAAAGCATAAACATATAGTTTAATTTAAAACACTTGCAAAAAACGAGAAATGTTTTGAACGAGTAAAAGACTTCTTTGCAATTGGTTCGATACTTGTGTGAGAAGTATCATGTCTTGAACCCTATAATAGTCTTGAGAGACTATTTAAAGGAAAACAATTCGATGTTGTTTGGAACATATTTACTTGTTTTGGACAATTTTTGTCATTGAGGGAGTACCTCAAAACATGCCACAACATGACATGATTGAGATTATTTCGTCAAACGATATAGTGTTGAAGAGAATAACACTTTGAGATTTGATGTTTATATATCCTTATGAATTCGTTAAAAATATATTTTTTTATATTATATATATATATATATATATATATATATTGATAATCAAGTGATTTAAAATATTACACTACAACAAAAATGGGTTTTTAGTATCAGAGCCTGGTCACGGATCGGTGTGTCAGTTGTTCCTTCGAGAACACTGAGTTCCCTATTAAGAATGGATTATAAGGTCCCACATCGGTTGAGAAGGGTAACAAACACTTCCATATAGGGGGTGGGATACCTTTTCTATCGTACGAGTGTTGGTTAGTCTCTTCGGGATGAAACCAATGCGAAACCGTGAGCCTAATCAGAGTCCAATACTGCTGAGCGGGCAAAGCGAACAAAGTACGATACGAGTTACATCGGGCTTTGACCGATAGTATCATAACCATAGGTTTTAGCGAATTGAGTGTCAATAGAGACATTTAGGCTTTAAACTGTGTATTGTTTTGACTAGGGACCGAAGTTACTAAGACACAATGTTTAGCGTGAACGCCTAGGAAATAAAAGTATCCAACTATTGCCAAATAAGTGAAAGAATATTAGTGTATGGAATTACATTAGCTCAGTGTAGGTTTCTGCGACATAAGAAACATTTCTGTATGTGATTAGTGAGTATTTACTATAATGGTGAATTGGAAGGTATAATAGCTAGTGATGACTAGGCATATCTTGTGAGTGACCGGTGAGTTATCCCTCTATAGAGTAAAGTGTATCTTCACATAGAATTTAGCTGAGTCATTGTTTCATAGTTACGAGGAACAATCTACTTGATTATATGCTGTGTGTAAGTATATGTAAAGTATATATGTATATGTATTCCTCGAAAATAGCACGAATCGCCAAACGGATATCGACGATAGCTTGGACGTGGCAAGGACGCGCACTCGTGTCAAGCAATTGGACAAGTTGATGGCATGAATGCATAATGGATTGATTGAAGCATCTGGGGTTTCGCATTCCCATGAGTCGGGATGAGCTTACGTCGTTAGCAATAATTTCGATTCGAAACGTCGTGAAGAGGCATCTTGTCGTGAAGATGATACTGCGCAAGTTGGAATGCAATCAGGAACGACATCAAGGATGGCACGCACGACTAACGCTATATACGTAATATATATGTGTATCTATATATGTGTGGCTATGTGAAATTATGAGTGCTTATGATATAAATCGTGATGGATATTAATTGGGTGATCTTGCGAGGTAAATTTTCGATAACATTGACGTCATGTTATTGCGAGCTTACAGGCACAAGAAGGTCCTAAGAAGATCTGTCATGGGGGTGTATGCGTAAGGCATAAAGACTATTTGTTTATTTGTTGATTATTATTTTACTTGCGGCCTTGATTATCATTTTTCCCCTGTTTGTATTATTGCGACTCCGGTTTTAGTAAACCATTCTAAGATTTCAATGATCTTGTTTCTTGAGCTTCCGCGGTTCATGTAGAGGAACATGGATATACCTTTCGATTGTGTTTTACGCTTCTTCCCGTTAGCGTTGGCGGCTCTCAACAAAATATCATAAAGGAATGGAGTGGTTATCTAAGAATCGAGCGGAGGTCGTATGTCATGGGAAATTGGTCCGTATTCCAGTATCGGACAATGAGATTTTGGTCGTACGCGGTGACTTGGAGAAAAGTCGTTAAAGATGGTTAATGTAATGAAGGCGCAAAGCTTCTGCGGAAAGGATACTCGGCATTTAGAGCTTGTGTTGTTAACACTACGGCTGTGGAAAAGGAATTTGAGGAAATTCCTGGGGTTAGAGAATAGCCCGAAGTTTTTCCAGAAGATTTGCCTGGTTTGTCGCCTTTGAGGCAGTCAGAATTTCGAATGGATCTTGTGCTCGGTGCCGCATTAGTCGTTAAGTTCCCTTATCGATTAGCACCTTCAGAAATGCAAGAGCTTTCGAATCAGCTACAAGAATTGTTGGAGAAAAAGGTTTCAGTAGATCAGGTTATGCTTCCCAAGGATCGGGTGATGAGCACCGATGTTGTTCGTCAAAGGAGAAGGATGGAACGTTTAGGATGTGTATTGGTTATAGGGAGTTGAACAAACTCACTATTAGAAAATCGATACACATTGCCTGGAATTGATGGTTTATTCGATCGGTCATGAGGATCGAGCTTTATTCAAAGATTGACTTGGAATCTGGTTATTATCAGCAGAAGATTGTAAAGGAGAATACAATGGAGATCGCGTTTAGGACGCGATGCGACCGATATGAGTTTCTAGTTATGCCGTTGGATCAGTGAACGCACCGGCAATGTTTATGATCTTATGAATAGGGTTCGTAAACCATGTTCAGACAAGTTCGTTATAAGTATACATCGACGCTATACTTATTTATACACGAACTAGAAAGTATCACGAACAACACTTGAGACTTATTCGAGAAGTATTGGAAAGTGAGAAGTTATTTGCGAAGATCGCAAAGGGCGAATTCAGGATGTGTGAAGTTCATTTCTTGGGTTGTGTTATTAACGCGAAGGATGCGCAAGTGGACCCAGCAAGGATAGACGCAATTAAGGAGTTGAATGTGCCTAAATCTCCCGCAGAGATACGCAAATTTTTGGGTTTTGTTGGATATTACCGCTGATTCGTTGGTAATTTTCCCCAAAATGGCGCAGCCTTTGACGCTATTAACCCAAAAAAAAAAAGAACGCAAGTATAAAAGGATTGAAAAGCAAGAGGAAGCCTTTCAGATGTTAAAGCAAGAGTTGTGTAGTACGCCAACACTGTCTTTTCTCGATGGAAACGATGGCTATGTGGTGTACTGTAATGATTCACATTAAGACTTAGGTTGCGTGTTGATGCAAGCTTATGCGTCAAGACAACTAAAAGTGCACAAAGTGAATTACAAGACACACGACTTGGAGATTGGAGATGTGATTTTGGCGCTCAGGATTTGGAGACACTATCTTTATGGTACTTAGTGTACGACCTTTACGGATCATAGAAGTCTTCAATATATTTGATCAAGAAGAGGTTATTATGAGGTAGCGAAGATGGGTTGAGCTACTCATTGATTGTGATTGTGATTGTGAAATTCGTCGTTATTTTGGAAAAGTGAGCATTGTGGTCGACGCTTTAAGTAGAAAGGAAAGAGGTTAAACCATCACGTGTTTGTGCATTAGGTTTGACAATCCTTATGAGCCTTATAGCTCAAGTCAGGAAAGCACGACGGGAAGCTTGGAAGGAAGAGGAATCTAAAGAGCGAATGCTTGCACTCAAGGATAAGAGATTGGAGTTTGAAAGTTGCCAAGATAGTGTACCTTATGGATTGTGTTTGGATGAGACTTGTATGTGGGAGTATGTGTGAATTGGTTATGGATGAGACTTGTAAGTCGGAAGTATCCTATACACCCTAGGATTGGCAATGTGTATAAGGATTTGGAAGAGCATTATTGGTGACCGAACATGGAAGGCGAGATAGCGGTTTATGTTGGAAGTATCGTCTTGGAAAGGCGTTAATAAGTTTGGTAGGCAAGGAAAGCTTATCCCTCGCTGCCTTGGACAGATTGAGATCTTAGCAAGGGTAGGCTTAGTTACGTATTGACTTAAGTTACAACGAGAGCTTTCTGGAGCTCGTGGTGTGTTTCACGTTGTAATTTGAAGGAGTGTTTGTCTGGCGAGGCGTTGTGATACCGCCAGAGGAGATTAATGCCGACGACAGATTGTGTTTTGTCAAGGAACCTGTTGAAGTTATGGACTGAAAAGTCCAGAAGTTGAGATGGAGTAATATCAAGATTGGACAAGGTCGGATGGAATTCTAGTCATGGACTAGAGTCTACTTGGAAAGAGGAGATCAACGGAAGCTAAAGTATTCTCGTTTATTACTGTTCGAACCGAAGTTAGTAGTGACGTAACGAAAATTTCGGGGACGAAATTTCTTAAACGAGGGGAGAATGTGACAACCGGTAAAATTCGGTCAACCGTTGACTGGATCTTGATCATGATCCCTATATGCTTCGCATATACTAAGGTTGATTTTGGTTAAGTTGAGTTGTTACAAGTTCAACAAATGTCTTTTGTGAAGTTCGTGGACGTCTAGATGTTCTAAAGAAAGACTGCGCATCTTAACGCTAACGAATTGATATCGATGAGAATTCGTCAGAATGGACAAACTTAGAGTTATTACGTATAAATACGGCACGTATTTGTTGTTGAAGCGATCGAATGTGGAATCGGCTTGAAGAACCGATAAAAACGTAGCGTTTGGAGAACGTGGAGAGTAACTGATATGAGAACCGGACATCGAAATGCGTGGTTTTAACCGCATTTATGCTTTCGAAATAATTGTTTATTTTAAATAATATTAATTATTAAATATCGAAAGCTATCGGGTCGTTTAAATGGAGGAAACGGTAACCGGTTAGGATAACGCGATTCTAACGGACGCTCTGAAAGAACGCGTAGGATACCGATATTAATTATATTTTTGCTCGGTTTAACGTTATTTAAGATTACGAATTAAACCGACTAATTCTTATAATTAATTATGGAGCCTAGTTATAAACCGAGACGTTTTACGTTATAACGGGTTCGGTACGCGGTATCCACCTATCTAACTTGAACCCTAGCTATAAAAGGACTTTATCTTCTTCTTCCATTTTCATCCTACAACACAAGATTAAAACCCTCAAACACTCTCAAGCTTTCTCTCTCTCTCTCTCTCTCTCTCTAGAAATCCCTCTCTCTCTCATCTCTCACGTTTTCTCTCTCTACTCTCTCTAACTCCCGCTCGTCCCTCTCTCTCTTCCTGGTTAAGAACCGGCCGGCCACCACCCACCAAATGGTGGTGGTGGCGCACTGTTTTCAGGACCAAAAAGGGGCGGCGGCGTGGTGTTCCGGAAGCCCAAAAAGGGGGCAGAAGCAGGGGCGACGACGTGGTGGTTGTTTGGTGTCGGGTCCGGCCAGGGTCAAGGTTGAGGTTCTGGTCTGATCTGGCCATAGACATGGCGGTTGGTGTCGTGTGGTTCCGATTGGGTGTTTGACCGGAGATGGTAGTGGTGGCTCCAGGAAAACGATGGCGGCGGCAGTATAGAGGTCCGATCGGGTCTGCATGTGGCCGATTTGGGCCTGTGGTGGTTGAATGGCGGTGTACGGTTGTGGATCGGGCCGGACAGACCAGATTGGGTCTGGTTCTGGTCTGAACTGGCTCGCTAATGGTGGTTCAGGCTGGTTTGCGGCCTGCATGTTGAGTTTCGGTTCAGGTTCGGGTCTGGTAGGGCTCGGGTATAGGTCAGTTGTGGTTGTCGCTAGTTCTTGGTCTGCATGTTAGTTGATGTTGAGGATGATATTGTTTGGGTTCAGTTTGATGCTCGGGTTCGGGTCCCGAGTGTAAAGGATTAAAAGATGGTGCAAGTTGTGGATTCGAGCTCGGTTAGAAGTTGTTTCGGGTCAGATCTGATTCGGATCGAGTTCAGTCAGATCTGGTCAACATCGGACGTGCATGCATATATTATATGGTATATTTCCTTGAATTTGTTGTTATTATATATATATATAAGTGTATGTATATATTATCGATACGAAACTATGGTGACTCACGAAACGAACCGACATTGATTATATATTAGGTAAATATTAAAGACGGATTTGATAATATTGTATATTGGACTGGACCGTTGTACTATATTATATAATTATATCTATATATATACTTATATATAAATTATGATATATATAATTATACAAGTATAATTTATTTAAAATGGCGAAATGTATAAAGTCTCGTTCGATGGAAATACGGATAAATATATTGAATAATATGTATTTGTAAGTGGATTTTTGGGTAAACTATAGACAACTTGTGTTGTCTGGATTGTATAAAAACAGAGGAAACTCTGCCAAAATTTTATAAGATCCAGAGCACAACGACTGCAATATACTTTCCTAAAAACACTGTACAAAACAAATATATTTATCCGATTCTATGATTAAAGATGAGCTATACGTTTCGTAGCACTAAGTCCAACGTAGGTTACACACGAGTGGTAACAAGTGCGCAACTTGAGTACTACGTCGTATGTTAACACCTAAATAAGTCGTGATTGGTTCGTTGAGTCACACCACTTTCTAGACTCGGATTCGTACATACGAATCTAGATAGCTGGATAATATGATTTTCGTGTTAGATCTGAAGGTGTCTTTGCTGGTAATTAGGACACAAAGATGTGAATAATGATTCAAGCGTTGATAGCTAACTTAGCAGGAATGTTCAGGTGAGTTCATGCCCCACTTTTTACTGTTTTATAACTGTTTTCGGGCTGGAAGACATACTTGTTCTATGAAAATAATATTTGTTTTGAGAAAACAATACTGGTTATATGAAAACTTGTTTACTATAAACATAACAAAGATTTGATTGTACAGATTGGTACAAAAAGGGATAATTTGTACGGGAAGATACAAATTGGTATTAAATGGATAAATGGTATTATATGTTTTTCTCGACCCTTTTCATTTAAATGTTTTTCGGACATCTTAATAATCGGGGGGATTAACATGTGGGTATGATGAATAAACTGGAAATATAGAATATATGATGCCCTTAGGATAAGTGCACCGGTGGGTACGTAGGGTAAACGTGACACCAGTGACGACCGACGGGTTGCCACCCTCTCCCAGCACATCTTAATCATTAGCCTTCGGATAAGGCCGTTGTTTATGTTATAGTACTATTGGGATTGACACCCCCGTTTTCATGATTTGACCAAATCGAAATCTGCTTGAAAAATGAACATAACCTCCAAAAAGTACCTCTTGCGGAAGAGGCCACCACACGGGAAACAAAGTTATGGATTGATTAAAAGCCTTTGGATACATCATGCTTATAGAATTTGCAACCCTGCTTGATTTTATTCTAGTAATACGGAAATCATACACCTTTTGTTTTTAAAAGCTAAGAAATATGAGTAATTTCTTTAAAACCTGTAAATGCGACAGTCGCTTTTTATTTTATAAAAACATGTTGGCATCGAACGTTTTTGTTTTACTACTTTTGCTTTTAAATACATTTTATACTATGGGAAGAAATCTCATTATTAAACAGGATGGTTCAGGTTGGGTGATTATGGGAAGAAATCACGTTATTGAATACAGGTTTACAAAGTAAAAATATAAAACCATGAACTCACCAACTTTATGTTGACGTCTTTAAGTATGTCTTTCAGGTTTAGATTTTGGCAATGGCATGGTTGGAATAGGCAAACATCTTGGAACTGGAAACCTAAGAGTTTAGAAATGGCGTTTGGAGTTCAAAGAGTCTTAGAAGTATATATTCCGCTGCGTAGTATTAAAGGGATCAACCCACAAGGATTTTCGGGGTGTGACATTTAGTACTCACAAAAGCGTCCTAAAATGTTATTTTATAGGACCTTTTATTTAATAGGACCAATGGTAAAAGCGTTTCATGTAAAGGGGTTGTAATAAGTCCCGAAACTTAAAAAGCGTCCTAATATCTCAAATAAGATTATGAAACCAATTTTATGGTCACATAATATGTCCCAAAAAAACTACTAATAAAAACATATTAGGACACTTTTACAATGTTCCAACATGTGCTTACCTACTTTTAATCTTTTAATACGCATACAAGCGTCCTTAAAAAAATAATTTATAGGACCCTTATGATTTAACATTATAGGTACTTTAGTACCAAGAAAAGGGTCCTAATATCCTAAATAAGATTATGAAACCAATCTTATGGTCGCATATTATGTCCATAAACAACCCATATAGCGTCCTAAGAAAAGCATATTCGGAATGTTCTAAGAAGTTTAATAAGACAAAATTTCAAAGTCCTAACAAGTCATAATATGATACAACGCTTTTTTAAACATTCACACACAATTTTCCGATATGGTGTATATAACATCAACTAATGAAAGAAACAAAACTTTATTATATTTCAAATAAGCATATTCATAACAAAAACACTAAACATATATAAGTTATAGCATTATCCAACATAAAGTGTTGTAACATTTAACAAAAAAATTAAAAGCAATGAAAGAAACAAGCAACATAAAATCCTGAGCCATCATGCGTCCTAAAATTCTCACAGACTACCTACAAAATGAACCATCCATGTATAAGCATTAAGGACCAGATTATTAAAATTATCGTATCACAAGTTTAACAAATACATACCAAGATGAAAGGACAAGGACAAGGCAATGCAATTGATGCAACAAGACAATCTTGAATTGTGGAAAATAACCCATATGGTCTCACCAACTTTTCATCTTTTTTTATTTTTTTATTGGTACTTGAACGTTTACCTCATTTGGGTCCAAGCTCTTCCACCCATCCTCTTGCTACAATATCGGTATTTCTCACATTCTCGACTAATTTGTCATCCACAACCACAATCCTTTCGCTTACCGGTCTCCGTCACCGTCCTCCCCTTTCATGCTGTTGTTGCGTTGCAGGTATCAGGCCCGACATCGGCGCACAATATTGAAATGTTGTTCTCTAACTAGCATTAATCTTTTTATTTTTAGGATTTATTGAATAATTATTAGGTTTTTAGGTCTACTTGACTACAATTTGATTGGGGACACATAACAACTGAACAAAGCCATCATGTGCCACATATACACCATGATTTCTCATATTTTTGTTATATACGATTTTGTTGATTTCTTTGCTGCTTGTTCACCCATTTGAGGCCTCAACCCCCCCCCCCCCCCCCCCCCCCCTCTTTTATATGTTAACTTACCTGTTTAAACTTTTGAAGCTGTGTTACTTTTATTGAAAATATGTAAGTATTTGAATCTTGAGGTTAATTTATTGATTTAACTTGATATAACGGATACACAGTTTAGTGGTATTTTTGAGAAAATATCCACTTAGATTTAACACGTAGTTGCTCACTTGTTCTGAATCTACATGGGTTCATATTGTATTAAATGTTATAAAATTCATACAGCTTTAGCATAAATTTGTTACCTTCTATATGTCAGTTTTGCATTCGATTTAAATACATTTCCAGCTGTGGGGTCTGTTTTCGAATATGTACCTAAATGAATTACGCGCCTAAGCGCCTAAACGCTTAGTCGCATAAACAAATAATACACCTTAGCGCGTAAGCGAATAGGCGCCTATATATTCCGGTCCCTACCTGGTCTAAGTAAGTATATTGATAATATGTCGTTACAAGTTTGACCGTTGACCATCAATATTTTGTTATTTTTGTTCGCTTATGACGTAAAATCATAAATTTCAGTCACCATAACATTTGGAGAGATGCTAATGTACCATAGAGAACATTCTATTATTATCATCGAGAATCAAAAGGTCTTGATTTCACCTCACTGATGGATGATGTTAAGGTATCAAAAATACATTGATGTATGAGATTTTCTAAGGAAACATTTTTCAGTTTTTTCCGTTTTGAACATTTTTTGCTCGTTGCTCAGAATGCACCAAATTGGTCATTCCATAGTCACATAATTCGCTGGTAAGGCCACGATTCTCGTTCTGGATCGTTCGTACCAGTTCGCGGTACGATCGCGGTCCTGGTTCGCTCGGGATCGCATTTCCGTTCATAAAAGTGGCGTTCTAGATTATCAATTCAATTGTTGCTCATTGCGTTGTCTTTACCGTCGAGATGCAGCCTTGAACTGCTTCTGTTATGGTCGGAATGCTTAGCCGGAGCAACCAGATCTCTGGTTGTACTTTAGTCTTCAATGGAAGAACACAAAGATAGAAGAGAAAGATAATAAAAGATGATAAAGAAGTGATGGCGGCAGACATTCTTCTCTTTTCACTTTAGGGCTTTTAATCTACTTTGCCTTTTTATCTGTTTACACCCTCTAGTTTTCTTTATTACACTTTTAGCACTAACTTTTAAGAAAGAGTTTTCTACAAATGTTTATATTATATTATAATAGTTTATATATAAACTATTATTTTTTGAAGTCTAATTTTGAATTAGAAAAATAGCATCCAGTTTAACTGGTACATCGTACCACATTATATAGTACATCGTACCAGAGCGATCCGAAATGAGCCTACCCCCTCTCGTACCGAATTTTAGGGACCTAGCGAATTGCAATCCCGTTCCACGTTCTGTACCGGAGCGTACCGCGAACTATGTGACTATGGGTCATTCTTTTTGCTGCATGCTTGTGCTCATAATCCTACTGGAGTCGATCCTACAGTTGAACAATGGAAAGAAATATCTTACCAGTTTAAGGTTGGTACAAGTAGCACATTTTATCTTGTTTATTCAAGTTACTAGTGTGTATTTAATCTTAATATTTTCAGGTCAAAGGTCATTTTGCTTTCTTTGACATGGCCTATCAAGGCTTTGCAAGCGGTGATCTTGAAAGAGATGAGAAATCCATTAGGATTTTTCTAGAAGATGGTCATTTAATTGGATGCTCACAATCATATGCTAAAAATATGGGTCTTTATGGCCAAAGAGTTGGCTGCCTTAGGTAATTCTCTATTTGTAGAATTTGTTTGTTGTTTCTTCTCTTTAGAGTTAAAGTTTATATTCTTTACAAAGGAGCTTTTTTATCCTGTGTGGATGACGGGATGGACCTTTACAGTTTTACTAACTTTGCACGATATATGAAATTATTTGTGTAATGCAAAGTTGCAAACTATTGTTTTCAGTTTGGTATGCGAAGATGAAAGACAAGTTGTGGCTGTGAAAAGTCAGCTGCAGCAAGTTGCAAGACCTATGTACAGTAATCCACCTGTTCATGGTGTGCTTATTGTTTCTATTATCCTTGGTGATCAAGATCTAAAGCAATTGTGGCTCAAGGAAGTCAAGGTACTCGTTATTTTTTTTAGTGTTTTATCTAATCGGAAGTCAATTTTCTCAATTAGAGGTGCCAGTTGTGATCTGTTTGTTTACGAATGGGTCAATCTGGCTATCTTTTATCTAATCTGGTTACTAACGGGTAACCAAAAGAGTTAGCTAAAAATAAAACGGTGGATCGCCTAATCGCCTAACCTACAAAAGCGTATCGGATTTTTTTCAAAAGATCTTAATTGAAGTTAGCTAGTCTTTAACATTTTCACTAGAGGCGGCAAGATGGATGCTTGGTTATAAAAAGCGCACCTCGGGCGTGTTGAGGCGCGAGGCGCATCAAGGCTCAATGCTTGTCGCTTTTTTGCTCAGCGCCTTTAGGAATTCCAAGAAGCGCCAAAAAGGCACACTTTTTTTATGTTTTTACAAGCTTTTTTTTTTTGCTTGAGGCGCGCACCTCTTGGACCTGAGGCGTTTTTATCCTACAAGCTATTGTACCTTGGGTTTTTTAGCTTATACATGTAGGTAAAATCAAATAAAAACCTTATAAAATCACGTAAAAATTTATTTATAGCTATATTTTGGGTTGGGGAAGCTAAAAACCTACCGTGTACATCTTGCGCCTCGGGTACCAGAAGCCTGCCGCTTTGCACAAAGCGCCTCGACCCGTTGTGCGCTGCGCGCTTTTTAAAATGAAGGATGGGTGGTTTGTGTAACAAGTCAAAACAGGTCGGGTTGGGTTACCTTTTGTTTTGTATTTTTGTAGTTGTACACGTTTGAATACATATCAGTTGAATGTTGACCCGTTTAGCCCATTTCAGTTTTAGCTACTTTTATATAGGTTGCTAGTTTTGACAATGAGACAGTTATCAAACAAACACAACCTGAATTCACCGCTTTTCTAATTTGCAGGTACGGGTTGGGTTGGGTTGGAGAGGCGGCAGATGGTATGCAAATCGATAATTCGACTGAAAAGGTCAAACGGTACGGTCAAATACTGTGTAAAAATGGAAAGTGCACATATAGATCGAATGCATGAGGTATGAAACCCGATTCTTACTATTAGAGTTTACTTTTTTTTTTTATAAAAAAAGATCATGTAACACAAACATACCATGATTCATAACAGAATTAAAAAAAAAAATTTAATTTATGGCCTACTATATTGTTTACTAACATGCCTTTTTACACAGGGCTTTGGGATTCAAGCAATGGCGAGGGATGACAATAGAAGTGTCGTGGAACCAAAATTGTCACTGCATTCCTGTTATCGCATTGAAAGTTATGCTTGTATAACTTCAGATAACTACACCAACTCGTGAATCCCAGAAGTAAATGAGGTTCCAAAGTTTAGCAATGAATCTAAAGCAAAAGTGCAAGGTTGGTTGATGGATTTAACGAAGCTAATGTAATTCAAGTGAAGAATATCGAGAAAATAACTAATCATGATGTGAAAGCAGTGGAGTATTTTCTTAAAACAAAATGCAAAGAAGACCCGGAGATAGCTACAGTATGTGTTATTCATGTTTTGTTTTATAAGGCATAGAATTTGATAAAACATTATCTGTGCATGTACACTTTCATGTTGAATGTCTTTATTCTTGAAATAACTGCAAATGCTTGAGTTTTTTTTTTGGATGTACATCAGAAGACATAAATAATCTTACTCATGGACTGATGCTTAAAGCAGTTAATTATGTTACTCTTTCGGTCGTGGATGATTTAACTAATGCTATATATTCTATGGCCGAGGCTAATGCTCACATTCCCATGCTCTCTCTGACACATGGACAAGTAAATCATCTTATCTAAATATTTATTATAACTGCAATTTCTTTAAATGTATGCCATTTCTTAGTCCAGGTATTTGCGTTACAAGCATCTTAGAGGCCTTGTTCGCAGGTTCGTAAGCTTTTTTCTATCACTTCTACTCCATCTAGATTTTGTTGTTGCTATGTTTAATAGATATCAACTGATGTTTAAGTGACATGTTTTCCGGGCTTACTATAGTGTGCTAAGGTTTGTTATAGAGAATAGAGCAAAAGGGTGTGAGGTATATAGATTTGTAATTGCAATCAAATAACGTTTTTTACACTAGTTGCAGAAGCTCACCATATTTTGTTGGTGTTGACTGTTTGCCTAGCCATTTAACTATGGCTAAATTCAAGTGTGTACGTAAGTCTAGCATAGTAGTTCCAAAATGAGTATTTTATTGTGATTTGTTTGCAATTGGCTTGGTTGTTGCTACATAGCTTCAAGGTGTCATGAAACGAAGCTTGTCCTGAATGCAGTTGGACACTACGACTGCAGGTTGTTGAGCATTTGGAATTGATGGGTTTGCTGTTGCAAGTGCTGCTAAGAGTGATGAAATCTCTATTGGGGTTCGTGTAGATAACGTGTGATTAGAAGTTCATAAGTTCATGTATTCAACATTTAAATCGAAAACTTATGTATTGATTTGGTCTATTGTTGTTAATATCATTTGATTTTTTATGTATTCTCATGATTTACTATTGTTTTTATTTTGAATTAAAAAATTAGTATTTAATGGCTAATTACATGAAAATAGCCATATAGAACCACAATAAAAATGTGTGGTCGGGCATTAGTTAATGACCACACTCAAAATTAATAAATTTCATGTGGCTTTACATAACCATTAGCCACACCATCTTAATTTTGTTTATTTTTGTGTGACGGAATGATAATAATTGACATGGGTAAAATGAAATACGTGTGACCAAATGTTGGACAATAGCCACAGAAAAAATTACAATATTTCAAATGGCTTTATATAATCATTAGTCACACTATCCTCCATTTGTTTTTTTTTGTGTGACGGAATGATACCAAATGTCATGGACAAAACAGATTATGTGTCACCAAAGTTAGGCAATAGCCATACTTTTTTTATGTGACGGAATAATAGCAAATGTCATAGGAAAAAATATATGTGTGACCAAAAGTTAGAATATAGTCACACATATAATTACAAAATTGTTTCGTGTGTCTATAAATAGTTTTTTACCACACTTACACTAAATTCATGTGACTATATAATAGAAACAGCCACACTTATAGTGAATTCATGTTGTCATTCCTACTCTTTAGCCACAGTTAATAGATGGAAAACTTATTAAAACAATCATTTTTGCCACATATTTTTTTAATTGATGTGACTAAAACAAAACTTTTAGTGACTATATAACTAAAATGGCCACACTATATAACTTTAGTCACATTTAATAGACAGAATGCTTGATTTTAAAAAGAAATATTGGTATCCTTTAGCCACACTTTTTAAGTGCGACGGTCACTAAATGTGAATGTGGTCGTGTGATACCTACGATGACTCGACCTATGGTCACACTTAAGATGGAAAAAAAAGTGTGGCGAAAGGCCTATGGTCACACTTTTTTTGTGTGGCCGTAGGCATATTTTGGCGTAGTGTAGACCACACACGACTCAAACAGGCGAGTTTTCTATGGCCCCATTTTACTATTTTACATTTTGGGGGAAATACATGCATCAATACTTGCGTCATTTTCAAGTGTGTGTACATTTTAGCATGACTACCATGTGGAACATGAGACATTTTGGTTCATGAGCTCACTAGTCCTCGTACATCGTTCACTGTAACCATTAGCTAGACATTTAGCCATGGAACACTTTAATAGATCTATTGGGTTGACACCCCCACTCTTGGTTAGTCGCTCTAACCAGCCACATACAAAAGAGTGTTAGTATTCTACTATACATACATTGTCTTTAGTGTACAATGCACGAGGCACCACAGTCAAGAGGTTTGGTTACATGACTCATGGTTCTCACAGTGATCATTTGCTTAGCTAGCTTATGATTGGTCAAACACGGATGACACGTTCATTTTACAGTACGATCAAAACCCATAGACTCACCAACATTATTGTTGACAAACTCCTTATGCATGTGTTTCAGGTAACTAATGGAGGGCCACAGAGGATTGAGGGAACGGTTTGAGCATGCACACCGTGGTATCACTGTGATGGCTTTTCTCAGCTTCAAAACGTTATGTTTTCAATTTCCATAAGACAATGTTCATGTGCTTACACTATGGTTAATTTTCAATAAGATTATGACAAATTCCATCATTTATGGTGGTACTATTTTGAATAAATGTGTATTGCTTGAACCTTGTGCTTGAAAACCTTTCGGTCGTTGCACTCCCGTGTTTCCGCCTAGGCGGGGTGTGACAAATTGGAATCAGAGCACGAGGTTATAGCGAACTAAGATTCTTTTGAGTCAACTATAACTTAAAGTATTTTTTGAAACGTTTTCACAAAGTGCCACGAAGTCTCGCCTAGCACCCCTCAAACCTCAAGCCGCTCCACGAAGACATATGGGTACCATGGTTATTTATTTATACATGTGATTGTTTACATATATGTGCATGTTGTGACAGGAAACATGGTCATCACTATTAATCTCGTTTCTTCACCCGAGTCAGAGCCAGATTATTTAGCAGATGATTCTCAAGAGGATGATTTATCTCTCACCCAGCCAGCCCCTGAGTCCCATCATAATGGGTGGATCTCCGAGTCTGAGATGGACATTGACTCACCTCCTGTTCAAAGACGTACTTCCGACGACGAGGCGGACGATGACACTCCACCCCTAGCTATCTCTGACCCCCATCCTTCTGTCACCCATTCTGTCTCATCTCCACCGGCCAGCCTAAACCCCTATTTACGCTTAGACACTTCGAGACGTCTAGTCACTAGGTGTACTCCTCGCAAGAGGACTCGACCGGCCTTAGTGATAGCTATACCTACTAGGACCCCGATTATTCCTACTGACCCTGTCCCTGTTTCTAAGCCCGTCCAGCCGGCCATTCCTGAGCCTATACCCTTAGCAATCGAGGTAGGTGAGCCATCGAGGAGGCTCAAGAGATGCTCACAGGCCCGCAAATGACCTTACCTACCTAGTCTTACCAGCGACCTTGCGCACCGAGACGAGGAGGATGACCTCAAGACCATGAGCTTGGGAGGCTCATCGGGGAGGCCCCTCCGCTCCGAGCGCAACGTTCTTATATCTCATGACGTCCAGCTGGTGGCTTTGGAGGGCCGAGTCCGGGAGCTTGAGGGTCATTTAGCAGAGGCCGAGCAGGGGAGGCTAGCTGCTATATTAGAGCAATCGGAGATGGGTAGACGAGTGGAGATGTTAGAGCATAGGGCGATGGAGACAGATAGTCGTATGAGGGAGGCTATTATTTCTCTTGATGCTGCTTTCCCACCCCCTTCTTAGATTATGTTTTATGAGGATTATGCATGCATTTGACTTATGATAATTTGTGACTATGGATGTTATGACCTAAAAACTAATTGCGGTTCACCCGCCTGTTTTGTATCAAAAACCTAACTGCTTTTGAGAAATTATGAAATGATGTGATGTAATGATGTATGGTTTGATTTATATGACTATGTTGGTTATGGTATGTTTATATATTATACTCATGTTTGTTGTGTTCCATCTCTTAGTTATGCAGACCCGACATTCCACACGAACGACCGAAGGCGAGCCACTACCGTCCACACCCGCCGAGTTGGCCAGGTTAATTGCCGAGGCAATTGCTCGACACGATGCAGCTCGGGCCGACTCAAGCGGAGGATCTGGAGGTATCGGGTGCCGCCGAAGCGAAACAGACCACGAGGCTGAAAACTCTAGTCACGGCTGTTCGTACAAAACCTTCATGGCATGCAAACCATGGAACTTTCATGGTAATGAAGGTGCTGTAGGAATTGTCCGGTGGATAGAGAAAACCGAATCAGTCCTCGACATTAGTGGTTGCTTCGAGGATCAAAAGGTAAAGTACTCCACCCGTACCTTTCAGGATGAAGCCCTAACTTGGTGGAATCTGTAGGTACAAACCTTGGGCAGAGAAACGGCATACAGTCTTGCCTGGGCCGATCTCAAAACAATGCTCATGGACAAGTATTGTCCTCGAAGTGAACTACAGAAGCTAGAAACCGAGTTCTGGAACCTTGCCATGGTGGATGCCAAGGTGACTACATATACCACTCGTTTTCACGAACTCTCTCGACTAGTCCCACACATGGTCACCCCTAAGTACAAGAGAGTCGAGAGGTATATCTGGGGTCTGTCACCAAAGATCTGTAGTATGGTCACTGCATCAGCACCCTCCACCATCCAGGCTGTGGTTACCCTAGCTCAGAGTCTGACCGACGATGCGGTACGTATGGGATCACTGACCCAGAAGGTAACAGTTATCAGTGAGAGTTCTGGGAACAAGCGCAAACATTCCGACAACCGAAAGAGCAAGCACTCCTCTCACCGACCGCAGGACGCTGTGAAAGTTTTTGCTTCTACTGCTGCTGAGGAACCCAAACGCAAGTACAACGGACCCCATCCTCACTGCAGCAAATGCAACTGCCATCACGTAGGTACCTGTGACAGCATTTTGTGCAAGAACTGTAACCGTCGTGGTCATTCCACCACTAACTGCAAGGCCAATACCACCAACACTCCTCCTGCCCGAAACAAGTGTTTCGAGTGTGGTGCAACAGGACATTTCCGAAAGGACTGTCCCAATGCTAGGGATCAAGCTCGTGGCAGAGCGTTTGTGTCGGGAGCCAACGAAGCATACGATGATCCTAACGTAGTTACGGGTACGTTTCTCCTTAACAATCATTTCGCATCAATACTTTTTGATTCCGGCGCACATTTTAGCTTTGTGTCCACCAACTTTAAGAAATCCCTAGGATTAGAATCTAGTAAGTTGGACACACCATTTACCATAGAACTAGCTAACGGTAAATTAATCTCGTCCGATGAGATCGTTAAGGATTGTATTCTGGTACTCAACAACCACGAATTCAGTATCGACTTACTGCCTATCCAATTGGGTAGTTTCGATATCGTCATTGGCATGGGTTGGTTGTCCAAATATCGTGCAGAGATCGTCTGTCACGAGAAGTTGGTACGAATCCCCTGTCAAATGGTGAAACCTTAATGATTCGAGGAAGTCAGGGTTTACCCACTCTTCGTATCATCTCCTGCATTAAGGCCCAAAAATGTTTAAGGAAAGGTTGTGTCGCGTTCCTGGCACATGTCGTTGAACAAAAAGCTAAAGATCGGAAGCTAGTGGACATCCCAGTGGTGCGAGATTATCCCGAAGTCTTTCCAGAAGACTTGCCAGGACTTCCACCACCACGACAAGTCGAGTTTCGCATCGATCTTATTCCGGGAGCTGCCCTAGTAGCCTGCACACCGTATCGCTTAGCACCATCTGAGATGCAGGAACTGTCTAATCAACTTCAAGAGTTGGTAGACAAAGGTTTCATTCGTCCGAGTTTTTCCCCGTGGGGAGCACCTATCTTGTTCGTAAAGAAGAAAGACGGGAGTTTCCGCATGTGCATCGACTACCAGGAGCTGAACAAACTGACAATCAAGAACAAGTATCCATTGCCAAGGATCGACGATCTGTTCGACCAGCTGCAGGGATCCAGCTACTACTCAAAGATCGATCTACGGTTAGGATATCATCAGCTACGAATCCAGGAGGACGACATTCCGAAAACTGCATTCCGAACTCGTTATGGGCATTACAAATTTCTAGTTATGCCATTCGGATTAACGAATACTCCGGCAGTTTTCATGGACCTCATGAATCGTGTCTGCAAACCCTACTTGGACAAGTTCGTCATTGCCTTTATCGATGAAATCTTGATCTATTCACGAACTCAAGAAGAGAACGAACAACATCTACGATTGATGTTGGAGCTGCTCAAAAGCGAGAAATTATATTTCCTCGGCCACGTTGTGAACGAGAAGGGTATTCAAGTTGATCCTACAAAAATTGAAGCAATCAGGGATTGGGCTGTGCCAAAAACACCAACTAAAGTGCGACAATTTTTGGGATTAGCCGGTTATTACCGACGATTCGTCGAGAACTTCTCTAAGATTGCCCAACCACTGACTGTCTTGACGCAAAAAGACAAGAAGTTCGATTGGGGAATCAGACAGGAGAATGTATTCCAGGTGTTAAAGGACTGTTTGTGCAATGCACCAATTCTTTCCCTTCCCAAAGGCACTGATGACTTCGTAGTTTACTGCGATGCTTCACATCAAGGTCTTGGATGCGTACTCATGCAAAGGAATAAGGTCATAGCCTATGCATCCCGGCAACTCAAAATTCATGAAAAGAATTACACTACTCATGACCTAGAGTTGGGTGCAGTGATCTTTGCACTTAAGATTTGGAGGCATTACCTTTACGGTACCAAGTGCACCATCTTCACCGATCACAAGAGCTTACAACACATCTTCAACCAGAAGGAGTTGAACATGCGGCAACGCAGATGGGTTGAACTGTTGAACGATTACGATTGTGAGATTAAATACCATCCGGGCAAAGCCAACGTTGTGGCTGACGCGTTAAGCCAGAAGGAACGAGTTAAGACCCTACGTGTGCGTGCACTAGGTCTAACCATCCATACGAATCTCACGACCCGTATTCGCGACGCTCAACAAGAAGCTCTGAAAAGTGAAAATCTTAAGAACGAGTCGCTATTTAAGATGGTTAATCTATTGGAGCCAAGATCTGACGGCACAATATATTTCGCCAATCGGATTTTGGTGCCACATTTCGGTGACTTACGTAATCTAATCTTGGAGGAAGCTCACAAGTCTAGATACTCCGTACATCCTGGTGCCGACAAGATGTACAGAGACGTAAAGGAACTTTACTGGTGGCCCAATCTAAAAGGTGAAATCGCCACATACGTCAGCAGATGCCTTACCTATTCAAAGGTCAAAGCTGAGTATCAGAAACCATCTGGACTGCTCTAGCAACCAGACATCCCGGTTTGGAAATGGGAACAGATTTCCATGGATTTCATCACCAAGCTACCCAAAACGTCCAGTGGTCACGATACAATTTGGGTCATTGTTGACCGGTTGACTAAATCCGCGCATTTCTTGCCGATTAAGGAAACCGACAAGTTGGAGAAACTTGCCAAGTTGTACATCAAAGAGATTGTAACCAGACATGGTGTGCCTGTTTCAATCATTTCCGACCGAGATAGTCGATTTACTTCTCGATTCTGGCAAACACTGATGGACGCATTAGGCTCTCGCTTAGACATGAGTACAGCCTACCATCCGCAAACAGATGGCTAGAGTGAACGCACAATCCAGACATTGGAGGACATGCTTCGGGCATGCGCAATCGATTTCGGTGGAAACTGGGATTCACACCTACCATTGGTCGAATTCTCCTACAATAATAGTTACCACACCAGCCTCAAGGCTGCCCCCTTCGAAGCCTTGTATGGATGTAAGTGTAGATCTTCTCTGTGTTGGGCAGAAGTTGGAGACAAATATTTGACTGGCCCCGAGCTCATTCAAGAGACCACCGATAAGATCTTCCAGATCCGTGATCGCTTGAAAGCAGCTCGAGATCGTCAAAAGAGCTACGCTGATCGCCGTTGTAAACCACTCGAGTTTCAAGTGGGCGATAAAGTACTCTTAAAAGTCTCACCCTGGAAAGGTGTACCACAATTTGGCAAACGTGGGAAACTCAACCCCCGATACATTGGTCCATTCGAGATACTTTCTAGAGTTGGTCCTGTGGCATACAAACTCAAGCTACCCGAAGAGCTGAGTTGTGTTCATGAAACTTTCCACGTATCCAATCTAAAGAAATGTCTATCCGACGAATCGTTGATCATTCCTCCCGAAGAGATTCACATCGATGATCAGCTCCACTTCGTCGAGGAGCCAATTGAGGTGACTGATTGGAAAGTCCAAAAATTGAGAAGGAGCCGCACTAAACTTGTGAAAGTGAGATGGAATGCAAAGCGTTGTCCCGAATTTACGTGGGAATGCGAAGACCAAATGAGACGCAAGTACCCATCTCTTTTCCCTGAAACTACTAACACTAGTAGGGAAACTCGACTTCGCAGACGAAATTCCCAAAACAAGGGGAGAATGTGACAATAGTCAACGTAACAGGTCAACGTTCGTACATGTTTCAGTTATGACTTCATTATATGTGCATATATAGACAATTTGCATACATTATACCCCCCCAGGCTAGTAGAGCATGAGTTAAACAGAAAACTCAACATAATGCACTTGTTTAGTCATACAACACCCGGACACACCATCAAAACAGGCATTAACAATAGGTTATGCCCTCTAATACATGCTAATGCACCTCTAACACATGATTGTGAACACAAAGATAATCATGGGAAATCATTCAACAAACCCATGACACATGTGAAACAAAATACATGTTAATGTCGTCATCAAGAGGCATGGAATTTAACCACCTCTTATCCTTATGAAACCGGATGATATTCCTATATCAGAGGGGTACAAGAGGCTATACCACGAACAATCACAACACTATTAACATAAATAGGTCGATTTATTTAACATAACATGATAAGTGTTGGATCATAACCCAAGCTAATTGTCTTAGAGCTACACAAGCTATACTCACATATACACACATGCCTACGGCATTATATATATAGGCACACGACACCACACATATATATATCATGTACGCATGACTACTCAACTACAATATGCAAAACAAGACCCTACCCAACTAAACCATCTACGCTTACATGGCTAGCTAGATAACTCCTCATGGATCTTCACATTTAACCTATAACTAGCCAACCTTAACACCTTGAATACAACTTTCACTAAACTAGGTAGCAAAACAACCAAGTCTACTTCTCTAGATAAGTCAAGTATCCTCTAAACTCTTGCACATGATCGGCCGAAGCTTCCCAAGACAACAAGGAGTCCATGACACACCTAAGAGTTATACTAAAGTAATAACCAACCTTCCTAGCTCACACAATCCTAAGCATGATCATGACTTAAGTTGGAAAACCCCTTGCACACCTTAGCCGATTTCAAGATTCATGACAAGTCTCAATCACCTTGGACTTTCCAACCATACACCAATTTAGGGAAGTCTATCTCACTCCAAACACCTAAGACAACTAACATTCCATAATAAGAAACAAACAAACCTCCCTACCCTACACCCAATTTGCGGCCCATAAGAAACACCTAGGGGCATGCTTTGGAAACAAGGGAATGTCACTACCTAGTCTAATTGTCCTAGAAAACCTATAGCCGATTCTATACAAGGAAACAAGAAGGGAATCGGTTCCCAACACACACTATTGCAAGATGTAATCCATCTAGAAGCATGATGAGGTGATCACTTGCTCCCTTTTGGCATCAAACAATCTATGACAACTAGGTGATCCAAGTCAACCCCATCCTCTTTGGTGGGAGCATGCCAGTCGGCTCAAGCATACTAGGCTCTTCTTCTTTTTTGTTTGATAATAGCCTAGACCTATCTTGCACAAAATAGTAAATAACATCAAAGATCAAGCATTTCCCAAGATTATGAACATCACCCCTTTTGTTCTTGTCCTCATCCCATCGATCCACTATAAATAGGAGCATCAAAGAACACTTCAAACCACACCTCACCTCTCTAACTCTCTCGGCTCTGTCTAGGCCGAACCACACCCATTGCCACTCAATAACCAACAAGTGCAAGCTTAGGAGAAGACTAGGAGACCCGAAGGTTCTAACCATCGGCCATCCTCACCTTCCTGCACTAGGTAAGTAAATCTGAGCTCTTTAAGGGTAATTCACTAAACTACTTACCACATTGTTTTAATACTAGCATTAATTCACGTAATCTTACTTTAACAACATTACAATCGGCCTTGTTATGATCAAGGGTAGTTAAATTACATTTAGAAACATATACAACTTAGATTACTTTGAAATTCATTAGTCTAAATTTACTTGGCTTAAGTTTGAAGCTAAGGTTAATAACATAAATAATTGAAGCTTAAACTTGCTACAAGGTTCATAATATGTCATGAGATAATAGTCCAAGGATCGAATAGGCCTAAAACAATCAAATAGATTCACTAGATAATCGGCATGATCCTTTACACCATAAGAACACATCAGCCACTATAAGCTAACGTGTGTTAAGCTAGGTCTAAACATGTGTTACCTCATAAATAGCTTCAAAAGAGTAAATAAACATGTGTTAAGCAATATTTTCTCTAAAACCAACCACACATGGGGAATTAGTGCTAATATACGGCCCAAATAACCCATGTGAGGCCCAATATAGTTCACCATAAGCATTACATTTCGAAACAACAAAGTTTTGGAACTATATGTCTGTTAGCTATTAACAAGTATCATGAATAATGAAACACACTAAACACAATGGTACACGAGTGTCGGGTGAACACTTTGTATGATAAACAACCTCCGAATGACTTACCGTGTTCATTATGATCATAGCGTATCATTTGTCAGGATGGTGACCATCTACTAGCTCACTAGACCACACACGACTCAAACAGGTGAGTTTTCTATGGCCCAATTTTACTATTTTACATTTTGGGGGAAATACATGCATCAATATTTATGTCATTTTCAAGTGTGTGTACATTCTAGCATGACTACCATGTGGAACATGAGACATTTTGGTTCATGAGCTCACTAGTCGTCGTATATCGTTCACTGTAACCATTAGCTAGACATTTAGCCATGGAACACTTTAATAGATCTATTGGGTTGACACCCCCACTCTTGGTTAGTCGCTCTAACCAGCCACTTGCAAAAGAGTGTTAGTATTCTACTAGACATACATTGTCTTTAGTGTACAATGCACGAGGCACCACAGTCAAGAGGTTTGGTTACATGACTCATGGTTCTCACAGTGATCATTTGCTTAGCTAGCTTATGATTGGTCAAACACGGATGACACGTTCATTTTACAATACGATCAAAACCCATAGACTCACCAACATTATTGTTGACAAAACTCCTTATGCATGTCTTTCAGGTAACTAATGGAGGGCCACAGAGGATTGAGGGAAGGGTTCAAGCATGCACACCGTGGTATCACTGTGATGGCTTTTGTCAGCTTCAAAACGTTATGTTTTCAATTTCCATAAGACAATGTTCATGTGCTTACACTATTGTTAGTTTTTAATAAGATTATGACAAATTCCATCATTTATGGTGGTACTACTTTGAATAAATGTGTATTGGTTGAACCTTGTGCTTGAAAACCTTTTGGTTGTTGCACTCCCGTGTTTCCGCCTAGGCGGGGTGTGATAACCGGCGCATCTTATCACACTACCATTAATAAAAACTCAGTGCACGTTCTTTCCGAATACGGTGGCTCGGATGAGATTATTTTAGGTGATGGTAAATCACTTCCTATCACACATACTGGTCACACAACTCTTCAAACAAACTCACGACCATTCTTCTTAAATAATGTCTTAATTGCTCCTAATCTTCGCAATAATCTTATTTCTGTTGCAAAACTTAGTCGTACTAATCAAGTTTTTGTTGAATTTTTTCCATATCATTTCTTGGTTAAGGATCTACGCACGGGGGCGCATCTCATGCGGGGTGTGATTGTCAATGACGTTTACTACGGACCAACAACACTCTCTCCTCAAATCAATGCAACAACAACAAAATCTCTACTTGCGTGGCACCATATCCTTGGACATCCTTCGTTTCAAGTCTTCAAGTCCTTAATTTCTAAACTAGGACTTAATGGTAATAAAGTGTCACCCGAGTCCTTTCATTGCAAATCTTGTTTGTTAAATAAAAGCCACAAAATTCCTTTTGGTAAAAACTCATTTGTTGCAAATAAACCATTGCAACTTGTTTACTCAGATGTATGGGGTCCAGTCCAAACATCCATTGATGGCTTCAAGTACTATGTCATATTTGTCTATTATTTTTCTAAATACATTTGGTTATATCCAATAAAAAGAAAATTCGACGTCTCCGTCCTTTTTTCACAATTCAAATCACTAGTGGAAAAAAAATTTCAAACACCTCTTTTCTCTCTATTTACCGACAATGGTGGTGAATACATTGGTCTTATACCATTTCTCACAACTCATGGAATTTCTCACTACACCACACCCCCTCATACACCCGAGCAAAATGGAGTAGCCGAACGACGCCACCGACATGTTGTTGAAACGGGCCTTGCCCTACTCCACTATGCCCACCTACCATCACATTTTTGGTCACATGCCTTCCAAGCCGCTACTTATCTAATAAATCGTCTACCCGTAACCATCTTGAATAACAAATCACCTTATGACATGTTGTTCAATGTTGCTCCCACCTACTCCAAACTAAAACCGTTTGTTTGTCTTTGTTACCCTTGGCTATGCCCATACACCACCTCCAAATTACAACCACATTCCGCCTCATGCATTTTTCTTGGTTATTCCTTTTCTAAATCCTATTACAAATGCTTTGATCCGACTACCAACAAATTATATCACTCACCACAAGTTGAGTTCATTCCACATCTTTTCCCTCTCCGTGACATAATCTCCACACCCACTGTCATCTCCTTTGAATCCTTTCTAAACCTTAAAACTTCATCACATACTATTTCACCCAACGCACCCAATCCTACATCAACTATTGTCCCACCATCCAACCTCACTTCCGCCCACTCACCACCAACACTCTTACACCAGCCTACAACCATTACCTCACCTTCACCCGAAAACCATCCCACACCCGCAACCCAGCATACACCCATTACAACACTCACACCCGTGACCATCCCACCTCCCTCCTCCACGATCGACTATTCACCACAACCCAACAACCACTCATCCGCCACCACTCCTCCCACACATTCATAACCCGAACCCTCATCCTCACTACGATCCACCCCCGGTCCCATACCCTCCACTGAACCCGAACCCACTCCTACTGCCCCGACCCGCCGGTAACTGAAACCTAACCCAAAGTATTTCAACCCAAACTTTGTTAACTCTACTACTCGCCACCCAATTCCAAACACCTTGGAACCCTCCACTCACACTCAAGCCATGCGAGATCCTACATGGAGACAAGCCATGAACCTTGAATATAATGCCCTACTCCAAAATCAAACCTGGGAACTTGTGCCACAAACCAACCAACATCCAATTGGTTGCAAATGGGTCTTTCGCATCAAACGAAAACCCGATGGCACCATTGACAAATACAAAGCACGTCTAGTTGCTAAGGGCTTCCACCAACAATACGGTAAGGACTATTTTGAAACCTTTAGCCCAGTCACCAAACCAGTCACTATTCGTACGGTCCTTTCCATTGCCCTCTCTCGTGGTTGGTCATTACGTCAACTCGATGTTAATAACGCATTCCTTCATGGTACTCTTCATGAAGATGTATACATGATCCAACCGCCCGGTTTCATAAACTCGGAGTTCCCCACACACATTTGGAAACTCAAAAAATCACTTTACGGGCTCAAACAAGCTCCAAGGGCATGGTATAATGAACTCACCGCTTTTCTTATAAAATTCAGCTTTCAAAAGTCCTTGTCTGATCCATCCCTTTTCATCTACAATAAGCATGGAATCACTTCCTACCTTCTTGTCTATGTAGATGACATTGTTCTTACGGGTAGCCATGATCACTTCTTGAACACCTTTGTTCAAGTTTTAAGTGACAAATTCTCCATCAAAGATCTTGGTCCACTTCATCACTTCTTGGGCATTGAGGTCATCCCAACACCTCAAGGCTTATTTCTTTCACAACACCGACACATACAGGATATCTTAAACAAATTCAAAATGGATGGTGCCAAGGAGGTCCTCACCCCCTTAAACGTTTCCGACACTCTTGCCCCATCTGATACATCTACATCCGTTGACCCGACCCCTTACCGCCAACTTGTCGGCACTCTTCAGTATCTTGCTTTCACTCGGCCGGATATTTCCTTCGCAGTCAACAAACTTTCTCAATTCATGCACAACCCAAAATAGTCACATTGGCAAGCTCTCAAACAGGTTCTCCGCTATTTGAAAGGAACAGTGCACCATGGGTTATTTTTAAATAAAAAGTCCTCACTTGATTTACAAGCTTTTTCAGGTTCATATTGGGGAGGAATACATGACGGAGGGAGATCTACTACCACTTATCTATTATATATTGGATCTAACATTATCTCTTGGCGTTCTTCTCGACAAAAAACGGTCTCCCGCTCTTCAGCTGAAACGGAATACAAAGCACTTGCAAATGTCGCGGCTGAAATCTCATGGGTTAAAAATCTTCTCCAAGAACTTGGTCTTCGTACAATGCGCACCCCAACTCTATTTTGTGATAACACCGGTGCTACTTACCTATGTGCTAACCCGGCCTACCACTCACACATGAAACATGTAGCTCTCGACTACCACTTTGTTCATGAACAAGTCAATGCAGGTCAACTAAAGGTTTTTCACATTAGTTCAAAGGATCAACTAGCCGATGTCCTCACCAAACCGTTACCCCGATCACCGTTTATCTCGTTCCGCTCCAAGATTGGCGTATCCAACGGATCCTCCATCTTACGGGGGCGTATTAGCAAGAATCAAGCCATCTAAGGGGGGACGGGGCGCCACCCGAATCGTCCACGGGTACCAAGTACCAGCACGGTATCACCGCCGCTATACATGCTGGTAGTGGTCCCGTGGACCGTTTTGCTGGTGCTCTTTATCGTGCTGATACCGGCTGTGTTTTCGTTTTTTATAAATGCCAAGTTTTCATTTTACCCCCTATGTTTTAGTGTTTTTTTATTTTAACCGTTTGTTTTATGTTAACCGTTTAAAGAAATAAAAACAAAAATAAAAAAACATTTCATTAAAACATAAAAATTAAACATAAATAATATTAAACATAAAATAAAAATACATTAAAACATAGATAAAAAACTTGAAGTTGGGGCAACAATCGCCATGCTTCGACATGGTCGAAATCCTTGCCGTATCGCGCTTCATACTCATAGTTAGTGAAGCCGATAGCCAAGTCCTCATCAAGCTCCGGATCATCCCTCACCATGTGCTCGTATAGGGTGGTCCACCTCTCACACTTGATGTTGAGGTCGGCCCACTTGAGCCGGAAGTCTTGGACGGTCTTGATGGTGTTGCCGCCAACTTGCTCGAGGAAGTCGCTATAAACCCGATCCCAAAACCCCTCGGCGGGTAGTGTAACACCCAAACCGATGGCGGAAACATCGAGGTGTCACGTAAGAATGAGTATTCAGTAGCACATGGTATTCAAGTTTTAATTGAAATTTATTTAAAGTAAAATATCCAAAATTTGAAAATACATAAACAAAGTCTTGAATGAAATTATATAATACTACAAATAGCAACTTAACATTCCATTCTAACGGTGTTAACTAATTTTTTCTTAACCATGACACTACAAATTGCAAATTAACTTTCCATTTTAACGGCGTTATATAATTTTTCCTTGGCCACATAATATATCTGCATACTATATTAGTACATCCTTCCCCCTAATCAGTTTTTCTTCTTCATCAACAACATGTTTCCTCCATGCTTTTCTTCAGTGGCCGTTTCTTTATCCCTTTTTCTCTTCTATAGTTCTATATGCCTTCATCTAATGATCTATTCCTTTTTCCAGTCTCTCGCATAATACCCTTACTCTATCTATTTTCTACAAACTGTCGTTCAAAATTGGTGTACCATTAGGATTTGATTTCACCGCTATCGGCGTTTAAATTATTACACCAAAGTGGTTACTAAACGTATTTGTCGTTTTTTATGTTCATATTCGCCGATTAAAAAAACCTATATTTGATTGATTTATTTGGTACCGTATGTGCGTATTCTGGGTTTGAATATGGTTAATTTACACTTGATCATCTTCCCATACGTATACACACATGTACATAAGTATGTACCTTTATGAAATTTTTATTCTATCTTTTCTGATTTAGTCACTATTTTGTCAGATTGCGTGTATTATCTTCTCCTTCTTTCTTGACTATTGTCTACTCTGTTTGTATAAGAAATGCTTTTTTTAGTGTTTACACTTTTTATGTTGTTTTTTTAGAACATGTGTTTATTAATTTAGTAAACACTAAACTTTGGTTATGATTTATGTCGTTTTTGACAGCAATCGAAACTTTTTCATCGTATGTTTTCTTTCATGTGCTTTGTTAAATGACAAGACAAAATTAGAGATTTAGAGTGGGAACGAAGTGATGCTTCATATGAATGTTTTTATTTCACTCAAATAAATCCTCCTGAAATGTCTTATATGCATAATTGATATGAAAATTGCTACAAGTGATCTTAATTATGGTTTTTTCTATCGTATAGATTGAATACGTTTGGATAATTCTTAACAGCATATCTTTATTTTATCATTGTTATGTTAGAACTATGAAGATGAAGGGTATGGTATGGTGGTACCCGAGCGGCTACACCGCCCCTCTCCTTTCGGATATCAATTTCGGGTACCGTTCTCGTGTTCATATTTAAAGATTTGAACCTGCCAGTAATTTAGGTTTGTTTATTACCTCAGAATTACATATTTAAAGATTTTAATATGCCTACTTTTTAAATTTGTATACATGCAGAATATTTTATATTTAAGGTAACAAGAAGTTGTAACTAAGAAGTAATCTTTTATGAATGTTGTACCTCATAAATCATGTATCAAAATTGGAATGAGAACAACTTTCGTTCAATTGCATGACAAAAGATCCCTTAAGGGTCTGTTTGGTATGGGGTAATGAAATGGATGAGGGAATGGAATGGACGAGGTAATGGAATGGACAAGGTAATGGAATGGATCATTACCATTCCATGTCTTGTTTGGTTGCCATATGGGAATGAAACAAAGCATTACTTTATGGTGTTGGATAGGTAGGAAAAGACGAAGGAATAAAATCAGTGGTGAGTGGTTGTGGTGGGTGGTGGTCAGTGGCGGTGATGGTGATGGTGGGTGGTGATATGTGGTGGTAGCAGTGATGGCGACAGGGGAAGGTGGAGGTGGACGGTGATTGGTGGCGGTGATGGTATGTGGTGGTGTGTGGCGGTAACGTCGTGGTGGGTGGCGGCGATGGTGGTGGGTGGCGACGGTGGAGGTGGATGCCGGTGATAGTGGGTGGGTGGTGGTGGTGGGTGGCCGCGGTGATGGGTGGGTGGAGGTAGTGGGTGGTGGTGACGATAGTGGTGGGTGGTGACGGCGAGGGTGGACAGCGGTGGTGGATGGTGGCGAAGATGGCGATGGGTGGAGGTGGATGCCGGTGATGGTGGGTGGGTGATGGTGATGGGTGGCGGCGGTGGTGGGTGGGTGAAGGTAGTGGGTGGCTTCGATGATAGTGGTGGGTGGTTACGGCGAGGGTGGGCGATAGTGGTGGTTGGCGTTGGGTGGTATTGGATGGCGGCGGTGGATGATGGTGGTGGGTGGCGGGTGGGTGATGGTGGTGCTTGGCGGCAATGGCGGTGGTGGGTGGTGGGCGCCGGTGGTCCATGGTGGGCGATGGTGGTGGTGGGTGGTGATGGCGGTGGTGGGTGGTGATGATGGTGGTGGTGGTGGTTGGTGGGTTATAGTGTTGTTAGTAAAGTGTGAATGAGGGATGGAATGGAAAAAAAACATGGGGGGTGGATGGAATGGATTTGAGGGAATGGAATGCCTTGTGGAATGGATGATTCTATTCCTTTAACCAATCAAACACACTATTTTTCATTAACTCGTAATGGTCCATTCCATTCCCTCTTCCATTCCATCGTACCAAACGCTACCTAAGACTATATATTGATTGAGTCTAATGATATAGGCTAGAAATAAACGTTTTGTTAATACAAAAGAGTTTTCGCATTTGATACGAAAAACTTTCGTAATCAACATCCCGCTGCAACGCGCGGGTTGGCGTAAACTCGTTCTAGTACATCAAATAACCCAAACAAAGCATAAACATCAATTATCTCCTCATGCTAGCTCTAGACTTCAAGCATCATTATTTCCTGTTGAGTTTGGAAAAATGGGGGGGGGGGGGGGTCAACTAGAAGTTGGTGAGAATACATAAGCCATGTCAAGCAATTAAGTTTTAGAATAATAAAAGTTTAGCAATTCATATGTCTATCGTAAGTTTAAGTCTGCATGAATAAACATGAAGTATAGTATGCACATAATCAAACCTCCGCCAAGTTTAGGTCCATCCCGTCATCCACGGTTCACCTTAATATCACGTTGGAACGATAACAATCACCCGCGCTCCCCATAAAAGATGGTCAACGAATCTAGGTGGGATTGTCAATCCAATAGATCTATCATTGAATATCACCGTCTTGGCCATAGCTAATGATTATGTAAGTTTAAGTTTAAGTCTAACAGTATTTGTCTAAGTTATGAGGCATTAAAGTTTACAACTAGACATGTATATAGAATTGCTTAAGTATAAAGTTTCAAGTATAAAGAATTGCATAAACAAGGTTATGTAAACTCACCTTAGCAAAGTGTTAAATCTCGTGAAATAGAATATGTGTAGCCCAACGTTGCCAAGTATTATCCTATGTTTAAGGTAATAAATAAGTCTAACTCTTTCTAGTCTACAAGTATTTTCTAGGGTTTCGAATTTGGGGATAAGTATTCGTTTAATTATTAAATAAATTGTTAAATAAATAAAAGAAATTCGAAAAATAAATAAACAAGAGTCTTAATGTAGGTTTTTGATTAAGGATGATCACATCATAAAGTTTTAAGTATGAAAATAATTTTTATAAAATTATTTTCTAAAAAGTTGAATATTTAGTCTATTTATTTTTATTTGTCAAAATATAACTTTAATATCTAAAAATATTAAATTAAAGAATTTTTAAATTAAAATTTGTATTTCTGTTCTAAATGGACAGAAATAATTTATATAAAATTTTGGTGTAAAAATATTGAAAAATGAATTTATTATGATTTATTTATGATTAAAATAACAAAAATCAAGTAAAAATATTATATAAATGATTTTTCAGAAATAAAAATCATTTCTAGAATGTCTATTGTTTTATAAACTTAAGATATTTTTTTTAGAATTTTATAAAATCGTTTTGATATTTTTATAGAATTTTATAATTATAATAGAATAAACTTGTAATATTTATTTTATATAATAAATAAAAGATTTTTGAAAAACTAAAAATTATTTGATAAACTTTTCTATTAGAACATCATAAAATAATTTTTGTAGAATTTATAAAGTAATTTTAGTATTTTAAAACCATTTTTAAAAATATTGGTGAATATATATAAGTCTAAAGGGTTAAAAAAAATGTTTTGCACATGCTAGGAATCGAACCCGGGTCTGGGCCAGTTCGTGTGTCTTATATCACAAGCCTAGACCATCTGGTCTAGACCCTGAGAACGATTTATCTTGGTTTGAAATAATTATATAGTATAATTGGCTTGTTTCAATAATTGGTTTTTAAAAAAAGAAAGGAATGCCGCGTGTGGGACTTGAACCCGGGCCATCAGGCCGGTTCGTGTCTTAAACCATCGAGCATTACCAACTGATCAGTGGATCAGTTGGTGATAGATTTGGTTCTGTATTAAATAAGTATCAAGTTCTGCAGAATGGATTATCCCCAATTCAAAAGAATCGAGCCCTAGGTTTTTATTAATCGAAATTGATGAACAATAACCCGATTATTCATGGGGTTATTGTTGTCTGAGGGCCGATTAACAAAACCAATCAAAACATTTAACTTCCGAACTGAAATCGTGGATGTAAAGCTCGGTCAACCGTAAAGTCAACTGTGAACGATTGAAGATTTAAACTGGATTTTTAGAAAGAATTGAGAGTAGGGATTGAGTAATCGGCGAGTGTAGGATGTGAAAGAGGGTCCAATTTATAGTGAGGTGTTCGTGTGTTCGGATTGGTAAGTTTTGACCCGCATTCAAGTCGCATACGTGTAATTGCTAGGATTTGGAAAGTTTTGATGGTGATTAAGCGTGTATAATCACGCGTGTTAGTCAATCAATCACGAATTTTACCATATCAGGGATTAAAAACGTGGAATGAAGTTTGGATTTGAAAGATTATCATCGCAGTTGACTTCTCATAAGTCAACTGCACCTTTAAACATGTTATAAATACATTTACATCAGAGTTTAATACCAAGACAAGTGGTAGACGCTGGTTTAGGTTGTGTAGGTGATTGACTCGGCCTTGGGCACGGGTTCGAACCCCGGCCCAGGCAATTATTTTTTTGACATTTAAATCACCACTTTAACACTAATATATGTTTATAGTATGGTACTAGGGGTCCAAATGCGTCACGAAATATTTTTAAAGGGGTCGATAAAGATAAAAATTCGACGTTTTTTTAATAACTGTCGTAACGTACATAGAATTTAATGCGAAATGTTACAGGTAGTTGGACCCTTCCTCCCGAGGGAGTTGTTGAATCTACTGGTCGTTCGACGCATTCTTGTGGCTAACCACAAGGGCCATCTCTTCCTCGTCGGTCCACGGGTTCATTTTTGGTGTGTTTGGTTTTTTAAACCGTGGTAAGTTGTGACTATTAACCCCACCGTTTGATCATTTTATATACAACGACGATGCACGGTTGGAATAGTGTAATTAATTTACTGACCGTTTGGTTAGCAAAATTCAATTAACTCGACGGTTTCCAAGATAATCACATAAATTTGGTCAACCGTTTGGTGGGACGGTTGAAATAGTAATATTAATTGTTAAACCGTGTAAAAATGTAAAAAAAAAAGTTTGGGTATTAAAATGAAAATGAATAAAAAGAATCAGTGGAGTGCTGCCTACAAAAAGGTGTTTTAGTGAAGTAATGTGGCAAAGCAGGATTGGTTAGAATCAGTGAAAGAAAACTTTTTTCCTACAAGCACCCCTTGTCCCCTAATAAATGGTATAGTTTGAATATGTATTTCAAGTCAAAGTCATAGTCATGATCATAGTTAAAGTTAGTCATGGTCATAGTCAAAGTCTAGTCAAATTATTTTATTACTCTTAATTGTAGTTAATTGTAGGCTAGCTTATGTCTATTCTTTATTGTATATATATATCTTGTATAAGTATGAATGAAATGTACTTGATCATTTCTCTTATAATTTTTACGATCAAACTTATTAGAATATTATAAAGTTTGGTACATTTCGTAGCTATAAATATCGGTTCCACGATATTTAAAAACATCCAAACAGTAATGGAAACCAAATCCCTAATTTCACTTGTAGTTGTTTTTCATGCAATCATCAATGGTGCTATTCTAGTCGTAGCTCAAAATAACCAAGTCTTTCAATGCGGTAAAGGTGATTTGAATGATGAGCTACTAAAACAACGAGATCCTGAATTGGATAATTTATCCAAAACTGTTGCACGTTCAAAAATTGTCGAAAGTGATATAACCACCACTACTGGTCTTGGACTTTGGGCTTCTGCTGTTTGCCCCCCTAATATCAAGAAGGAACATTGTCAAATGTGCATCGACAAAACCATACCATATCTTAAAAAAAATTGTCCCAAACAAAAGCAAGGTGCGGCTTTTACAATCTTTTTGAAAGTGTATTGCATGGTGGGTTATGCAGATTATCAACATCAAGAGCTTGATCAAAAAAGATTTGAATTTGCGAAGTTCTCTTCCCCGCCGAATCCTCCTGTTGCAATTAGCGGACCCAATTTTGAGAAATTGATGAGTGAGTTAGCAGATACACTCAAGGCGAACGTAAATAGTAATATCCTAGAGCGTTACGCGTCTGGTTCTAAAAGTTATGGGCCGGGTTCCAACACTGTATATGCGTCCATGCAGTGTCGTAGGGCTATGTCGAAAGAGGACTGCGATAGATGTTTATCTGCTGCACTTGATGAGATCCGTAAGTGTTGTGCCTTTCAAGGAAAACGAGGTGGAATAGTCTTGTCTACTCCTTGTAACTTTTGGTATGAACATTTTAAGTTTTTTCCCTAAGACACCTCCAACCAAATCTCCAAAACATGACCATGTTCGCATACTTCATGTAATAATTCAATAATTCAATAATAATGGTTATGAATGCACCAATAATGTAGTGACTCTCCACATACATAACCTACATCTATTCAATATTATGATTGTATTAATTGTATAACCTATAAATAATGTTTGTTTATAGTTCTTATACTTTATATTTTGGTTGTTAGTAAGCCGTTGTTTTACAACATGTTATCTACAAAGAAACATCTATTTAATAATTTCTCATATAATATTTATGAGATGTTATGAGTTTTGAAAATGCTTTTTAGTTTGTTGCGTAAGGAAGTTCAATACAACTAAGGCATTTTTAATATAAGTTTTTAAAAGGGCAATAATAAGTACTTTTGTTTAATGAAAGTAAACGTTAAAAAAATTACTTTTGTGAACACTCATAACTACTCATATCTGTATGTTTTATATATATATTCAATGTTATATTTAAGCGGACTTATGACTTCTGTTAGAACAATACGTGGATAAATATGAATGGAGGTGAATTACATAAACTAATGATTCTTTTTAAAGTTTTAAAATACCATCACTAAATAAAGTTTATTGCATCGTTAATAATATAACATGTTCTATGGCGTTTTCTTTTAGTGTTATATTTATATTGGCTTTTATAAGCCAAGTGGTATATAAATTCTATATCTTCGTAACCATTGATGCATGGAAGCATTCTATATATATTAATTGGTTAGATTAAATGAATAGCCCCTTGAGGCTAAAATGCGCTCCCCTTTAACGCTAAAATGTGCCGCCAAATTTAAGCCTCCATCCTACGCCTCTTTCTCACTCTAACCTCTTCAGCTTCTTTTCTTCCCTTCATCACCTCTCAATCTCTCACAAGTCTCTCTTTCTCTAAATTTTTCTTTCACCTCACCAACACCCATAAGTCGCCACCATCTCCAATTGAGACCGTCTCTTTCAAAGTGCCAACATCAAGGGTGTTAAGCACGGACTAGCCGACACCCATCACAAATGTCATCTCCCATCACTGTGTTTGTTCTCGGTGCGTCTAACATGCGCCGCTCCTTTTCAGTGATTTTCTATTTTTTAATAGGCTATATCATGAGGTAGCGCTGATAGCCAAAAGACAAAGCACCAATTGGGTTTGTCTCGATTGCTAAGTGTTGTGCCTTATGTCCAAGGCTTGATACAAAACCACTATCGAACCGGGGGTCTCGCTGGAAGGCTATTTCGTCATTTCACATATCACCCAGATCCAAATCCAAAACTCTTTACATTTTTTTGTAAGAAAATGTAATATATCATAACCCATTTTACAACTTTTTTATATCTTAAATTTAAACGTTCATTTTTTTAAGAAATTTTAATGAGTGAAAATAGATGCATTTGTTATGCACTTAACTAAAAATGCCTATATATGTACCCTAACTTATTATTTACGCATCCATCATTAATTTCTTCTATCTATGCATCTTTGCCCGGTAGTTACAGTGAGTTGACCATAGGGGTGAGCATAACTGGCCGAACCGATTAATAATCGAGAACCGAACCGATTTTGCAGTAGACCCGAACTGGATCTATACTATAGGTCCTTGAATCGGTCCGTATATTTCACTTATTTCGGGTATCGGGTCGAATCGGTCCAAAAAGAATAAAAAACCGAGAACCTTATGAAGGACCGAAACTTTTGAATTTGCACTGCAACCCAATGGTCCCAGTGAACCCTCTAAACATGTATTATCGGTGATAAATGTTCTATAAACATGTATTATCGTTGAACCAAGACTTTCACTTGAACATTGAAACATATAGATCTCAAAATGAACGGAGAAACAAGAAGTAATTAAGGAAATTAAGAATGCATCCAGAGAGCGTTTATATGGACTACAAATTGATTTACTTTGTGATCACTAAACCATAACAAACCTTATCATAGGGAGCAGGTTTATAAGGATTGGCCAGTATTGTTGTATGAATAATCCAGAGCATATAAGAAACTGGATTCTTGTTCGATTTCATCAAACAGAGCATACAAGAAATTGGATAAATGGAAGGATGAAAGTCGGGAACCGGACGAAATGGAAGGATAGTAGTCGGGTCGGTAGTGGATTTGGAACCGTAGGACCGTAGGCACAAAGAACCGAAACCGAACATGAGATCCAGGTCTGTATATCGGTTCTGAGGTTGTGTTGTGCTCAGGTTTCGGATCGGGTCAGGTCGGGTCGTTTCTAATGTTTTGCTCACCCCTAGTTGACCGTTTGACCGTTTCGTCAATTTTTATTCCTTTTTTATTTTATATAAAATGGGTTCCATAAATGGTAATAATATTACAGTGGTGTTGCAGTCACACATCCACCTCCACCCTCCTCACTTCCAGAGCAACCCCCACCATATCTCTCTCTCTCTCTCTCTCTCTCTCTCTCTCTCTCTCTCAACCACACCAACTGCCAACATTACGCCATCTGCAAAAAGACCACAACCAAACACCAGTGCCACCAGCCACTGCTCTGAACTATCACCACCACCACCACCTCTCCTCGACCATCACCACTCACAACCGCCATCGTATCCCCTCTATTCCTACTCTGTTTACCTGCCTCTACTACTCTCTATGGAAGAACATATCTGACTGGACCTGTCACGGGCAACGATAGCCACCACCGCGACCTAGACGGACGTCCACCCTGTTCGCTCCGATTTGTGGTTGCATGAACTTTTGTCTACCGGATCTATGGCGGCTAGGTTTGTTGGCCGACGTGAGGTTCTTACTCGTTTTAGTGCTTTACGAATTCTTCAATATGTTGATGTTTTTTTTTTTTTTTGTAAAATCTAGACTATACAACAAATCATTTAAATCCATTATTTTATGAGACATTGTTGTTTTATGTCACATAAACAAAGCTTTGCAAATGGTCAAATCTATTATCAAAATATCATAGGGTTACGTGAGTTTGGTATATGGTAAATAAATTAGGAAAACTCTCTATTAAAACACCTGAAGTTTTAGGTCATGTTCTTGATATCAACCTGTGGCAACATTGGATTTGAATAAAACCTTTTGCTTTACAACATTTTCTTTGATACTATTATGTCTTGAATTTATAATTTTCCTTTATATTTACATAGTTACCAAATGTTATTATATAGTTGTATAAAGATTATTGGATAAAGAAAATAATATAGCAAAGTTGGTATTTTATTGTTACCCTCGTGATAGAGTATAAATAAGATACTCAAAATGTCACACTCTAAATCTCATCATCCATGTACAGAGGGTCATTAATTTTTAGAACTATAAACATGACTCAATCATATGTTATGTGGTGAGAAGATTAGTTATAAGGAAAAATTGGATTGAAATAATTATCATTTGTCAAACGAGATATGTTCCTGAAGTAAAAATATCATTAAGAGAGTATGATAAGTTTGAAATCATCTCATATTCGTATGACCAAGTAAATAATGAAAAGCTATGAAGCTTGTTTCGATTCTACTCCATTCCCTGTAGTAAATGTGATTACATATTTATCATTGTAAAAGATAGTGATCATGGACACAATTAAGAAAGTTGTAATGACCATTTGGGATTGTAATTATGGTCATGTTCATAATGAGATGGACCTCCAAAAGTGGCAAACTAAAGAGTGAGTATACAACATGATGGTTTGAAGTATGAAGTTATAATGCATTCTCTAGAATGCTACGTTTTCTGTTACATAAGTGCAAGTAATACTTATATGATCATAAACCAGGAGTTTATGGATCATAATATTTAATTAATTGGAATGACGGTTAGACCACGCCGAGTCGATGATAATGTGAAATTATTGAGGAACCAGAAGATTCTTTTTAAAACAGCATGTTTGCTCTCAAGTGAAGTTAATTATTTACAAATTAAAGTTTGGTGTGAATCCCTAAGTATTCTAGAAACATTCAAATGATATAAATATCCATCATCATACCATTTAGTATTTAAAATCGATACATCGTCTAAATGGTTATCAAGTCGCAATCTGAAGTTTGCGTGATTTATGGCTTAGCTAATAAAATAGCAAGCATATTATTCCATATTGACATGTATACGTTGGTAATAATGGTGAATATCCCAAGTTATTAATGATTATTGGAATAAGTTTTTAACTTTCTACGTGTTTCTACATGAATTGCTTTTGTTGAAGACGATCACAAAAATATCTACGATTGATTACAAAGCCAATAATCATGAGAGCAAAAGTTGATTGTATATTTGAGTACATGTGATTTTATATGCGGTAATCATAATTCACATCAAGCCAATAATGTCACACCCTCAAATTTCCACTGCGAGGTTTATACCGCGAGGCGCGTGACACACTAGGATCCCATAGCCATAAGTCATATGAACGACTCTAAATGCCCAAACCATTTAGTTCGTTTTCAAAAATCAAGTTTAGTGTTTAACTAAAAAGTTTAGATAAGTTGCAGAAGCCTAAATTAAACATAATCATTTAAGTTCATGCGCAAGATAACGCGCCTAAAATAAAACCATTGAATGTAAAGAAAAGAATAAGTTCAACAATGTTCATAATCCTTGACACAATGATGCATGTCCAATCGTGCTCCAAACCTACAGACCTGCAAAAGCATGCAATCGTGTGTCAACATAAAGTTGGTGAGTTCGCAAAGTAAGGTAAGTAAAAGTGTAGGTTTCCCAAACCAAGAACAACATTTAGGTTTCCCAAACCCAAAAACAAAAATCAGTAACCACTAGTTCAGTGTATGCCAAGGGTAGCTAACCCATTCATGATAACTAAACAATGAAAGTACCGAACTGCTATTTAAATGATGCACTCACCCCGCGAGCTGGTTTTTGCCTCCCATCATTGCCTATCAACAATGATAAAAATCTAAGGTCATAGTTCACTCCCGGCTCCCAGCACGGTGTGAGGTTTGTCAAACCTAATAGAGCTATTAACTAATTCCCCGCTTGCCATAACCCGGCAACTCATTCGGTATAGTGAAGGACTTCGGTGATAGTATGCAGTTTAGTTCATCAAGGACAAAAGATGTGAAACTAGCAAAACCCGATTCCTCCCCGGAATCAACCCATCCCAAAACCCGGGATAAAACAGAAGTCCCAAACCTGGACTAGAAAGATTAAGTAAGTTGTCTCCCTGAGACGCATGCTTTTGAGAAAAAGAGTAGTGAAACTCACCTTAGGTTGCAATGCTAAAATCCAATCCAAAATTAATAAGGACGTGCTACTGACTCCCTATTATATGTGTCATCATGTGAGTACGTGTGTACATACCAAACACCACATAACTCGTTTGTCCAAATCGTTTAATGTTGTGAAAACATTTAAGTGACAACTAGTGTAACTACATGCACAAGTAAACCCTACGAACCCGTTAGTGAACGTTATGATTAATATCAATTATAGACTTTAAATACATCTCATACAAGTGTACACACAAGCTCAAGTCAAAATCAAATCATATAAGACCTCAAATAAGCACATATTATCACAACCTCAAATTCCACTTGTGGGGTTTTACCACGAGGCACGTGACACACCAGGATCCAAGTCAACGGTCACAATAAACGACCACTAAATTTCAAAGAAACATTGACCATTCATTAAGTTTTCAAAATGTAACTAACGTTAGAGAAGCATTAAACATCCATACAACTTCAAAGACATAGATAACATAAGTTCGACAACGTTTGAAAATCATTCAAATGAAATCTTAGACGTCGTGCGACACCATGCGCCTATCAACAGCTGCTACCTTAGCGACCTGAGAAAACATGCTAAAAACGTCAGCACAAAATGTTGGTGAGTACACAGGTTTTTAAGTGAAACGTTTCCAAAAGTTTGAATGTCCCATCATGTTACTGCTATGCTATAAGTATGCCAAACCCGACATATGAAACCGCTAATACAATACCAGGTGTGAAACACCCGTGTGTAACCGAACTGCCAACCCAGGCATAACTGAACTACCGATCCACGGCGAACTGAACGGCCGAGCCCAGCAAATCGAACTGCCGAACCACGGCTAACTGAACTACCGCTCAGCGGTATAACTGAACTATCGTGCTGTAAGAACACAAAGTAACACTAGCATAACATGATCAGTATGAAATCAAGTACGTAGTATGTTTATCCCCTTTAAACATAAACACTGAAAGAGGGGCCGTGAAACTCGCCTTAGATTGAATTCTCCTTAATAAACCACAGACAATGCAAATGGCATTTCCTAGTATCGGCAACCTATCACTAAATTCATATGAGTACCCATACTATTGACCCGCATGTCAACTACTCCCTAAGAGTCCAGACCGTAACCATTATACGTTTGAAAACATGTTTGACTGATAACCTAACCACACCAGACAAGACCCGACATCCCATTGGTGACTCGACATCTCACGTATTAACCAAATACAAGGAATCAAGCAATCATGCGCAACTATGCACTTAACACGTATAAAAGTTCACCAAGTCTAGCATACAGTTCACATATCGCATATACGAGTCCGGACACGAGTTACTAGGTTATTAAACATGTCACGAGGTTCCAAACATGTTCTTAGATGTTAAATCATGTTCCGGGATGTCAAAATACACTTACAACAGCAAAACACACGATTAGGAATCAAACAGGCAATTAGGAAATTCAACAGGCAATTAAGAAAGCTAATTGCCTCTTCAACAGGCAATTAAAGGGCTAATCGCCCCCTCTATCAGGTGAGTAGCCGTCCTACTCGCCCCCTGCAGTCCACGGGTCACTTTCGCACGTTTAACCCTCCAAATCAGAGCTGAAACATGTACAAACACCCAACATCAAACCCAAATCATTAAACAACCCATTCCAAGTGAAAAACCCCCCAATTTATCACCGATCTAACAACCTAATTGCAAATGTTTCCCAAAATGGAAAAGTACTATGAAACACCAAACATGCATAACTTTCCCTAAATGGTAAATAACCAGATCTCATCACCTACAACATTGCAAATCATCATCCCACTATTATAATATCATCCTAGCATGAACCCTAACATCAAACAATCATCAATCACATCATACACATCCTAAATCCTCAAGAATCACCCAAACGGGCCAAAATGCATATTATCATCAAAGCACCATAATAATTGTTCAAAACCGTAGGAAATCATCTTAACAACACATACATATCAAAACATAAAACGCATGAAAACATTCGTGATTCAATCATTAAAACCCGTTTATTGCATGATTACACCACATAGAACAAGTATGAAAGTTTAGACTTGTTTCAAAAACTGATTTCAAGGGTTTTCAAAGACACAAACTTGATAAAACTAGGTCTGGACCTTTGGGAACCAAAATATCAACATTATAAAGGTTTAGGATAGATAACACACCTTGGATTTTTCTAAAAGAGAAGTGTAAGCTTAGGGATGATGGGTTTTGGGGCAAAAACGAGTTCCAGAGGTGTATTATGGTGTGAGTGAGGCTTGGAACGAGTTAGGGTTGCACAAATGGTGTTTTACAAGTCAATGGTGGTATTTATAGGTGTTTCCACTCGTCCCTGCTGCAACAGTCGCCTCCTGTTACAAGCGAGTAGGGGCTACTCGCCCCCTTTACCAGGCGATTAGCCTTCCTAATCGCCTCCTGCATGCTGTAGGGGATTTTTGGAGCGTCAAACGCTATTTTAACACACATAAGCACATATTCACATACCGACAAGTCATATAATGATTATAAACATATATTGCATGAAAACTAACATGTTCACAGTTGTTCACCAATTCCCGGGACTCGAGACTTTCGTGTGAGCGTTAAACCCGGTGATTCTACAAATCACCAATCCTTGTACACATCGTTATGGACAGACTCCGAATGATCCCGTTGATAATTGTAACGACTCCCGATGATTCCTGGAACCATCATAACAACACAATTAACTCGGTTAAGTATAATGTGTGCATGACTCGCTAAGGTAGACTTACTAGTTTGACCAATGTTACTAACCCGAGTTTGCCGAGTGTCACACATATGCATCTATGTTACAATCTGTGTTTTTAGGACAAATTGTACACCGAAAAAACGATTTTTCTAAAAATACTTGCACAAAAAATTAGACAACCAAAATTTTACAAAATATTCCTATGACCATTTGTCATTCCACTATTTTTATTTCTCAACAAAAACTTGTTGAAAAATTACAAAAAAAATCAATTACTACAGCTAGGTTCTAAAAACTTTCACAACAGGTCAGTTTACGATAAAAATTCTCAAAAATCGTGTATTCATTCAAACGGGATGAATCCACTTGGGAGTATTTGTCCCATCGGGTTTTCTTAGTAAGGTTTTTAACAAGGCAACACATGACCTAATCCAGAAGTATCAGGGGGAGAAAATACGCGTTGCAATCTTTTTTCCTTAGCTATGGTTTTATCCCACAGGGTTTTCCTTACAAGTTTTTTAATGAGTCAACACTACCAAGCGTATTATAAGAATTGTGTATTGTTTTATATCATTATGTGGATAGTCAATGGGGAGTGTTATGAATGCACCAATAGTGTGGTGACTCACCACATACATAACCTACATCTTTTCATAATGTTTGTAATAATTGTATAGCCTATAAATAGTGGCTCTTATATATTGTATCATACACACTCAATGAATAAAACATCTTATTCTATCTTTGTCTATACCTTCCTCTAATCTTTGTTCATAGTTTTTATACTTTGTATGTTGGTTGCTAGTAGACCGTTGTTTTACAGCAATAATTTATATTTTTGCGACCATTGATTTAACTATAGGATAATATTTATAATTTAGGAGCAATAAATCCCATCAATAAAAATTTTAATATATTTACACAAGTTGTAGTTGTTTAAAATACGAGAAAATTTATCATATTGCAATTTACGTCGTTTAGGTTTTAGCCAAATTGTAGACGTTGTTCTTTAACTAACAAAATTACAATGGATGCCCTTTACGTTATTATTTCTCGTCAGGCGGTTTCCTAATGACTTAATCCAGTTAGGATTTTTTGTTAACTCCAAACATGTGCCTTGCATATGAGGGTATCATCAAATTTTTTTTAAAATGTATCGAATAAATACAATTAAAACTAAACATATAAGCATATACTCATATTTTACTTCTTCTCTTTCCCTTTCTTAAGACCATTCACAGTAGTATCTCCATCTTCATCACTATAATTACGCTAAAAATCATTATCTTTTCTCTCTCGCTGTCAATTAAATAATTTTTTATACTTTTATCATTTCCTTTCCTCTCTCCCCTGCACACAACCACTTTCAAAAAAATTTAAAAATTATACACGTTGAAAAGTGTCTCCTCTGAATTTACTGATGAACAGTAATGTTTTATTTCTCTTCCATTCTATATAAGGCTACACGGGGTGGTCCTTGTTGCCCGTGACCATCGTGACCATCACCCTACTAAAAATGTGATATGCCGTGATCAATAGGGCCGTGATGGCCATCGTGCTGGTGATGGCTCTTAGCAACTTAATTTGACCGCTGGAGCATTAAAAATATTAATTCCTATATTTATATACCACCATCAACAATAAAAAATACTCCAAACCCAATCAAAACACCTAAATTACACACAAATTTGCATCCAAAAAAAAATATCAAATGGAAGGCCCTTGGTTTCCATTCAACCCGTCTATTTCGTCCAACTCGACGCGTTCTACTTTTGAATTTTTTTTCAAAGGTTTGCCAATCGGTGAACCTGGAAAATACGGGACGCTCAAATAAAAAAAATGTGTTGCGTGATCGGTGGTGGGCAAATGAAGTTTTGATGAATGATCACTATGTTGAAAACACAAAGTACAATGCCGCGATGTTTAAAAATCGAGTCCTTTTATCAAAGGAATTATTTTTAAAGATTGTCATAGACATCGAAGCTAATTTCGAATGGTTTCAAGAAGAGTACGATGCAAGGGGGAAAGAGTTTTATTGCGATACAAAAGTGGAAATCCGCGATTCATTAACTTGCAACCGGTAACATTCCTAATGAATATTTTAAGTGAGTCTCTGCACTATTTTTGCAATGCTATTATTTATTTAACTCTTCTTAAATACTTTAACTCTTCTTACATTAATTATTATCACTCTAGTTAATTTTCCATTAACACTTTATCCTACAAATTAATAAAATATGTCCTACACATATCAAAATTCTTCTTACATATATTGAAATTATCATATGTTTATCCTATGCATATCAAGATTATCATACGTTTATCTTACACATATAAAAGTTCATCCTATGTATATGCTACACATATCGAAATTATCATTCATTCTAAATTAGGTTTGATTTGAAATAACATATTTTAAAAGTGAATTATGAGTTTCATTTTTTTTTAAAGCTAAACTTCATTAAAAACCGAGCAAATCCTAAAACAAAGGACCGCTCAAAACCAAACTAATTACAACATTTACAACGGGTATTTCACCCAATCAATCCACTCAATCCTATGACAATTCGATCTATATTTGAACCAAAGGTAAGACATAGATTTAACTAACGCCACTACCTCTACCACCTTAGGATCCAAATTCTGAAAAACCGCCTTGTTTCGCTCTTTCCATATCGCCCAGCACGTGATCATAATAATACCTTGAAGGATCCTCTTGCCTTTGCTGTTGTTAGAAACACCCCCCCCCCCCCCCCCCCCTCATGCCAACCAAAGATATCTTCTATCAAACTAAAAGATATGGAAATAATCTGCACCATCTCCAAACTAAACTCCAAACTCCGAATGAAAAGCCACATAAAATGAAAAGATGGTTAACTGATTCAACGTCAACTTCACATAACGGGCAAATATTGGAGGGTAAAACTATCCTTCTTTTAGCCAATTCCAGCCTAGTTGGGAGTCTCTCTTTTTCTAATCTCCATACAAAAACATTCATTTTTATCGGCACCAAGCTGACCCAGCGCATTCTCTGACCTGACAGCCCGAGGGAATTCTGTCGCAAGGCTGTTTTGACAGCAGCAACAGAAAATTTCTGTCCGTTATCCCAGAACCATTTGTCTCTGCACCTGTTAAACTGTACGTTGGACAACACATACAAAACGTCATGGATCTCCGATACACCTTCAACGGAATTAGCACCCAACTTCCAGTTTTCATTGGCCACAATCCGATCCCCATCTTGAGTTAACCGACTATTCACTGTTACATTCTTGTACCTGTCCATCGAGTATAAGATAGGCCACCTTTCCGACAAAGGCTTGCTACCAAACCAAGTATCTTTCCAAAAGAGAATTCGATTACCATCCCCGAGTTGGCATGAAACTAACTCCTCAATGCTCCTCCCGTTAAAGCGGATCTTGCCCAAAACGTTAACTATAGATTTCCAGACCCCAGGCAAACAGTTTTTAACCGGTAAAACCTTCCACTTGTTCCGACCTCCATGAATACTAACTATAATTTATCTCCACATACCAACATGCTCTGTTTTAAATCTCCATGCCCATTTCACAATAAGAGTTGAATTAACGTTGGATAGCTTAGAAATGCCCAACCCCCCAAGTATTTTAGGTCTCGTTACTGTCTCCCAAGCCACCCAGTGAATGCCTTTACCTTCTTTGCTGCCTGTCCACAGGAACTTTCGCATCAATCGCTCAATTTTGTCAATCACCAATTGCGGCGCCTTAAACAACGACAAATAATAAACCGGGAGACTAGCTAGGACTGATTTTATCAACGTAAGTCGCCCACCAATCGATAGCACCTTAGCCTTCCATGCTTGAAGCCTATTCCGGATGGTTTCAATAACCGGATCCCAATGAGAAACCCGGTTCATGTTTGCACCTACTTTAATACCAAGATATTGAAAGGGAAGCTCTCCAACTTTGCATCCCATGATTTCGGCCATACTACCAATCTCTGAAGCATTAACCCCCAAACCGAATAAAAGGGACTTGTGGACATTTACCTTCATACCTGAACACATACGAAATATCCGAAGCAATCTAGTTAACATAATAATATTATTTTTCGACCAAGTCCCCATGATAAGCGCATCGTCTGCATATAACATATGATAGATGATAGGACCATCACCCGACACCAAAATACCCTCAATATCTCCCAACCGACAAGCTTTAGAGATCATACAAGCCAACACTTCCATGACAATCAAGAATAAAAAAGGAGATAGCGGGTCCCCTTGTCTAAGCCCCTTTTGACAATAGAACTCAAACGTGGGCGACCCGTTAACTAAAACCGCCGACTGAGCTGATTCAATAATACCTCTCGTCCAAGTGCACCACTTAGGCGGAAACTCCATTTGTTCCATAATAGAAATAAGAAACCCCCAGCTCACATTGTCATAAGCTTTTTCAAAGTCCACCTTGAAAAGAAACGCCTTTAAATCCGTTTTCTTAGCCCATCCAATGAGTTCATTAAGGACTAGCGGACCGTCCAAAATAAACCTATCTTTAAGAAAAGCCGATTGTGACTCGGATATAACATCTCCCATAACTCTTTTAATTCTACCCGCCAAGACTTTAGAAATAGTCTTACTTATAACCCCTATAAGGTTAATCGGACGATAGTCCTTAAGACCTAAGGGAGTCTTTGTCTTCGAAACAAGAGTAATAAAAGATAAACTGCAATCTTTATTTATCGTACCCGTCTCATAAAAATTGTCAAACAACCCCACAAAATCATCTTCCAAACACTCCCAAAAATGCTTGATGAACCGAAAATTGAAACCATCCGGACCAGGCGCCTTATCCGAACCACAATAAAAAACGAGTTCTTTAATTTCCTCTTTGGTGAAATGAGCGATCAACATCTCTCTATTTTCCATCTATACTTTTTTCAAATCCGCACAAATAATCCCGGTCTTCTACTAATCTTTTCTCGAAATAATTCTCCGTAAAACCGAAAAACCTCTCTTTTGACTAGAGGCGGATGAGAGATCCACGACCCATTAACCAACACACCCGGGATGGCGTTTGCCGCTTTCCTCCCATTAATACACCGATGGAAGTAAGCAGAGTTGTCATCACCCAAAGAAGCCCATTTAACTCGCGACTTTTGCTTCAAATCTTTATTTTTTAAGAAATTCAAACTATCCACTTCTTTTTTGCTTTCCTCCCAAACCCACAACTCTTCTTCCTCTAGCTCTCCATCTTCCATCTTTTTTTCTAGTCTCGAAATATCATTTTTTAACTTGTCCAGAGCCTCCTCTTCCTTTAAAGAATTCGTTTTCCACCACACCTTCAACCCATCCTTGGCTGCCATCAATTTTTTGGATAAAGAAACCGTAAGGTTCGCTTCACCAGTAACATCTTTAAATGCCTCTTTAACCACTTCTTCATATGCTTCCCTATCCAACCTGCAAGAATCAAACCATTTAAAAGGTTTTGGCCCATAATTCGTATTGTTAAGAACTAATAACAGAGGACAGTGATCGGAGAGCTCCCTCGGTAACGCCCTTAAACACACCCCATTCCACCTGTTAAAACGGTCAATTTTACTCAGCTTTACCTCCTTACCGGTACCATACATATAGGTGAATCTATGGCCCTGCATAAAATATTCTTGAAGACAAGCTTCGTCAATAAAGTTGTTAAAATCCAAAGCCGCCTTAGAGTTAAACTTAGAATTTCTTCTTTCTTCCACCCATCTAACAGAATTGAAATCTCCCATAAACAACCACTTTCCCACCAAACCCTGTTTTAAACTCAGAAGACGAGCCCATACATCCCTTTTCTCTCGAACTTTTTGGGGAGCATACACATTAACGATATTCACAATAGTACCATCCTCCACAAGACTCCCAGAAATCAAAATAAATTTTTTTTCCTTCACTGCATTTAACTTTTTGAACTTTCTCGGGTTCCATAAACAAATTATACCTCCCGATTTACCCCTAGACCCAATACTTTCAACCTCAAAGTCCCTGTTACCCCAAACCATAGCCAAGTCGATTTTGTCACTATCACCCATCATAGTTTCTTGCAAACCCAAAAAATCCACTTTATGTTTAGTCACCAACCCTTTAACCCAGGCAGTTTTTCCAATCGCCCCTAACCCTCTAACATTCATTGACAAGAAATTCATGGCAAACCTGATTGTAATCCTTCACCTTCAATGGATTCCGAGATCAACCGTTCGAACCCATGTAAATTAAATCCGAGCCTGTTTCCGAAATCAACCGTAGCTTCTATCTCAGTCGGTACCCCAAGCACTTTATCACCATCAGTTTCTTTTTTCTGCCTTGTAACATGAGACGACAGCTTTCCCTCTTTACATAAATCGCTATCCTCTAACTGTTGCTCCAGGACTAATGCTTCAAAAGAGTTTGAGACATAGACTGGGTCCATACCTCTAGTTTTCACCACATTGTGGTCCAGGCCCATTATAATTGGTTCTAAATTAAATGGGGCATCCACCGATTTGGGCTCCTTATGAGGCCTATCATTGCTACTCAAGTAAGACCCACCTGATTCCTGGCCCACCTCCTTTAGAAAATGCTTGCCTTTTTTACGTTTGTTTTTATTAACCACCGAATGATTAGGGAAATCATCACCATCTTTAATGTTGTCAACTTGTCCCTCCAAAGTATTCTCCGTAAATTTCTCGCCAATTTTATCATCTTTTAATTGAGCATTTAAAACCTCATTAAATTCACCCATAAATTCTTCGGTTTCCATATTAACATTCACCGGAGGAGTAACCATTGCATCCATCGGAGCTGAGCTCCTACCGTCCGAATCCACATCCTCCGCCTCCGAATATTGCCCTACCTTGGATTCTTCCTCTTCGATGAAACTCGCCAACCATTCTTTGTGTTCCTCCTCAATCCATATCTTGAATCCGAACACCCTGGCCGACAACGACCCCCACATAGTGAAAAGAAGAATCCGTATCCAATCTCTTTAAATCCGGCTGTTTGACTACTGAACCAAAGAAACTTCCGATATTTCTTAAAACTTGATCATCAAGAACACACAAAGGTAACCCAATCACCTTTAGCCACGCAATACGTTCGAATGTCATCTCCTGAACATCCCAAATATTAACCGAAGTAAAAAACTCCGGTCTACCAAGCATCTCGTCCTTAGCCATGATGGCATGTTCACCTGTATTGAAATTGACCAAGATCACCCACCCACCCATGCACTTGATAATACCTTCTCCGAGTTCCATCTCCTTCATAATGCTTCTGATCTTACTTAACACATCCAATGATACAACCCTAACTACAATGGACCTCCCATGCAGATTCTTAAACGCACAAATATTATCATCCACCGTAAGAATTTTTCCTTCAGGCACTCCATCAACCGCCTCCTTAAAAGATAACGAATTGGATGCAAACGTGTTCCTCGTACCATTCTTCATAAAGACATTATGTGGGCCCTCCTGCGAATAATTAGCAAACTCTTTCTTCAGAACGAAAGGTCTTCGAGCATTAACCTCCCCTTCTTCTAACACGAATCTCGCCACGTTAACCTTCAACTTGAAATCGCCCAGCCGAATGGATGACAAAACTCTCTCCATCTCTTTACAATCTTTAACATCTAACAAAGAAACAAAACCAAATCGTCTTCCTTCCTTGTCAATCTTTCTTGCTATGTAAATATCGAAAATGGTTCCAAAATTCCTAACTTCCTTTGCTAGATCAGCTCAACTACATCTTTCCGGTAGATTAGAAACAAAAAACTTGGATAACTTTGCTAATACCTCCACCGGAATTGGTTTCCGGCGAGTTCCCATCGCGACGTGATTGTTTTTATAAGTGTTGTTAATGGGTATCACAGTCTCAGGCGAACAATTCCGGGTGCAACTGAGAGAAGAAGAGAAGGCAGGTTTTATCAATTATGAGTTTCATTTATTTAACTACTTTAGGAGTTACAAAAAATTTATAATTTATTTAACATTAAATACAATTATTAAATGGAAGATTTCTATTGGTTTAAATTTGTTCTTTTTTCTTCTTACATGACATTTTCTTCTTATTTGAAATCTCTACTATATATATATATATATATATATATATATATATATATATATATATAGGGAAAGGGTAAAATGAGAATAAGGTTGAGTTGAGAGAACTAAGAAACTCACTTTATAATCACACCCTTATTTTATTAAATAATGAATTTGTTGATCTAATTAAAGTAAAATAAAATATTGAATAAAATATTAACTTACTTATATGGTTTACATAAATGTGCCTGTTTTTTTACACCAGTGTAAAACCATCATAAATAATTTTTTTTAATTTTTTTTAATTTTTTTTAAGCGGAGTTGCCAGCTTTTACATCAGTGTTTAATTTCCTTGGTTCTCACGGTTCTATCAACTCAAACTTGTTCTCATAGGATCCTAATCCTATATATCTATATATATAGGGTCAAGATCGTGTACAAAGTGCTTTTTTTGTGAGAAGTGTGAGAAGTATTAAAAATTGAAACTTAAGCATCATTTTTTGAACTTAGTCGTGATGTTTTGGATTGTTTTGCCTATAAAAACACCAAACATAACAATTAAAAACCGAAAACAATGTATTTTAGGCTTAAAACTTAAAACACCATGCTAAGAACATTAGCAGTGTGTTTTAAGCGTTAAGTAGTGTGTTTTAGCTGTTTTTTAAATTTAATGACTATAATACATTGTATTGTGTTTTAGATTGTTGTGTTTGGTGTTTTTCAAGTTAAAACAACTTAAAACATCATTCCTAAATCCAAAACATGATGTCTACATGTCAATTCTTAGTCCTTCTCACACTTCTCATGAAAAATGTACTTTGTACAGGATCCTAAACCTATATATATTTATATATATATAGGTTTAGGATCATGTGCAAAACTTATTTTGTGTGAGAAGTGTGAGAACCAATAACATGAAGGCTTATTTTATTATATAGAAGGGTAACATTGTAAATTGCATTGCTAATCTTATTTTAGGAGATAATGTCTAATTTAATTTCGTGATTAATGTAGGAGCATTCTTAGGGATTTTGTTTCACATCCTCACTATTATTTACAGAGTTTTTATTAACATTCACCACATTATCATTCATTCTCTGAATTATTCACGACCAAATCAGCATTCATATTGGTGTGTTTTACTGATGTGAGCACATAGTGTTTTACTGGTATACCATAAGGTTTGAAGGTATAACACAACTTTTGTGTTATTTTTATAAGGAGTTTTACTGATGCAAAAAATATGGTTTTTTTATGCACATTGGTGTTTTATTATAGTCTTGTAAGTTGCTTCATCAACAAGGTGTTTTTACGTTCATACCCGTGTGTTTTATCACCATATTCTTAACTTTGTGTTTTAAACAGTCCCGTGTGTTTTATCATCATCTTCTCCATAATCAAGTGTGTTTTATCTTCATCATACACAATCAGTAACACATTCAAAAACACAACTATACATACATTTAAAATGTGTTTTAAATTCAAAAAACACTAAACCACACAAAAATCCTTTTGAACATAAAACACAACAATATGAATGTTGTTTTAAAATAATCCACCATAAAACACATCATTATCACCTCATGTCATCTTTATCTTCATCCCTAAAAAAACACTCTGATTTTTATGTTTGTGATGGTGGCTGTCGAATGATGGTTCGGTTGATGGTGGTGGCTTGTGGTGGTTGATGGCGGTTGTGTAGGTGGCGCAGGGAGAGAGAGAGAGGAGAAAGAGAGAGAAAGAGAGTAATGAGAATTAATGGTGGTTTCTATTTTTTTAAGAGGTATCAATTAAGTGTGAATTAAATGTAGGGTGTGTTTTACCATTATACCCCTAAGTAGCATAATTAGTTATTATAACTATAACATTATTTACAATAATGCCACTCATTAAATCGATCTAAACCATTGATTAAGATGATCTAATGGTCCAAAACACTTCTTACCCTTCTCACACAAAACACACTTTGCACAGGATCTCGACCCTATATATATATATATATATATATATATATGGAACAATTTCAAATTTCGTCCTTTATGTTTACACCAATTTTCAGTGGATGCCCTTTAACTTTTAAATTGATGAGATTCATCCTTTATGTTTTAAAATCTTGCCTTGTTATCCTTTGACACTAACTCAGTTAGATTTTAACGCTAGCATGAGGGCAAAACAGTCATTTAACATCACTTTTGCATATGTGTGTGTGTGTGTATATATATATATATGCATATAGTATGTATCTCCACCTTTATCTCTAAAACCCCAACACTAGCCCCGCCAGCCACCACCGTAAGCCACCGCCATCAACAACATCTTCCCCAACCTAAAAGCCTAACTGATATGTGCGTATATATACATAATTTTTAAATGAATTTTACACACGAACTCGGTGTTAGCATTTATAAAAATGGTTTAGACCTTAACATTAAAACACACCCAAAAGGAGAAGTGTACCCTATCATATATGTAGTAAAGTATAGATAAGAACCGGATATCGATTCATGGACGCGGGCGGATGCAATTGTACTGAAACTCTATCCCCGATTTACCAGTAAGAGATAGTTGGAAATTGTTTAAACTAAATTAATCTAAAATACTTAATACTGTTGTTTTTACTCGTACGTTCCAATATCTAACATAAACATCACATACAAGCCAACAAAATCTAATTTTAACAAGATTCACGTCTAAAGATTAAACCATAAAAATGCAAAATGTGATGGATTGGATGATGATAATGGGTTCCGATCGCCTCCCGATCTTGTTATCTACCTTCAACATCAGTTCTTTAGCTCTAGAAATCGCCCAAAATCCAGTAAAAATACCCAATGCCTAATCAATAGCTTCCCTGTTCTGTTTAATATAATTTTCAAAGTTACATAGTCATGCACTTTATTTTGGTCATGACGTTAGGCTACGTGGGCCAGACAAGTGGGTCAAGTGGATTGATAGACCTGATAAACGTGCACGTTCATGCACAGGGTTCGCATGACCGTGCTGATCTGGATGTTGTCGAGTATCAGGTTGCACTGGCTTATGGACTGGCAGTGCTTCCGAGCAAAAAATGAGTCTACACGGTCTTGCACTTAGTCTGCACGGCCATGCAGATCTGAGTTACCGAGAGTCTGGCTTGCACGAGCTCGTGCACCGGCAGTGCACTGTCTTATTACCGAGTCAAGTAAATCATCATGGCCGTCCACATGGATTGTTAGGAAATGTCCATTTCGTCCAGTTTTCGCCCGTTTTTTCAACTTCATCTTTGAGGCGTCGTTTAAGACTTGCAAAAGCAATAGAAAGCGTTTAAGTACAAAGTCTATGAAATTAACGTCGAAAACACGTAATTTGGGAGTTTAAATGGGAATTATATATGTATATTTTAACGTATATCAAACCTCCCCACATTTGAACTTTGCTTGTCCTCAAGCAAACAACTAAACAAAAATAAACAAAAAACTCACCGAATAGCAACAAAGACAAAACAACCTGTACAGTTAAGTTTCAAGCCAACATATATAAATAGACGACAAGATAACTCAACAGCGGTGATTCACTTCCAATCATCATAGCATGCAAACCCTTACACGACTCGCAATGTTCACAAACACTCGATTTTATTTATGAAATATACGTGTAATGCGTATGTGTGAATCGCTCCATTGACAAGACAATGAATCGTGCAATATCATAAGTTTGTCAAAAGATCTAATCTTCACCAAATAATGTGTGAAAAAGCAAAAATCAAGGGGTCTTTAAAGGGTTGTAATGATAAGCAAAGGTAAAAGGTGGGACTATATATTTATAGTGACTAAACGGTTAAAACTCGGTAGTTATGTCTAACTAAGATAAACAAACACGAACTATACAAAACACACGCGAATATAGGCAATTTTTATTTAATTCGAGCTAACCATAAAATTTTAACTTTCTAGTCCTGAAAAGTACTCAAACTCTACTTACTCACCCTAATTCAGGGTGTGCTATTTTTCGGTTTTTTTATCATATCGAGTACAAATCATCTATAATCTATAATATATTAATAAGCATATACAAGGGGCAAGAATGGTCATTTGCCACATTTTAAGACTTTACAACTTTTACAACATAATGTACAACTCCTTTGCACATAGCATGGTAGATTTGTTGGAGATGCTTTGCTGGGAGTATAAAACAAATCTAAATTTCATCTTGCATCTCATTGGTTGACACCAGCTACACACGGATCACCTATAAACAAATCCCAACCATTCAGAACTCCATCATCCAATGGCTAATATAATCCAACTCATTGATCCAAACCCTCATACCAATCTTTGTATAACCAAACCATTCAAACAAATATCAACAACCAAAACTTCAACAATCCTCCCTCATTACATCATAAACCCACCTCCACCACCCATGAACAACCTTCACTTCAGTTATGTATGTTGGAGCTAAAAAGAGAATAGCTGGGTCGATGGCATATTTAAATTATTAGAGATTTTATTTTAATATTTTAATTTTTTTAGTTTTGTAATTTATTTAAAAACACGTATAAAGATGGCTCGAGTCTGCAAGGATTCGACAAGTCAATATTATACGGAGTAGTATAGAGAAAATGTCAGAAAGATATTGAAATCTATGTTTTCGTATAAACATACATAGCTTGTACCATATATTAAATTATTTGATGTAAGAGAAAAATACACAGCAAAGGTAAACCTTGAAAACCAACGGTTTGTTGTCATTTTACCATTTTATTTTAAGTCCATTTGTTGTCATTTTATTTCAGTGTTTTATATTTTTTTAATTAAACTTGTATTGTGTTCCATTCCAAAATATTTGATTTGATTTTTGGTTATAAATAAAATAGTTTTTGTTAACTTGTTGCTCCTTACAACTACAGGGTTGAAAAATAGTCAAAAAAATGATTTAAGAATCAAGGTTGTGGGTTATTCCTTATTACGGTATCTGTGAATGTATTTGTGTATTAAAGTGTACTATATGGGACATGAATATCATGGAACAATTTATTGAAAATTGTTGCTAAATTAATAATTAGATTTCTGAATTAAACATTAGTGTTGGTCGACAAATAAGTTTTACTTGACTCCGGGCCTTTATTTTAACATTTAATGATAGAAAACTCACCTAAAAATTTCGCTCCCAGTGCAAAAAAGTATGGCCCCGCGACTATTCACCACTACACTGAGACCCTTGGGTGTGGTAGCGGCTTGGTTTAAAAAAGCGCGCCTGGGGAGCGCTTTAAGCGTTTGGGGCGCGAGGCTCCATGAAAAACGCTTTTTTTTGCCAAAAAGCGCTGAACTACATGAAGAGCCGCCTCGAGCGCTTGAGGCGCGCGCTATAGTAGCGCTACAATAGCGCCTCAGCCCAAAAAAAACCCTTTTAAACTGCTTTATTTGGCCCGCTACAGTAGTGCCTCATCGTTTTTATGTTTTGAATATGCTTTTTAAGTGTTCAAGGGTGTTTTATAATCATGTTTTTGTGCTTATGATTGATTAACATGTAGAAACTGTCATATTGACATATATAAATATTTTTTATAATTTTTTTAATACTATACGTGAAGCTCTCGCCTCGCGCTTTAAGCCCCGCACTTCGGATGTTGGACCCAAAACGCCTCGGAGTGCATCGCGCTTTTTTAAACCAAGGGTAGCGGCATAGGAGAGTTATGCCCATACCAACCCGGGCAACACCGCCCCCTTAGGTCCGGCACGGCATGACCGGCAAGCCCATGACTTTGATGCCGGGGCAAAAAGAGACGTTGGGGCATTGATTACTAGGTTTATTAAGTGTTTTTAGTATTAATATTATAGGTTTATAATATTATTTAATTAAAAAAACAAAAAAAAAAATAATAATTAAATGATGATGGGTCTCCTCCACACCCTTGGACCATCATCTCCATGATGCTCCTACCCCACGCTGACGTGGCAGCTGAGGTGAAGGACCATCATGGATGATGGGCCTCCTCCACACCCAAAGGTCTGAGACCGGATTTTTTTTTCAGGATGACCGCCGGCATCTGAAACTTTGCTATTGGTTATATGGTCATAACATGAAGATGGATTGTTTTTTAGTTTATTTACATTTATTTTGTTTTGAGACTTTAATTTTCTTTAAACACAAATATTAAAGAAAGGTACCAAGTAGGCTAGCTCCATGTTAGTTTGAGACTTAAACAAAACAAAAGGTCTAAAACTATTTAAAATTAATCAAATACACTGGAAAAGGTATATTGTAATTTGAATCTTCTAAACATATATTAATCAACCAAATAACATGGTTGTAAAATCAGTTATTAAAAAAAACAAAAATATAAGAACTTAAATAATCTTTTGTATATAAACATTATCATTGTGACTTCTAAAAATTTGTTGTGAGAACCATGGTAGTAATCTGAACTAGTTCATATATAATCCATTCTTAGGGGTTTATAAATAAAGCGTTGACTTCACCATTACGTTGCATTTTTGTAGTGTTTAAATTTTAGGGTGGGACTTTTAAAAAATTGTTACGTGATTAAGAGTATCTAGAGGTGAAGAATAACATAACAATTAACCAAAACTGAACAAAATCAAAAGTAACCAAACCTAGCTTAGCCAAAAACCGAAGTAAATGAAACCAATTAACTGAAAAACTAAATTAAATTGAAAACCATTTAACCGAAAAATGAACTGTGCAAACTCCTGACAGTTTTTGTGCTTCCCGCCGCATCGCGCGGGTACCCTTCTTGTAACTATAATACGAATATACACAAAACACGAGATCTGAATATTTAAACACCAACACGAACTATATACAATGCAAAACGAGTTAAACGATAACCTAAACCGAGTTTTAACACAAAAGGTTTAAAATAAAAAGGTTAAATTTGGTTGAGTGGTGAAATGGTGTGGTAGATAAGAAAACACACCGGATATAGGCTCAAGAGGGTTAACTAGTGGAAAACATTTGGGTGCGGGAAACAGATAAAACGTAAAGAAAAGGCTAAAGCAAAAGGGTATCCTAAATGTCTTAATCGTTTTCATGCATTCATGATCTAACTAAGTATGCTATTGACAAGTTCTAAATTGCATAAATCATCCGACTCACTTGATAAGCATGCCAAGAAACGAAATCTATACAAACGGCTCAAAGCTCACGTAACCGGAAGGAATTGGTGCAAGTGTAAAGATTTGGCATGCTAGTATCTAATATGCTTGTCATGCCCCTATAAGTTATCTTTATCAAAATCAGTTAGGCTTGATGTTTTTATGTTTTTTTAATATATATAGGGGATGGTTCAATAGAAAACTCATTTTATTGAGAGAACTCGAGAACTAAATAATAACCATTGATCTCACAAGATCAATGGTTGTGATCAGAGAGTGCTAACTTAAAAAATATAGGGTTTTAAACAAGGGAGGGTAAAATTGGAAATTAAAAAAATACACAAATCATTTCCTCTCATTCCTGGAAAATCATCCCCCCCTCTCTCTCTCTCTCTCTCTCTCTCTCTCTCTCTCACTCTATAGCTCTCATCCATATCATTCATACAACATTCTAGGGTTTTAATAAACCTGATTTCCTTCTACAAATCCACCACAAAAATTAATAAACTCATCATGGATCAACATCAGGTACGAATCTGTAGTCGTAAATAGTTATAATCTGATACAAATCGTAACCTATTTGGTGTATTACAAACATACCACATCTTAATACACATGTTGCATCAATTGTTGAGTGTTTTGTATAAATTACAAAATTTCGAGTAACATTACATGTTTTATTCTTTAGATGTATGTGAGATGTGGTTAATGTTGATGCTAAATGAGATTATGTTTCTGTGTGATAGATTTAACTATATTCCACATGTGTATTATGACTGCTCTAGCTAATGTTATTCGTGAATTGGCTTGTATGCAATGTATTGCACACGTGTGAGAATCGTAAATGTATTACACATGTGTGTTAATATGGTTGGTGATAGTTAGTAATTAAACGAGGTTAGGCTTTGTTTGTTATGTGTTGCGCATGTGTGATAGATGTAACTGTAGTTCACATGTGTAATATGATTGTTTCAGCTAATGTTAACTGTGAACAGGCTTTGTGTGCAATGTATTGCACATGTGTGATAATTATGCCATGTATTACACATGTGTGATAATATTATTAGTGATAGTTAGTGTTCAGTTAGACTGATGCACTTGTCATATGTTGCATGTCTGAGATACATGGAATTATATTTCATATGTGTGGTAGTCTTGTTTTAGTTGATGTTTAATGTGAGTAGGCTTTGTATGCAGTGTACTACACTTGTGTTATAAATATATAATGTATTACACATGTGTGATAATTTAATTTGTGATAGGTTAATGTTAAAATGATATGATGTTTTGTTTGTCAAGTGCTAGCATATGTTATTGATGTAACTGTATTTCAAATGTGTAATGCGACTTTTATATCGACTGTTAAATGTACTACAAGGAATGAGTAGTGGGTTTGGCTGAGACTCCATTGTATGGGGGATTTGATGAGGTGATACCAGGTCTATTGAGATCGATTAATAGCCATGACTATCATGCTAGGATAAGGAAATCTCATATTAGGCGGCATGAAGAACAAGCTAGGATTATGGAATTGTAGAACAAAAGATTGAATTTGTTTAGTTGGGTCCTTTTCATCATGTATTTGTTTTACAATGAATTCCCTATGTACTAAGTTTGTATGTATAAAAAATGGATATGTGTTTTGAATTTATGCATGTACCAAGTTTAATGGATGAACGAATGGCATGTTAATATTAGTTTGGTTGTTTAAACTCGAGTGGCATTTTTGGCTGCCTAATGATCCATTTTCACTGCATAATGACACATTTTAGCACCTTCTTGGCTGCAATTTTTATGCATTTCGACATATTTTTGTTGCAGTTTTTTTGGCGCGGCTTTTGACCCATTTCGGCTTATTTTTTCTGAAGTTTTTTGCTGCAATATATGACCATTTCGGCTGTAGTTTATGACACAGTTTTGCTGCAGTTTTTTAACACATGCCGGCACATTCTTGGTTGCAGATTTTAATACATTTCGACACTTTTTTTGTTGTATTAGTTTTTAACACATACCAAAACAAACAACATTACATAAGTGATAAATTCCATAACATAAAATCGTCTAGTTGATTACATACCAAAAAGCCAAGTTCTTAACCTAATATCATAAAATCATGTTCATAACAAACATAACCCAAAAGACATGTTCATAACATACATCATCCAAAAGACATGTTCATACCATATTATTTTTTATTAACTTCATTCTATTGTGATTGACCCTTGCAAGTTCTTCTATTGTGGCCTCTATGACCGCACTTGTCACATGTTACAACATCATCCGAATCCAATACTTAAGTACCCAACAGGTGGTTCCACCAAGAGTTATATAGACACAACCGGATACACGACCTGCATTAAAAAAACATTTGTATTATTATTATTAGTGAACATGTGCACGAATTATAAAACATGTAGTGTAAAAATTACAGTAAATGCAAAATGAATGTAGTGCACATGTGTAATACTTAAATTTTGAACACATACCTCTATGTTGTGTAAAAAATGTAGTAGAAACAACTGAATGTACTGCACATGTGCAATACGTAAATTTAAAAACATGTACATATTTGTAAAAAATACAACAAACACAATTGGAATATAGTGCACATGTGCAATACGTAAATTTTAAAAAAACACATACGGCTAGGTTGCGTAAAACATTCAGTAAACGCAAACTGAATTTAGTGCACATGTGCAGTACAAAAATTGTGTGACAATAGTATTTGTGAGAGTTAGTGTTAAGTTGGGGAGATAACTTGAGAACTATATAGACGTGACTGGATACGTGGCCTACATTTAAAAACAATGTATGTATCATTATTATCATTACACATGTGAAGGCACATGCGCAATACATATTTTGTTAAAAAATATACATGTTTTAAAGAATAAAGTATTAACAATACGGTTGTATTACACATGTGAAGTGTGTAAAAAAACCACAAACCTATATGTTGTATAGAACAACCAGTAACACGTAGCAAATGTAGTGCACATGTGCAGTACGTAAAAATTGAATGAGGTACCTCTATGTTTAATGCCAGACAGATATGTATCATCTGAATCGGATTTTGTACACGAAGAAGAATCAAGGTTTGATGTAGATTCTACAATATCATCTATCAAAATAGGTTGTTTTCCTCGATTATCTTCAATACGTGATGAATAATCCGCGTTTATTGCATATTTGTTTGAATTAGATGAAGAATTTTGACCTAATTAACAACAGCAACAACAAAATCATACGTGAGATTAAAAAAAAAGAACCTTCTGTCGTCATTGTTATCAATTAAATCGATTAAATGACTACTTCAGTTTTGAGAATTTTTGAGCATGTACCTTCAATTCGTATATGTATGAACACGTATTAGGTTTTGAATTGATGTGAAACATGTTATAATCTAGTAAGAGCTTGTTGATAGATGTGATTGGAGTAAGAGATCTAGGGTTAAAGTTGGGGAAGATATTTAGGGTTATATAATTTTCTAAAGTTGGGGAAGATGAAGTTAATACAACTTGACAAAAATACCCCTATACTTAAGGAGTTCTCGAGTTCTCTCCCTAACTATGAGTTCTCTATTGAACCTTCCCATATATATATATATATATATATACTATATTATAATGCATTAAGATGGGAAAAACGGTCATTTTACACAATTTTCAACATGTACAAGCCCTTTAATCTTATTGTACAAAAATGTAAAGCACACAACGTTGAAAGTTATCTTATAAGCACCCCTGGAATATTTTGAGCGGGATTTCAATTTCAAACACCCCTAATTTTTAGTGGAGACAGAGGTTAGGATCTGAAAAATCAGAATGTGGAATTTAGCCATTTTTAGGGGAAGGTAGGAGGAACTCAAATTTTGAAACACCCCTAAATCTAACACCTCTCTCTTTCTATCTTACTCTCAAAAACCCTGCTGATCCAAACACGGGGACTAAATCACGCCTCCATGACCTGCTGCTTGAACCGTTCTAATATTTGGTTGTTGGGTTGCCCTCGCGTGGTGTTGCTCCATTTTTAAACAAATGATCAGTCTTTCTTTTTTTTTTTTTCATTATATTACAGCTCTTTGTTTTCTATTTTGTTTGGGGTTAATTTTATCTTATGTTGTTTTATGGTGAAAGGTATGAACTTTCATATCAAGTGCCTGATGTAATGCTTCAACCAAACTGACATCTGTTACATAAAGCATGGAAGGTAATTTTTACAAAAGGTAATTTTTCGGATCTATGTAATCGTGTGTCGATTTTTCTTTGCTTTTGATATGGTTTTTTTAATGAGTTAGAGATGGTGATGTACACAAGGTGTTTATGAAATTGCCTGAAAGCATTCCTAACCTAAATTCAAGATTGTACTCCTTATTTCATTAGACAATTCTCATGTATCTGTTTGTTAAAGGACGAACAGAGAAAACTAAAGAACACAAACTATAGCCAACGATTGATCGGATCTTTATTGATAATAGACTAATCGAATGAATTAAAAACGAATACAAGAGTTATGGATGCCCAATCTGAATGATCAGGCCTCCTTTTATTGACCTAGCTGATTAACGACTTCATAACAACCGAAGTTTGAAATTGGCAAGAATAGTCCCTTAACTTTGGACCTTATATTATTATCAGCTAAAACATGATCCCACGTTGACGTTGACTTTAGAAAAGACTTTTGTTGACCGATGATGAGATCTATACTTAACAATTCTCCACCTTAGATCCATCATCAAAAGCAACCCTGCATCAGAATTAACCAACACCTAATGCATCATTACAGAACTCAAACTTTGGACCAGGAACAGACTTTGTAAACATGTCTGCTGGATTTGATTCTGTATCCACTTTCTCCACTTTTACTTCACCTTCATTGACAATATCTCTAATGAAATGAAGCTAATTAACTTTGATGTGCTTTGTCGTGTCATGAAACACTATTCTTAGACAACTGAATAGCTCCCTGATTGTCACAACCAATCACTGTTTCATCAATATCAACACCTAGTTCAGACACAAGCCCCTTTAACCATAATGCCTCGTTTACCCCTTCAGTCAAGGCTATATACTCTGCCTCTGTAGAAGACAAAGCCACCACATGCTGTAACTGAGCTTTCCAACTCACCAAATTCCCCATAACCACAAATGCATACCCAGAAATGGACCTTCCCTTGTCTAAATCTTTTGCATAATCTGAGTCTACAAAACCAATGACCCTTTTACCCCTGTCACCAATCTAGTTACCAAACACTAGACCAACATGCTTAGTACCACTCAGATATCTTAGTATCCACTTCACAGCATTCCAATGATCATTTCCTGGGTTAGCAATATATCTACTTACTAGACTGACAGCATAGGCTAAGTCAGGTCTAGTGCAGACCATCATATACATTAGACTACCAACAACCTGTGCATAGGGAACCTTCTCCATATAAGACTTTTCAGCATCAGTCTTAGGAGAATCATGACTTGACAACTTGAAATGAGCTGCCAAAGGAGTTTTGACAGTTTTAACCTTACTCATTCCATAATTTTCAATCACCTTTTGAGCATAAGAAGTCTGAGTCAACCTCAAAGTTCTACTATTCCTGTCCCTCATAATTTCCATTCCCAATAACCTTTTAGTTTCACCAAGCTCTTTCACATCAAACTCAAACTTCAACATATCTTTTGTAGTCTGAATTTCAGATTTACTTTCACAGTCAAGTAGCATATCATCTACATATAGTAGTAAATAAACAAACTAACATGTGTCATATTCTCTGAAATATACACAGCTATCATAAGAACTTCTTGAGAATCGATTGTGCACCACATAATCATCAAACCTCTTATACCATTGCCTTAGTGATTGCTTCAGACCATACAGAGATCTTTTCAACAAACAAACTTTATCCTCTTGACCTTTATCTTCAAATCCAAGAGGCTGATGCATATAAATCTTCTCTTCCAAATTCCCATGAAGAAATGTAGTTTTGACATCTAACTGCTCCAATTCCAAATCAAGAGCAGCAGTTAATGACAGAATTATCCTTATTGAGGTATGCTTCACAACAGGTGAAAATATCTCATTATAATCCAAACCAGCCATTTGAGTGAACCCTTTAGCAACAAGTCTTGCTTTAAACCTGGGCTCTTCTTCCTTTGTCAGTCCTTCTTTGATCTTAAAGATCCACTTACAAGATACTAACTTCTGTCCTTCAGGTTTGTTCACTAACTCCTAAGTACCATTCTTTTCCAATGAACTCATCTCTTCTTGCATTGCTAACTACCACTTATGACTCTCATTTGAACTCATTGCCTCAGCATAAGTCAATGGTTCAAACAAGCTTTCATTCTCAGCAGCTAGAAATACTATAGCTGATAAATCATCATCTCTGAACCTTGCTGGTTTTTGTACATTTACTCTTCTAGGCCTGTCCCTTGCCAGATTATAACTATCACTTGTACCTGCTTCACTTCCATTGTTCGACTGTTCTTCATCATTGACAGACTCATCATGCTCCAACTCAATTTGAACATCACCTTTAAAACTGTCTTCTGGTTTCTTGTCAAACAAATCTTTATAGACCACGTTCTATCTCCATTCAACATTTCTGCTGTTAATGACTTTACCATCACTTATTCTCCAAAGTCTGCTACCCTTCACACCAGCAGTATAACCAAGAAATACACACTTCTCAGTTCTTGACTCTAACTTTCCTTGACTTATGTGAGCGTAAGCCAAAGAACCAAATATCATTAAGTCTTCATACTCTGGTTTGACACCAGTCCACATCTCCATTGGTGTCTTCATCTTTAAAGTAGCAGAAGGAGACCTGTTTACCAAATAAGCTGCAGTTGACACAGCTTCTCCCCAAAACTTCTTTGGTGAACCAAAACAAAACAACATATATCTCACTCTTTCTAGCAAATTTCTATTCATCCTCTCTGCTAGACCATTCTGCTGTGGTGTACCAGGCACAGTCAGATGTCTATCAATTCCCTGAGACTTACAATATTGATTAAACTCATTGTTACAGATTTCTAATCCATTGTCAGTCCTCAGTTTCTTGAGTTTCTTACTAGACTGGTTTTCTATCAAAACCTTCCACTCTTTAAACTTCCCAAATGCTTCATGTTTATGTTTAAGAACATAAGCCCACACTCTTCTGGAATAATCATCTATGATAGACAAGAAATACCTTGAACCACCCAAGGTTTCTTCTTAGCAGGCCCCCACAAATCAGAGTGCACATAATCCAGTGGCCCCTTAGTACAATGTCTTCCTTTACTAAACTTAACTCTTTTCTGTTTTCCCATAAGACAATAGTCACAAAAACTGATCTCACAACTCTTGAGATCACTAAGAACTTGCTGCCTATTAAGCTCTACAAGTCCTTGTTTGCTTATATGTCCTAATCTTTTATGCCACAAAAGTGCCTCAACATCACCTTCTTCTGAGGCAACATTGATACAGCCATTATCTACCTGTCCATCCAACAAGTAGATATTATTATCATGCCTAGTGCCAGTCAACATCACCATAGACCCTTTAACAATCTTGGTTTTGCCATTCTTTAAACTAACTGCATAGCCTTCTCTTTCAAAAGTACCCAAAGACAATATACTTCTTTGGAGTTCAGGAACATACCTTACACCTTTAATGACCACATCAGTGCCATTGCTCAACCTAAAAGTGACATTTCCTATACCATGAATCTTGCACGGCCTATTATCACCAAGCTTGACTGTACCAAAGTCTCCTCTCTTGAGATCTTTAAAATACTCTTTTACAGGAGTCATGTGGAAAGATCCACTTGAATCCATGACCCATTTACTCTGCACATCACCACAGGTTATGATAAGTACATCAGCACTATCATAACCATTAGAGGATTCATCTTCATTACTGTGTTTCTTGTTGTTGTAATTCTTTGAACCTGAATCACCCTTCTTCTTTTTCCACTCAGGACAGTTTCTTCTCAAATGGTTCTCAAAATTACACACAAAACACCTTCGTTTAAACATTGACTTGGATCTTGATTTGTTTCTTGACTTGGAGTTTCTCTGATCAGATTTTCCTCTTATCAACAGGCCGTCTCCACCTTCTTCCTTAGAATCAGACTTCTTCTTTAATTCTTTGGAATTAAGTGCTACAAGAACCTCGTCCATTGTTAATGTTTCTCTGCCATACATCAAAGTATCAACAAAATGTTCATAATTTGATGGCAGAGAAGTCAAGAACAATATGGCTTGATCTTCTTCATCTATCTCAACTTCAATATTCTCTAAATCAAGAACCAACTTATTAAACTCATCAGTATGATCCTCTACAGTCTTTTCAGACCCATATGAAAAGTATACAATCTTCTTTTCAAATACAGACGATTAGCCAAAGACTTCGTCATATACAGAGATTCCAACTTGGCCACACCCCTGCTGTAAAGGTTTTTTCGACACCTCCCTGAGTACTTTATCTCCAAGACTCAATATAATAGCACTATGGGCCTTCTCCAAGATGTCCTTCTTCTCCTTATCAATTAACATACCAGGCAAATTAGCTTCTCCCAACAGGGCATCACTAACTCCCTGATGTACAAGAAGGGCTCTCATCTTGACTTTCCATAAACTGAAGTCATTCTTCCCATCAAACTTCTCAAGATCAAACTTTGTCTACACCATCTTCTTCTTCTTCCTCTTCCTCTGGATTGAGCCAAACCAGGCTCTAATACCAGTTGTTAAAGGACGAACATAGAAAACTAAATAACACAAACTATAGCCAACGATTGATCGGATCTTTATTGATAATAGACTAATCGAATGATTACAAGAATGAATTGAAAACGAATTAGAAAACGAATACAAGAATTATGGATGCCCAATCTGAATGATCAGACCTCCTTTTATTGACCTAGCTGATTAACGACTTCATAACAACCGAAGTTTTAAATTGTCAAGAATAGTCCCTTAACTTTGGACCTTCTATTATTATCAGCTTAAACATGATCCCACGTTGACTTTGACTTCAGAAAAGACTTTTGTTGACCGATGATGAGATCTATACTTAACACTGTTGTCTCATTTTTGTTCTTATTTCAGCATTTATTATATGCATTGGTTCGAATCTGTATGGGAAAAAAGATCTCTAGCGTCATTAGGTAACCGTTGCATTCAACCCCTTTTGTAGTCATTAAATGACTAATACGTTTTTTCTTCCTACAATTTAGTGGTGATTATAGATTGGAGAGATGTTTTTCGCCCATAACCGATCTATAAATTTAGTTATGATTTTAGATCTTGAGAAAATGTTTTTTTTTTTTTTTTTTGCCCAGAAGATGTCTGGGCAACTAAGGCTTATCGGTGAGCAGACAGCATAGTAGCCCCGTCCCACCTTTTTCGCCCCCGTCCCACCTGCTACACCGCCCCAGCTGCCCCGTCTCGGACACCCCTGCCCCCCCGTCCTTGAAGAGACATTTGAGACGGACGAATAGGAAATTTTCTTGATTATTTATTTTTTTTTTTTAAAACGTTGTATAACGGTAAAATTTCAAACGGCTTCTAATTTTGAACGGCATTTTAATTTGAACGGTCAACTTTTTAATTTTGTTTTATAAATAAAATCAAACTATAAATATTAATCCAAATCAACATTTTTCTCCACTCAAACTCATTATTCAATCCCTTTATTTTATAAACTCCCACTATTTTTATACAAAAACTTCATGGATCCCTACCAACAATTCAACCGAAACCCGAATCAACCTAACCCAAATACACCTTTCACCACACCCGGTTACACACCGGTCATTGATCCACCCATATCGCAAACCGTTCCAATAAATCCACATGTAGCCCAAATGCTTCAAAACCCCGCGGCTTTTGCCCAATTAGACCCGGTGAGCTTCATGCAAATGCAAAACTATATGCAACTAGCAAGGCAAGGGGGTTTTACGCAACAAGTTTCACACGGTTTTTCGCAACAATTTTCACAACAATTTTTCTCCACAATCGCAACCCGCTACACCTAGAGGAACATCACAACCCACTACACCTATCGGAACATCACAACCCGAAGACGATGAGAACGAAACCGATGAGGAGATAGTTGCTGAAACCCAAGAGATACCACCCACCCAAAAAGCAAAAGGGAAACGCAAAGGAAAACAAAGAGAGCCAGGACCGGGACGTGGTAAACCACTACAAGGAGTCGCGCAACCATGGACCGATGTTGAAGAGGAAGCCTTAGCTAAGGCGTGGCTCGCGGCTTCAAAACGCCCCACAGTCGGTATATTTTTTAAACTTGCGCAAAATTTATATTTATGTATTTTTTTCCGAAAATATATATATATATATATATATATATATATATATGTGTATTTTTTTTTATAAATTCGGATTATATATATATTTACCATTTTTTTTAAATTCAAAGGTACCGCCCAAAACATAGAGAAGTTATGGGAAACGGCGAACGAATTCTTTCATAAGTATATGCAAGCTAAGCCGTATCGACTAAACGATGCTCTAAGCTCGAAATGGAGAAAGTTGAATGCGGATTGTGGTAAATTCAATGGAATTTACAACCGTATTAAGGCGAACACGCCTAGTGGATGGAACGAGCAAATGATTTTCGAAAAAGCGATGTCGGACTATAAAAGTGAGACACGCAGAGCATTCTCGATGATACGGGCTTGGCAAGTTTTGAAAGATGAACAAAAATGGGCGGGTCCCAAACGAGGTTGCACGGGCCAAACGAAAGACCAAAGCTAAAAAAGCAGGCCCGTCCGTTCCAATCGACATTGATATGAACGACGACCCTCATGAAGAAGAACCAATTTATGTAGAGGAGGAACGCCCCACAGGTTTATAAATTTATATTTTTTTATATAATTTGTAGCGTTTCTTTTTCGGACTATAAAATGGTTGCGTTTTTTATGTAGGTCGTGATAAAGCAAGAAAGGAAGCGGCGGCAGGAAAGAAAGCGGCGGCGTCGAATACCACAAGCGGGAGCGCTTCAAAGCTTGATAAATTAACCGAAGCAATGGAAGCTTTCAACAAAGCTAACGACGAAAAAATAAAGCTTAAGAAGGAAAGATTCGGTTGATTGATGAATCGAAGGCGCTTGAAGAGTGGAGAGTTATAGAGGCGGATATATCGAAGTATCCCGAAGAAAAACGCGCCGCGATGAAGAAATTGCAAGAAAAGTTTATTGAAAAATGGAAGTAGTTTTATATAATTTTATGAAATCGTATGTTTTTTTTAAGTGTGTTCGTTTTTTTTTTTTTTAATTTTATCATGCTTTTGTAATTTTTTTATATAATTTAGTATTTATTTGAACATTATTTTTTTTATTTATTACTTTTATTAAACTAATTACATTTAATATTATAAAACAAAAAAAAAATATTAAATGCTTGAGACATGGGTTTTGCATGTCTGCACACCCCACCCATGTCTCAAAAATGTTGAGACACCACTTTAGTGATGTGGCAGCCTACGTGGCACTGAGACATGACATTTTTGGTGTCTGCTCACCTAGTAGCCTAAGATCGACAAAGTGGATATGCATTCATCCTTTTTTCTCTGGTGACATTGTCAAAGCTTCCTTCGTATCCTTTGTTACAATAATTTCTTCAAATAGATTTACATTATTGTTATATAGCTGCATCAAATGCTACACGGTGGCAACTTTTGAAATGGGCATGGTTGGGTGTGCCAAACTACTTTTGTGTCCCACATTTTGTTTTCTTTCTTTCTTTTTTTTTGTTATAAAAACTGTATTATTTGAATTTTACTAATAATAGTCTACTATTTTTGAATTGAATGTTTTAGGAGGTTTAATGCATTTGATGTATTGTTTGAACTTTTATGATCTATTGCTAGGTGTGTTGACGGTTCTGATTGAAACCGTGACCAAATGGGTCATCGTTTTGGTTTCGTAGTTGGTTTTTCATATAAGGATCCGGTTGATCGGCTTAGAAATTTCCAAACCGTATTGTTCAGTTTGTTCATTTTTTATGATCATATGGTATTAAGTATTACGTATATCTTTTTATTTAAATAGAATGATTCGGGAGTTTTTAAGCATTTTAGAGAACCTTAGGTTCGTATAAATAATTCATCGACCAATTGACCCACTTCCTTTAATTTTTATTTTATTTTATTCGTTTTACTCATATGACCCGTTTTGACAATTGTTAATAAACTAGTTTTTTACTGGCCGCGCGTTGCGGTGGCGCTGTACGCGACATGATAATGCATATGTTAAGATCCATTGTACGCGACCTGATCATTTGGGTTGCTTACACCGCGGATCATAAGACTCTTATCGGGAAAGAAATCGGATAAACAATACTAAAGGCAACCCACGTGATGAACATTTATCATTTAGGTTAGAATGCATTAATACAGCTTCTGGACCATACATATACCCATTTCAAGGTCAAAACTGACCTTTGACATATACTGACTTCACCAAATGAAATATGCACAATAGTGGTATGGTTCTGCTTGCTATCACCTCTGAGTCTCATACACTCTTCTTTACTATGGTAGCTTCAAGGCATTGGCTCACCCTTTGTCTTTCTGCTTCTGAACGCACATGGAAACCATCGGTATGTCTAATGCAATATTCCTACAAAACGAAACAAAGCTTTATAAAGTAAAAACGATCAAATTTATAACAAAAAATAAATCAAACTTTGCAAATCGCAAACCTGGTATGCTTCGGGCCCTTCAGCGTCGACAATATACACGGAACACCACATACAGAAAGTAGAAAAAAGTTAAAGAGGTTAACTGTCAAAAGTCAATCGCAAGGAATAGAACTTTTTAACACATGCATACATTTAAATAATAACCTACATGATGTACTCTTGAATTCTTGATAGAAGTAACGGAAAGTTACATTTTTTTTTCCATCTAACCACAATTTTAATTCTAGCGCGTACAAAAATGTGTTATGCATTATGAGTTTAACCACAGTTTTATGTAGTCTGGCATATATACAAAAATGTGTCATGTATTATGATTTGGCCAATGAGATTACAACAGAAATAAAAATAAAATATTAATTTCACATTCATATGTGTGGCAAAGTAGGTAGTTAAACAAAACTTTGAGAAAACCAAATAGTGAATATAGAGAATTTAACTACTTTGAGAGCACAGTAACCACAAACCAAATGATCATAAATCAAGTGAGAACACCTTGACCCCAATGGATCTAAAATCTATAAACAGGATATACGACTAATAATTCAGAACTGTGGCTAATCACTAATGTAACAGTTTTAATTCACCTAAGCCTTGAAATTTAGTTAATGTTATGTAGACTGTAAGTATTACATAAAGCCAACTTAGGCGCACCACTCTAGTAAAGGGGGAAGAAAAAAATGAACCTTGATATTTCTTGTTCGAATGCAGGTAATTAGGCTTTTCTTCATTTCAACCCGCGCTTCGCGGCAGGGGCAGGCTGATTTAACCGTGGCTCAAACCAAACTGGATCAAATGCAAGTGTTCCCATCATCATAGCCACCAAAAATTCAAAGTATAAAGTCGATCAGATACCTATCAAAGCCATAGTCGGTCAAGTGACTAATGCAAAGTACAACTCAAGAAACTCGATAACAATAAAAGCTTACAAATAAAAAAAATTAGCTTTCCTACCATGGCATGCTTAGTTACACACACTCCGTATATAGTTTAGGTGGTGTCCGCGACTGATGTTTTTGACGGGTCGTTCAATCTGGATTGCGAACCCTCTGCCTTGCTAAGATTGTTTTCTGCATATAATGTTTAGCAGATTAATGTGAGTGTTAATGTCACAATGAAGAAAGATTATGTTTTGACGTACCTGTTGAAGGAAAGAGGGTTCTTTTTTCCTCCTGCCAATGTGGTTGGTGTTGTTGTGGAGTTATGCTTGGGGCTGCATGATAAGCTGACTGAATGTCAGAGTCACTGATTTTGTTCATTGTGCATTTGAGACATCCTGAACGTGTATCTTTTTTAGTTTGGAGGTGTAATCTCTTCATTTTTCGAACTATTTATCAAAGAGCTGATGTAGTTGTTGATTTGCTAGCCTCTTTTGTTAGGAGATCAGAGTGATTGGCACCGAGCAACATTTTAACTGCATTGATAAAAAAAGTAATGTTTATAAGTGCATATTGACCAAAAAAGGTTAATTTTCACATTATAATAAGACTATAAAATTGTTCATAGTTTACTTGAACACCAAAGTTATAACTTCAATATCCATATCCCCAAATACTCTCCCTTACACCGAAAAATTATATAGTTATTTATTGGATTAAAAATGACTCTTGCGGCTACAAGCAATTTCACTTTATGAGATTTGAATAGAGAGAATTGTATAAACTTGCTTTAATATTATAGAAATCATCCAAATACAAATGATAGGGGTTGGCCCTATTTATACATAATGAAAGGGTGTGATGCCCTTTGATGAACCGACATGATGGTTCACTAAATAACTATCATATAACAAACTAATATAATACTTAGGATATACACTAATAACCCATACTTAGGATAATATCAAATATTATGTCCAACATTCTCCCCCCTAATTTTGATTTATCCTTTCTTGCTTCATAGTAGGGTTGGATCTTCTTCTTCATGAACGAGAAGGGATACTTGCTCGTTTTTATCTTTCTTGTCTTTCCATTTTGTGCATTCATACGATAAGTGACCATAGTTGCCACATTCGAAGCATCTGAATTTGCTTTTGTCTTTGTATCCTTGACTCATATTTCTCTCATACTCTTTCCTTTCTTCGCTAAAGTTTCTTCCTTGTCCGTTGTTAAAGGTTCTTCCACGACCTCTACCACGGTTATGATTACCACGTCCTCTACCATAGTGTAAACTTCCAGAATGATAATTACTTGACGTTGCCATTAGGAGTTTCGATTGATGATTTTCCTCTGGTTCATCTTGACTTTTGAGGCGTTCTTCAAATGTTGTTATTCTCCCCACTGCTTCTTCAAATGGCATTGTGTCTATCTCTGAATATTGCTCAATAGTTGCTACAATAGGTAGGAACTTCTTTGGAACTGAGTTGAGTAGTTTTCTCACTATTGCTTTGTCTTTAAGAGTTGTGCCAAGGCTTTTGAATTTGGCTCTTATATTGGCTAACTTGCTTGCAAAAGTCACTTACTGGTTCATTTTCTTTCATCTTTAGAGTTTCTAACTCACTTCTCAATGTTTGTAGTCGTGCTTTCTGAACCATATCTGCTCCAAGGTATCTAACTTTGATTGATTCCCAAACTTCTTTTGCATTTTGACATTGTGCTACTTGCATTAAAATATCTTCTGGTAATGTTTGGAGAATCATTGCTTTCGTAGTATTTACTTTCTTTTCATCTGCTGCTTCTGTTCCTTCTTTCGCGTCAATTGTTTCCCAAAGACCATAAGCCTTTAAGATTGTTTCCATTAATAGTGCCCATGAGGTGTAATTTGTCTCTGTCAATTTCAGGCATTGTAGTGATACATTTCCTTGCTCACGAGATGATATTGAACTGCTAGACGCGTTTTTGTCTTCTTTTCCTGCCATGCTTTCTTGCTTTACTTTCTTCGACTTTTTCTTTCCAATCTTGCTTTCTTGCTAACTTTCTGACTTGCTAAACTCTCTTGCTTGCTTACTTTGAAGCAAAGGTTTTTCTTTCTTTATTTGCCACACAGGTCGAATTTTGCCACGAAGGTCTAACTTGCCACGAAGGACTAACTTGCCACAAAGGACTAACTTGCCACAAAGGTCTAACTTGCCACGAAGGACTAACTTGCCACAAAGGTCTAACTTGCCACAAAGGTCTAACTTGCCACAAAGGACTAACTTGCCACAAAGGTCTAACTTTTCTTGATATACTCAACGAGTCACGGAGTCTCGGAGTCACTTGCTAATTATTTTCTCGACGAACCACAACAGGGGTTCGGAGTATCTTGCTATACGAATCGTTTATGATTCGATTTGATTTGCTATTGTGGAACTTTCAATTATTTGACTATTTGTTTAAAATCAAAATAATGTTCCCAAAAAAAATTTTAAGGGTATATAATTTCCTTAAAAAACTTACTGATTCTTTTAATCCCGTATGTTGACTTACTAAAGTCAATATCTCGTATATAATTTCTTGGCAGAGTTATAATTAAATATTAAAAATCTGATTTCCCCCTTTTTTTAATAAATCTGCTAATCTTTGACTTTTCAAAAGTCAAAACCTTCCTACTAAACTTTCACGACTTCTTTATAATTGTGTTTGACTTTTGAAAGTCAAAACTTTCTGATGAAAGTTTCTACAACACAAAAAAAAAAATCTTGCTCTTCTTTTCCCTTTTCTTTCTTATGAAACGATCTGAATTCGTTTTCAACGCTGATTTGATTTCTTTTATCAAATCACACTTATATCCGCTTTCCTCTTTTATCGAATACTCCTTTGAAACAAACCCGTTTGTTTCGGGATTTTTGTTCTTGATTCTTAATCCACTGATCAAATAGTTGAATGATTGTATGAAATCAAATAGTTTTTGTTGATGTTTCGGATTTAAAACACAGAAATGTTTTTCGTTTTCTTAAAAAATAATTTTGGCGGGAAAAGTTCTTTGTTTCCAAAACAGGGGATTACTAAAGATTTGGTTTTTTTTTTTGTTTGGATTAAGAAACTATTTGTATTCGATTCGTTCTAAACAATAAAGGGATGGGATATAACCGTATGTTCACGTTAAAACGTGTTTGATCTTCCTTTTCTGATTCGCCAGTGATATGCCGGAATCTCTTGTTTTCGCCGGATTCCTCTTCCGGTTTGTTTATTTCTTCAATTAACGGTTATAATCTTCAAATAATGATCTTTCGTATCGTCTGGATTGGAAAAATCTTTCTGTGAATCAATATGAAAGGGTTCTGTGACTGTCTCTGTTTTTTGAAAAAAACAGGGGATGAAACTTTCTGATGTATCTCTCTTCTTTCACTGTGATGGATCGATGTGAACCAGGGCTCTGATTCCAAATGTGAGATTTGAATAGAGAGAATTGTATAAACTTGCTTTAATATTATAGAAATCATCCAAATACAAATGATAGGGGTTGGCCCTATTTATACATAATGAAAGGGTGTGATGCCCTTTGATGAACCGACATGATGGTTCACTAATAAATAACTATCATATAACAAACTAATATAATACTTAGGATATACACTAATAACCCATACTTAGGATAATATCAAATATTATGTCCAACACACTTTACCTAAAAATTAATTGATGCTCTCACTCATTATCAGAAAGAAAGCTACATAATCCATTTTGTAAGTGAAATTGCAAAAATTTAACCAAAAGTCAAAAACTTTTTGACATCACCTGGCTTCGTGAAAGATTTACCCTGCTAGGAAAGTCGACTCCCCGTCATAATCGTCGGCAACCTAACAACAGAACAAATTATTAAGCTTTCAAACTTCAACCTATATTTTTTTTTCAAAACTGAAGTGTATTTATTCTGCACACATTCAGTAAGATTATCACCTTAGGGTCGTTGGTGGTGAGACGCATTGGCGGTGCTAATGATGAGACCGATGTCAATTTAGTAATCATTCAGTTATAGAATATACCCGAATGACAAACAACATACTATATGAGTTAAGAGAGTGCACTTAGTTCGATTACCTTGGGAATAAACTATCATGCTTGATATATATGAGAGGGATTTGGCTTGGCGAATCGTAACCCTAATTCTCTTTATAAGCCCCAATTCAGACAAACCCAATATGTTTGGTTATTAAATCGACTAAGGATAGTATAAGAACAAACAAAACAAAACGGCACATACATGTAGTTTATTTAAATTTGATTAAGCAATTATTCAAGATTGAATTTCAATTGTCAATAAAAAAAAAGAAGAAAGTTTGTTTGAATGACAATAAAATAAGAAAACAAACTGGAAACTTACCCACAACATCTTGTTTCTAAAAACCATCTTCTAGAATTCAACGAAAACCCACAAACGGTGAAATTGTTTCACGCAATCAATCCTAATCCTCAATTTCAAGATTCATTCAAAACCAAAATAAGCGCAAACGATTCCGAAATCAAGATTCAATTGTTTCACACATGAATTTTCAATTAAAACCTAAACGTAAAACCCTGATTGCGATTAAAGAAAGAATAAATTATAAACAGGGAGATATGGTTACCTTTGATGTCGAAGGGATGAATGGATTTGTTTACAGTTTGGCGATACGGTTTCCGGTTTTAAATTGGTTTCTGGCCAAGGTATTCAAGTATCGAGCAGCCTGTTAAAACTTCATGCTCGGTCTAAAGAAAGGTAGGGGCTGATGATTCAAGTATCCGGAGTTCAGAGGTATTAGTAAGGCCCCATTTGTTTATGTCTGATTGAAGCCAGTCAGACCTCAACGTCTGATTCGGCCAGAGGATGGATAGCAAGGGGTGTTCAGCCGATTGGGTCGGAATGGAAAACTCGTCTGACTCTTAACGGGTCATACTTGGATACAAGTCTGACTGAATCAGATGGAGTTGAAGTGCTGAAAGGGTTGCCGGATATGGTGAAGATTCCGATCTCCATATAAGGTATTCTAATTGCTATTTTTTAAACGGCACATGTCACATCTCGTATACTATTGCACTAATATTTCTAAATTACAATACCTTTGCCAAGGATTAAACCTTGGACCTCCCTTCTAAGAGACATTTGTCTTTACCAAGTGGGCTAGCCTCACATTGTGCGCCCAACAAAATTACTTTTGTAGTCGTCACTCCTCCTTAATAATGTCATATAGATATTCAAATACACCACCTTTAACTCTTTTTAGTTTAGCACATCCCAAATCTATTGCTCCTTAATATTTATATGTTTTGACATTTCATGAAATACCCTCGGTTTATTTAGATAGTTGAATTGAACCTTCTGACAAGGCAATAACATTTACATGTTGCAAAGAACATTTCCAACTAACAATTCCTCCAACACTTGAAAAACATATCTAGTTGCAAACCTTCATTTATCTAGTTCTTTTTTATCCGAGCCCGTTACTCGCCATACACATATTGTGGCATTAATCACGTGACACGATTTGCGGTGGTGAATTTTTTTAGATCGCGGTATGTTAGTTTGTTAGCTTATTGGGCAGTTGATTTTTATTATAAATAGTTTTAAAGCGCATGTATAAATCCCAAAATCATGAATTATAAATGTGAGAAGCCAGAATATCCAAAGGCAAACAGTTAGAAAGTTAAGATAAATCATGTTTGTATGTCACACTCACCATCTCATATTTGGTACAAAGCCTAGCTAGTAAAAGCATTATTAAATTTTCATCCTCTAAAACATAAACCTAACAATTTTACTCACGACCATGTAATGGCGAGTCTTAAGTAGTTGTTTATACTCAGCATGTTACCATTTTTTGTTGTCTTTTTAACAAAAAAAACAAAAAATCAGCCAGTCATCTGAAAATCAGTTTTGTATCCTACATGGTTTCATAGTATTCTATTGGTAAGTATGAATTTCATATGTATAAAACTAGGTAGATGGACAGTGGAGAAAGGATGGATATAGTGATAGAAGAAGATTTCGTATTGGTGATTAGAACGGACGGACAAAAAATGGTAACTTGTTGAGTATAAACAACTACTTAAGACTCGCCATTGTATGGCTATGGATAAAAATGTAAGGTTTCTGTTTTAGAAGTCAGACGATGGAGAAAGGACGGATATAGTGGTGGTTTTATCACAAGTTTCTTTACTTTGGTAAGTACACGAACGAAATATGACACAATGAGCTACAAAATATAACACAATGTCGAAAATATAACACAACGCTGAAGAAAAAAGACACAATGCATCGCAAAAAATGACACAATGGTGAAAATAATCAATAGACACAATGCTACATAAAAGACACAGTGATATAACGTAAATTCTAAAAACTACAAGCTAAAAATCCAAAAAAGCGAATGCCTAAAAACTAAGATCGAAGGGTTCAATGAGACGGTTCCAATCCCGCTTGAATAAGTTCAATCGGAGTCCGTTTGATTCTCTTTCTACGACTTCTGATTTTCCTTTAGGGTCTGTTTGGTATGGGTAACGGAATGGATGAGAGAATGGAATGGATCATTACCATTCCATGACTTGTTTGGTTGCCATGTGGGAATGAAACAAAACATTACATTGTGTTGTTGGATAGGCAGGAAAAGATAAAGGAATAAAATCGGCGGTGAGTGGTGGTGGTGGGTGGTGGTTAGTGGCGATGATGGTGGGTGATAGTGGCATCGGTGGTAGGCGACGATGTTGGTGGTAGGAGACGGTGGTGGGTCGTGTTGGATGGTGGCGGTGGTGGATGGGTGACGGTGGTGGGCAGTGGCGGCGATATTGGGTAGTGTTGGATGGCGACGGTGGTGGGTAGGTGACGGCGGTGGTGAGTAGGTGGAGGTGGTTGGTGGTGGCGGCGGTGGTGGGTGGTGACGGCGGTGGTGGTTGGTAGTGGCATCGGTGGTAGGCGACGATGTTGGTGGTGGGTGGTGACGGCGGTGGTGGGTGGGTGAAGGTAGTGGGTGGCGGTGGATGGTGGTGGCGAGGGTGTTGGGTGGTGACGACGGTGGTGGGTGGTACTGGCATCGGTGGTACGCGACGGTGTTGGTGGTGGGAGACGGTGGTGGGTGGTGACGACGGTGGAGGGTGATGGTGGCAGTGGCAGCGGTGGTCGATGGTGACGATGGTGATGGGTGGTGGTGGTGGGTGGTGACGATGGTAGTTGGTGATTAGTGGTTAGTGTTGGTGGTGGTGGATGGTGGCTTATGGTGTTGTTAATGAAGATTGAATGAGAGATGGAATGGAAAAAAAGCATGGGGTGAATGGAATGGGTTTGAAGGAATGCAATGCCTTGTGGAATGGGTGATTCCATTCCTTTGACCAACCAAACACACTATTTTTCATTACCTCGTAATGACCCATTCCATTTGCCCTTCCATTCCATCATACCAAACACTATCTAAAGAAAAATCAGAAGTCGTAGAAAGAGAATCAAACGGACTCCGATTGAACTTATTCAAGCGGGATTGGAACCGTCTCATCAAACCCTTCGATCTTAGTTTTTAGGCACTCGCTTTTTTGGATTTTTAGCTTGTAGTTTTTAAAATTTACGTTATATCAATGTGTCTTTTATGTAGCTTCTACATATACCTTTGATAATTTTATTTGTTTTACATATATATTCAATTTTTTATGTTTCTTATTTACGTAAGTATTTTTAAAAATAAACACGTTCTTTTCCTTTTTAATTATGTTACAATTATTTTGTAGTCATGCATATTCGGTTAATATTATTCATTTATAAAAAAATGTAACAATTACAAGATTAAAATGAAATGGAGGGAGAAAAAAATAGAGGAGAGAGTGAATACAATTTTTTACACGTAATTTTATAGCTAGGAAAGTTTTTCGATTATTTTAGGAAATAACCAACATATTTAATTATAAATTATACTAAATTTAATTAAAAATAGGACAAACACAATAAAAGATATGTTTTTAACGGCCAATGAAATTCACCAAGAACTCCTTTTGGAGTCTTTACTCAGTCAAATCAAGACCCCTTCCACCCGGCATAGCCAGACATGTAAGGAAGCTCCTGGTTTCACCAGTCCGGGGAAAACCCGACTATCCACCCGTCCGAAAGCACGACAATAGAATATCCGGTAAAACCCGACGCTCTCAAGAATCGAACCCATGACCTTTCAGCCATGGGTCTTCTATCATTAAACCTTCATACCACTCCACCATAAGGTGGTTGGTAATAAAAGTTATTTTTAAATTTGAAAGTATCATGCAAATTTTAGTTTACTAATAGAAGAAATTTTATTTTTTTGCCAGCAAATATTTAACATGGTTGGGATGGAATCATTTGAGAACTCCTTTGAGTTATGAGAATCATGATAACTCATTTATAAACACACACTTATTTTATTCAATAATAAATATGAGTTTGTAAATTAAACCATAATAAAATATTGAATAAAATATTACCGACTAATTTAGTTACATAGGGGTAAGATATCCTTACACCAGTGTAAAAACCTCGTATATAATTTTTTTTTTCATTTTTTACGTCAAGGTTTAGGCATTTTTACAACTGTTTGCAAAAAAAAAAAAAAAAATTAAATTCACATTTTACATCGTGTTCTCACGAGTTCTAGTAACTCAAAGGAGTTTCCATATGATCCCCACCCTAACATGGTTTAATTTATGCTGATTTTAATTGTTTAGCATATATATATGAAGGAAAAAACAACAACCACCACCTTACCCGGTAAATCCCACCATTAGCACAGCTAAGAGTAGGGTCAGGGGAGGGTGAGAAGTAGGCAAACGTTACCTTTATCCTTGCAGATAGAGAGCTTTTCCAGAGAGACCTCCGGCTTGATAGCATATGAATGAAAAACACATCAAGAATTGTATAGATGGGGTTCGGTAAAGTCCGGTTGTTCGACATAGCAAATTGCTGGTACTAGGATGGCTTAGTAAAGTCTGGTTTTTCCGGTTGTTCGACATAGCGAATTGCTGGTACTAGGATGGCTTAGTAAAGTCCGGCTTTTCGGTTGAAGCGGTCAAACAAGAGATTATAGATAGACGGTCGAGCATCTGGTTTTTTCAAAATGTTTTGGGTTAATTGGGTCCCCCTTAAAGTAAACATTCATGCGTGGAGAGCGGAGATGCACATGCTTCCTACTAGAATCGGCCTGCAAGATCGAAACATTCATGCTGGGGAGATGGACTGTGTCTTGTGCGAGTATGGCAATGATTTAGTCAACCATATATTCACAGCTTGTTTCTATATGGAGGCTTGGGGGAGAACTGGGTCTTGGTGTAATTTAGGTCCAATATATGCTTTTGACATTGGTGATTTATTAAATCTCTACAAAGATGCTTTTGGATGTAAGAAAAGTACAAAGATTGTGCAAGGGATTATTATGGTGGCTTTGTGGTCTATTTGGTTGGCTGGAACGAGATAACTTTCAACCGAAGGCAACCTAAGATTATGGAGGTAGTCCACCAAATCAAATCTAGATCTTTTTTCTCGTTTAAAATAGGTTTTATTGTAATCTCTTATGGTATGAATGGTGTAAATACCCACAATACATGATGTAATGAGTTTGGCATCGATCACTAGTTTGTGGATTGGCTTGCTTTTTTAATTTAGTTGAATGTTAAAAAAAAGAAAAAAAATGAATGATATAGAATTGATCAAACTCTATTTTAAGAAACTTTTTTAGAACGTTGAACTTCATTAAGAAACGGGAGCACCCTCAAAGCAAGGACCTCCACTCAACAACAATTACAACGTGTATAAAAAGGGAAACTAACCCAATCCTTCCAAACAATAGTTTTAAACCTTGATCAATTTTTTAACCATAAGAAAGATAGCGACTTAATCTAGGCCACCACCACTTCAACCTTCGGCGTCTTTCCCTGAAAAATCTTGTTATTTCTTTCATTCCATATAGCCCAACGTGTACATTTCGTAGCTATAAATATCGGTTCCACGATATTTAAAAACATCCAAACAGTAATGGAAACCAAATCCCTAATTTCACTTGTAGTCGTTTTTCATGCAATCATCAATGGTGCTATTCTAGTCGTAGCTCAAAATAACCAAGTCTTTCAATGCGGTAAAGGTGATTTGAATGATGAGCTACTAAAACAACGAGATCCTGAATTGGATAATTTATCCCAAACTGTTGCACGTTCAAAAATTGTCGAAAGTGATATAACCACCACTACTGGTCTTGGACTTTGGGCTTCTGCTGTTTGCCCCCCTAATATCAAGAAGGAACATTGTCAAATGTGCATCGACAAAACCATACCATATCTTAAAAAAAATTGTCCCAAACAAAAGCAAGGTGCGGCTTTTACAATCTTTTTGAAAGTGTATTGCATGGTGGGTTATGCAGATTATCAACATCAAGAGCTTGATCAAAAAAGATTTGAATTTGCGAAGTTTTCTTCCCCGCCGAATCCTCCTGTTGCAATTAGCGGACCCGATTTTGAGAAATTGATGAGTGAGTTAGCAGATACACTCAAGGCGAATGTAAAGAGTAATGTCTTAGAGCATTACGCGTCTGGTTCTAAAAGTTATGGGCCGGGTTCCAACACTGTATATGCGTCCATGCAGTGTCGTAGGGCTATGTCGAACGAGGATTGCGATAGATGTTTATCTGCTGCACTTGATGAGATCCGTAAGTGTTGTGCCGTTCAAGGAAAACGAGGTGCAATAGTCTTGTCTACTCCTTGTAACTTTTGGTATGAACATTTTAAGTTTTTTCCCTAAGACACCACCAACCATATCTCCACCAAATCTCCAAAACATGACCATTTTTGCATACTTTATGTAATAATTCAATAATAATTGTTATCAATGCACCAATAATGTGGTGACTCTCCACGTCTACATCTATTTATTATGTTTGTATTAATTGTATAACCTATAAATAAGACATTCTATTCTATCTTTCTTTATATCTTCCTCTAATCTTTGTTCATAGTTCTTATGCTTTATATTTTGGTTGCTAGTAAGCCGTTGTTTTACAACACGTTATCTACAAAAGTAACATCTATTTAATAATTTTTCTCATTTAATATTTATGAGATGTAATTAGTTTTTGAAAATGCTTTTTAGTTTGTTGGGTAAGGAAGTTCAATACAACTAAGGCATTTTTAATATAAGTTTTAAAAGGGCAATAATAAGTACTTTTGTAAACACTCTTAACTACTCATCTGTATGTTTTATATATATACAATGTTATATTTAAGCCGACTTATGACTTCTGTTAGAACAATACGGGAAAAATATGAATGGAGGTGAATTATATAAACTAATGATTCTTCTTAAAGTTTTAAAATATCATCACTAAATAAAGTTTATTGCATCGTTAATAATATAACATGTTCTATGGCTTTTTCTTTTAGTGTTATATTTATATTGGGTTTTATAAGCCGAGTGGACGCTAAAATGTGCCGCCACATTTAAGCCTCCATCCTACGTCTCTTTCTCACTCTAACCTCTTCAGCTTCTTATCTTCCCTTCATCACCTCTCAATCTCTCACAAGTCTCTCTATCTCTACATTTTTCTTTCACCTCACAAACACCCATAAGTCGCCACCATCTCCGATTGAGACCGCCTCTTTCAAAGTACCAACATCAAGGGTGTTAAGCACCGACTAGCCGACACCCATCACCAAGGCCATCTCCCATCGCTGTCTCCGTTCTTGGTGCGTTTAACATGTGCCGCTCCTTTTCAGGGATTTTCTATTTTTTAATAGGCCATTTCATCATTTCACATATCACCCAGATCCAAATCCAAAACTCTTTACATATTTTTAAGAAAATGTAATATATCATAACACATTTTACAACTTTTTTATATCTTAACTTTAAACGGTGAAGCATCTTGTACAACAACCCGCTGCATAAAAAAGACGGAAAATACATGAGTCGCGCCGCCTTAGGGTCAATTTTTAGCCAAAAACCATGCCTCTTGTCACACCCTCAAATTTCCACCTGCGGAGTTCTACCGCGAGACGTGTGACACACCAGGATCCAAGTCAACGGTCACAATAAACGACGTCTAAATGTAAAAACATACGTAAACGAGAACCATGCATAAGTTTAAAACCAACATTCAAACAGTGCAGAAGCATTTAAAGTTTACAAAAGTCATGCATACGTAAACATAAGTTCAAAAGTTCATGATTCCAAAACGTGCGAATGAGACCCTAGACGCGAGACGACTCCAGTGCGACCTCGTGCGCCTATCCGACAGCTGCTACCTTAGCGACCTGAGAAAACATGCTAAAAGAGTCAACATATAATGCTGGTGAATTCACAGGTTTTAAATTAAACGTTTAAAGTGTTCCTTCGAAAACCGTTACCATCACAGTTACTACTATGCTTATGAGAACGCCAGCCAGGCGCAGAATGAGATACTCATACGGGTGAAACCATTACTGACTGAGCCGTGTGTTACCCTTAGTTTCCTATGGGCTACCGTCATCGCCGGTAGACCTTGTTTTGTTAGAGACAATATGCACCCGCCCGGTCCAACCGTCGAGTGGGGTTTGTCAGTTCCCAATAGCGCTATCCATATTTCCCCGCCATATACCCATGTTGGTGGTTTCTAGGGATTTTCGATGAACCGTATAGTACGATAAGTGAGCCATAGTATAATGTGATAAAGAGTCATGAGCCATAAGAGTTTAACAAGTCATAAGTCATAAAAGAGTTTTAAGCATGTTTCTCCCCCGAAAACATAAACAGTAAAATGTGGGGCCGTGAACTCACCTTAGGTTGCGTATTCCGTTTAAGAGTAAACTGTATGCGTGATATGAGTAAACCGTCTGTAAGATATGATAGCCCCAACTATTGGCGACCTATCATAAGATATGTGTCAAGTTAGACTAATAACCCATCGGGTTCATTAGTCCCTAAGTCCAGTCCATGACCATTATGTGTCCGAAAAGCATGTTTAACCGACAACCAGACTACGTAAGACAAGACTCGACATCCCATTGGTGACCCGACATTCCACGTGTTAGATAAATACAAGACATCATGCCACATATGCAATTAAACACTTAATACGCGCAACAGTTCACCTAGTCTAGCATAATGTCCGATTAACGCATAAACAGGTCCGAATACGTGTTACTAAGTCTTTGGGTGAATCCCGGGGTTCCTATCATGTTCCTAGGCGTCAAATCATGTTCCGGGATGTTAAAATATACATACAGCAGCAGTACACGCGATTAGGAATCAAACTAGCATTTAGGAAAAGTCAACATGTGATTAGGGTTGGTCAACAGGCAATTACAAGGGCTAATTGCCTATATATACACGATTAGGCTTCTCATTCAGGCGATTATGCCCCTAATCGCCTATAGCATAGGCGATTAGGATGCCCAATCGCCTATAGTGCAGCTGATATGGTTTTTCGCGCGTTTAACCCTCCAAATCAGATCCGAAACGTGTAAAAACACCCAATAATCATCCTAACACATTAACAAACATATTTCAAGCAAAACCCCTAAGTTTTCATCATTCTAACAGTCCCGAATGCGAGCGTTTTCCCAAAATAGCAACTTAGCATGAAAACATCACATCAACATGCAAGAACTTGCCCTAAATAGCAAATATCCAGATTAAATCACATAACCACGTTGTCCGATAGCATCCTATTGTTCTAGCATCATCCTATAACAAACCCTAACATCACACACTCAACAACATACCTCATATCATCCTTAATCATCCAAAATCCTTCAAATGGGTCAAAACATCAAGTATCAACAATACATCACCAAAACCATTCAAACTCCTAGGATATCATTATACTAACTTGTAACAGCAATAAACATCATAATAACACAAGAACAACCATGATTCAATCCTAAAAATCCTATCTTTAAACACATATAACACATGTAAAGGTGTGGGTTTGTTTAAAAACGGTTTTAAATGGATTTTCAAAGATAAAAACATTTATAAGTCAGGTCTGGACGTTTAGGGAGTAAAACATAATCATTTAAAGGTTTGGGTTTGAAGAACACACCTTGTAATCAAGAGGTGATGATGGAATAAGCTTGAAAATGGTTGTTTTGATGCAAAAACGAGTTCCAGAGGGTGTTTGTGTGTTGGGTTATGTTATGGGACGGCTAGGGTTGCACAAATGATGTTTTGGAGGTCAAGGGTGGTATTTATAGGCGTTTTTAGTCGTTCAGCACGTATCACGCGAGTATGCAGTTTTACACGCGATTAGGGAGCCTAATCGCATGACAGTTCATGCGATTGGGGCCTAATCGCATGAATAGTCATGTGATTAGCCCCTACTCGCCTATAATCACCCTCCAATCGCCCCTATATTGGCGATTAGGCTATTCCCCAAAAGCCTAATCGCCTGTAACCTCTGTGTTCGTGTGTTTTGCGCGTTAAACCCCGTTTTAACATATGTTAACACATATTCACATACCGACAAGCCACATAATGATTGTAAACATATAATGCATGATAAATAACACGTTCCCGCCCGATCACCAATTCCCGGGACCCGAGACTTGCGTATGTTAAAACCCTAATGATGTGCGACTCGACTCGACCGACCTTGTTATGTGTAACGTATGCGCGACTCGCTAAGGTAGACTTACTAAGTTTTCAAAAGTTAGTTACCGAAAGTTGCCGGGTGTCACATCATCCCCCTGTTGAAAGAATTTTCGTCCCGAAAATTTCCCGAAGTCGAGGAGAGAAACAAATAAGAAGAAAAATTTTTCCGGGTCGTCACATCATCCCCCTGTTGAAAGGAATCTCGTCCCGAGATTCTTTCGGCTTCAACAGTAATGAGTGTCGACCTCTGTGCCCAAGTAACGTTTCCCCAAAATACAACAAGTGAAGGTCATGAATCAAACGTGCCAGTAACAACCGGGAAACCACTTTCCCCAAATGTGAGTATGAGACAAGAGACCCCCGATGAAAGCCTACTGGAGCCTACTATGATCGGTATAACTAATCCACCGGTACCGTCCAAGTAGCATCCCCAAAGGCCCCTCATCGACCCAAAGAATGAGAAACAGCGACCAAACCACAAAGAAAACACCCGAAACACGAACGCACAACAATGCGGATAAAAGTATAACCAAAGCGTAACAAGAGATAAGAGAGAATACGTACGGGTAACAGTGTCTGGGTCCACCTGGTTCTCCCTAGCACCGATCACATAAGCATGAGCACGAGTAAGCCGGCCACCGCCTTCCTTGTCCCCATCCTTCCCTGCAGTCCCTGTGCCCCCTTGATTCAACTTGGGACAGCTTCGCTTGAAGTGCCCCGCTTCCCCACAATGAAAGCAACCCTGGTTCCCCTGTGGAGCAGGGGTAGTAATAGCAGTAGTCTGAGTCATCCTGGAAAGGTTGACCCTGCAATCCTTGGCATGATGCCCCGGTTTCTGACAACGCTCACAGCGAAAACTCTCACAAGTACCATAGTGATGAAACCCACAACGTCCACACTTAGGGCTTTTCCCAGCATAGCCCCCCTGTTTCTGTTCCGATGCTGACCCAGAAGCTTCAGTCTTCTTCGCTGCCGGTTGTCGCTGAGTCCCCGATGAACCCTTATCTACGCTATCCCACTTCCTCTTGTTCTCAGCCGGCGCCTTCACAGAAGAGCCTCTAGGAGGCAAGACACCCTCAGAAATCTTCAAGTTGGTCATCTTAGTAGCTTACCGCACAGCCTCTGACATAGTAGTAGGATCCCTAGCAGACACCAATCCCGCAATCTCTGGCACCAAACCCGCAAGATACTGCTCTATCCTCCTATACTCTGGTGTAGACAAACCTGGACACATCACTGCTAGCTCGTTGTGCCTGATCGTGTACTCCTCAACCTCAGAACCCACCATCTTAAGATTCCCATATTCCTGTTCCAACCTCTTAATCTCCTCTCGCGGGCAATACTCATCCTTCAACCTACGCACAAAATCCGCCCAAGGCATGGCGTTGGCCTCCCCAAGACCAAGTGTCTGTGTGACGCAGTTCCACCACGTCAAGGCGGCTCCTACAAAAGTCCCCGAAGCAAACTTTACCCAATCCACTGCTGGAGTCTCACATAAAGCAAACACCGACTCCGTCTTCTCTAACCACCTGAGTAACTCCACAGCTCCCTCCGTACCCTGGAAGCTGAGAGGCTGACAATCCTTAAACCGTTTGTAAGCGACACCTGCCTGAACTGGAGGAGCAGCAGCACCCATGAAAGTCTGCTGGGCCGCCTGAAAAGCAGCTAGTGCAACGCCCAACTGTTGCTGCATCATCTCATTGAGTTCCTCATGTGTCATAGTGATGTTACCACCACCTCTACCCCCACCACGGCGTCCACCTCCGCCACCACGGCGTCCACCTGCACGTCCACCAGCGCGACCAGACATGTTCTGCCAAAACATGAGACGAGACACTCAGTACCACTAACAAACCAAGCTACAAATGACCAAACGAACTCAGAATGCGGTTCCAGCATGACCGTTAGTCCGAACACAAAGTCCACCAAGATTTTCATGCATTTCGATTTGTGATTTCGTGTGCACCCGAATAACAAATCGCTCTACATGGTCCCCTAGGCGTGCTCCGAGCTAGAACTTCAAGTCACCCGATAACCACATCTCAGAATGATATAACTAACTCAAAAGATCGATAAATAAGTCCCCTCGGCTGTAACCCAGAGATGAAAATAAAGTGAAGCTAAAAATAGCCAAGAATGAGATAAGTAATGTGACACTGTATGGTAAGGAGACCGACACCCCGACAAGGTTAGTATGTTTGCCCAAAAGACACGACTCAAATGTATGTGACCGTCTAGTGTGTGAGACTCGGCTATAGTCTAGACTCTACATGCAGTCCTAGTTCACTATAACCATTGGCTCTGATACCAATCTGTCACACCCTCAAATTTCCACCTGCGGAGTTCTACCGCGAGACGTGTGACACACCAGGATCCAAGTCAACGGTCACAATAAACGACGTCTAAATGTAAAAACATACGTAAACGAGAACCATGCATAAGTTTAAAACCAACATTCAAACAGTGCAGAAGCATTTAAAGTTTACAAAAGTCATGCATACGTAAACATAAGTTCAAAAGTTCATGATTCCAAAACGTGCGAATGAGACCCTAGACGCGAGACGACTCCAGTGCGACCTCGTGCGCCTATCCGACAGCTGCTACCTTAGCGACCTGAGAAAACATGCTAAAAGAGTCAACATATAATGCTGGTGAATTCACAGGTTTTAAATTAAACGTTTAAAGTGTTCCTTCGAAAACCGTTACCATCACAGTTACTACTATGCTTATGAGAACGCCAGCCAGGCGCAGAATGAGATACTCATACGGGTGAAACCATTACTGACTGAGCCGTGTGTTACCCTTAGTTTCCTATGGGCTACCGTCATCGCCGGTAGACCTTGTTTTGTTAGAGACAATATGCACCCGCCCGGTCCAACCGTCAAGTGGGGTTTGTCAGTTCCCAATAGCGCTATCCATATTTCCCCGCCATATACCCATGTTGGTGGTTTCTAGGGATTTTCGATGAACCGTATAGTACGATAAGTGAGCCATAGTATAATGTGATAAAGAGTCATGAGCCATAAGAGTTTAACAAGTCATAAGTCATAAAAGAGTTTTAAGCATGTTTCTCCCCCGAAAACATAAACAGTAAAATGTGGGGCCGTGAACTCACCTTAGGTTGCGTATTCCGTTTAAGAGTAAACTGTATGCGTGATATGAGTAAACCGTCTGTAAGATATGATAGCCCCAACTATTGGCGACCTATCATAAGATATGTGTCAAGTTAGACTAATAACCCATCGGGTTCATTAGTCCCTAAGTCCAGTCCATGACCATTATGTGTCCGAAAAGCATGTTTAACCGACAACCAGACTACGTAAGACAAGACTCGACATCCCATTGGTGACCCGACATTCCACGTGTTAGATAAATACAAGACATCATGCCACATATGCAATTAAACACTTAATACGCGCAACAGTTCACCTAGTCTAGCATAATGTCCGATTAACGCATAAACAGGTCCGAATACGTGTTACTAAGTCTTTGGGTGAATCCCGGGGTTCCTATCATGTTCCTAGGCGTCAAATCATGTTCCGGGATGTTAAAATATACATACAGCAGCAGTACACGCGATTAGGAATCAAACTAGCATTTAGGAAAAGTCAACATGTGATTAGGGTTGGTCAACAGGCAATTACAAGGGCTAATCGCCTATATATACACGTTTAGGCTTCTCATTCAGGCGATTATGCCCCTAATCGCCTATAGCATAGGCGATTAGGATGCCCAATCGCCTATAGTGCAGCTGATATGGTTTTTCGCGCGTTTAACCCTCCAAATCAGATCCGAAACGTGTAAAAACACCCAATAATCATCCTAACACATTAACAAACATATTTCAAGCAAAACCCCTAAGTTTTCATCATTCTAACAGTCCCGAATGCGAGCGTTTTCCCAAAATAGCAACTTAGCATGAAAACATCACATCAACATGCAAGAACTTGCCCTAAATAGCAAATATCCAGATTAAATCACATAACCACGTTGTCCGATAGCATCCTATTGTTCTAGCATCATCCTATAACAAACCCTAACATCACACACTCAACAACATACCTCATATCATCCTTAATCATCCAAAATCCTTCAAATGGGTCAAAACATCAAGTATCAACAATACATCACCAAAACCATTCAAACTCCTAGGATATCATTATACTAACTTGTAACAGCAATAAACATCATAATAACACAAGAACAACCATGATTCAATCCTAAAAATCCTATCTTTAAACACATATAACACATGTAAAGGTGTGGGTTTGTTTAAAAACGGTTTTAAATGGATTTTCAAAGATAAAAACATTTATAAGTCAGGTCTGGACGTTTAGGGAGTAAAACATAATCATTTAAAGGTTTGGGTTTGAAGAACACACCTTGTAATCAAGAGGTGATGATGGAATAAGCTTGAAAATGGTTGTTTTGATGCAAAAACGAGTTCCAGAGGGTGTTTGTGTGTTGGGTTATGTTATGGGACGGCTAGGGTTGCACAAATGATGTTTTGGAGGTCAAGGGTGGTATTTATAGGCGTTTTTAGTCGTTCAGCACGTATCACGCGAGTATGCAGTTTTACACGCGATTAGGGAGCCTAATCGCATGACAGTTCATGCGATTGGGGCCTAATCGCATGAATAGTCATGTGATTAGCCCCTACTCGCCTATAATCACCCTCCAATCGCCCCTATATTGGCGATTAGGCTATTCCCCAAAAGCCTAATCGCCTGTAACCTCTGTGTTCGTGTGTTTTGCGCGTTAAACCCCGTTTTAACATATGTTAACACATATTCACATACCGACAAGCCACATAATGATTGTAAACATATAATGCATGATAAATAACACGTTCCCGCCCGATCACCAATTCCCGGGACCCGAGACTTGCGTATGTTAAAACCCTAATGATGTGCGACTCGACTCGACCGACCTTGTTATGTGTAACGTATGCGCGACTCGCTAAGGTAGACTTACTAAGTTTTCAAAAGTTAGTTACCGAAAGTTGCCGGGTGTCACACCTCTACTATGCATCATGTAAACAGCGAGCCTTGTGTAGGATGAGGAGATGGGGGTTGCGCCTTAGGGCACCTTGCAACACACCTCAGCCGCGCTTTTTTAAACCTAGTAAGAACACAATAACGAAGATGTGGAAGCTCTGTAAAAACAAACAGAGTTGGTATCTATGTATGTTCAATGTTCGAAAGACCAGTTGTTACTTGTTAGAGTCAAGACATTAAAATCACAGTTAATATACTGCACAATGCATCTATTTTGGCTTGCTATCATATGTATCTACAAAAGTAAGTTTAAATAATGCAATAACACAATACCTTATGTTGTTATACAGAACTGACAACAGCAAGTGGAATCTCAGCAAATCGAGTATCAGCCAAGATTATTTAGAAACTAATTACAGCAACAACCTGTAGAAGGGAATAAAAGAAAATAAAATATAACTGCCACCATACAAAAACACTGTATTAGTTCACTCAATCTGACGATTATATCAAAATAAGTTGATTTCCAGATCTAAAATTAGAAATTTAACTTATGGTTTTGCATTTCCATAGATCTAAAAGTATTACACAGATCCGAAATGTAATCATCCAAAAAAAAGTAGCAAAAATGTTTAAAAAAACTCATAACATAAATTTAACAAAGTATAAACATAAAATACTCAAATCACAAACAAAAATGGCAGATTCATTTAAAAACGACACCAATATAATATTGGAAGGAACGATGCGAAAGTCGGTGTGGGGAAGACAACCTGCAGGTCCATCTCAGCGATAATCCTACCCACGAGTTGGTGTCTGGATTGAGAGAGAGGGAGATGGTGGTTGTTAGGACAAAAAGGATTGGTGAAACCACTTTTGTAAACCTTAGTCTAATTCACTTCTGCAAAATATCCTATGTATAGAACTACTGAAGAAAGAAGACTAAAGTACTGAAGAAGGATTCAACAAGTACTGAAGAAGAAGTATCAGAAGTTCTGAAGTCTAACCAGACAGTTCACTGAAGAACTACTGAAGACAAACTACTCATCAGTAGTTTGTCATTCATCAGCTCTTGTTTAAGAATCTTTTTAACCGACTTATGTTACAGTAGTTTATTAGTTTAATATTACTTTATCTGTTTCTACAAGTTCCAAGAAAGCAACTTGTTGCTACTTGTTACAAAATTACTTTTGGCAAGGTTCATGTATATGTAAAGTCTATAAATAGATGGGTTCATCCCCTCTGTTTTAGACATTGATTTTGATTAATACAGAAATCCTTCAAAGCTTATTATTGTTCTTTCCATTTCATTTATTGAGAATCTGTTTAAGTATTTATTATCATTCACATTCATTACTTAGATTCTCATTAAACTTATCTGTAGTTTTCAAACATCCAGGGGGAGTAATAACTCCTATTGATAGTGTAACTTTACTTATCATTCCGCTGTGCAAATCTGATTGAACTTGCTAAACACATAAGTGTTCACTAGCAAGGAACACATCAAGAGCAATACTGATCCAACAATTGGTATCAGAGCACTGGTTTATCTGATCACATATCAATCTAACACATTGAGAATCAGACACAGGCTCTTATTGATATTCAATAAAGGATTAAAAGTTCACTTTTATCAACATCCATCACTTTAAGAGATATTTGACAAATCAATACTCTTTAAAATGGATCCTCATAATACTGGTTCTGCCAATAAACCTGCTATGCTAGTAAGAAATGAATACAATATCTGGCAAAAGAGAATGGCACATACATTATCACAGACCAACACTGGTTGCTGGAAATCTGTGATATATGGTCCTCACAAACCAGTAAATATCAATCTTGAAACTAAAGAAGAAATAACAAAAGACCCAAAAGACTATACAGATGATGATTTCCTAAAACTTGAGCTTGATGCTAAAGCTTTCTCTATGTTGGCAATGGCACTCCCAAATGAATCTACTCTGGCCTATTACATTGTGATAGTGCCAAAGAGCTTTGAGACTGCCTCAAAGAATAGTTTGGAGGAACTGAAGAGGTGATTGCCAACACCAGAGAAATCCTGGCTCAATAATATGAAACTTTTGCTCACATAAATGGGGAAACTTTAACTCAACAATTTGAAAGATTCTCCTCATTAATATCTGAGCTAAAATTAAATGGTCAGACCTACACAACTGTATCTATGCTTCATAGATTTTTAAGGTCTTTACCTGAAAAATGGGAAACATACTCTATAGTCCTAAGATCCCCACCAGACTTTAGCTCCCTCACTCTTACAAAATTACATGGGAGATTACTAACTTTTGAAAGAGAAATTGATCAAAAGAAAAAGTTTCAAAGTTCTGATAAAACTGCTGATGACTATCTACCAGTAGTACAACACTATTGGGACATGATTCACCTACTTGTTCAAATAATTTTGGATCTTTTGACCACATTGACATAACTGCTGGGATCTCATCAGAAAGATCATTCCCAGGTTATGACAATGAGGAATATAGTCAAACTGCTGATAACATGTGTTTTTATCATGGATGATTTAAAAAAAATCAGCAATGATGACTTAGAAGAAATGGACATTTTACACCAACTGGCCATGTTAAGTATCAAAACAAACAAATTTTATAAAAGGTTAGGAAGGAAATTTCCAAGACTTAACAGTTCTACAAAAATTGGTTTTGACAAATCTAAACTTAGATGTCACAAGTGTCAAAAGTTGGGACACTTTGCTAGAGAGTGTAGAAGCTCTAGCTACAACCAATCTCAGTCTGGAAATCTGTATAACCCTAGTTATAATAGGAATAATGGAACACAAGGGAGTGCACATTTTGTACAGGCACAAGCTCCACAAATCAAATATGTGCCACAAGTACAATATGTACAGATGCCTGCTCAACAGATGCAGAGCCAACAATCAATCCCTCCCATTCCAGCTGCTCAACAACCTCCACAGACTCAGCAACCCTCACAACAAAGCTTGTTCACCTCAGGGTATGTTGACTGGAGCAGTCTTCCTTTTGACACAACATAGTGTAATCCTGATGCAGACAACAAAATGTTTGACATCAACTGGGGAGAACCTGACAATGGCAGAAAGAATTTTGCCTTAATGGCATTTGAGGGCTGCACCTCAAAATCTGCCCTATCTCAGGTATCAAAAGAATCTTTAACAAAACTTTGTTCAACTTCATGTAAAGAATCTTTTGCTCTCATAAGAGAGACCAATGTGCACTTACAAGGCAAAGCAAATGACTCTGAGAGAAAATTCACTCATATGAAATGTGATTTAGAAAGAAAACTTGCTGCAAAGGCAAAGGAAAATTCTAAATTAACTAACAATGCTATTGAAACCCAAGCACAACTTAAAATAATGATAAATGACCTAGGAAATGTAAGAAAAGAGCTTGCTGACACCAAGGTCACTTGGGAAAAATGGGTAGAGTCTTGTAAAGGGTACCAACTACTGCTAAACAAACAAAGTGCTTCAAATGTTAGGTTTGGCATAGGGTACAATCTCACTGAAACACCAACAGATTTTCCCCCCAAAACTACTGAAGATGGGAGAAAAATTGTTTCTGGTGAAACTTCTGAAGAGAAAGAATGCACATCTTTCCATGAAAACTTTCTAAAATCTCATAAAGAAAGTTCTTCAGAAGTACTGATAAAATCTGACTTTAAGCCATCAGTAGTTTCATCTACATCAGGAGTTGAGAACCTAAAAACTACTGATGACCTAAAACCAATCAAAACAGTCAGAAATTTGCCTTTAAATGAAAAAGAAAAGGCAAAAGAATGTGAAATCTGTGTCTGTTCAACCACAAGACATAATTTTGCAGATATAGAAAAGGAATTCAGTACAACAAGAAAATTTCACAACTGGTTGTGGGAAAACAAATCAAAAATAATTTTAAAGAAACTTTTTCTCCCAGGAAACAACAACCAGTAAACACCTTTTCTTAGAAAAAGATGAAATCTCAACAAAAGTCTTTTTCTCAAAATTCTCTTTCAGTAGTTAGACCTACATCTTCAGCAGTTTCACAACTGCTGAGATAAAAGATCTCATAAACATGGTACAACTAATGATGACCAGGGTTGATGGTGGTCCTTAAAAGGATACCACCATTGCTCTTAATGAAAAATCCATTGCCAAAAAGACATGGATTCCTCAACCTGGTCAAGAACAAACTGTTAATGTTCTCAAGAGCAAACCCAAAGCCAAACTGGCTTGGGTTCCTAAATCTAACTAATTTGCTACTTTGTGCAGAGGGTCTCCAGAGGCTTAAATAGCATTTGGTATGTGGACAGTGGAGGCTCAATGCACATGACAGGATGCAGATACCTGATAAACAATTTTATCAGTCAAAGAGAAGGATCTGTATCCTTTGGGAACAATGCCAAGGGATATGTGCTAGGACATGACAATGTCTCCTCTGGAAAAATACAGTTTGACAAGGTCAATCTGGTTGAAAACCTTGAGTACAACTTGCTAAGTGTGTCTCAAATGTGTGATAAAGGATATTCTTCCTTTTTCACAAAGACAACATGCAAGATCATATCACCAGAAGGCCAGAAGTTGATAGAGAAGATCATTGAAGATCATACTTTGTTGATAGCCAAAAGATGTGGCAATGTCTATGCAGTGGACATTGAAAAGGACAAAGTATTAAACAACACTGCCTGTTTCTTCTCAAAGGCATCAACTTCAGAGACTGATCTCTGGCACAGGAGACTTGGCCATGTGAACTTTAAAACCATAAATAAAGTCACAAAAATGGGCTTGGTTAGATGTCTACCTTTGAAAGTATACCAGTGTCAAGAACACTGTGTATCCTGTTTAAAGGGAAAACAACATAAGTCCTCCTATAAGACTATTGAAGAATCAAAAACAACTGCATGTCTTCAACTACTCCATATGGACTTATTTGGGCCTGTAAAAATCATGAGCCTTGGTAAGAAGAAGTACTGCTTGGTCATCATTGATGACTATTCAAGATTCACATGGGTATTCTTCTTATTCTCCAAGGATGAGTCAGCTGAAATCATCAAGTTCTTCATTCTACAAGTAGAGAAACAATATTCTCTATCTGTCAAAGCCATTAGAAGTGATAATGGGATAGAGTTCAGGAACAAAACTCTGGATGAATTCTATTTGTCTAAAGGGATTATTAGACAATTCAGTGTTCCCAGAACTCCTGAACAAAATGGTGTGGTAGAAAGGAAGAACAGAACACTGATTGAAGCAGCAAGAACCATGTTAGCTGATTCAGGCATACCATTGTATTTTTGGGCTGAAGCAGTTAACACTGCATGTTATGTTCAAAATAGACACTCTAAGACTGCCTATGAAGTTCTTCATGGCATAAAGCCCCTTATCTCCTTTTTTCAGGGCTTTTGGATGTCAATGTTTCATTCTGAACATTAAAGACTCTATTTCAAAGTTTGCTGCTAAAGTTGATTCAGGTTACTTTCTTGGTTATTCTTCCACTAGAAAAGCCTACAAGGTTTTTGATTCAAAAACCAAGATAGTAGAAGAAACACTGAATGTCAACTTCAATGAGTCAAAACACACTCTTATTCCAGCACATCCTGCTGAACTCTTTGACCTTGACAGCTTCCACTTCGGACCTGAAAAGACTGTTACTTCATCTAAACCTACTTATTATGGTGATCAAAGGTTTGATGATGAGGATCCAGCACCATGGACTCCTCAAACAGTCATTAAGTCAACTTTCAAACCTTCAGAAGTATCACAAACTTCTGATTCAACAACTGCTGATGTACAAACTCAAACATCTGCTTCAGCACCTACAACTACTGAAGACATTCAAACAGCTGAACCAGACATTATAAACCTCAGTGGTTTGTTTGATGCAATACAAGAAACACCTACACCCGTTAGTGGTTTACAACAACTGATTGAACACAAAGATCATCCATTGGAACAAATCATGGGTGATATTGCTTCAGGTGTTCTCACAAGAAACCAGCTTTCCAACTTTTGCTTCTTCTCAGCATTCATTTCTCAGTTGGAACCTAAGAAGTACCAAGAAGCCCTCAAAGACAACAATTGGGTGGAAACTATACAAGATGAGCTGCTTCAGTTCAAGAAGCAACAGGTTTGGGAAATCTGTCCCTTACCACCAAACAAGCTACCAATTGGCACAAGATGGGTTTTTAGGAACAAACAAGATAAAGTTGGTATGATCATTAAGAACAAGGCAAGACTGGTGGTACAAGGTTACTCTCAAGAAGAGGGAATTGATTATGATGAGACCTTTGCTCCAATTGCAAGGCTTGAGGCCATCAGGTTATTTCTGGCCTATGCCATTTCCAACAAAATAAAAGTTTTTCAAATGGATGTTAAGAGTGCATTTTTGTATGGAAATATCAAAGAGGAAGTGTATGTTTGTCAGCCACCTGGGTTTTGTAACATCGCAAAATTTTTCCCCAAATTTTAATATATAAAAGCCCTTTTTTTTTATTTACATCTTTATCATTAGTATTATACAAATGTGCCTAAGTCTTTATTTTCCTAACTCACAACTTATATATATATATATATATATATATATAAATGTATATATAATAATAATAATAATATGATCTAAATTCTTTTTTTTTACACATACAATTGTCAAGAATTTTTTTTTAAATAAAGCCATAGTCAAAGTCCTGGTCAAAGTCCTAGTCAAAGTCTTAGTCAAATAGTCAATTCATCATAAAACCTTACTTTATGGTGTTGACCAATTTTAATGGCTAATTGAATCCAAAACTAGTATAAAAACCCACCTATGACCCATTACACTTTGCACCTCTAAATCGATTGTTTCAATTCGATTAAACTCTCCCTCATACCTTTCTTCTAGAGTATATTACTTCTACATTTGAAGCTTTGATTATAAGCTCTTGCAATTGGCGAATTGGAAGCTTGATATTCTTTCTTTTTTCGTTTTCTTCAATTTAGACTAGCTACGTTATTGAGTCTTTGGGATTCGCCTCGCATACATTCACAACACATTATTCTATTTTTTTCACGAGACATAACATTTTGCTAAGGTGAGTTTTACATAGCCCCTTTTCTATTTATCACCATTTTTGGGGTGAAACATGTTACAACATCATTTTATGCAATTCAATCATCAATGTGTCTATGTGTTTTCTATGTTGCATTATGTCTTGAGCATGATTAGAGTAAGCACCATTCTAGCATAATCATTAACTCCGTACAAGCCGGCGGTATACATTGATAGATCTATTGGACTGACAATCCCACCCGGATACGTGCCTCCTACAAAGGTAGCGTGGGTGTTTGTTATCGTATAACATATTCAAGTGGACCATGAGCGTATGGTATGTATCATATTATAACAGTCATCAGGGTTGATTATGCACTCGATTTATTTCTAGTATGTTCTCACATATGGACTAGATTGACATGACACATGAATTGCACAACATTTTTATACCATTATCAAAACCTATGTAATTCTCACCAACTTTTGTTGACCCAAAATATTTTCAAACTTAACATGTTTCAGGATATAGCTTGCTTGAAGATTAGAGTTAATGTTTGAAGATGTGTATCTAGTATTTTTCATTTTGATGTACAAATTCTTTTTAGAACAATTGTATGTAATTTATGTAATCAATTAATGAAATTTATTATTTACCATGAGCTACTGAACAATCGTCAATACGTGACATCCCGATGTTTCCGCCATCGGTTGGGGTGTTACAGGTTTGAGGATCCTTCTCATCCTGAGTGGGTGTACAAACTTGACAAAGCTCTTTATGGGCTCAAACAGGCTCCAAGAGCCTGGTATGAAACACTTTCCAACTTTTTACTCAAAAATAACTTCACAAGAGGCTCTATTGATAAAACTCTTTTCATTAAAAATGTTGGAAATCGTGTCTTACTTGTTCAAATTTATGTTGATGATATCATATTTGGTTCAACAAACACAAAATTATATGATGAATTTAAGAAAGTCATGCAATCAAAATTTGAGATGAGTACAATGGGAGAACTGCAGTACTTTTTAGGACGGCAGATTAAACAACAAACTAATGGAACTTTTATACATCAATCAAAATATGTTAATGAATTATTGAACAAATTTTCTTTACAAGACTGTAAATCATGTTCCACTCCCATGACACCTACCACACAAGTTGAACCAGATGATCAAGGAAAACAGGTTGATCAAACCATGTATAGATGTATGATAGGTTCCTTTTTGTATCTAACTGCTTCTAGACCAGATATTATGTTTTCAACATGTGTCTGTGCTAGATATCAATCGGCTCCTAGGGAATCACACCTCATTGCAGTCAAAAGAATCTTCAGATATCTGAAAGGAACTCCTACACTTGGAATTTGGTATCCTGCTTCTAGCAATACCAAGTTATCAGCTTTTTCAGATAGTGACCATGCAGGGTGCAAAATGTCAAGAAAATCAACATCTGGTGGTTGTCAATTCCTGGGAAACTGTCTAGTGTCCTGGCAATCAAAGAAGCAAACATCTGTTGCAACTTCAACTGCTGAAGCTGAATACATTGCAGCTGCAAGTTGCACATCACAGATACAATGGCTCCAATATCAACTTCTTGATTATGGAATCAAAGAGACCAAGACACCATTGCTTGTAGACAACAAATCTGCCATTAGCATCATTCAAAATCCTGTTCAGTTCTCAAAAACTAAACATTTTGAAATCAGGTATCATTTCATCAGGGATTGCTATGAAAAAGGCAAGATTGAAGTGAAGCATGTCACAACAGCTAATCAAATAGCTGACATATTCACAAAACCCCTTGACACATCAACATTTCAGAAGTTAGTATCCATGCTTGGGATGCTAAATTTGTAAGTGTTCTCTTACTTTTCCTGCACATATTTTATTTTTCACTTACATCTGTTATTAGACCAAAAGCTTCTGAAAAACAAAATGAGAGAAACTACTGATGAACAAAAACATCAGTATGGGAATATTTTCTAAAAAATGATTAACTTCTGATAAAATAATCTTCAGAAGTTATGAAGAAAGTGTTAATAAACATTTTCATCAGTTGTTAACAAACTACTGAAGAGAAAATGGGAACTACTGATGACAATTGTTCTTCATCAGCAGTTTTGTCATTAAGGGCAAATCAGACATTTCCCACTTCAGAAGTTTGACCTAGGGCGGTTACAAACTTTTGATAAACACCTTTTTCCAAAACTTATCCATTTAAAATGCAAGAATTCCCTCCTTCTCTCTCAAAAAGCTCTCAAACCCTGAACCTGCAAAAACACTGTTCGATCCACACACACACACAAACCACATGGCTCTAACACTGAAACAGGGACACAATCAAAGAGGCTACTTCGAGAAACATGAAGCCTGGTCCCAATATGACAAAATCATTGATTTAGTCGTTAAATCCCAATACTTTACTGCCCTCACCATTGATCCTCCAATCCACACTGAGACTCTTAATGAGTTCTGGGCAAATGCGGAGACAGTGACAGTAAATGATAAGGTGATCTCCCTCAATTCAACCATCCAAGGGAGAAGAATGGCAATCACACCCGAAACATTGGGAATTAGACTGGGTCGGCATGATGTAGGTGCCCCAGATCAATTTCCAAACTCTGAAAGTCATCTAACCATAACAGAGTGTGGTTACCAAGGTACTCTCTCACATGCTACAATTTTTAAGAAATATTTTGAACCTAAGTACAAACTTTTGTTTCACTATATAATTATGTGTTTGAGTCCAAAAACTGGATCTTATGATCAGATGCCCTCTACTTTTCAACCAATTTTTCATTCCATTGTGAATGAAACAAAATTCAGGGCATCAACACTTTTCTTTAATGAGTTGGTGTTACATCATCTCAATTTTAAAAAGAAGTTTTTGTTGTATCCAAGATTTATTATGCAATGCATAATAAAGGAACTTGGAGAAGAGGTGCTTGTGGGTCAAATAACTGTTTTAAACCCTTTAACCTCACAAGCATACTCTAGGCACAATAAACCGGCCACCTGGCCAGAAGATGACCAAGGGGAACACACAACAGTCCCAAGGAACCCTCATCTTCCAAACCTTCACCCAAAAAGGCCAAGAAACCCAAACAACAAAAACAAAAACCCACCAGCCTGAAAAGAAAGGCAGTTCAGGAGGTTGAGATGCCTGAACTTGCTAATGTGCAATCTGCACTTGATAAAGATGTGACTGAAACATCCTCTCAGTCTCATCCATCTCAAACCCCCCACAAGAGCACCAATAACCATTTTATTCAAAAGAAAGAAATTTAAGAAAACAATCCCCATAGACTCTTCTTTTGAAACTGCTGAACCCATAGACCAAACTACTGAACTAGCACCACAAATTTCTGAACCTGAAGCCCTTGAAATTGCCAAACTTCTCTCTGGGCTAAAAGAGACCATCCCGTCAGAACATGTCAGTCCCCAACAACCACATCAAACATGGATGTGGATATCCCTAGCCCTAACCCAAGAGATGAGGATGAACCAGGGTCTCTAAGCCCAAACTTAGAAACTCTTGGTACATTTGAGGCTGCTACTACTCATATACCACCCAGTGGTGGATTTGAGGAAAGAAGTAACATAGCTAAGACCTCACTTGTGGCAACTGCTGATGAAGGCTTAATGCCTGAGGTAGGAAATCCTCTGAACCAAGAAAAAGAGGTACATGAGACAACTGGGTTGGGCCCAGCTCATGATGTAACTGATATTGTCCTCATTGAGGAAGTAAGCACGGATTCAGATGATTCCATTGACTTGGATGATGATTCACACTCCACTAAAATTGAATTGACGGCTGCTAGTGAAGGTCCTGCACTTGGTGTCTCTAAGATCAAAGAGCTGGTCACACCAGATCAGGTTAAAGTCCACTTGATCCCTGATTCCCCTAAAGTGGCATATTCTGTACAACATGAAGATCACCCAAAAACACACCCCTCACTGAATATGCCTACCCAATTCCCTGGGTCATCTAGCATAGAGTTGAACCAACTATGCAGCCCAGAAGGTTCCCTATACCAGTTGATGAACACACTTATTGCCAATCACCTCAAAACTTTCACAACTACTTTGGAGTTGTCAACCAAAGCTCAGTTTGAGGTGATCAACAAAAAACTTGGTGAGCTATCCAACAAAATAGACAACAACTTCAGACAGCTTGCTGAACTCACTAGTAGAACTTCCAAACCCAGCAGGCTTCCAGAAGTGGATGAAGCCAAAAAGGGGGAGAAGATTAGGGAACCTAAGGAGTCACTGGAAGCCAGAATAAAGGCAAGAGTGGCTCTACAACAACAACAACTTCTAGAGAAAGCCCAAAAACAAAAAGAAGATCAACAAAGGCTTGTCTCTGCAACTGAAGTTGAAGCTGAACCTTCCCAAGGCCATAATGAAGAAACTGCTGAAGAAACCTATGATGACTCAGAAAGTACTAAAGACAATCCTTCAGTAGTTGACACATCTGTTAACACTTCAGCAGTTAACACTTCCAATTTACAAACAGCTGAAGAGCCTTCCAAGACAACTGAACAACAACAACCAACTCCTATTCCAAGGCCTACAACAACTACAACAATGACTGTGCTGAACCCTTCTCCACTATCAATGTCCAAAGAACTACTTGAGAAGAGTTTGATTGCAGCCCAAAGAAAGGCTAAGGAAGTAGAGATCTGGAATAACTTGGAGGCAAGGGATGATTTAAGCTTAAATGAAAAGCTTCAAGCTTATGAAGCAGAGTTGAATAGGCAAGCTGAAATAGAGAGAGTTGCTGAAGAAGACAAAAGACAACAACTGATGTCTTTTATAACAAAGAACAGCAAAACAAAAGCCTATTCATTCAAAGGGCTCTCAATGGATGAGCTGACTAAAAGAGCTCAACTTGTTGCTGACAAACTAGCAACAAACAAAGATGGAAAGGCCAAGAGAGCTGAGATGATTGAAGAACTGGTAGCAAATAACTATGGTTCAAAAGAATCTGTGTCAAGATGGAAAGAAGAAAGACTACTGGACACATACAAGAAGTACAAGGCTGCTAATCTAGAGAAGTTCAAAACTTCTGAAGTATCAACTTCAGTAGTTAGAACTTCTGGTGTTAAAAGACCAGCTACCAAGAAGAAACCAGAGGACAATACAAAGACTGACTTCAAGACGGTGTTGCTGGAAGGCAACACAGTTGTTCAAGGAGACTTTGATATTGAAGAGAAGCCTCTGATAACTCAGTTTAGGGATCCTTCAACATTTGCTTACCAAATTCAGAAGACTATCACTGACAGACTGCACACAAAGGTAGTTACTGAACATCATTTACCAACTTTTAAATTACCTGATGTAGTGCAAGAAGAAGATAGAAGTGAATCCCACCTGAGAGTCACAGAAATAGAAAATATCCAACACTCAGGAACATCCCAGGGATCCAGCATGGTTCCCTATACTTCAGACTTTGACAAGTCTAAAGTGCTGATCATCAAATGGTCCTTTACTGATGACAACTCAGTATTGGTGTCAAGAAGAGATCTTACAAGCAAGGCCTACAAGTCAATGAATGAACTAAAGAAACTATCAACTCAGGACTTGCTTACAATTCAACATCTGGAACCTCAAAGGGGATCTCTCACTGATGAACAGCTTAATCAACTTAAGAACTCCATGTTCAAGGAGATATGGAAGATTGTGAATGACAGAAGAAAACAATAAGGAATTAGAAAAGGTTTTGGCTTCATCAATCCAGGGGGAGATTGTTAGGACAAAAAGGATTGGTGAAACCACTTTTATAAACCTTAGTCTAATTCACTTTCGTAAAATATCCTATGTATAGAACTACTAAAGAAAGAAGACTAAAGTACTGAAGAAGGATTCAACAAGTACTGAAGAAGAAGTATCAGAAGTTCTGAAGTCTAACCAGACAGTTCACAGAAGAACTACTGAAGACAAACTACTCATCAGTAGTTTGTCATTCATCAGCTCTTGTTCAAGAATCTTTTTAACCAACTTATGTTTCAGTAGTTTATTAGTTTAATATTACTTTATCTGTTTCTACAAGTTCCAAGAAAGCAACTTGTCGCTACTTGTTACAGACTTACTTTTGGCAAGGTTCATGTATATGTAAAGTCTATAAATATATGGGTTCATCCCCTCTGTTTTAGACATTGATTTTGATTAATACCGAAATCCTTCAAAGCTTATTATTGTTCTTTCCATTTCATTTATTGAGAATCTATTTGAGTATCTATTATCATTCACATTCATTACTTAGATTCTCATTAAACTTATCTGTAATTTTCAAACATCCAGGGGAGTAATAACTCCTGTTGATAGTGTATCTTTACTTATCATTCCCCTGTGCAAATCTGATTGAACTTGCTAAACACATAAGTGTTCACTAGCAAGCAACACATCAAGAGCAATACTGATCCAACAGTGGTGGAACCCTAGATCTTGATCTGGTGTCTTTAAACCCTAGATCTTGATCGCAAAGAGAGAAAGAGAAGGAGGGAGTTTGGGAGGAAGGTTAAGGGAGGCAGTGGTTGTGGTTGTACGAATCAAGAGAGCAACAAAACGTTTTAGGGTTTTTGTTTTGGTAAGGGATTGTTTGTTTTATTTTGAGATATTTGAATTTTGAAACACATGGGTTAAGCGGGATTTTTAGGTATTTTGGGTTTTGAGGTAATATGCATTAGAAACTTGTACATTGTGCATCAAGAGTCAAATTTAAGAGTTTTTGCCAAATGACCAATCTTGCCCTTGCTATATGTGTAACACCCCAACCGATGGCGGAATCATCGAGGTGCCACGTAGTGACGATTGTTCAAAAGCACATGGTACTAAGTTGTAAATATTATTGAATAAACCAGAATTGTCTTACATGGAAATGGAAAATACATTGTTTAAATGAATTGTAAATATTGAAATAACTGAATTAAAATAAAGCACTAAATGTCTCTTGCTAAAGCATTAGATCAAACTGCACCTGAAACATGTACAAAAATAGGTTTGGTCAACATAAGAAATGTTGGTGAGTATTCCTACCCCTTTTTGCTTTTATACATTTTTGGGGTGTTACATGTACACTATTACAATTTCAAATACAAGTTTACATTTTTACAAATACAATTCTAGTACTATGTGCATTGCTTACAACGTGCTTTATGCTTAGACAATACATGTGGATTACATTTGTACTTAGTGAAATCATTAACATGGTACAAGCCGACCTTAACATTGGATAGATCAAAATTGTCTCGAGTATTGGGAAGATTTCATCCATGGCTTAACCAGTGGGATTAACGTCATCCTGATCGTCTGCTTCGTTGATATCGATATTGAAAGCTTGTCCATGTGCCACCAGGTTTACATTGTTCAATTTGGGACATTGAGGTAGCATGTGGTTAGGGTCTCTACAATGATAACATGCCCGACCGTTAGTAATCTGTAGTGGTTCCTGGGCAGTTGTTTGATGATTACCCTGTGTCCCAACCGTTACTCGACAAGTGGTGACAAAGTGTCCAAACCTTCCACATCTAGTGCATTGACGGCATGGAAGATTTGCAGGGTGATGATACTTGCAAGTGCTGCATTGAGGATGGGTTCCCGTGTAGGCTCTCTTGGTAGGGGCTTGAGTCATAGGATCCACAACATCATGGTTTTGATTATCGCCCATTCGTTTCTTAGAGTTCGAAACAGTAGTGGCGGCCTTTGCTAAAACAGTCTTAGATTGTTCAACAACATTGGTGGTTTTCTCAGTAGATGTCTTGGTGCCCTTTCTAACCAAATTTCCTTTCCTTACGTGTTTGTCTGTTAATGTGGCTGCAAGTTGGATGGCTTCTTCTACCGTAGTGGCTTTGCCTCCAGTGACAACGTCTTGAATCAGGTCAGGTAATCCCTCGATATATTTTTCGATTGCTCGGGAGACCGGGGTGACCATGTGTGGAACCAGTATGCTAAGTTCGTGATATCGAGTATTATACGCTAGATTCTCACCACTGTCTTGTTTCAACCCATAGAACTCTTCCTCTAGTTTCCTGATTTCGTTCCTAGGGCAGAATTTGGCGATCATGAGTTCCTTAACATTAGCCCAAGATAAAGATAAAGCAACATCAGCTCCTTGATTGCGTTTTTCGCCATTCCACCAGGTTAGCGCCCCCTTTTGAAGGACACTAGTAGCATAGCGAACGCGGAGTTCATCAGGACATTCACTGTTCACAAAAGTACTCTCCATGCTTTCAAACCATTGGAGGAGGCTAGTAGCACCTTCCTCACCAGTGAATTTTGTGGGGTTACAGGAGTTAAAGTGTTTGAAAGTGCACCAAAATTGAGTCGCACTCCCTGTGTTGGCACTGTTACTATTCTGGGTTATCTCACTGACAAGGTTTGGGATCACTGCAGCAATCTGCTCAGCGACTAAGGATGCGAGGCGACGATCAGAACGTTGTCCAGAAGCACGAACAGGACGTTGGCTGGCATCACGGAGCATGCGGCGAGCAGACATCTATGAGGTAGTCAATGAATAATTATGGGATTAGAAAATGTAAGTGTATAACCGTACAGATGATTATGAAAGTATGAACTTGTAAGCAATATATGAAAATCATGAAATACAGAATATTGTATATGTAATGAGAGAGTATTATTGAAAAACTTGCATAAGATGCTTGAAGTGCCCTTGTCTAGCTGTAAAGCCCAACAAGAACGTTGACTTTTCAAAGGAATTGAACCCAATGGTGATCAAAGAAGACATGCTTTAGCCTATAAGTGGACACTCACTCCAGGAATCCCCAGGTAAGCATTACAGGTCCGTTATTGGATTTATGCGCTATGCTTGCCTATGCCAGAAAACCCAGTGTACAGGCGTCCACCCTTCCAGATTGCACGTGTCCTTATTACACTCATTAAAGTTCAACAACTTTGAAGGAGCAGAATAAGAGTAGGCATTATGCCTATGGGTGTCTTCATGAAAGGTATTGCCCCTGTTCCATAATGATGTAGACTTCCCACTCCTTATAGGACACCATCTCTATGCACCATGATGAAAGATGGGAAGAATGGAGAGAGAGAGAGAAGAAGGGAAAGGTAGAAGAAGGAAAGTAGAGGGAAATGAGGGGTAGGGTAATTCAGGAAACATAATGCATGAAAGTTGAAGTTCGGTTATAGTCTAGGCCTTTTTATCTAATAACCTAGTTCCCTATAACCATGGCTCTGATACCAATCTGTAACACCCCAACCGATGGCGGAATCATCGAGGTGCCACGTAGTGACGATTGTTCAAAGGCACATGGTACTAAGTTGTAAATATTATTGAATAAACCAGAATTGTCTTACATGGAAATGGAAAATACATTGTTTAAATGAATTGTAAATATTGAAATAACTGAATTAAAATAAAGCACTAAATGTCTCTTGCTAAAGCATTAGATCAAACTGCACCTGAAACATGTACAAAAATAGGTTTGGTCAACATAAGAAATGTTGGTGAGCATTCCTAGTTTGGATATATATAGTAAGTTAAAAAGATATACAATTCAAGTGCAAGCTACAGTGCAAATATGTAAACTATGTATCATACAAATGAGCGAAATCAACCCTGTGACTGTATAATGTACTGTATGAACGGTGGTGTACTCATCCAATAAATGGGTGATAACTTAACAATGGCCACGGATTCTACGATGAAAAAGGGGGAGAATCAATCTAGGCGGGTTGTCAATCCAAATAGCGCTATCCAATGTTAAGGTCGGCTTGTACCATGTTAATGATTTCACTAAGTACAAATGTAATCCACATGTATTGTCTAAGCATAAAGCACGTTGTAAGCAATGCACATAGTACTAGAATTGTATTTGTAAAAATGTAAACTTGTATTTGAAATTGTAATAGTGTACATGTAACACCCCAAAAATGTATAAAAGCAAAAAGGGGTAGGAATACTCACTGTTCACGTAGTAGTTTGAGATTTAACTGGACAACGAGATATGAATTGAGATTACTCCCAAATGATCAACCTAAAGTATTTGATAATGTGTAAGGAAAATAACTCTAGGATACATGTATTTCTAGGGCTTCGAATTGGGGATAAACGTCTATTTGTTTATTAAACAAATTGTTTATTAATTATGAGGAATTTAATAAATAAATAACTAAAAAGTCTCTTGGTAAAATTTTAAGTTAAATATAGTCACAACATAAGATTTTGATTATGAAAATAATTTTTATAAAATTATTTTATTGAAAATAGAATAGTTAATTTAATTATTTCAATTTGTCAAAATATGACTTTAATATCTAAAAATATTAAAATTAAAGAATTTCTGAATTAAAAATTGTATTTCAGTTCTAGATAGTTAGAAATAGTTTATATAAAATTTTGGTGCAAAAATATTGAAAAATGAGTTTATTATGATTTATTTATGATTAAAACTAACAAAAATTAATTAAAAATATAAAATAAACGGTTTTTCTGAAATAAAAATATTTTCTGGAATGTTTAAGAATATACAAGTTTAGGATAATTTTTGTGAGATTTAATAAAATCGTTTAGATATTTTTATAGAATTTAATAAATATAAATGAATAAACTTGTATTATTAATAATATATATTAAATAAATTATTTTTGAAAAACTAAAATTTGGGTGATGAACTTTATCATTTGAAGATCATATGATAATTTTTGTAGAATTTATAAAGCACTTTTGGTAATTAAAACTGATTTTAAAAGATTAAATATGTTAAGTATATATATAAAATGGCAAAAAAAAAAATATATGTTGGTTATGGGAATCGAACCCGGGCCTCTGGCCGGTTCAAGTTTTATCACAAGCGTGGCCACCAACTGAGCCACACCCTGAGAACGAGTTATATCGGATTGGATTTGATTATATAGCTTAAATGTGTTGGTGTTGTTAATAGATTTAAATAGGAAAAAATAAAACACATTCGTGGGGTTCGAACCTTGGCCAAAGGCCGGTTCAACCTCCACAACAAGGGGGTAAACCAACTGATCTAGATAAGTTGTTTGTTCACTTTCTGTTCTAAAATAATTATATATGTTAATCAGCTCATGTGTTCTTCCCCAAAACATCCCACTTCGAGCCCTAGCTTTGTAATCGTCTCAATTAGCGAGCAATAGCCCCTGAATCCTTGGGGCTATTGTTCACTAAGAGCCGATGAGTATAACCCACACCAAAAAAAACGAACTTACCAACCGTATTCGATGATTTATGCTCGGTCAAAGGAGAAGTCAAACGTGACTCGATTGCTTCGTTTTGCAGGTTGTGTAACAGAATTTGAGAGTGTAGAAAGGTAATTCGGCGAGTAGGGACTGTCTAGGCTCGTCCAATTTATAGGGCAAGGGTCGGATATCGATTTGGTAATTATTGACCTTAATGAATATAATAACGCGATTTGGGTACAAATTGGAACGTGATAATCGTCGATTGACGTGTAATGGACGCGTATTAGTCTAACATTCCATATTAACGAAGCAATCTACAAGTTTCTTACCATGTATGATTAGTTAAAAAGTCAAAGAAAGGAAGGTTTGGTTCGGCACTTATGTGCAGCGAACAAGGAGTTACAGACAGCGTTTAAGCTTGTTTTAAATACTTAATGCTTTAGTATTCTAACACAAAAGGCCTCATGGACTAGTGGTTGTGTTGTGTGTGTTGTGCGTGCGGACTGACCCGGGTTCGAGTCCGTCCCGCAGCAGGTTTTTTTTTCTTTTTTTTTTTTAACAGATAGGAGGTGCAAGGGGGATGTCTGGTGGGCCGGCCTTCTTTCTGTTGGGCTGGACTAAGAGTATGGGCCGAGAAATTTTCAAAGGAAAGGTGAAAGTTGGGTTTTAACATGTTGGGTAGTGGGTTTGGGCTCAAGGTTTGGGTTATGTGTGGGTTAGTTTAGTCTACAAAGTAATAATAAAAAAAATCTGATTATTATTATTATTATATATAAAAAAATAAAATATAATGAAAGAAAAGTGACGGATGTCACAATATGTATATTAATATAGTATAGATAATGTATTTAAAACATGAGTTCACCCACTTACTTGATTAAGTTACAAGAGTAAACATACTTAGTGAACAACTTCATATTTAAAAGACTATGTAAGAATAAAAACATAAGTTTGAGAAAACAATGTTATACCTACTAGTATCTTAAGAAAAAGAGGGAGTTAGGGGTCTTGTACAACCTTGTTATGCTCCTTGTACCCCTAATGATCCCTTGAAAGTTAATGGTTATATGTAAAAGCTTGTATGTGAGTGGTGGTTTAGTTGTGGTGGTTGCCGAGTGGTGATGGTGGTTTAGTGGTGGTGATCGGCCGAGAGAAGGGAGAGTGAGGGGTGGAGGTGTGGTGTTTAGTTGTTTTGTGCACTAACTCACTAATTCTCTAGGCCTATATATAATCTTATGAATGGAAAGTCATGATGGCAGAAGAACGGAAAAAGAAAGCATATTTCTAATTATGGTTTAAGATCTTCTAAAGGTGATCTTGGATAGATTTGTAAGGGATTATGGAGGTGATGTGGGCTTGCTTTCATGGGGATTGTGGGCCGAAAATTCTAAGATGTTGAGAGGCCATGAATTAGTCAATCTCACAAGGATTTGATGCATGATAATCATGGTGTCTTGGGTGATTAGAAGGGTCTATAGTTGACTTGGTAAGATATTGCATAAGATATGGTGGATGTCAAATGAGGTAAGTCAACACTAGACTTTCCTAAGTGTCATAAGATGTTTTCCTTATTCATGTAACATCTAGGAATGTGATGGAGGTGACTAAAGTTTGTCTTAGGAATCTTGGTGGAAGAATTTCTTGAAGGGACTTGTGTAAGAGTGGAAGACACAAACACTACACACACATGTACATGTGTGTCGTGTATATATGTATGTATGCGTGGGGTTTTATTTTTAGCAAGTCAACTAGTAAGGAAGGAATACAAAGTCAAGTTTTTTTTGACCGGCCAAACACCTACTGAGCGCCCCCCAGTGGCCATAGACAAGGGCTCAACTGGCCCACTCCAGACCCAGAGAGCATTTAGAAAATCCCAGTGCGGGAAACCCCAAGACTCGAACCCAAGACCTTGGGGGAAAACCCTCACACCTCCACCACTCCGCTATGGCTTCATTGGCGAATACAAATTCAAGTGTTTAGCTAATTTTGGTGGAATCTAAGGTGGACTTGATGGATCATTTAAAGTGGAAGTGTTCAAATATTGGGAAGCACATACACACATGTATATGTGTGTGTGCCGTCGCATATATACACACATGTATATATTTTTATTTTTTTCTTTTGAACATTTAAAACTCATGTCTTGTACAAATGCATATACACATGTTGTAATTAGATGTCAAGTGTGATCTTTGTACAAATTTAGGTGTCACAAATATATATATGATTGTGTTCAATATATATAGTTTTAACTAGTCGTATTACTAGTCACATGTGGGCGTTGTGTTTGGGTGATTCTTTGTATATACACATTGTTTGATTTTGTCCTTGATTGAATCACAATTGAAATGTTATGTGCCATTGTATGAGTTTCCCAAACTAGGGTTTTTGATATGATCTCTCTATAGGTCAGATAACTACTCAACTAGTTATGAAATTTTTCCTACTAGTGGACCTAATGCTAGACTGTAAGCATCGAAACTGACTTGTTGAGGCCCTGTATGGCTCAATTATATTAAAACATGTAAAATAAAATGTCATGCACAATGTGTACGTGTAACTAATGTACGGATATGACCTGTGATTTCGACGGGTGTCACATTCTCCTCCTGTTAGAGAAATTTCATCCGCGAAATTTTCGGTGTTTGGTCATCTGAACTGTGGGTCTCTTGGAAGAGATGTGGGTACTTGCGTTTCATTTGGTCCTCACGTTCCCATGTGTACTCGGGTCCGCGTTTAGAGTTCCAATGCACCTTGACTAACTTGACCTGACTGCGACGAAGTTTCTGAATCTTCCGGTCTGTTACCTCTAGTGGCTCCTCTACGAAATGGAGTTGTTTGTCAATGTAGATCTCCTCTAGTGGGATGATCAATGACTCATCAGCAAGACACTTTTTGAGATTCGAAACGTGAAATGTTTCATGCACTCCACTGAATTCTTCGTGCGGTTTGAGCTTGTATGCAACTGGTCCGATTTGTGCAAGAATCTCGAATGGCCCTATGTATCTGGGATTGAGTTTCCACGTTTTCCGAACCTGGGTACTCCTTTCCACGGAGATACTTTGAGCAAGACTCTAAGGGTTTACGCCTCTGGTCTGCGTAGCTTTTCTGCCTGTCCCTGGTAGCTTTCAATCTGTCTCGTATCTGGAAAATCTTGTAAGTCGTCTCCTAAATGAGTTCGGGACCTATCATCTGTTTGTCCCCTACTTCTGCCCAACACACTTAGGATCGACACTTGCGTCCATACAACACTTCGAAAGGTGCTGCTTTGATACTAGTGTGATAACTGTTATTGTAAGAAAATTCGATCAACGGCAAATTCGTATCCCAATTTCCTCCAAAATCAATTACACACGCACGAAGCATATCTTCCAGTGTTTGAATGGTCCTTTCGCTTTGTCCATCGGTCTGGGGATGGTAAGCGGTACTCAAATCCAGTCAGGAACCAAGGGCTTCTTGCAATGATTGCCAGAACCTTGAAGTAAAACGACTATCTCGATCAGAGATTATGGAAATAGGCACACCGTGTCTGGACACGATCTGATTGATGTATATCCGGGATAATTTCTCCATCTTGTCTATTTCGTTGATGGGCAAGGAATGCAAAGACTTTGTCAGACGATCGACAATTACCCAGAATGTATCATGACCACGAGGTGTCTTTAGCAACTTGGTGACGAAGTCCATGGAAATTTGTTCCCATTTCCATACAGGAATCTTTGGTTGGTGAAGCATACCTGAAGGCTTCTGGTATTCGGCCTTGACCTTCGAACATGTTAAACAATGTTTGACATAAGTCGCAATGCAACCCTTGAGGTTAGGCCACCAATAGAACTCCTTGAGGTCCTTGCACATCTTATCCGCACCGGGGTGTATTGAGTACTTGGACTTGTGTGCTTCATCCAGAATTATATCACGCAATCCTCCATACAATGGAACCCATATTCTATTTAAGAAATATTTTGTCCCGTCAGGTCTTGTCTCTAACTGACCAACCTGACTGTATAGAGCCTCATGCCCGGTATTACTATCCTTGATAGCTTCTTGCTGAGCTTGACGAATACAGGTTGTGAGATCGGTATGAATGGTCATGCCCAACGCACGGACACGCAATGTCTTGGCACGCTCCTTTTGGCTTAATGCGTCTGCCACAACATTTGCCTTCCCTGGATGGTACTTAATCTCACAGTCGTAGTCATTGAGTAACTCAACCCATCTTCTTTGACGCATGTTTTGGTCTTTCTGGTCAAAGATATGTTGCAAGCTCTTATGATCGGTAAAGATAGTACATTTAGTGCCATAGAGGTAGTGTCTCCAAATCTTGAGCGCGAACACTACTGCACCCAATTCTAAATCATGGGTTGTGTAGTTCCGTTCGTGCACCTTGAGTTGGCGTGAGGCATAGGCAATAACCTTGTTCCTCTGCATTAGGACACAACCGAGACCTTGATGAGATGCATCGCAATAGACCACGAAATCTTCCGTTCCTTCTGGCAACGAGAGAATTGGTGCGCTGCATAACTTGTGCTTCAAAAGCTGGAAAGCTGATTCATGCAAATCTCCCAATTCGAATTTCTTGTCTTTTTGGGTCAAGACTGTTAGGGACTGGGCTATTTTTGAAAAATTCTCGATGAATCGACGATAATAGCCAGCTAACCCTAGAAATTATTGAACTTCGGTCGGGGTATCGGGTCTAGCCCAACATGACCGAGGAAGTGAACTTCACGAATCCAAAATTCGCATTTGGATAGTTTGGCATACAGTTTCTCGTTCTTGAGCAGAGTGAGAATTTCCCTCAAATGTTGTTCATGTTCCTCTTGGGTTCATGAATAGATCAGAATGTCGTCAATGAACACGATCACCAACTTGTCAAGGTAAGGCTTGCACACCCGGTTCATCAGATCCATGAACACTGCTGGTGCATTTGTCAAACCAAACGGCATTACTAGAAACTCATAATGACCATACCGCGTCCTGAAAGCAGTCTTGGGAATATCCTCCTCATGGATACACAACTGATGATATCCTGATCTCAAGTCAATCTTCAAGTAGAAACTCGAACCTTGCAATTGATCAAACAGATCATCGATCCTTGGAAGAGGATAACAGTTCTTCACCGTGAGCTTGTTAAAATCTCTGTAATTGATGCACATACGAAACGATCCATCCTTCTTCTTGACAAATAAGACTGGAGCTCCCCAAGGTGACGAGCTCGGTCGAATGAATCCTTTGTCAAGTAGTCCTTGTAACTGGTTGGATAGTTCCTGCATCTTAGAGGGAGCTAAACGGTACGACGAACGGGCTACAGGAGTAGCTCCGGGAATGAGATTAATACGGAACTCGACTTGTCTCGGGGGTGGCAATCCTGGCAGATCTTCGGGAAAGACTTCTGGAAATTCCCTCACGACAGGGATATCTTCGATTCTTCTCTCCTCGGGTTTCTTCTCAATCACGTGCGCCAAGAACGCAAAATGGCCTTTCCGCAAACACCTCCGGGCCTTCATGCAAGATATGAGTTGCAACGGAGTCTTCTGGCATTCTCCTTGAATAGACGAAACTTCACCACTTGGCAACGGAATCCACAGTATCCTCGCAAAGCAGATGACTTCGGCTCGATGCTTCGACAACCAATCCATCCCAATAACGACATCGAAACTTCCTAACTTGACAGGTTGAAGATCAATACAGAACTTATGACCTCCTAGTTCCAACTTACAGTCATTCAATACTTCAACGGACTCGATTGTCTTACCGTTGGCCAATTCTATAGAGTAAGGTGTGTGCAACTTATGGGACTCTAAACCAAGGTCTTGTTTAAAGTTGGTTGACACAAAGCTCAAATCGGCACATGTATCGAAAAGTACAGAAGCAGCATGACTGTTTACGAGAAACGTACCCGTGACAACGTTAGGATCCTCGCGCGCATCTTCTGCACCCATGACAAAAGCCCTGCCTTGAGCTTGGCCTTTCAGCTTGGGACAGTCCCTCTTGAAATGGTCTGTGGCACCACATTCGAAACATCCCAGTTTCCCATCATTGTTCTCAATCGCCTTCGACCGGCACTGCACTGTGGGATGTCCCATCCGCTTGCACTTCTTGCATTTGAGGCTATCACATGTCCCCACGTGATGGTACTTGCATTTGCTGCAAAAGGGGTGGGGCCTGTTGTATGGCTTGCGAGTTTCGGTAGCGGTGGAAGCAAAAACTTTGATGGTTTCGGGCTTCTTGTTGGAATTGCCTTCCGAACCTTTCCCCTTCTGGATATGGGACCACTTACGCTTATTCCCAGTACTTGCACTCTTGTCGGATTCCTTTTGGGTCAGGGCACCCATGCGAACTGTGTCATCAGTGAGACTGTGCGCAAGAGTGACAGCGTGCTGAATGGTAGTTGGAGCAGCAGTGGTAACCATACTACGGATCTTGGGAGAAAGTCCCTAAATATACCATTCCACCCGCTTGTACTCAGGAGTAACCATGTGGGAAACCAAACGAGAAAGCTCATGAAATCGGGTGGTATAGGCAGCGATTTCCGCCCCGTCCATGGTCAGATTCCAGAATTCGGTTTCCAATTTCTGTAGCTTACTTCGCGGGCAATACTTATCCATCAGCATGGTTTTTAGTTCGGTCCATGAGAGATTATAGGCAGCTTCACAACCCAATGTCTGCACTTGTAGGTTCCACCATGTCAGTGCTTCATCTTGAAAGGTGCAAGTGACATGCTTGATCTTTTGCTCTTCTGAACAACCACTGATATCAAGTACTGACTCGGTTTTCTCGATCCAACGGACCATACCAATTGCTCCTTCTGACCCACGAAAATTCCAAGGCTTGCATGCCATGAAAGTTTTGTAGGAACACCCACGCACGGTATTCTCTACTTCTACGGAGTTGGAACGAATGGCTTATCACTTGATGGAATCGGAATCGGATAGGATCAAGACTAGGAAGGGATGAAAAAAAAAAAGCTTTACCAGTCTCGGGATCCTGGGTTCTACGTCGGCCCGCTGCGCCCGAACCGCCACTGGAATCGGCGCGGTTCGCTTCATGTTGCGCGATAGCCTGTGCAATTACCCTGGCTAGATCCGCTAAGGTGGCTTGAAAAGCTTCTTTCTCATAAGTCGATCGAGTAGTTCTTTTGGGAGGCATGTTCTTCTAATACATAAGATTAACAGAATGAGACACATATTACTGTATAATATTGTCAACATATGCACCAAACAGAACAACCATACAATCAACATGAAACACGATCACAAATGCACGACACAACACAACAACAGTATAGGAAACCAAAATATCGCACTTTTTCTGCATAGACACAACAACGATCACAAATGCACGACACAACACAACAACAGTATAGAAAGTTTAACATACTTGATACGATTTTGTTTCTGCATACAAAATAAAATGGCATACTGCCTTTCAAGTTTTTAAACTACTACTACTACCAGTACAATACATGATAACCTATGGGGATGGGGGTGGGAAAGCAGCAGACAAGGCTGCGACAGCTACAGTCATCCTCGCCTCAAGATCGTCAACTCTAGCCTCAAGAACGGTGACACACTCCTCAGCTGTGGTGCGTCCTTGATCCGCCTGATACACACGGATACCTAACTCCGCTAAACAATAGAGGATAGGATCACGGGTAGCACCCGTCAGATAGAGATCGTCCTCAATGTCCCGGACTCTCCCACACAGTACCCCAATCTCAGTGTCCTGACGTCCAATCACGTCCCGCACATAGTAGAGGGAGTGATGAACAGGAGCTGGCTCAAGCCGGTGGGTAACGGAGTGTCAGAGGGAGGCTAAGGCGACTTACCAATCTCAAAGGTGGAGGGAGTCCGGTTATCAGTGTCCTCATCAGAGCAGGCCAGGAATCCATCCATGGTCGGTAGGTAAGTGTGCCTCTGGTGCCGGGGGCTGGGGGTCTACAGGCACTGGAGGCACAGGGTCAACCTGGGCAGGAGCCTCGGCTGGAGCGATAGGAGCCGGTGGAGGAAGTACTCGTTTCCGAGGTGTGTACATCAGACGCACACCACCCGGATACGGGCGATAAGAACGGAACGATGGCATCCTAGGCTCTGGATGCGGTAGTGGGGCATCCTCCTGCTGTGCCTCTCCAGCTGGCACAACATCCTTGTCGTCCGAAACGACGTGGTCCACCTGCATGTGGTCCTCCTTGACGTCTGAATTGCTGGAATCAGGCTCATAACCCTGCTAAATGTCGGCGGCAGGAGGGCTGTCGGGTACAACCTCCTCCTCAGAATCGGAGATGATGATAGGGTCCTCGTTGTGTGCCATGATCCTGGAAATCAATGAACACACGTGTGTGTCAGTATGTAGTGTACTTAATATATCTCCTAAAGTGTGAAGTATGTAACTGGCATTAGGGCTGGCATAACAGGTTACACGAACCTGTTAAGACACGAACCTGTTAAGACACGAACACGAAACTTGTAAACACGAACACGACACGAAATCTAATCGTGTCATTTTTTTCAAACACGAACACGAACCTGTGTATAACATGTTAACACGATAAGACACGACAAGACACGATAAGGAACACCTAGTAAAATAAGTTAACACGACAAGACACGATAAGACACGACAAGACACGGCAAGACACGATAAGACACGACAAGGCATGATAAGAAACACGATAAGACCTGTTAAGACACATACACGATAAGACACGAACACGAAACAGGTAAACAAGAACACGACACGAAAATAAACAGGTCTTAACGTGTCGACCTGTTATAGACACGAAACCTGTTAAGGCCAAACACGAAACCTGTTAAAATCGTGTAGGTTCGTATCAGGTTATCGTGTTCGTGTCTAAATTGCCAGCCCTAACTGGCATGGAACTTGCGTAGCGCGTAGGGATACTTGTTGTGTTTCATTTCTTTGGAAAAAGCATTTTGAAAAATCAATTTTTGTTTAGATTATAGTTTGACTCAAAAGAATCTTAGTTCGCTATAACCTTGTGCTCTGATACCACTCTGTCACACCCCACCTAAGGCGAAAACACGGGGTGCAACTGAAATGATTTCCAAGCACCAAACTCACACGAGCATCATTTAATAAAATAGGAATTACCATTTAAAACATTCAAGTCTTACAAACATAATGTTAATTGTTTGAATTAGAAACCGTTGTTATTAGTGTTTAGATCAAAACATCACAACAATAGTTCAAAAGATGGTATCCTTTGAATGCTCGCACGCGGCCTTCCCAAGTTCCATGCTCCATGCTAATTTCCTGAAAAACATGCATGAAAAATATATGGGTCAAAATAAAGTTGGTGAGTTCACAGGTTTTTGTATGTTGGACCTGTAATCCCAAATCCGACTAAATTACTGCCTAGCTAGGGCAATAATTGATATGTGATCTGACATGAGCCCATAACCAAACCTTGACATGTTGTGCCTCGCCCATTGTACACTCAAGACAATGAATAAATGTGAAATACTAGCACCCTTTTGATATTTGTCATCCGGTCAGAGCACTGGCCAAGAGTGGGGGTGTCAACCCAATATATCTATTTTGTGTTTCATGGCTAAGTCCATAGCTAATGTTTATGGTATGATGTATGACACGAGGGCTTTAATGGATCCTGAACCTTAATGTCTCATGTTCACATAATAGTCATGTATGTAACTGAAAACTGAACTTTGTACGCATGTGTTTCCCCCGGAAAAATGTAAAAACAATGAAAAGGGGCAGTGAAACTCACCTTATGGTATGTCTTGGTAATGAACCAATGAATCTGGGCTAGATCGACCTATGTGTCCTATGTAAAAGACACATTTTAGGTCTATGTTACTTGTACTGTTTACAAGTTGTTCTCTTGTTACGTTTGTCTTTGTGACTTAACTCTTTAAGTTAAATGTGTCTTTAGTGGAAAGATTTGCCTTCTTTATGTAAGCTAGTGATCTTTGATAAAAGATAGCTTAGTTTCTTGGAAAAACATTACTTTTATTTGTGAAAAGCAAGTGTTTTATATACTTTGATGTACTCATGTGTTGGTTACACACTTTTTGTTTTGTCAAGTGTGTAAATCTACCATGTTTAAATATGTTTAATCTACTATTTTCATACTTGACAACTCTTGTGAAAATAATAATACTTCATATCAAATATTACTTTTTCTTTAAAACACATGGATATTTGTAAGATTTGTTATGTCTAACATCTTTCAACACTATGCCTTGTGTTAAGGAGTTTAGAAAAACATATCATTTTCTTCATAAAATTTGTGGCCATATGTATACATCCACACACACATATATATATATATATATATATATATCAGCCCTTAGGGATGTAAACACATATATTTACTAGTTAACATAATGTATTTAAAACATGAGTTCACCCACTTACTTGATTAAGTTACAAGAGTAAAGATACTTAGTGAACAACGTCATATTTAAAAGACTATGTAAGAATAAAAACATAAGTTTGAGAAAACAATGTTATACCTCCTAGCGTCTTAAGAAAAAGAGGGAGTTAGGGGTCTTGTACAACCTTGTTATGCTCCTTGTACCCCTAATGATCCCTAGAAGGTTAATGGTTATATGTAAAAGCTTGTATGTGAGTGGTGGTTTAGTTGTGGTGGTGGCCGAGTGGTGATGGTGGTGTGGTGGTGGTGTTCGGCCGAGAGAAGGGAGAGTGAGGGGTGGAGGTGTGGTGTTTAGTTGTTTTGTGCACTAACTCACTAATTCTCTTGGCCTATATATAATGGTTATGAATGGCAAGTCATGATGGCTCAAGAAAGGCAAAAGAAATCATATTTCTAATTATGGTTTAAGATCTTCTAAAGGTGATCTTGGATAGATTTGGAAGGGATTATGGAGGTGATGTGAGCTTGCTTTATTGGGGGTTGTGGGCCGAAATTTCTAAGATGTTGGGAGGCCATTGATTAGTCAATCTCACAAGGATTTGATGCATGATAATCAGGGTGTCTTGGGTGATTAGAAGGGTCTTTAGGTGACTTGGTAAGATATTGCATAAGATATGGTGGATGTTAAATGAGGTAAGTCAACACTAGACTTTCCTAAGTGTCATAAGATGCTTTCCTTATTCATGTAACATCTAGAAATGTGATGGAGGTGACTAAATTTGTCTTAGGAATCTTGGTGGAAGAATGTCTTGTAGGGACTTGTGTAAGAGTGGAAGATACAAACACCACACACACATGTACATGTGTGTCGTGTATATATGTATGTATGCGTGGGGTTTTATTTTTGGCAAGTCAACTAGTATGGAAGGAATACAAAGTCAAGTTTTTTTTTGACCGGCCAAACACCCACTGAGCGCCCCCCAGTGGCCATAGACAAGGGCTCAACTGACCCACTCCAGACCCAGAGGGCATTTAGAAAATCCCAGTGCGGGAAACCCCAAGACTCGAACCCAAGACCTTGGGGGGAAAACCCTCACACCTCCACCACTCCGTCGTGGCTTCATTGGCGAATACAAAGTCAAGTGTTTAGCTAATTTTGGTGGAATCTAAGGTGGACTTGATGGATCATTTAAAGTGGAAGTGTTCAAATAAAGGGAAGCACATATACACATGTATATGTGTGTGTGCCGTCGCATATATTCACACATGTATATATTTTTATTTTTTTCTTTTGAACATTTAAAACTCGTGTCTTGTACAAAAGCATATACACATGTTGTAATTAGATGTTAAGTGTGATCTTTGTACAAATTTAGGTGTCACAAATATATATATATATATGATTGTGTTCAATATATAAAGTTTTAACTAGTCGTATTACTAGTCACACGTTGGCGTTGTGTTTGGGTGATTCTTTGTATATAGACATTGTTTGATTTTGTCCTTGATTGAATCACAATTGAAATGTTATGTGCCATTGTATGAGTTTCCGAAACTAGGATTTTTGATATGATCTCTCTATAGCTCAGATAACTACTCAACTAGTTATGAAAATTTTCCTACTAGTGGACCTAATGCTAGACTTTAAGCATCAAAACTGACTTGTTGAGGCCCTGTATGGCTCAATTGTATTAAAACCTGTAAAATGAAAAGTCATGCACAATGTGTACGTGTAACCAATGTACGGATATGACCTGTGATTTCGACGGGTGTCACATTCTCCCCCTATTAGAGGAATTTCATCCGCGAAATTTTCGGTGTTGGTCATCTGAATTGTGGGTCTCTTGGAAGAGATGTGGGTGCTTGCGTTTCATTTGGTCCTCACGTTCCCAAGTGTACTCAGGTCCGTGTTTGGAGTTCCAATGCACTTTGACTAACTTGACCTGACTGCGACGAAGTTTCTGAATCTTCCGGTCTGTTACCTCTAGTGGCTCCTATATGAAATGGAGTTGTTTGTCAATGTAGATCTCCTCTGGTGGGATGATCAATGACTCATCAGCAAGACACTTTTTGAGAATCGAAACGTGAAATGTTTCATGCACTCCACTGAGTTCTTCGGGCAGTTTGAGCTTGTATGCAACTGGTCCGATTCGTGCAAGAATCTCGAATGGACCTATGTATCTGGGATTGAGTTTCCCACGGTTCCCGAACCCAGGTACTCCTTTCCACGGAGATACTTTGAGCAAGACTTTTTCACCCACTTGAAACTCTAAGGGTTTACGCCTCTGGTCTGCGTAGCTTTTCTGCCTGTCCCTGGCAGCTTTCAGTCTGTCTCGTATCTGGAAAATCTTGTAAGTCATCTCCTGAATGAGTTCGGGACCTGTCATCGGTTTGTCCCCTACTTCTGCCCAACACACTTAGGATCGATACTTGCGTCCATACAACGCTTCGAATGGTGCTGCTTTGATACTAGTGTGATAACTGTTATTGTAAGAAAATTCGATCAACGGCAAATGCGTATCCAAATTTCCGCCAAAATCAATTACACACGCACGAAGCATATCTTCCAGTGTTTGAATAGTCCTTTCGCTTTGTCCATCGGTCTGGGGATGGTAAGCGGTACTTAAATCCAGTCGAGAACGAAGGGCTTCTTGCAATGATTGCCAGAACCTTGAAGTAAAACGACTATCTCGATTAGAGATTATGGAAATAGGCACACCCGTGTCTAGACACGATCTGATTGATTTATATCCGGGATAATTTCTCCGTCTTGTCTGTTTCCTTGATGGGCAAAAAATGCGCAGGCTTTGTTAGACGATCGACAATTACCCATATTGTATCATGACCACGAGGTGTCTTTAGCAACTTGGTGACGAAGTCCATGGAAATCTGTTCCCATTTCCATACAGGAATCTCTGGTTGGTGAAGCATACCTGAAGGCTTCTGATATTCGGCCTTGACCTTCGAACATGTTAAACAATGTTTGACATAGGTCGCAATGCAACCCTTGAGGTTAGGCCACCAATAGAACTCCTTGAGGTCCTTGTACATCTTATCCGCACCGGGGTGTATTGAGTACTTGGACTTGTGTGCTTCATCCAGAATTATATCATGCAATCCTCCATACAATGGAACCCATATTCTATTTAAGAAATATTTTGTCCCGTCAAGTCTTGTCTCTAACTGACCAACCTGACTATATAGAGCCTCATGCCCGATATTACTATCCTTGAGAGCTTCTTGCTGAGCTTGACGAATACGGGTTGTGAGATCGGTATGAATGGTCATGCCCAACGCACGGACACGCAATGTCTTGGCACGCTCCTTTCGGCTTAATGTGTCTGCCGCAACATTTGCCTTCCCTGGATGGTACTTACTCTCACAGTCGTAGTCATTGAGTATCTCAACCCATCTTCTTTGACGCATGTTCAGGTCTTTCTGGTCAAAGATATGTTGCAAACTCTTATGATCGGTAAAGATAGTACATTTAGTCCCATAGAGGTAGTGTCTCCAAATCTTAAGCGCGAACACTACTGCACCCAATTCTAAATCATGGGTTGTGTAGTTCCGTTCGTGCACCTTGAGTTGGCGTGAGGCATAGGCAATAAACTTGGTGAGATGTGTTAGTCCAGAATCCTCTCTACCGGGTATCAAGCAACACACAACCAAAGGCGGAAACAATGATTGTATGTAAAGAACAAAGAAGAAACATAAAACTGAATGATTCAATTGATGAAGTGCACACGGTTTCTATGAACCGTCTGGTACACGAGTGAAAAACAAGCAAAAATACTAGCAACCCCAAAATAGACTAAGGAACCCCTTATTTATAGTTACCTAGGGCGGCCATCATACATGGGCCAATAAGGCCGAACCCAAAACCGTATCAACTAATGACAAGGTGACCCAAGACAACGCAAACCTCTAAAATCTAGCCCAACAATATCCCCCTAGGTTTGTGTTGACTTGGAGTGTCTCTACTGCTTCTTACTGCGCTTCTTAGAAGTCTTCTTCTTTTTCTCCAATGCCTTCTTCCACTCTTCAGACGACTTACCAACATATGGACCAAACAATTCAGTTTCCACTCTTCCTCTTCTATCAGATCCTAACCCCGGTCTATCTATCTGAGCTACAGCACTAGTGAATGATTTCGCACATACTTCATACGTGGGATCACACTGAATCTGATGTCTAGCCAGAACTTGAATGTCTTCAGAATGCAAACTCATCAGATCTTTGGCGTCAAACACTCTAAACTCATCGCTATCACAGACAATCACTGCAGATCCAAAAGTAGGATCATAGACCCAGAACTCCATATCCTTCAAGCATCCCCTGTCCATTAGTTTAGTCAAAGGAATGGTCATCATCTTTTCAGTAGGTGGCCACTGAACTGTCTTGAATGGCCTTCCATCAGCACCTAACACACCCTTATACTTCACCAACATTGAGCTTGCAGTCTTCATATCCCTGAAATTCACCTTTGCTTGCTCCTGAATCTTCTTATGAAATGTGACTCCAATCTTATTTCTTGGATTTCTCGTCTGATTTATGAAAGGAGCTCTTGCAAGTTCTGTCAAATCGATCTTGGTCCAGGAGTTGAAGGCAAAAGTAGAAGCATAGTACTCAACCGCTCCATTTCCTCTATGAACAACAAACACTCCCTTGTCATCATTATATCTCCAACACTCTATTCCTGTTCGATTGCCATAAGTATCATACCGATCACTAGTAATTGTCACGTATCTTTTAGGATGCTCCTCCATGGGATCAATAGATGGCTCAGCTAAATTCTTGAGAACATAAGTGCTTCCAGGACGACGATCTCTCACTCTGGGGACTTGATCTTCAAAATATTTCTTCATGTGTTCTTCATGTTCCTTTTCTGATCTTTCACGGTCAGCAGGAGTCATTACTTTATCAACAAAAGATGATGTCTCTGAAAATTCCTTTCCAAACGTGTTCTCTAGTTTCTAAGTCAAGTTAAGTAGTCTAGCTGAAACATCGCCCAATCCAGACTCCAACTCAGTAATCTTTTGATCTTTTTCAGTGACCGTCTCCATCAAACTCTGTACCTGAGCAGTTAGCCATACATTCTCAGTTTCCAGCTTCAGCACTTTAGCTTGCAATTTGTGAACATCCACTTCAGCAAAAACATCTTCATCACTGTCAATTTCTTCTTGATTCGCCTCTCTCTCTCTTCCGTCGTCAGAATTTCAACATCCACTTTTTTTCCTTGTTCTTTATCAGCTAAGAAAGCCATTTGAGCTCTCAGAAACGCTTCTTCATCAAACAAAACCTTACTCGAACCAGAAGCACCAGAAGATCCAGCTTCCTCATTTACTCTCCCTGTGATTGGTGCCTTGCTCATGAATTGAGAAAAAGATTCAGTTGCAACTATAGGCAAAGTAGTGGATCTAATAACACCAACGGGAATATCAGTTGAAGCACCAGCATCAGTCATGACAGTATCAGCAGTAGCAGAAACAGTTTCAGCAACAGAAACTGAAACATCAGTAGTAACGATCAATTTGGGATCTCTTTTGCTTCTCTTTATTGGTCTCAAATTAGAATTGGGGTCTTCAGCAACTTCATCAATAACCGATGTCTCGACTGCAACATTGGATGGAGGAATCCTTTGTTCAGCCTCACGAACTGTGTTCAGGATGCTCGAAAGCACTTCTGCTTGAGGAATAGCAACCTCAGATGTAGCATTGTTGGGATCTTCATTCACAATTTCTTCTCCAAGCGATCCTTTCTCAGCGTCTATCACTGACTGTACTTCAGCATTCTCAATAATAAAATCATCTATCTCCTCTTCATTCAAATCATCAAAATCAATGTTTTCAAACTGTTCTTCGTCATTTCCCACAGTCTTCTCATCATCTTTCATTACTTCCTCATCTTCACTTTCCACCTTAGTCAAATCAATGTTTTCAGGAGGAGAACGTAGCTCAGTAGGTGGTGGTTCAACAATCTGAACATCATGTTCTTCAGCAACAAGTGCAGATGGCATGGCTGAAGCTTCTTCAACAATCTCACTAAACTTTCCAAACTTAATCAGTGGAGATTTTCCTGTAAAAACCTACCTTGAGTCTTTACGAACCTGTCTAATTAATCCAAAGATTTGAGAAGCCATGCATTTCTTATCATATGTTTCAACTGTCCTCTCAAGATTTGGATACTTGGACTCTAGAATCATCTACACAAATCTTGGAAACTTGTAGAAATACTTCTTGTTGAGGGTCTTTACATTTGACAACATATCCTCAAAGATGCACTTTGAGTAATTGTAATCCCATCCCTCAATCAATGCCGCTATCCCAGAAGCGTATTTCACTCTCATCTGATCTTGTCGACTCTTGTTACCACCCAAGCTTGCCAAAAACATATGTACTAATAGCCTCCAATAGCTTGGAAATAATTTCTTTAAGTATCGTGGTGTTGACAGTTCACCTTCATACCCCATCCTTTTCAGCACGGGAACAAGCTTATCTTTTGAAAAACTAACAGGATCATCTGGAGAATCACCAAAGAGTAAGACGTCTTGAACATCTTGCTCAGAAATAGTCACCTCAGTTCCTCGAACCCTTGAAAGAACCAAAGTATCTCCCTTCTTAGCCGCTGAGTTGTCCCAAAATTCAGTGATCCAGTCAGTGAGAACAACTGGATTTTCTCTCATAGCGTGTGAGACTCTACACATGTTGAGCCCCACAATCAAAGAGTTGAACTCCTGCATATGTTCCTCGGGAGGATCAGACAAATAGCACACCACATTATGATTGTTCTCAAACGTTGGTACATGAGGAGTAGTCATTTCTGCATAAAACAAATTGGATTAGACATCAAGATTTTAAGAGATTAAAACATGGTTTTATGAGCCCTCCTCTTTCAGATTTCAAAAAGATGTTCGGGTCCATATTGATATTTGTCTAAGGTCCGTTGGGCTTCACATCAACGAACAGGCCCAAAACAGGTGAGTTCGAGTCATTTAGGGGTGTTCGAGGGTAGTTTGGTAAAAATACAGGTGTGTTCGAGGTGGTGAAGTGAGTTCAAGGGCACTTTGGTCAATTTCTATCTGAGTTCGATGAGCAGATCTGAGTTCGAGGGTATTTTGGTCATTTGCCATCTAAGTTCGATAAACAAGTCTGTGTTCGAGGGTATTTCAGTCATTTGCCATCTGAGTTCGATGACCAGATCTGTGTTCGAGGGCATTCTTGTCAAATTCCATCTGAGTTCGAGGGCATTTTGGTAATTGTTGGATGAGTTCGACTAAAAGGAAAGAGTTCGAGGGCAGTTTGGGAATTTTCCCTCATCTGAGGTCGAACTCCAACCGCGTAGAAGTCACGCGCCACTTGAACTCGAGTTCCCAGGCGCGTGAGACTCACGCGCCACCATCTGGATTGATCGAACTCCCCCTTTTTCGTCGCCGCTGATCATTCCTTCGCCCAAAACATGCTTTTACACATGCAAATCATTCAAAACAACACTATTTCCAAAATAATGAACATTTTATCAAGAGGTTACCTAATTATTTCTTGAAAATCTTCTTAAAAAGGGGGAAAGATGAACCAGCGATTTGTATTCATGAGAGAGACTGAAAAAGTAAACTTTTTAATCTATGTCTTTTTTTGAAAAACAATACCCATCACCACCCCCTTTTTGTGTCAATTCAAGATTTGTGTGGCCCACCAACCGTGTGGTGGGCCCAACTCGGATTCCACACTCATTTGAAATCATTTGAGGTGTGTTTTGCAACCGGGTCCAAGTCAAATCGTGAACTGGCCTAACAAAAACTTAGCTAAAATTATTTAAACGAGATACTGGAGAATTTTTTTTTTTTTTTTTTTTTTTTTTGTCACGAGATCAAATCACTGAGTTTTGGGCCGAGCTACATTTATCAACTCTAATCTACTTCAGTTGGTCTTAGCAATTGCCAGTATATTTGTCCCCTTAAACTTATTTCCTTAGGCCTTCCCGTACGGCGATCTGTGATATTATTTATCATGTTTTGGTGTATTTAGTACGAACACTCAAGCAAGTCACAATCAAATCCTAGAATATCAAGTGGTACACTCTATAATGCAAGCAGTTTCCCTACCACATATTTTTCACAGTATCTGTTCTAGAATTCTGAAACCTTGACTGGGACTGGATTAAGAGAAGAAAAGAATAGATCAATAAGAGATTTAGAGTAATATACAAGTTAGATGATTTCTCAAATGACAAGGGCTTTGGGTTTTGGACTCTAGAGGGTCTCTTTTATGATATCCTGACTGTGTCCAGGTTAGCATATATCTAGATACAGCAGAGGAGCAGCCACGACATCTTTGGACACTGAGGTCTTTTTTAGGTGAAAGATGATCTATAGCACGACAACGAAAAACTAGGTCAGCATATATCTGGATGCAGCAAAAGCTTTCGTTGCCTAGCATCTCCAGGTCTTTGCTTACACAAAACAGAGGAGATACACGAGTTTTTCAGAAAAGGTTTCAGACCTAGACCACAGTGTTATGCTTCGGGACATCACACAAGCATTCAAATAGAGATTGTACCTGATTCCAAGTGATGTTTCTTACTGAGGTCGTGTCTTTATCTTTAAGAGCTTCACAGGATCATTAACATTTCAGCCATCAGAACCAAGCCTACCAACATATCACACTAGAGCCAAACTGTTTCGATACACGTCTTACATGAGTCAGCCTTACTCCAACTTGTGAAAGTTCATTTCATCTCTCGTTTTCGACAATAAAATGTTTTGATCTTTTCTTCATCTTCATCCTCATCACAGGCGGCGGCTGCTATTCAGAGAAGCAAAAATGGTGAAGGGTCGTCAAGGAGAACGTGTCAGACTTTACACCAGAGGAACTGTTCTGGGCTACAAGAGGTCGAAGTCGAACCAGTACCCGAACACGTCGTTAGTACAGATCGAAGGAGTGAACACGAAGGAGGAGGTAGCATGGTACCAAGGGAAACGCATGGCGTACATCTACAAAGCTAAGGTGAAGAAGAACGGATCGCACTATCGGTGCATTTGGGGATAGGTGACTAGGCCTCATGGTAACACTGGTGTTGTTCGTGCTAAGTTCAAGTCTAATCTGCCACCCAAATCAATGGGAGCTAGGGTTAGGGTGTTCATGTACCCATTCAACATTTAAGATGATCGTCGAACTACGAAGATATCATTGCTGGTGTGGTTATAACAGTTTTGTGATATTTGCTTTCTGTATTATGTGTGCTTTTTCTTGAAGTGGGTTCGAATATGAATTTAGCTTAACTGAGCAGATATTCAGATGAAATATATATATATATATATATATATATATATATATATATATATATATATATATATATATATTATTAACATCGTGCCGCTGCTTCGATCGCACACGGTTTCAAAGAACCGGTACGATCACTAAGAAGATTGCACACGTTCTTTAGGAACGTCTGGTACAATCTCTAGGAACCTTGCACACGAGAGAACTCGTCTGGTACAAGGCTCTCCAAAGAGGGCTACATGATTACAAATGAGAGGTCTACCTAACAATAAACAAAACATGACAATATATAGGAGCCTCTACCCCATTGGCCCACATGGCCTGACCCAAACCCAAGTCCTAATCTAAGCCCAATAAATATAAACGTGTACAATAAAGATAAGCGTAAAACTATACAATTTATGGGCCTTAAAATATCCCCTTAGTTTTATGCTATCTTTATTACGGCTTAGTAGGAATCTTCATCTGATGATCTTCAATCTTGAGTCTTCTCTTTCAGTGGTCCATTTTAAAGTCCCTATATCCGGCCCAACAGTATTCTAATCAAACAAACATCAAACCGTCCCAATGAGAATCAACCTAGTAGGTTCGGCCCAAAAGGAAACGATGTGCAGGCCCACATCCATACCATTTAAAACAATCCAAAGAGTCGGTCCATATTATTTTTCAAGTTTTGTAACAGAGTAGCCAAATGTAGGCGCCAATTTTATAAAAAAAAATCCACCTTCATGAATGCATCTAGACGAAAATTGCAGCCAAATACATTATTTTTTAACCTTGCAATCCTTCCTTTTTATGAGGAGATGATTTCCAAAAAAAAAATCAAAGGCTTTCGGCTCCACCATAATTGCATTCAATCCCATTTAACAACCTTCCATAATTGTAGCTCAATCTTAGGAAACATGATCTCCATATTTTTTTTTTTAAATAATCAAAGGACATTTAGGATCCTTAACAAATCCGAACAAATATTTGAATTGTCATGCGATCAAACCAACTAACAACATCCAACCCAACTTGAACACCATACAATATTAAATCTTCAAGAACACTTCCAGCAGAATACAATCCCGATACTCGGCCAAGAACAAACCAACCATAACACAATCACAGAACATGAACGAGAACATATGATGATTAACCAAGATGTAGCCGAATACATTGACTAAGCTTGGGATTCGGTCTAATGCCTATGAACGGCTACGGACCTCCAAATCAAACACATAACCATAATCGAACATGAACCATAATCGGCTAATCCTAATCATCGACCAAACTCAAAACCATAATAATCCTCCAACAACCAAATTCGATCTCCAGATTAATATAAGCATCAATCATAATTATGGATATCAAGAATAGCATTCTCCAAACCCATCGAAACCAATGTTAATCTTCAGCAATATATTGTAAAATGTAAACCCATGATCAATGAAAGACCCAAAATGTAACACCCCAACCGATGGCGGAAACATCGGGATGTCACGTATTGATGATTGTTCAGTAGCTCATGGTAAATAATAAGTTCCAATAAATGATTTAAATAAATTACATACAATTGTTCTAAGAATTTGTACATCAAAATGAAAAAAATGCTAGCTACGCATCTTCAATCATTAACTCAAATCTTCGAACAAGCTATAACCTGAAACATGTTAAGTTTGAAAATATTTTGGGTCAACAAAAGTTGGTGAGAATTACATAGGTTTGAATATTGAATAAAAACTTGTACAATTCGAGTGTCATGGCAAGTCTAGTCCATATGTGAAAACAATACTACCCGGTAAATCGTGTGCATAATCAAACCTTGTGACTAGAATATTGTTGTCCATCCCATACGCATATGGTTCACTCATTTATGTTGCGATAACAATCACCCACGCTACCTATGTAGGAGGTAACGTATCTGGGTGGGGTTGTCAGTCCAATAGATCTATCGTTGGCTTGTACGGAGTTAATGATTATGCTAGAATAATTGTGCTTACCATAGTAATGTTTAAGACATAATGCAACATAGAATAACACATAGACACTTATGATTGAATTGTAAATTGAATGTTGTAACATGTTTTACCCCAAAATAGTGAAATGGAAAAGGGGCTATGTAAAACTCACCTTAGGTGCTTAATGAGTTCGTGGGTTTTCTTGAGCGTGCAAACACTTAGTAATAATGCCTTGGAAAACTCGAAACTAGCTAGAGGAGATAATGATGGATGAAAACTTTAGTTTGTGAGAGATGGGATAATAATGTTTTTTTTTTTTATTGAATGTTATAAAGAGTTGAATGGTAGGCTATTGTATTTATAGTGTAGAAATTGGAGTTGTAATTAGGGACTACTTTGACTAGGCTAGAATTTAGGAACAACTTTGACTTGACTAGAAGATCATATTTACTAACACTTTGACTTGACTAGGAGACCATATTTACTAACACTTTGACTTGACTTGACTAAGAGACTACGTTTCACTTTTCAGGTTTGACTAAGGGACCTTGAAAGGGTTTAAGTTTAATTGGTTTTAATTAACATCACAAAACACCAAATGGTGTAGTGGTTTGTGTGGTGTGGTTAAGGTTTAGCCCGCCAGGGACTCGGGTTCGAATCCTGGCTTAGGCAAACATTTTTTTAACATTTTTAAATCAGAATTTTTAATAAAATCCAATTTAATATTGATTATAAGTCATTATTTAAACAAAAAAAATTAATAAAATGGATGGGAAAGATAATGTAAACATGAATCGGATGAATAAACGAGGGAGTTCTATATATATATATATATATATATATATATATATATATATATATAAAATTGTGTGATGTTACACAAAACAACCCAGAATAAGTCGGATACAAAACTTAGACTAGGAGTTTTATCTAAAACCAAGACAACTACAAATCTCCAAACAACAATCAAATTCGTGGCTGATGAACTTATCAAACAACAAGAATATCCATGTGCATGCAAACATTCAACATCACCCATAACATTGAATAAAAAGAGCCCAAGAACACGATCTCTAAACCGATCAACACCAATCACGATTCATTAAAAAATAAAAATCACGAACCTTATAAACCGGAGAACCTCTCTTTTGATGAACAACATCCCCCAAAAATATGCAAATCCTTCTTTTTGTTCTTCGTATGATATCAACAACCGAGCCTTCGAAAGACTTCTTAGGCTCTGATACCAATTGTTAGTCCAGAATCCTCTCTACCGGGTATCAAGAAACACACAATCAAAGGCGGAAACAATGATTGTATGTAAAGAACAAAGAAGAAACATAAAACTGAATGATTCAATTGATGAAGTGCACGCGGTTTCTATGAACCGTCTGGTACACGAGTGAAAAACAAGCAAAAACACTAGCAACCTAGGGCGGCCATCATACGTGGGCCAATAAGGCCGAACCCAAAACCGTATCAACTAATGACAAGGTGACCCAAGACAACGCAAACCTCTAAAATTAGCCCAACAAGATGCATCGCAATAGACCACGAAATCTTCTTTTCCTTCTGGCAACGAGAGAATTGGTGCGCTGCATAACTTGTGCTTCAAAAGCTGGAAAGCTGATTCTTGCGAATCTCCCCATTCGAATTTCTTGTCTTTTTGGGTCAAGACTGTTAGGGACTGGGCTATTTTTGAAAAATTCTCGATGAATCGACGATAATAGCCAGCTAACCCTAGAAATTGTTGAACTTCGGTCGGGGTATCGGGTCTAGCCCAATTTTTGATCGCATCAATCTTGGCTGGATCGACATGTATACCTTTGTTGTTCATAACATGAACGAGGAAGTGAACTTCACGAATCCAAAATTCGCATTTGGATAGTTTGGCATACAGTTTCTCGTTCTTGAGTAGAGTGAGAATTTCCCTCAAATGTTGTTCATGTTCCTCTTGGGTTCGTGAATAGATCAGAATGTCGTCAATGAACACGATCACGAACTTGTCGAGGTAAGGCTTGCACACCCGGTTCATCAGATCCATGAACACTGCTGGTGCGTTTGTCAAACCGAACGGCATTACTAGAAACTCATAATGACTATACCGCGTCCTGAAAGCAGTCTTGGGAATATCCTCCTCATGGATACGCAACTGATGATATCCTGATCTCAAGTCAATCTTCGAGTAAAAACTCGAACCTTGCAGTTGATCAAACAGATCATCGATCCTTGGAAGAGGATAACGGTTCTTCACCGTGAGCTTGTTTAACTCTTTGTAATCGATGCACATACGAAACGATCCATCCTTCTTCTTGACAAATAAGGCTGGAGCTCCCCAGGGTGACGAGCTCGGTCGAATGAATCCTTTGTAAAGTAGTTCTTGCAACTGGTTGGATAGTTCCCGCATCTCAGAGGGAGCTAAACGACGGCGAACGGGCTACAGGAGCAGCTTCGGGAATAAGATCAATACGAAACTCGACTTGTCTCGGGGGTGGCAATCCTGGCAGATCTTTGGGAAAGACTTCTGGAAATTCCCTCATGACAGGGATGTCTTCGATTCTTCTCTCCTCGGGTTTCTTCTCGATCACGTGTGCCAAGAACGCAAAATGGCCTTTCCGCAAACACCTCTCGGCCTTCATGCAAGATATGAGTCGCAACGGAGTCTTCCGGCATTCTCCTTGAATAGACAAAACTTCACCACTTGGCAACGGAATCCACACTATCCTCGCAAAATAGATGACTTCGGCTCGATGCTTCGACAACCAATCCATCCCAATAACGACATCAAAACTTCCTAACTCGACAGGTTAAAGATCAATACAGAACTTATGACCTCCTAGTTCCAACGTACAGTCCTTCAATACTTCAACGGACTCGATTGTCTTACCGTTTGCCAATTCTATAGAGTAAGGTGTGTGCAACTTATGGGACTATAAACCGAGGACTTGTTTAAATTTGGTTGACACAAAGCTCAAATCGGCACTTGTATCGAAAAGTACAGAAGCAGCATGACTGTTACGAGAAACGTACCCGTGACAACGTTAGGATCCTTGCGCGCATCTTCTGCACCCAGGACAAAAGCCCTGCCTCGAGCTTGGCCTTTTAGCTTGGGGCAGTCCCCCTTGATATGGTCTGTGGCACCACATTCGAAACATCCTAGTTTCCCATCATTGTTCATAACCGCCTTGGACCGGCACTGCACTGTGGGATGTCCCATTCGCTTGCACTTCTCGCATTTGATGCTGTCACACGTCCCCACGTGATGGTACTTGCATTTGCTACAAAAGGGGTGGGTCCCGTTGCATGGTTTGCGAGTTTCGGTAGCGGTGGAAGCAAAAACTTTGATGGTTTCGGGCTTCCTGTTGGAATTGCCTTCCGAACCTTTCCCCTTCTGAAAATGGGACCACTTACGCTTATTCCCAGTACTTGCACTCTTGTCGGATTACTTTTGGGTCAAGGAACCTATGCGAACTGCGTCACAGTGAGACTGTGTTCAAGAGTGACAGCGTGCTGAATGGTAGTTGGAGCAGCAGTGGTAACCATACTACGGATCTTGGGAGAAAGTCCCTAAATATACCGTTCCACCCGCTTGTACTCAGGAGTAGCCATGTGGGGAACCAAACGAGAAAGCTCATGAAATCGGGTGGTATTGGCAGCGATTTCCGCCCCGTCCATGGTCAGATTCCAGAATTCGGTTTCCAGTTTCTGTAGCTCACTTCACGGGAAATACTTATCCATCAGCATGGCTTTTAGTTTGGTCCTCGAGATCGTCAACTCTAGCCTCAAGCACGGCGACACGCTCCTTAACTGTGGCGCGTCCCTGATCCGCCTTAAACACACTTGTTCCTAACTCCGCTAAACGATAGAGGATAGGATCACGGGTAGCACCCGTCAGATAGAGATCGTCCTCAATGTCCCGGACTCTCCCACGCAGTACCCCAATCTCAGTGTCCTGACGTCCAACCACGTCCCGCACAGAGTAGAGGGCGTGATGCACAGAAGCTGGCTCAAGCCGGTGGGTAACGGAGTGTCAGAGAGAGGCTAAGACAACTCACTAATCTCAAAGGTTGAGAGAGTCTGGTCATCAATGTCCTCATCGGAGCCGGCCAGGAATCCATCCATGGTCGGTAGGTAAGTCCTCTTACGAGCGTGAGATCTCAGGCGTAGCTTCTTCTTGGGTAGCTCAGGTGCCTCTGGTGCCGGGGGCTGGGGGTCTACAGGCGCTGGAGGCACAGGGTCAACCTGGGCAGGAGCCTCGGCTGGAGCGATAGGAGTTGGTGGAGGAAGTACTCGTTTCTGAGGTGTGTTCATCAGACGCACACCACCCGGATATGGGCGATAAGAACGGAACGATGGCATCCTAGGCTCTGGATGCGGTAGTGGGGCATCCTCCTGTTGTGCCTATCCAGCTGGCACAACATCCTCGTCGTCCGAAATGACATGGTCCACCTGCATGTGGTCGTCCTCAACGTCTGAATCGCTGGAATCGGGCTCATAACCCTGCTGAATGTCGGCGGCGGGAGGGCTGTCGGGTACAACCTCCTCCTCAGAATCAGAGATGATGATAGGGTCCTCGTTGTGTGCCATGATCCTGGAAATCAATGAACACACATGTAAGTCAGTATGTAGCGTACTTAATATATCTCATAAAGTGTGAAGTATGTAACTGGGATGGAACTTGCGTAGCGCGTAGGGATACTTGTTGTGTTTCATTTCTTTGGAAAAACATTTTGAAAAATCAATTTTTGTTTTGATTATAGTGGAAGTGTTCAAATATTGGGAAGCACATACACACATGTATATGTGTGTGTGCCGTCGCATATATACACACATGTATATATTTTTATTTTTTTCTTTCGAACATTTAAAACTCATATCTTGTACAAATGCATATACACATGTTGTAATTAGATGTTAAGTGTGATCTTTGTACAAATTTAGGTGTCCCAAATATATATGATTGTGTTCAATATATATAGTTTTAACTAGTCGTATTACTAGTCACATGTGGGTGTTGTGTTTAGGTGATTCTTTGTATATAAACATTGTTTGATTTTGTCCTTGATTGAATCACAATTGAAATGTTATGTGCCATTGTATGAGTTTCCCAAACTAGGGTTTTTGATATGATCTCTCTATAGCTCATATAACTACTCAACTAGTTATGAAATTTTTCCTACTAGTTGACCTAATGCTAGACTGTAAGCATCGAAACTGACTTGCTAAGGCCTTGTATGGCTCAATTAATGTGTACGTGTAACCAATGTACGGATATGACCTGTAATTTCGACGGGTGTCACATGTTAATATAATACTAAACGGTCTCCCATAACCCTAATTACTCGACTAGACCTCACCCATTTCAAATAATCATCTTACTCGTTAATTAGCCGTTCGACAGTATATAAAATATAAGTTTCATATATTTTCTTTTTGTCCACAAAACGGGGTGTTACAACTCCATTCAGAATATCTTTAAAAGGAATGAACCTAAACCCATATGTTAGGATCTGAGTTTGATTGTTTTGATTATATTTAACTAAGAATGATAAGAGTGATATGAATATAGATGGAAAGTGTAGCGGAATGATAAACTTTTAATCAAAACATGAGAGTAAATGTTTTTTGATCGAATGCTTTCATTTATCTAAAAGATTACAATCATACAAGTACTCCCCCTCAGCCTGATCACACAGTGATTGTTTGTCTGAGAGAATGTTTGTGTGTGTGATGCAATAGAACTGTACAAGCACTGTTCTATTTATAGACAAACCTAAACCACTGATGACCTAGGCTGACGTCACCTTAAGACAGTGACCTCTAACGGAATAACAAACATAAAACATCTGCCTATTACAAACTACTGTTACATTGAAAACACTGAAGGTAAACTACTGTTGTAGGAAAACTCTGATGGTCTTGTATCCTCTGCTGGAGCCTAAGTGTTGTTGGCTCCAGCAGTGCTTTAGTCTTCAATACTTGGATCAGCAGTTGTTCTTCATCAGTGTTTATTCAGCAGTCCTTTGTATCAGCAGTTGTCATAGCAGTTGTTTGGATGGAGCAGTTGTTAGAGTCAGCAGTCTTTTGGGAGAAGTATGTTGTAAGGACTGTTTATTGTGTGGATCAACTGTTAGCATGTTTTGACTTTTCAATCATCTGTTCTTCTCTATGTCAGCAGACCCAACAATCTCCCCCTAGAACAGATGATGCCAAAACTCAACTTTATTTACTGATCTTTATTCCTCATCAGACTTTCTCTGATTTGACCATTGAATTGTAGTTCAAAGTTCAGAGCATATAAGTCTTCTTCATCTCTTTCAAGCTCTAGATTTAGCAATGTTGGAAGATCATTTGCACATAGGCTGTATGCATCATCCATGCTAATTTTCTGAACTCTTCCATCTGACCTGAGCAGAGTCAATTCATGGTTGTCTTTGTTGACTTTCCATTTTAGAATTTTTTGAGTCAGTGAATTTGCTAAGATGAACTTTTATTTTGGATGAGTTAGGTGATGGAGGTCTCCCAATGAGTTCCCTGAGTTTCTCTGTTGTAGGATCAGAGAAGAAATGTATCTGATTGAAGAGCCCCTCTTTTATAAATGTATCAGCAAACTTCTTCTGATCTTCTTCTGACATTTCTTTCTTTTTCTTGAACTGTCTTCTTGCAGCAGTTGGTAGATCAGAAGTTTCAAGTAAGCTGTCTAAGGTAAAAGTTTGCTAGGGTCTCTTCATCAGTGGCTCATCAGGATAGATAGGTTTTCTAGGTAGGCTGGGATCCTTCTTTCTGTTTTCTTCAAGACTCTTGTATGTCTCAACCAGCCTCAGCTCAGACCATTTAGCAACAGACCTCATCTCCCCATAATTAGCAGCTACTATCTCTTGTCTCATTCTTTTAAACTTTAAGGCTTTGGCTGGGTCTCTGCCTTTGCCAAAATTGGGAGCAGAGACTTTAGCTTTGGGGTCTTTGGCCAACTCTTCTATTCTGAGAAGTTCTTCTCTTAGTGCATGAGTGGTCCAGCCAGCAAACTGCTTTTTGGTTGCTTTATATGGCTTGGTTGCCAAGATCTGTTCCAGAAGAGAATCCCTAACCTCCTTTTCCAAGTCAACACTGAGAGGCATGGAAGACATGGAGTTGCTCAGGGTCTTAGCAAAGTCCTCAATCCTTCTGA